>OX465088.1:36389069-37608580 GCA_949987675.1 Chymomyza fuscimana | reverse complement strand
TCAGATGTCAAGTGTCAGTTATGGGTCGCTTGAGTCGCAGCTGTTGCCAAAACATATTGCAACTATTTTGCATTATTTGCAGTCAAAAGTTGCAGAAACATTCACAGCAGTTGCCAACACTTTGGCAGTTATGTTAATTTAGGACGTTAAGTATATACCACATAGTATGTGGTTATATACAGAGTGTTGTACATATATAGGTGCACTCTAGATCAGCTTTGCTTCATCTGGTGTCATAAATCACAACTTTTGAATTTGAAATACCAATTTTAAAGTTCCTCCAGCACAACTTTAATATTTACTGGGAAAAGGTGTGTCTCAGAAATTCCACGAATTTAAGGTTTGGTAATGCTTTACGTACGTCATCTATTTTCTTCTTCGCTTCAAAGTCACAAACGAAATCCGGAAAACGACTGAACATGAGTTTATATAAAATTGTTCAACTTATGTTTCCCTAAACTAAATCAATTAATCAAAAGCCAGAAAAGGCCGTGACTTCTATTTATTCCTTTACCCAGAGGGAAAAAAATTTATTTTATTTCCTGAGGAAAATGAGAATCTAATTTTTTTAAATAAAATATTAATTAAAAAAAAAAAAAAAATTAGTATAAAGTTTCATTTTAAAGTTATTGGAGGAAGATATATGTTACGAAAATTCCAGCCTATAATCTGATAACATTTTTTTTTTTAAGTCATAATGTTTTTTAAATTTAAAATGGTATTTTTAATGAAAGACATTTTTAAATATTGTGAAACAAGATATGACTTATTAAAGAAAAATTCAAATATTTAGTCAAAATCGTCGAGCAGTACTTTGGGAATCCTATCTATTAATGACCTTAGTTAATCTGTTTTGATGACTTAGCAAACAAAAACAATTTATTGAAAATTTTTTTAATCAAATATTCAATAAAAAAATTAAATTTAAAGTTTTATCTCAAAATATATATGTTTAAAGTCTATCTTATTTTTGAAAAACCGAAAATCTGATTAAAATTGTTTTTTTAAATCATATAGTATTTTTTTGAATCATAATTTTGTATTTCGTTAAGCAAATCATCAAAAGCTTCACCATTGAACAAGATAGCTCTTCTTAAAGAGAAATATACTTATATACTCCGTCATCGAAAACTCAATAAATAACGCTAGTTTACAAATTTATGGGTCCTCGAGTGAACCTTCGTAAAAAAGTGTTTTTTAGGGTAATTTTGGGTCGAGAAACACGAAAATCGCAACCTTTTTTTTTCTTAAGCACCGTTTTCGAGATATTTTCGATAAACCTGTTTTTGGGCACTTTTTTTAGTTATTCCTCAATATTTCGTGAATCGACATGAAAGATAGTTAGATCGAAAGGTATTGATAGATTAATGTATAGATTAAGTAAATATTATAGAAGTTACAAGCAACCAAAGTCGAAAAAAAGTGTAATTTTTTAGCATTTTTCAAAATTACAAATTTTTGGTTTGCTTTTTATTAACGACAAAAATTTTTTAAAAAATGTGTTAAGATTTAAACTGAAAGAGAATTCTTTTACGAACATTTCAAGTCTAAGGATCTTCGAAATCGGATAGGAACTGTAGACGTTATGGAACCATGTACGGAAATCGTCTTTCATGTCGATACAAAATTTTGTTCCCGAGATATTGACGAATAACTGAAATAAGTGCCCAAAAACATGTTTTTCGAAAATATCTCGAAAACGGTGCTTAAGAAAAAAAAAGGTTGTCAATTTAGTGTTTCTCGACCCAAAATTACCCTAAAAAACACTTTTATATGAAGGTTAATTTTTCGTGAAACTAGTGTAATCTAAACTTTTAAAAATGTGAATTCTGGCATCAATAACTTCATAAATAATAGGAGCTTGAAAAAATGTATATATTAGTTAATACCGCTATTATATGCATAAAAAAAAGATGGCGTACGTTAAAGTCGGGCGCGGACGACTTTGGGATACCCTGTACCACTGCTTGCAATAAAATCCGGTAAATTGCTTAAGAACACCAAAAGACATTTGATTGCCAAATTAGATTATGATACCGTCATAAACAACCAAAAGCAGACGAATTTTTAATCAAAAACTTTTTTTCGACCGATCGGCCCAATGGGAGCTATATGATATAGCCAACCGATTTTGATAAAATTTGGTACAGTGTTGAAGATCTCCAAAAAACTTCTGAATGCCAAATTTGGTTACAATATCTGCACAAACAAACGAAACACAACGAATTTTGTACAAAAAACAAATTTTCGACCGATCGATCCTATGGGACCTATATGATATAGTCAACCGATTTTGATAAAATTTGGTACAGTGCTGGGGGTTTCTAAAAAACTTCCGATTGCCAAATTTGGTTATGATATCTTCATAAGCAAACAAATTATCAATCTAAAACTTTTGCTTTAGCTATATAGCTATATAATGTAGTCCCGATATCAAAAAAATAAAATAAACTTGTCTCCTATGGATTAATAAGGGATCGTATCTGAAAGTTTGGTTGCTCTAGCTCTTACTATCTCAGAGATCTAGGCGTTCATACGGACAGACGGAAAGACGGACATGGGTATATCGACTTCTCTAGTCACTCTGATCATACTTCAGGTAACTTTGGGGGGTCTCCGACTTCTCCTTCTGTACGTTACATACATTTTCGGCTTGCACAAACACAATATACCCTTTGTACCATACGGTACAGGGTATAAAAATGTTAAGATGAAAAGGTATACTCGAGATGGTTGCCGCGTTAGATATTTTGGTTCCATTGTCATTATTTTTACCATTTCTCTCTTTTTTATCCACTGCGATTTTCATCTCGGCATCGTTTTAGCCAGACCATTTTTTTTTTTTTTTTGTATATGAATGAGCAGAGTCCTTGAGAGTATAACCCAGCTTAGCTTTGATATTGTTTGGTCTAAGACTACATACTTTGAAATGAAAGTAGAGTATCACATAACGAAGTCAAATTTTTTCCATGTTGGGAAATTCACTGAGGCAAGTCGATTTGTGACCTAAGCAAGGGAATTTTTTATGTAACGAATGACTCTCATCTCACCCTAATCAGGCGTGCTCCGGAATCAGAAAAATTCAATCCGAACAATTTTATTCGGATTCGGTTTTGCGTGCTCCGGAATCAGAATTTTTTGCCGATAATTTCCTTTTTTATTCTCGATAAATGCGTAAATTTCCCTCACTTTTTTCGATAAATTGACATATGGTGTGGTGTAACCAGCTGACTGCCTTTTGTTAAGAATTTGTAAACATTGCAAAAATGTAATTTATTTTCTCAATGGTTTGTTTTAAAGCTAAAAGAAGGCGTAAAAAAATGAAAGAATCATGTCCTATATATTGTAATGTTTATTTGTATATTTTTTAGCATTAAATTCTTTTGGTTAAATATGCACCTACATTGTGTTTCTTGGCGCGAAATGTTTTTTGTTTGATACAAAACAGCTGACAAGGCTGCCGCAGTCTTGCACCTTTTTATTAGTACATGTTGTTTAGATTTAATTTTCATTAATATATTGCTAGTTCTTTATTATTTCATTTTTTTTAAATAAAATTACACAAAAATATTAATTTAGCAACAATGTTTATTAAATTTAAGCACGATTTAACTATTTTTGTTACAAGGGAAATTTTTGCATGTTTGATACACACTCATGCACCAACAAAACGAAAATTCGGTTTGGCTTGTATATGCTATTTTTGGGTTGTGTCAGGAAAAAAATTATTAAAAATAGTTAGCAGATAATATGCAAATTAAAGTTAGCATAAATAGAATCTAAGAATATCAAGGCATATATAAAAAATGACTTCAATATAAAATTTGTGGTTTTTTGACGATTCGTTTTAATTCCACTTGCAACAAAGCAGTCGGTTTCAAAGTACATAAAAAATTCGGATTGGTGGAAATGGGAGCACCAAACATTCGGATTCAAAACGAATCCGCATAAATTATTCTGATTCGGATTCCGGAGCACGCCTGAATATAAACCATATTAGATATATTCAAGTATTTACTTTTATTTTTTTTTTTCAAAGTTTAGTACCTACTACTATCTAATTTTTTCGAGTCACAAACCTTTGCATTCCAAAGTATTTTAAGAAAAATTCCCATTAACTCTCACTTTTCTCCATTTTGTTCTAAAGAGCATAATGAGCAATAACAAGACTCGCATTTACGATTTGTTTCCCTTATCGCTGGCCATGTTTCTTATGTATGTCGCATTGTTGTGTCATATTATTTGCCCTGCTCTCCGAAGTGCTCAACTCAGTAGACGGTCACACTAAGGGAATTTCAATTTCCCAAGCAACCTTTAGCTAACTTTCTAATAAACAAGAAGGCAGCAAAATACTTTTATAGCAATTCCTTTTCCAGCCTGTATCTCAATTCAATAAACGAAACTTTCAAATTGGCTACAAGAAAGCCGCTGATTAACCAAGTGGCTCCTCAGACCCCATCCTGGCTAGAAGTGACATGAATAATTCGTGGTGTCCCCAGTGTCCCCAGAATAGTAGGCAGCTTGTCAACATATCGTATCCTTGCCCATCATTGTTGTAATCACATTTCGAAATGGCAGCTCAATAGCTGGAAGCGAACAAGTTTTAAATTCAATTAGATTTAATTTACGCAGGAAACTTCAGGGTTTGTTAGGATAACTTTGACATGTTGGCGGGGTTGGGCCCCCAGACTGCATTTAAATTTTAGTTAAACTTTAAGGTAATATAGGCAACAGAAAACCAGGGAGGAGGGCTAACGTAAAAAGTCAAGAGAGCGCTTTGCACGTTTAATGTGCAAAAATTGCAAAACTTTTCTCATATAAAAAGCATATTAAATCATTTTTATGGCAAGTCTAAATTTGCCGCATCATCCATTTTGCTGAGGTTTCTAGTTGCCACGAGTTGCTAGTGGCAGGAATTTTCTTACTTGTTTCCACCTGTTTACAATGTTTTTTATTTTATATTTAAAAAAATTTTACTTGGCTTTTATATCTCTTCATTATTACTTAAAGCTTGTTTATGCGCCATTTTGAGGCATTCTACTTAGTGGCACTTTATACAGGAGCGAAACATTTTTAGTGCGACAGGACAAGAGCTTTTATGAATGACACATATATATTTTTACTATGTGCTTTATAGCTGGAAATCTTGGCGTTAAAAACTAATGAACAATATTTTCTTTTACTTAATACCAAAGCGCGCTTTTAAAAATTTATTGTGCGGATTAATATTTTTTAGTTTTTGCCAAGTTTATTTTTATCAAATAATGTAAAATATAAAAAATATATTCCTAAAATAATACACATTTTGCATTTTACGGATGTAATAGGTTATCATAGTAAAAACAAAAATAATGTAGCCACCGAAAACCTAAGAAATAATATTTGTTTTTAAATTTTACTCTCCGGCGGCCATTTTAGGTCTGCCATTTTGTAGTTTTGAAATTCCAGCTCCAGATTTGTGATTAGCGACCCCGAAAATCCATATTTGCATGCCCAACTCGAACTTTAAACACAAATATGAAAAACACATCTGAGGTCCGCCATTTTGAAATTTTGTAAAACTAATAAGGTAATTATAGTCAGCTACCACAAAAGTATCTGAATAGCATATAAAAGGGGTTGCAATAATGTTTTTCTGAGAATAAGTTCAAAAATAGTGATTAAATTATAGAGTTACTATGCTTTGGCGGCCATTGGAGCTCCGCCATTTTGAAATATAAAAAAAACCATACGGTTTTAAAAAGTAAACGACAAGATGGTTTTTTAAGGTAATTTTTCGAATTTTTTTTCAAAGAAACTTTACTTTATATTTTAAATCCAAACAGGTGACGATATATTTTGAGCTACAAAAATTAATTTTTCCAAAGTAATAAAAAACAAAATGCCGCCTGTGGAGAGCTACAAGTACATGACTAATTGTAAAAAAAAAATTGATTTTCTGAAGATTCTACAATGGTGTTACCCCTTAAAAAAATAAATATTTTTAATACGTCAAAAAAATAAATATTTTTTATGCTTTAAAAAAATAAATACATTTTTTCAATTCCTGAAAAACTTTCAGTCAAGTCACAAAAAAGAGATGCATGGAAAAAAATTGGAACAAATTAAAAATTACAGAAATGATGAAAACAAAATCTAAGCTACATTAAAAAGATAGAAATAAAAATTTTTAATGTGCTAAAAAATAAATATTTTTAATGCGTTAAAGAAATAAATATTTTTAATATGTTAAAAAATAAATATTTTTAATGTGCTAAAAAATAAATATTTTTAATGCGTTAAAAAAATAAATATTTATTATAAATATTTAATTAATATTTTTTATAAAAATAAATATTTATTATAAATATTTAATAAATATTTTTAATATTTAATTAATATTTTTTATAAAAATAAATATTTATTATAAATATTTAATTAATATTTTTTATAAATATTTATTTTTTTCATTTCTAGAAAAATCTTTTAATCAAAAATCTTAACTGCGTTAAAAAAATAGAAACAAATATTTTTAAAATGTTAAAAAAAAAAATATTTTTAATTCATTATGATATTGAATTCTATTTTCAATTACAAAACAAAATTTAGGTCAAATCGCAAGCAAGAATTATATGTTAAAAAAAAAATATTGCGGAAAAAAAACATTTTAGACAATAATTTTTATTTTAAGCTCAAAAATTTAGTTATTTTTCATGAAAAAAAAAATTAATTAATAATTAATATTTTATGATTTTTATTTTAAAAAATTCAAAATATAATCGTTAGAATTTTTGCTTTAAATTCAAAGAAAACAATAATGCCTTTTCTTTAAGTTACTCTTATATTTTTTTAATTAAAAATAATAAATAAAAATATTTTTAATGCATTGAAAAAAATATTTTTAATGCATTAAAAAAATAATAAATAAATATAAACAATAATGTAATATCAAATAATCATTAATCCTTGTTATGGAAATAGACTATGTAAAAATACGAAAAATCTAAATTAAAAATGTTCAAGTTCAAAAATGACCAAAATCGGGTTTTAGTAAATATGATTTTTCCGGAATTCTCTTTCTTCCACTAAATCCCGCAAATAACTCACAAAAACATCCAATTCGTGCATAGTAACTCATATTCACAATCCCTTAACTAATTTTAAACATTCCAACTTGTTTAACTTGCACTTCCAACTCCTTTCTTGGGCTTTATCGCCTTTTTTTAGCCATTTTAATGCGACAAATTTTAACAGCCACTTTATGGCCAAAAAAGAAACCAAGTCCTGGCTAACCCTTTCGACCCGCTACATTTTTTTGAGAACTGCCGCCCATCATTCAAAAAATGCCGCCACACTTGGCGTTAATTAGTTTGGCAACCCTGCGGGCGTGTGACTTTCACCAATCATTTACCAAAACCCTCTCTGCATATAGATTTTCTTCACATTTTTTGCACCCCCCTCCTCCGCAACTTCTGCTTTCATTCGGCCAAAAACAATTTTCATTAACAGTCTGACGACGTAGAAGTTGTTGGATTTCTGCTGACATGCCAACTCATCCAAGTCGCTTGCTTTTCCTGATTACACATTTTAACGCCATTTTTAGCGTAACTTTTTTTTCGTCTCTGTTCTCTGTCGCTTTTTGCTTTGTGCTTGCTGCTGGAAAACCCTTTAGGGCATAGAAAAAGTTTTCTACAGTTGGAAAAACCAAAAAAGGAAAAAAATTAAGAGAATCTCAATGAAAGGGGTTAACAAGAAAATTTGATTTATTTGATGAGTTTTGTTGCTGCTGTTGTTGTTGTTGGTATTGTTGTTGTGACCAATGCGAGACCTCCTTGAAGACGCATTTAATGAGCATGAAAATGAAGTTTCTCTGCTTGGAAAACAGGCAAACAACTGGGAAATGAGTTGCACAAATTGTAAGCGACCAGAAGCAAAACTCACAAGTTAAGTAAGACTGGGCTAGAGGATAATTGTGTATCCACTGATACGTTAAGAAGAAGGCGGGGTGCAGAAAAGTTGCGCAAGTAAATAAAAGGACATATTTCAAGTGAAGTCAAAAGTATGTACTTTTATAATAAAGAAAAAAAGAAGTGTCTAATGGGAATATCCTTTTGAGATGACAAAGAAATGAGCTTTTTAAAGCAAGATATAGCTTAATATGGTATGCTGGGATGTCAAAGGCAGCCTTCTAGATCTAACGTTACTGATTAAAACTTGTGCTTTTTGAAATAATTGAATTGAGATAAGAATTAAAAATGTGTCAAATTTAACTGAATAATTTTTTTTTTATATCCTGTACCTATGTTACCAAAGGGATGCTGGAATTGTGTAATGTATGTTAAGTCAGCAGGAGTTTTATATTATAAATTACACATGGTCAACATGGTTTAGTTGTTGGAAAGCTAATTTGCTGCGTAGAATCCGAATCCGGGGTTTAGAATCGGCCCATCACGTCAGGATTTTTAGATATTTGAGGTTATATACCCGAAAAACGGCATAACTTCGAATGCACATAAAAAATCGTAATTGATCTCTTTAAATTAATGGGTAAGGAGTGGTACTAAATGATGTAACTGGAGGGACAGAACCCAAATTTTTGCTCCCTGTACATAACCTCAAATATCTCAAAATCCTGACGTGATGTGCCAATTCTGACCAGGATTCGGATTCTACGCAACAAATTACTTCGGAAATGACCCTTAGCTTTCCAAAAACTTACATGACCCCGGTATTTGTAGACCTGTGTTACTTTTACAAAAAACTATAGTATAGTCTTGATCACCTATTGTTTTGGGAATAAAAATGAAAGGCAAAGACGTCGATTTTTTCGGTTCGATTTTTATTTTGGTCCAGATGTCAGCTACTTTTCATGCCGGATTGGGATGAAGTGCTCTTTTTTTGCACTGATTCCTAATTTTTCGGCATTTGCTTTCATTTTACCAATAGATCGTTATACTTATTCTTGCCCTGGTTGGTTTTAAGTTAAAACTATTAACTCAATGCATTTCTTTTTCGTTAAACAATTTTTTTCGGTTATATTCACTATTCTCAAATTTCACTTTTTTTAATTGTAAGCAATTTTTTCGATTTCGATCTAATACTGACATCAATTTGAAGAGCTTATCACAAGCTTACCTAATCGGTTAATCCAGCATTCGAAATAATTTATTTTTAAGGCTAGTACGCAGTAGTCCGAAAAGCTTCGCAACAAGAACAAATTTAATTACAGAAAAACACATGCACGAAAGAAGTACGCAGTCTTCCGAACAAATCAAGCAAAACAGAGTTGTCTCATGATTTTTTGAAAAACAACTTGAAAAAAATCATTTATTAAAAGGCCATGTACGATAGTTCATTCAATTACACTTTTGTACGAAAAAAAAATTATCACTCAAAGTTTTTCGTTTGCGTTCAGTAACGTCTTCACGAATTTGCATCCAGCAGTAGTCGTGATTTCTTAACAATCCAGAATTTTGTACAAAAAATTCACGTATTATATTCCATGACCACGAACTTGATGCGAAATGTTATATATGTTATACAATATACCATATACAAATGTTTTATATGGTAAAAGGAATTTATTTACATTTCTGCAAAATTTTACTCTCTCTTCTCTGCCTAATCAATATGGTGCCCCCCGACTTACCACAAAAAACAGAAAACGATCACATTGCGATTAAGGGCACACATTATTGGCTCTTGAAGCAATTTAATAGCAGTTTTTATTCGGAAGCGTTTCAAACTGCTGCGTACTTTAGAAAAGATATATGAAAAAATTTTACGGATTTGCAATTGAAATAATTAACTACCCTTAACTGTCTTAAAGATGAGGAGATGTTTTGATTTTGGGAGATTGGTTCAGTTTTGCGATTTTAGACATTTTACATTATTTACGTTTCCCTGAAATACATCGGAAATTATTAATTCTATTTTTTTTTTAGAAAGATTATCCGAATAATTGGTCGGGTCTGATATTCTAATAGTTCAACTACCTTAAATAATAGCTCAAGGCGGCTCCGGTAGATTTGGAGCGAGAGGGGTTTTTCAAAGCACATATACCCGATCGATCCCGAAAAATTATGCTAACTTGACATTAGTTATGCTAGCTTTACAACTAAGATGTTAAAAATTATGTCGTATAAACATTTGTTTATGTAAAATTGCATTTTGAAGAAAAAACTATGAATAAAAAACTTAAAAAAAAAAAATTAAATAAAATTAAGAAACTAAAAATAAGACTATAGTTATGAACCTAAGATAGCGAGATGTCTATATTTTTTATATTCAATTTAGTTATAGTCTGACTGATTTTTCATTAATCATGCATATATCTGCTTTTTCGTGGAGACAAGAAAAATATCAAATATCATTTTTAGCAATTTATTTTGCGCTCTTTGTAACTTCAGCCGAGCAACACTATTACTCTAAATATAATGCGTACGCAAATCAATTCTAAGGTGATGGAAGATGCATCCATTAAAATTTTTCTAGAACTGTATAAGAACCTGAATAAGACAGTAAGCAATAATATTTTTTTTTTTGAACTCCTATTTGTAGTAACGAAAGTATTATACTTTGCGTTCAAAACTAAATGGGATTCTTTCTAACTTATCTTTTTAGTGAGCCTAAAGGGTTACCATTGTTGCCTGCTCATGTCTATAATAATAAAAACAAAAAAAAATTAAAGTTAAACTTAAAGTTCCCAGCAATAAAACAAAACAACAACTCTAAAGCATAAACAACACTAAAAGATAAAAAAGCACAATAACTAAATATGACAAGGATTTTGGGGAGAAGTGGCAACTCGGAGAGACACTTCAATTGCTCACCAATATTTACCTTTTTGGTCTTTTAGCAGTTAAACGTAATGAAATTTATTTCACTTGACTTTATTCTCTGTGCAACTCTGTTTCCGCAGTGTTGTCTAGACTTTGCACTTAAACACGCGCCAAAAGTCGCTCCCACAAACTCTGTGCTCTCTGCTCTCTACTCGGTATCTCTGTTATCCCCTAACTCTCTCATATGGATTTTCATTTTGTGCGCTGGTTCAATGTACGCCTAAAAGTGCATCATTCCAATTATTTATGTGCGCTTAAAAGTATGCCATGAAAATTTTCAATTTATGTGCTCTCTATCCATAAACAAAACTTGTTGGCAATAAATTTCGTTTAATGCTCTCTATTTCTACCGACAAGTGTACTCAGTTGACTTTTCTAAAATTTCAAGTATAGCCTGAAAAAATTGCATAATTTGTACATTAATTAAAAATAAAAAGTTTTGATTAATCAGCTGCTTGAGCTCATCAATTTGCTTGCAGATAATGATCAGCAGGCCTAAAATAAAAGGGAATCCAAAAAGTGTACGAAATTCCATATAAGACACATGAGTCAGCAAAACATCTTAAAAATGTCTCACCACAATTTGGCATACGAATAATCATAAAAATAAAATTTTGTATCTTATGCTTATTATTTTGGTAAACAGTGGCGCAGATATGTTTGTTGAGAGGGGGATGCATATGACTTGGTTATCAGTCGCTTATATATTTTTTGAAAGTTGAATGTTTTAAAGTGGAACCTATTTTTGATATAAAACAAAATAAATTCGATGATTTGGTTACAAGTTTACTTAGGCATAAACTATTATTATTTAAACAAATTTTTTAATTTTTTGTTTTAATTTGAAATATAAAAAATTAAAATTCTTGGGATTTAAAAAAAAATATATTTACAGCTTTCTTATTATTTAAAATAAAAAAAATAAAAAACCAATTTCTTATAATTTTTTATATTTTAACA
Source organism: Chymomyza fuscimana (assembly GCA_949987675.1). Taxonomy (NCBI): domain Eukaryota; kingdom Metazoa; phylum Arthropoda; class Insecta; order Diptera; family Drosophilidae; genus Chymomyza; species Chymomyza fuscimana. The sequence continues at coordinate 37,596,800 of OX465088.1, read as the reverse complement.
ATTTTTTTTTTTTTAATTTTGAGTTTTAACAATTTGCTTTATTTTTATAAATGCTTTTTGCTTTAAGCTAGCCACTGAAATTTACAGAGTTAAGGCCTATACACAGAATGCAAAAAAATTACCCATTTGGGATATCCCATTCGGGATATTTTTTTTATATGGTTTTGTCATTCCGTGCGAAATTTTTTTGCATTCTGCGTATAGGCCTTTAGATGTAAAAATCTTTTCAGCTGAGAAAATTAATTTTTTTTTAAATTTAAAAAACAAAAAATTTTTTTATTATTTTTAAAAATTAATTTACAATTTTGTAGGTTTTGATTTACGTATAGTTGATGAAAAGCACTTTGCCAAAATTTGTTAAAATTAAAATTTTAATTTTTAATTGTGGAAGAAAGGGCTGGTTGAGTATAAAAAAACTTAAGGGATTTTAAGTGCAGTGTCATTTTTTTCCTTAGTGTTGCGCAGTGTACGGATCATATTCGGAAAAGTGTACTCTGAGAAATTAGTCAATTAGTTTCGTTTATTTATTCAAAAAATATTTTAAATTAAAATATGATTAAAAAAATCGTCAGTTTTTAAACCCAATCCAAAACTAGAATTCTTTTTCTTATCATGTTTTTATTTACTTTTATACAAATTTTTTTAAAAAATTATTTTTACATATTTTTAGTACACTAAAATTAGAATCGATATTAGAAGTGTTTCAAGCAAAAAATTTTTTGACACATTATTTTTAAAATTATGCATTTTTGTATAATAAAAAAACTATTTGGGATTTTTTTTTATATGAAGTTTTGTCATTCCGTGCGAAATTTTTAAACGAATTTTGTATAATAAAAAAACTACATATTTGGAGTTTTTTTATATGAAGTTTTGTCATTCCGTGTGAAATTTTTCAAACTGCGTATAGGCCTTAAACCAAAACTATAACCTTTTCAAAAATTTCAGAACTCAAACTAAAAGAGGAAATTAAGATTTTATATAAAAATAATTATAGTAAACTAAACTCTGTTACTAACTTTGTTCTGCCCTATGCTCCGACTAGGAGCGATATCTTGTATTCATACATAATATCAAGGAAATAAAAAAAAAATACTTTGTATAACTACTTAAAAAAATATGTCGTACGTTAAAGTCGGCCGCGGACGACTTTGGGATACCCTGTACCACTGCTTGCAATAAAATCCGGTAAATTGCTTAAGAACACCAAAAGACATTTGATTGCCAAATTAGATTACGATACCTTCATAAACAACCAAAAATAGACGAATTCTTAAACAAAAATATTTTTTTGACCGATCGTTCCTATGGGAGCTATATGATATAGTCAACCGATTTCGATCAAATTTGTTGGAGTGCTTGGGAATAAAAAACTCGCGATTGCCAAAATTGGTTACAATATCTTCATAAACAAACGAATTATCCATCTAAAACTTTTTGATTTTTTCGAGCTCCTCCGAAACACCCCTATGGGAGCTATATAATGTAACCCCGATATCAAAAAAATAAAATAAACTTGTCTCCTATGGACTAATAAGGGATCTAATCTGAAAGTTTGGTTGCTCTAGCTCATACCATCTCTGAGATCTAGGCGTTCATACGGGCGGACAGACAGACAGACGGACAGACGGACATGGGCATATCGACTTCTCTAGTCACCCTGATCATACTTTAGGTTAATTTTGGGGGGTCTCCGACGTTTCCTTCTGTATGTTACATACATTTTCGGCTTGCACACACTTAATATATCCTTTGTACCATACGGTACAGGGTATAAAAATATGCCTTTCTATCATCCTGAAGGTATTAATTATTTCAGTCTCTCCATTGAAATTCTTACTAATTTAAAACTTTTTGCACTAAAGTTTTATATTGGCATAATTACTTTTTTTTGTAAATTTGGGAAATTTATTTAATTATTTGTTGTAGATTTCAATATAGACAATAGCCAAGATATATTGGACTTTTCTAAATACAGGTATTTTTTAATTATTGAAAAAAAAATATTAGGCTAATTTTTATGAAGTTTTAATTTTAAATAATTGAAAAATTTTTAGAACGGAATATAAAAAATGTTTTATACATTTTTGTAAAGAACCTCAAAACCTACCCGTTTTATAATTTCTAAAAAAAAAATGCTGTTCGCTTTCGTTTTTGCAAATCCGTAGTTTTTGCTGTCGATCTATTCATATGTACCTCATTCTTTGTTAGCACAACTCCGTATCAAATGAAATTAATAAAAAATCTCCATCCTAAATTTTTTAACGCATATTTTACAGTTGCCAGCGTTACTTTTTTTTATAATTTTTGTATACTATATTTATTTATTTATGTTATATTTTTGAAAATTTTCTTGAGGTACCATTTGCGTCCTTCCATTTTAAATATAATATACTTTTTTTTTATATATTTCGACTTAAATTTAAAAATTTTTTGAAATAGTAAACTATTTTTTTTTTTGGACCACCCTAATGCGCATAAAAGCTGATGGTCCCTTAAAAATTTCATCTATGCACAGAAATTCACTTTACTTTTATCATCATTTTCGTTAACATCTTGTGTATTGTTCCCCCTTGTACCCCCACAGTCTACGCCACTGTTGGTAGATTTTATCAAGCAGACGGCAATCAAAAACTCATATAGACAGAAAGGCGTCAATTTCGATGAGCAAAACAAAAGACCAATCGAATATATGAATGCTCTGGCCACAGACACCATCTTAATGAATTGGTATAAAAGTTGATGAGGAATACGAAATTCCTTTTTAGATTTTTAAGACAGGGATACGAAGTCTTGTGTATCTTTACACACCCTAGCTGCCATTGAATTCTAATAAGATTACGTACCTTAAAGAACGGAACCGCCTTTGGCCTTTTAGCAGGTAGCTGAAAGATTGTTCGTTTGGCAGATACAAGAGTAAAAAAAAAAGTCAAGGTTAGAGCTGGTTTTTAAATGGAATGTGCTTATCATTTCTTTGCTTCAGAATTCTTGGCGGCACATAAAAAATAGTTTTATGGTCATTAAAAAGATCAATGACAAAGTCTTGAATGGATCTATTGAATTTATTTATAATGCTCCATTTCGTAGTAGATATCTTATATATTATAATTTAATATTATAAGAGGACAGTTTTTAAAGGCAAAGAGCAGGAAACCCCATAATAGTAGCATTATTTAAAATAGAATAGACTAAGCGTAAAGGAATTTATTGTTAGGTGTTTTTGTTTTTGAATAGATATATACTATATTTTGAGGTAGAGTGTGTATTCACATTATTCACTGACAATTTAATCTACAGAACATGATTTTTTTGTAAATCAAGCATTTTAGTACACAAAGGTGGATGTTACTAAATTTTAAAGAAAATTTTGTTTTTTGAAACAAACTATTTCTGGCTATATATGACTAACTATTGAAATGTTTTTAAAAAAATATGCTACTTGTGTTTTAGTTTAGATAATAAGAAAATACTTTAGTTTCAGATAAATTAAGTTTTATCACATTGGAAATATATGGGAAATCGACATGCATCTTATCTTAAGCGTAGATAAGTTGCTCTGAGTACTTTTTTCATCTATTAGTAACACATACAATCGGCCGTGTTCCGGAAAACAAATCAGAACATTTTATTCGGATACGTTTTGAAACCCAAAAATTGATGCTCCCAGTTACACCAAACTGAATTTTTCATGTGGTTTGAAATCGATTCGCCAAAATAGGTTTAAAAAAAGTTCGCGGCTTATACTAAAATAATTTTTTAAATATTCTTTGATATTCTTGGATTATATTTATGCCAACTTAAAGTTATACATTTATTTTATTTTTTATTCTTATTATTTTCGAAATAAGAAATTAAGTCTAGAGGAAAGTGGCGTGAATTCGGAAGAATTTTTTTGAAGAATTTTTGGAGTGACATTTTTTTCAAAATTGAAAGTTGCGTCTTTCATGGCATTGAATAAGCTACATTGTGTCAAAATTTCAGATCGATACGAAGATTTTTTCGTCAGGTAGATTGACCTCCGAGCAAAAAATGCCAAATTCGCAATTTTCGATTTTTTGAGGTGAACCCGGAAGTCTCCAAAGATCATAAAAACCGCCATAAAATTTCATTGCGAACATTTTATTTTTTTATTTTTGGTAAAAATGAATGAATGTGGAATACAAATTATTGTTGCCTAGTGAAATGGCCAAAAAAAAGGTTTTTTTTTAAAAAAAAAAAGGAAATCGTCTAAAAGAGCACTCCTTTTGTCGATTTTCACTGCCTTCAGCATTTCCAACAAATCATTAGAACTTAAAATCGGTTTACGGGGATTTGTTTCGCTTTTTTTGTAAGTTCTCGGCATTTAGACAAAAAAATAGTTGAAATCCGTGCAGAAATTGTATTCAAAATAATTATTTGGCTCTTTTCGACACTTCCGGATTCATCCCAAATCGAGTTTCCGGATTCACCCCAAATCAACTTTTTCGGATTCATCCCACTTCCGAATTCACTCCACTTTCCTCTATCACTGCATTTCTCATTTTGATACCCTGTACCGTTTGGTACAAAGGGTATATTATGTTTGTGCAAGCCGAAAATGTATGTAACATACAGAAGGAGACGTCGCGTCGGAGACCCCCCAAAGTTACCTAAAGTATGATCAGGGTGACTAGAGAAGTCGATATACCCATGTCCGTCAGTCCGTCTGATCGTCTGCCCGTCCGTCCGTCTGTATGAATGCCTAGATCTCAGAGATGGTAAGAGCTAGAGCAACCAAATTTTCAGATTAGATGCACTATTATGTCAGGGAAGACAAGTTAATTTTATTTTTTTAATATCGGGGTTATATTATATAGCTCCCATAGGCGTGTTTCAGAGGACCTCGAAAAAAATTAAAAGTTTTAGATGGATAATTCGTTTGTTTATGAAGATATCGTAACCAAATGTGGCACTCGGTTGGCTATATCATATAGCTCCCATAGGTACGATAGGTCAAAAAAACATTTTTGGTTGAAAATTAGTCTGTTTTTGGTTGTTTATAAAGGTATCGTAATCTAATTTGGCAATCAAATGCCTTTTGGTGTTCTTAAGCAATTTACCGGATTTTATTGCAAGCAGTGGTACAGGGTATCCCAAAGTCGTCCGCGCCCGACTTTAACGTACGCCATCTTTCTTTATACGTTAGTATCATCCTCACAAGTACAATATTAGGAGAACCATGGATATCTCTCAAACCAATATTCTGTTTCTTTAAAAGGTATGCAAATATTGTAAGCCCGCTGAACTAATTGTATTGCTTTTATAGAAGATTATGTTGAAGAATAAATTGATTTTTGAATTAAAAATATAATTCTCGTTGATTTACTATTCAATCTGCCCTCGTATATTATAGTTGGTCTGTTCTCTGGTCTTTAAAAAAGCTACAAAAAGGTACATGATCCAACAATTACGCAATGTGCAAGCTTGTTTTTTATGCCTCTCAGAAATGGAGAGCATAGGTTCAATTTTTCTATGGTTGCTATATGTAGTGGTGGAACAATTTTGGTCAAACTGCACAGAAATGTGTAGACTACTATAAAACATGTTAAAAAAGACTTGAAAATTTTTTTTGCTTTTTTAACCCTCTAATGCCCAATAATGCCTTAAGGCAATAATAAAATAAATAATAAATATAATAATAATACAATATAGTAAAAATAATAATTAAAAAAGTACAAGCTCATTTAAATTTTTTTGTCAGTTCCTAATAAACACACTAACTTAGTTATTGAAGATTTCAATGTTTTTAAATGTATAAGCGCAGCATGCGGTTTTTGTGCGGCTGCGAGTTGTCAGCAAAAATTGTTTTTTTAAAGAAATTAAAAAAAAATTAGATCAGAAAAATGTAATATAATGAAAGCTGCACATAAATAAATAAAATCAAAGTTTAAAATTCCATAAGCGACTTATTTTTAACTTAAATCCCTAAGGACATTTTTCAGATTTTCTCACCTCACAGGTAAATGAACAAGCCTACATAATTTTAAAGGCAATTTTTGAGTTTAGGAGCCGAACAGTTCCTTCGAAAAAATGATTCGATAATTGTAAAACAAATACAATATTTTCAAAATGGCCATGAGAGGGTAAAATATCTTGACCAAATGTACGTCATACGAGGCCCTATGCTCCACTGGGAGTCAAGGATAGCAGAAGAAGAGGAAATGTACGTCATGTTTTACTCTTAACGTTTGTGTAAAGTTTGATCAAATTTGGTTCACTATTTCATATAGCTACCATACAAACATTGAACCACTTGTCAGCGCAGCCAAACCCGCGAACTTCTTTGTGGTACCTTGTAAAATTTATTACATCAAGGTAGAACCGGACACTAAAATTTCACAATAACATATGTATCTTGAAAAAGTATTTTTAAGAATGAATGTATGTATGCCTGGGCAGTCTCATTTCCAGATAGCATTAATCGTAAAGTGTCGTATGACCAGAAATAAATTCTACTATGTTGTCCAAAAAACTTTTAAAAACAACTTTTTTTAATTAAAACTTAAAAACAACATAAAAACATCAGCAAACTAATTCTTCCAAAAACTAAAAACCCCCCGAAACATTTGACAGCTGCAACTCTGGGTTATAACTCAATAAGTTTCAATCAGAGTCGCTCAACGCAGCTCAACCCACAAATTATGTTGTAATGTTGTCAACAACATCATCATCATCTATAAAGTTATTAACGCCACTTAGATTAATTAATCTAATTTTCTGGCACAATTAACGCAGCTTATATATGAGGGGTAAAAAAAAGAGGCCTATGCTTGACCATAGGCTGTCTGTCGTACTTGGCGGCTTTTCTTTCAACTAAGCGTCACATAAAAATTTTTTTAAATGCTTCTAGGAATTCCGGGGGTCTAATGCGCCCCGCCGCACTACGTCAGAGCCCCTCCACCGAACATTAGTTTCTATTACAAGCGCGTCGTTCTGACTAATTGCTGGCAAAGACCATGAGCCCCAGACAAGGCGACAAAACCGACAAGAACAAAAACCATATAAATTAATATAAATGGAAAATATATGAAAATATTTTCAAGGCATTTCATTTTATCAATGATTTATGATCATTTTTTTAAAGCAAAACGAAAATGCTTTGTGTCTTGCAATTAATAAATGCTCCAAGCAATGTAAATAAAATGATACATTAAACAATAAAAAATAAAAATAAAAATATATGTATATAAGAGCAAGCTGCCGCGGCACAAGCAACGACGTCGACTGCGACAGCGCTGTCGGCAATCAGCAATCAGTTTGCAGTTTGGTCTTTGCGCCAACCCGGGGGCAACTTTATCAGGACAGACAGCAGCAGCTTACATCTTATCAGGGAGTCAGTACTGTCAGTCCAGCCGTCTGTCAGTAAGTCCGTCAGACAATCCGTTTGTGAGACCCCGCATATGTGACGCGTACGGCGAAAAATGATAAGGCGCCTCTTACCCTTTTGGAGGAAATGTCATTTTGTGCACTGTTTTATGCGGCGCATACAAAAATATGCACACTGTAAGTAAGATACAATAAAAGAATAAAAAGTAAACAAGTAAACGAGTAAAAGACTGGAAAGACTGGCAAAGTCCAACGCGCCTTTTCCTGCCTTGCCAAAGTTTGCGATAAAAAAAAAAAAAGAAAAGAATTCTATAAAAGAAAGAACTTTAAATGCGCCGAATGCATACAAAGAAGTTAAGGCAAGTGTCAGGGCCGGATTAAGGCGGGCCGGGTACTCTTTTAAGCGCATAGCGATAGGGTTTTGGATTTGTTGTGGTCTGCCTTACTCAGAGCTGTTGTTGCTTTCAAAAAAGTTCTCTAAAAACTTGCATTATATATTAAAGGGCAGGGCCAGCGTTTAGATCTGAACTATAAACCGTCGTAAGCCTATTAAGAGTGGAATGGATCGGGAACGTATTTAACTGAGCCCTGGATTCTCTCTAGACTTTTGGGTCTTCAGACACACTGGAATGAATTTGAATTTGTGCAGGTACTTGATATTACCATAAAGATGAGTAAAGATGAGTAAGGAATCGCGTGGAATAGGTATAGAATATGGTTGCACTTATGTGTGACCTATCTGTTCCGTAAGTCTGGAAAAGCGGCTCATTAAGTGTTCGGTTCATCATTGTTCCTTTCAAATGCAAATGTTACCTGATTTGGTGCAGGTACTTCCCATTACCATACCAGTAAGGAATTGCATGGACTGGGTCGTTCCATAAGTGTCCGATTAAATCTAAACATATTAGCGGAAGTACTATATTAAGCTCTAGGGGCACAAATAAGATTTATAGCTCAATAAATACTCGAAACTTGGAATCAGGGAACGTGCTCAGACAAAGTGACGCCTAAAATAAAGTCATAGCTATGTACGAGATTTGAAAAGTAGTTTCTGACGATATCTCGGAAGATAATTTTTTTTTAATAGCTGAAATATATATGGAAAAAATTTGAATGCGGCGAGTTTACAAGTTTAACAGTCGGCTTTACTGTTTGGTTAAAGAGGAAAAGTAAAAAATTTGACTTGATATTTTGATTTGATATTATATAAAGGGTCCTCAATCTTGAGGTTTTTTTTGAAATAAAAAAAAAAAAACAAAAATTTCAAATGAATCGTAAAATCTGTATTATCAATAGAAAGAACCGTTCTTGCCATTCACTTTTTAAAAGCTCGCGAAAAACATTCTTTACAGAACGCGAATTTACGTAATATAATTGTACGATTTGTAAATTTTAAAATTTAAAAATATATACAAATTTTTTTTTTAAATTTAATATTTTGTCTATCATGAAAATTCTTTTTTCGTTTAGGAAATATTTTGTTTTTTTCATTATATTTTATTCAAAATTTGTCTTCAGACAATACATTTTACTAAATAATAATAAATTAAATGAAAGTATAAAGCAAGTTTCCGCTGAAACCTACTATTGTGTTATTTAGGAAATATGGCTTATCAAAGAAAAGTCTAAAAAGGAAAAATTCAATATTCAGTTATCGATAACTCGATAAATAATTGGAATTTTGCAATAAAAATTAAGGTGACTAATATTGGCTAGTACCTCTGAATGCAAATTATCAAAATCGAAGAGGTTGACAAAAAAAGGGGCCCGCTTTGCTTATTTTCGCCCATAACTTATTAAAATTATAAATAAAAAAAATAATTTATTTATATATAATATAAAAAACATTTATTACATCAATTTCATAGAATGATACCAATTTTTACAAAAAACAAAAATTTGTTCCTGAAAGTATAACTATTTTCTTTGGTACCAAAAATTATTTTAAAATTGCCCTTGAAAAATTATTGGACCATAGCAATAATCTAGCCCTTAATTTAACAGATAATAGTCAAACCTATAGAAGACTTAAAAGATTTCATGTACTTGATCTCTCAAATAGATTTTAATTCAGAATTTTCTTCTTGTTTTTTTGTTATTTATACTTATAATAAGAACTAGTTCGCAGAATAGCACCTAGTCTCAATGGAGACTAGCTGCTCCTGTCATTGTATAAATAATTTTATATAATTTTCTGATTGTTTTTGGACAGATTGTAAATAAATTTGGAAAATTGCTCTGTACTGCACAGATCATGCTTTTACGCTCTTAAAAAAACACCCTTTGAAACAGTTAATTAGGTGCGCTCAGTTATGAGAAAATAACTTTTTAAAGTTAATTCCGTTTTTGAGGTATGTTTGAAAAATTCTTTTGCCCCTTTTTTGAGAAAACTCATTTTTCACGATAATACAAAAATATTTGCAAATCTGAAATCGGCAAATGAATTTATACTATGGAAGAGTCTGGTTAAGTAATGAAATACATTCACGACATGGTATCAGGATCTGAATTTTTATGTGAATAAATTTATTTTTTTTTTTATTAAATTTAATAGTTCTGGAAACTGTTTTGTTTACTAGCATGCCAATTCTGAATTAGAATTCCCTTTTCGATCCACCGATTAACAATTCAGATCATAAATTTAGTCAAAATTGGAATCGAAATCCGGTACAGTCCTCAATAATTGCCAAGCCAATGGCTGAGTGATATAAATATTTGTCTTTAAATAATTAAAGGAAGCGTTTTAAATTTAATTACACTAAGGGCCCACACATAACGCCCTTACCTTCACAGCTTGAATCCGGCCCTGTCTGAAGCAATGCCAAGCATTATGCGATATGCATAGAAGGAATCGAAAAAAAAAAAATCATGAAAAACAATAAAAGAACTTCAGAAGAGACGACTTGGCGTCGCTTTTGTTAAACATATTTGATAAAAATAAAAATATTACAAACCCCATACCATATAGAAACGCATTTCCAGCTTTTCAATATAAAACGGAAATGCGACATAGACTTAATTGGGACGCCAGCTGATAGATAAATTGAAGTATTTGTATTAATATATTTTTTTTTTATAATATAAAACAATGCCATCTAAACATATAAGTATTTAAAGATAAGCTTACTAAAAATGGCCTCAACATAAAAGTTATTAGCTGCTTTATGTATAACAAGCTGGCGCCTTCTTCCATAATCACAGACAAAACATCCGAAACAAATCTGATAATTATCATATCAAATAACACAGCAAACCTGACGAAAATAAAAAACCAATCAAACCTCCAAAAAAAACAAAAACACAACCAATAAAGTCATAATAAAAAAATAAAAAAAAAAACAAATTCAATAAATGATTCAAAATTCTACAACAAGTTCTGAGAATATTCAACACGCGACACGACAAATTTTCCGAATTAATGTTGGCGCCTAAATCTCATGAATGTTGGTCATGCTGACTGCTCAAGGGGCTCCTCCAATTTGTAATTGGAAGCCAAAATGTGATTTTTGGGCATAATATAGAGATGGACATAAGTTAAGTGTAAAATAGAAAATGTTGCGTGTATTGTTGAGAGACTAAGAAACTTTACATTTGATTTCTAGTATTGTGAAAAACTTTTTATACAGAACGTAAATATCTTTTTAAATGGAATTCATTGTAAATTTAAAATAAAACAAAGATCTTGTAAGAATGAATCGGATGGAGTATGATATCTAGACTGTGCCTAGTTTGGTGTACTATCAAATATTCGCAAATATTTCGATACCACAAATTTCACGCTTAAGATTACTTTCATGCTTTTCAAGATATCGTTAAAAAGTTCACCTATTGGGGTAGTGACGCGGATTAGATAATATCTATTATTATTATTATATAGAGAAAGATTACAAATCAATTTCTAATCTAGCTTAGGTGGTATAGCGCTGGCTACTTAGGCCTTTGTTTTGTCACTGTTCTAAATAAAATAAATAAATAAATTTAAACACGATCTTTTAAAAATCGCCAAAACAAAGAATAATTCAAAGATATTAAGTCGAGAGCTCGTGATAATTGTTATCTCTGGGTACTATCAAAAGTTCTGAGATGTAAGTCGAGCTGTGTGGAGCTCTTCTCTTTCTCTAGTATCATCAATAAGATGCGACAAAATATTATATATATATGTATAATAAATATATACATTTTTTTTTATCATCAAAAACACATAAATTTTTATGAATCTCATTTTTATAATTTTTGTTCGCCAATCCAGCCTCATTAGCTGGAGATATCATAAAAGGGGAATATTGGATATTATTTCGAAATCCTTAACCGTTCCCATTTTCGAAAAAAAAAAAAAACCTCCCAGTACATATATCAATGTTAAGATGTCAGAAGCCCAAATGGGCCAATTTTATTTTTAATTCAGATAAAAGTAAACTGAATCTAAACAAATGTTTTTTTATAACAAAAATCACGTACTTCCTGAAATATCGAATTCCTGCTTTGGTGGTCATAGGATCTCGATGAATAATGTCTCTTGACTAGAGCTATCCTTTATAAAGTTTATCTCGAGAATTGGATTAGCTGAAAAGCTGTAGGTAGGGAGCACAATAATATCTATACTAAGGGTCGGACTGATGCTCTTATGAAGAAGGTCCCTACCCGAAACTTTAATTTTTAATAGAAAATGTCACCCACCTATTGAAAGATCCAGTGTGCTTACTGTTGAAAATCTTTTAAGGAGATCTTCACCAATAACTCTTCAGTTATAAGTTAAACTGAGTTCTCCTGAAGAATTCAACCGCCTCGTATTTAAAGTGTATTTAAAGTATTTTGATCTTAAGCTATAAAACAAAATTCTTACATACAGGGTCTAGAATATTAAAAACTTCGCAGATTTTAAGAGAACAGTGAAAGTATAAAAAAAAATCTTCAAAAAACTTAAGAAATTCAAACTAAGTTGTATAATTTTATCCATCAAAAATATATAATAAGACTTAAGATGGCCTTTTCAAAATACAGATATTATCACGCCTATTTCCATTTTCGATTTTTATTTTCCAATCGTAGATCACTGACTGAAAGTTATAGGAATAACTTCGCAAAAGCAGGCATTATAGGACTGCAAATGTATAGAAAAGTCAGTATGACGACTGAAAAAATTTTAGAATTTAAGGCCCATACGCAGCATGCAAAAATTCCGCACAAAATGTCAAAACTTCATATAAAAAAAATTCCTTTTTTTAAGGCCCTTTAAGTAAGAGAAAAGAGGCACAAGCAAATCTTTTAGAAAATACGCAAGAAATCCCAACTGAGTCGGATAAAATAAAAAGTTTGATTAAACTTAAGATGGCCTTCCCCAAATCCAGATATTATCAGACCTGCTTCAGATATCAATCTTAAATTTTCAAAAAGGGAATACATTACTGATTAATATGAGAAAAAGCTATAGAAAACAAATATCGTAAAGCGGGCTTTATGGGACTTACGAAAATTTGATAGGGGCATTCAAAATTGGGATGACACATCGGAATCGGTTTCATTCAACTAATAAAATGCGGAAAAAGCGTATATTATCACCAGTTCTGTCGACAGCGTAGGGAATACGGACGGGCGCAAATTTATTTAAAGGGGTTCGTAAAATAAAAAAAAAAATTTCCTTAAAGGCCTGTACGCAGCATGAAAATTTTCGCTCGGAATGACAAAATCCCAAATGGGATTTTTTTTTTTATATGAAGTTTTGTCATTCCATGCGAAATTTTTCACGCTACGTACAGGCCTTAAATAAAAAAAAATTTAGTATTTAAAATTTTCATAATATAATTTTTAATTATATTGTTTTACCTTATATAGCATTGTTAAGAAAAAGGGAGTGCTTTTCTGAAGAAACAAAATAGATATTATAGTATATATGCTCAGTACATAGTACTATATAATAATATTAATATATACTATGGATATATTACGTTATAGATACACTATAATATATATTTTCTTTCTTCAGAAAAGCATTCCTTTTTCATGCCTTAGTGCCCGTCGATATTCGTCAAGGGTCTGTATTTTTCTCTAGCCGTTGCTGGTGGTTTTCTAAAGGTTTGTTTAAAATAAAGTCAATTCAAATAGTCAAAATCGGAAATGTAATCCAACACAGTTCTGCTATCTTATATTATAAAATTACCCAAGTCCTAATCCTTTATGATTTTTCTTAATTATTTCGCGTGATTCATCGTTTGGACAATCACGCGCACACCTCTAGAGCACTTTGCATCGGCCATAATTGGAACAAAAGTTTAAACGTTTCTATTAATGTTAGACAAAGTGTTCGGGCATGTGCCATAAGCAGAATCCATTCAAGCCTCAGCTACTCAAGTGGCAGCTGACCGGCCATCCATGAAGTATTTAGTATATCAAAATGGCAATAATTCCGACGTCGTTGTCGCCGTCGCCGTCGCGGCTTGACCAAAGATGTCCGACAATGGCAAAAGATAAAGATATGCTGAATTGAATGATTTGCATAATTGCGTGATTTGCATTCACAGCTCGTATGAATCATGCTTTGAAAGAAGAGGCGCGTTCCATGGCATACGCATCTTATGGATACGAATTGCTGAACTATGAATATTTGTTTGTTTGTGGCTTGTGGCTTGTGGCTTTGGACACCTGCTTAGATCTCAATTGTCGGGGTGACTAAATGTTTGCACTGCACAAGCACTTCAAGTGTTTGATGAAGTCATCATCAAAAGGGTGATCCCAGCGCATGTGAGAATTGTGTGCACATCAAAACTGGATTGATATTTGGGATTTGGGATGCTCTGTTGTTGCTGGTTGCTGGGAACTGTGACATAAAGCAGTAAAGGGCTTGCTCTTTGTTCTTGTCCTTAAGCCAAACAACAATAGTTTGTTGGTTATATCACGAAGAGCAGTCAGCCAAAGATTTAGATACCATAAACTCTTAAGATACAGATACAAATCCAATGCAGCGTGGAAAGAACAACAACAATAAGTAAAACAACAACAATAACAACCTGTTTTCGTTGAGCAATACAACAACACAACAAAAAAAAATTCCGGCAGGTTTGAATCGAACCAAAATGTTCGATTATTGTTGGATGCTGTTAAATGTAAAGGAATTTTTGCTTGAATTTTGTTTAACTGTGTGCGTTTGATAAGGAAATTGCGTCATTGTATGTGTTTTGGGAAATTTTTGGTGCATTAGTTGCAAATGGAAGTTGTTTTTATTAAGGGTATTTAAATGTAGACTTATTTCCTTACTTGCTTTTTTTAACGAAATTAGTTACAACAATGTTTATTGAATTTCGTGTTTTTTGGCACAACTTTGCCTGCTTATTTATTTTTGAAATATTTATATTTAACACAAAAAAAATGAAGAAGGCTGGTACGGTTACGGAAATCCCAATAATAATGCATTTAAGCTCTACTTCATTCTTATTTTATCTGATATTTACTCATTTTGAAGCATATTTTAAAAACGATTCTATTGCCTAATGAATAGAAAAAAATTTTTTTTACATACATATTTTGCTTATTAAGCCTTTACGCAGCATGCAAAAAATTCGCACGAAATGTCAAAACTACATATAAAAAAAATCCCAAGAAAGGGAATTTTTTTTTTGTATGAAGTTTTGACATTTCGTGCGTAATTTTTGCATGCTTCGTATGGGCTTTAAACTGAAAAAGAACACAATCGGTCTTATCGATTAAAAGATATATCCAAAACAAAACATGGCGTTACGTTACAAAATATAGAAGTTGGATTTGTATTTGTTTTAAAAAAACCCCAAATGTCTGTGTATTGGGCAAGTCTTTTGGCATAACATTTTTTAAATATGATTTAAAATAATATTAGTTCATTTTGCAAGTTATTAAAATAAAACAAAAAACATTTTATCGATATTTATAGCCCTAATATTTGGCGTTGCTTTAGATGCCCTGACGTAATTTAAAGGGTCTAGCTGGATAAGGTACTGGAAACTACCCCCAGCGATTTTTTAAAACTAATAATGCATAGGACAAAAAAAAAATTGTTCACAAAATTTCAGTTTTTAAACTTAACGCGTTGCAGCTTAATTATAAAAACCTTTTTTTTTACTGAATATTTTTGAAACAATTTTTTTTTTAATTTAAGTTGGCAGCAGGACTATTTAAAAAAAAATATTTTTCATTTTTTTTTTAACCAACACATTTTCTTAAAAAAAAAAAGATATGAAATTTTCTTATTTTTTTTTTAGTATGTTCCTTAAATATGTCAATCAGCATTTTTTCAAGCACGTGTTTTTATAAGTTCTTTATTTGGTGTGAATATGAATCAAATCGATTTGGTGGAACAATGTCAAAAAAATAAAATAGTTTTCACTCAAGAAATAATATTTCTTACTAAAAACCCATACGCAGTTCGAAAATTTTCGCACGGAATGACAAAACTTGATATAAAAAAAAATTGGAATATCCCAAATGAGACTTTTTTTTATATGAAGTTTTGTCATTCCGTGCGAAATATTTCGAATTACGTAGATCCCTTAAGGAAAAATAAATTCCTGCTCAATGCACGTATTAATAACTTTAATGAAAATCTTACTTATAATAAAAATATGAACTTTCAGCTTTGAAGCCAGATTTCTGAAAGATTTCGAAAAATAAAAAAAATGTCCGTGTTTATGGGTACGTGTTACAAATTGTTTTTTCTCTCTTCCTTTGTATAACTTAATCTTTGTTCAAAAAGACAAACCAAAATAATTTTTTTAATTTATCATATTTCTTTTATTTGCAAGCTGTCTGTTGACATTTAACAAAATATGCACTAATTATGTCTAGCGAACTCAATATACAAGTAATTAATTACAATCAATCTTATCAACTTGTAAATAGTGCCATAATTAATTGTCTTGTTGTTTGTAAGGAAAGTGACCCATCTGGTTCTAGTATGAGGCCAGTCAACAGCATCGCAAACTAATTTCTTATCAATAAAGTGCACACAATAAACCCCTATTTTTCATTCATTCATGCAAAAAGCCATTTTAATTCAACTGACGTTAAAAGCCAATTCAAATGCAACACGCGCCACACACAAAATACAGGGAAATTTATTGCGCCAAGGCAGCATGCAACTCGAACATGTTCGAATTTTAGGTTGCGTTCGACGCATACCGATGCATATTGTGCCTTATGCCTTTTGCCGCTGAGCGCTGAGGAGCGAACGCACAAACCAGTTTTTCAGCTCAGCAGTCAACAACGAGCAGCACGCGTGAGCAGTTCGCAGTTCGGTTTAAAACACGGCGGTTCGCTCGTTTGCTAGCGTATTATTATTATGAAGCAAATGAAATCAAATTTGAAAATAAAATTTTGACTTTAAACAAAGTTTGTTTTTTCAATTTAAAATTAAAACGCGTAAGAAATGCGATTGCGACGCGACAAATTGCCAATTTAACAAAGCTATAAAGAAATGTATGTGTTCAAAAAGAAATAAATGAATCAAAATTTAATAAGTACAACAAACATAACTTATTAATAAAAAATGAATTTAAACAAATGTCAGCGGAAATATCAAAACAAACGTGTTTAGCATTTAAAAGCTACGCGCCAAGCAGAATAAATAAATAATCTCAGCCAAAAGACGTCAGCAAAGCCAAAACAGAACAACAACAAGCTAAAAGATACTTTTGTATCTTTCAGTTGCACTTATAGTCACAGCCACAACTATTTGTATCTTGCGTGCAGTGTCGTTGTTGTTGTTGTTGTCAATGGCACATTGTTGTTGTTTTGTTTTGCTTTTTTTTGTGCGAAAGTAAAAACTACCTGCTTTGGCCAAGAAATTGGCCTGAAAAACCAGTTTTAGTTTTGTGAAAATTATTGACTACCACTTAAATGTGACGCTGTTGTTTTTGTATCTCACTTTTAGACAGTTTTCAGACAGTTGAAAGCCGCCAAAATGAGCCAATAATTGCGCGATCCATTGGTTAGCAAGTGTTTTGGAGCACGCTTACAAAAAAGGAACGCTAAAAGGAAATGGGATATGACAGTAAATTGCAAAGCTTTTAAACACTTTTACTCAGGATACGCTGTTGGTGAGAAGCAGAGAAATCTAGACTAACTATAGATGGAAACAAGGCGAGAGGCCTTAAGCCGGCCGAAAAACCACTTGGTTTGAGATTTGAGAAAATCTACCCTTTTCTGAAGATCGTGATTGTTTTGCTAACTAGATATTGTAGGCTGTAATAATATATTAGGAAGTTAGGCTGTATAAGCTTTAAAAATTTTAAGTTTGGGGAACTTAAGAAATAATCCTCATAGCACTTATGGAGTTCGAAAGAAGAAAAAATCTGGAAGTTTAATTACCGGCACAATAGATACAAAAGCACCCAAATAGACGTTATTGACCACAGCGCAGTTCTCCTCCAAAATTATTATTATTATAAGTATGAATAAAGTGATTCGTTTAACGAGGTATTACATCAGATATTCCATTCATTCTTTGAAAATTTTTTATGAAAGTGCAAATGATCAGAACTTCGGATTTCGACTCCGACCAATTGAGAAATTGAAATCCGGAACATGATTCTACATTACTGTGGAATCCCTGACGGATTCCCTATTTTGACAAAATGCATAATAAACTCATCGGAAGCGTTATCAAAATCCGGTATCGGAATCGGCCTTAATATGTATAAATATATTGCTAGAGAACTGTTTATATGGCGAACAGCATTTGGGTTATTCCTGAGTTTTAGTTTAGAATTCAATGCCTCTTATCTTATGAGTCATGAGTGCAGTCTTCTAACTAAATTTTTGATACAAAAGGTGACAACTGATCAGATACTCAATCAATATCAATGGAGAATTCGAATGCGTCAGCTTCTATAAATTGTATTTTTGAAGATCTTTTTTATCAAAACGTTTAGTTCCCCTCTTTCCAAGAAATAAGCAAATTTTTTTGACATGACGTATTTTTGCAATAGTTTTAATAGAAAAGTTGGTTTGATAATAATATTTTTATTCTATTGTTTTGATTTCCATACATGCAGAGATTTTAAGAATTTATGCATATGTGCAACATGTGTGGGATTTCTTTAATTTTTGTTATTGGGGATTTTGAAACAGATAATTTTGTGCTTAGATAAGTGTGTAGATAATCGTGAAATATATCAGATTAATTATAATACGATTTAAGATTAATTTTATTTAAACTAAATGTGTTACAGTGGTATAGATAGAGGCGGATTTCCCTTTATGATCACAAACAATTGATCTCGCAAATATTTAAAGAAGAAAGGTGACCAGTCAGAAGACTCAGGCGAAACTTTATATCTTACTATTAATTTCTGATGAATCTTGAATAATACAGCAAACGCATAGTTTCAGTTTGGAAAAAATATCTAGTTGATGAAACTTTCAGGGATAGTTTGGGACCCTGTTCTAAGTCTAATTCTATCAAATAAAACTTAAATCAAGGTCGTAGGTCAATTGATTCAATTACAATGACCACTCAAAATTTCAAAATGAAAATGGGTTTTGGTGTTTTTCGAATAATTTGCAAATATATTAAAGCTGGTAGGGTTTTTCGGTAATTTTACCCATATACTTTGTTAAAGTAATTGAAATTATCTAAATTTAAAAGAGAGTAAAAAGTTTTACTGAAATATATTAGAAGAATACACTCATTAAAACTGAAAAACATTTTTATTTGAGAGTATTCTTCTATTATCTTTGATTCAAAAGTGAGACAAAAATTTTTTTGAAGCGGCATCTATTGTAGAAATGAAGATGAACTAGAACCTGAGATGAATTTCATTATAACTTAATATGGTGCAGTAATGTCAAAATAGGGAAATTTTCCTTTATACGCCAAACAAATTGAATTTCCAAAGATTCCAAGAACAAAGATGACCAGTCGAAAGATTTGAGATAGGGAAATCTTCCTTTATAAGCCCAACAGATTGAATTTCCAAAAATTCCAAGAACATAGAAAGCCAGTCGAAACATTCGAGATAATATAGAGGATATATTTCGTATAATGGTATCCAATTCATTTCTTGGCTTCAACATTTTGTATCTTAAAAAAAAATCCCAAATGGGATTTATATATATATATTTATATATTTTATATGAAGTTTTGTCATTCCGTGCGAAATATTTCGAGCTACGTATAGACCTTTAAAAGAGATTCCCTTAAATGTGTAATAAATAAACTCATTAAATGCCCATAGAAAAGAAATTTGTACCAAGAAGCCACCTTCTGTTATCTTTAATTTAAAAGTATGTTTAAAATATTTCATTTTTGAAATGTGAACGATATTGAAAATGGAAAAAAATAAACTACAATTTTGAGATTAATTTCATTATAACTTAATATATTGCAATAAAGAAGATATAGGCGGATCTCCCTTTAAAAGTCCAACCAATCGATCTTGCAAAGATGTACAGAAGAAATGTGTCCATCCAGAAGATTTCGGAGAATCTTAAAGTTTTAAGCACGGACTTTTATTTCGTATGCTGAAGTTCAATTTATTTCAGGACCTTTACCTGATCTTGAAAGAGTTTCTCAGAGATACATAAGATAAGATTAGATGATTAAACCTCTTCATCTGTACAGAAAAAATTGTTCTTCTTTAAACTACGGAAGATTTTTGAACGACTGTAGCCAATTCATTTTTGGTCTTTCAAGGCCTTTAGAAGAAGTTAATATAGAAATTTGATCAAAAGAATTGCACGAGTAAATTTAGTTTCTCTGCCTTGGTAGTTCAGCATCCCAGCTGACGAAGTCACAAATAAATTAACTCGGGGTATAACAAAGTGAAGTTGAGCTTAAACTATAAGAAAAAAAATTTAATTAAATACAGAACGAGTAAAAAAGATAGATATAAACTAATCAGCGTCACTAGCCCAGTGGGTGAACTTTATTTTTAACGATATCCCAAATGACATTTATGGTTAAAGCACCGCGCAGCTTCCTTTCGAAAAATTATCTACGTCACAGAACTATGGCAATGGAAGATTACCTGGTAGCCAGTTATTTATGTATTTATGCTTTCAATTATTTAATTAATGCAAAAACGACTAATTTATCAAAGATTTACGACTTTAACCCTTTTATGAGGTGCTTTCCTCTATAGAAACATTTTTTTTAAATTATTTTTAAATAATTTAATTTAATAATTTAACGCAGCCAACTTGGTCGTAGAAATGGTTACTTCATAAATCAATTTTTTTTAAAGAGCTGTTTTAATAAATAAAAGTTTATTCAATTTTTTTATTTATTTATTATCTCCAGCAGATTTTAAATACAAACATAATGCTAAATTAATTGGCAATTCTAAAACTGAGATACAAAACCAAAAGAAATCGTTTTTAAAAATTTAAAAAGTTAAAAAAAAAAAAGTTTCTTAAGTTCACAAATTTATTTATCTTAACTTACAGTTAAATAATAAATCCTCAAAAAATACCAACAACAAAAAAGTGCAACAATTTGCTGCAGTTAAGTTGCAAACCCAACAACAACAAATACAACGATTCAAGTGTAGACTTCAAGACCCCGCTCAATAAACCTTCTAAAAATAATCAAAAAAAAAAAAAAAGATACCAAAATGTTAATGCACACAACTTCAAACACATCGACTGCCACCATGACCAACTCATCCTCCTCGGCGACACCCACACCGGGCTCCACATCCTCCAACAGCACAACGCTAGAAACGTTGCAACAACAGCAGCAGCAACAACAACAGCTACAACAACAATTGCAACAATTGCATACATCAAATAACTCGCGTCCACCATCTCGTGCTCCCTCCATACTGGACAGTCCAACGCTGGCGCGCGTGGAGCGTGCACGTTTGCGTCTGGAGCAGCAGGAGCGGGATAGCAGGGAACGTGAACGCAGCTGTGGTGGTGGAGGCGGAGGCAACGGTGGTGGAGGTGGCAGCAGCACGGGCACAGGCAGTACAGCAACCACCATGAATCGTGAGGATAGCTTGGAGCGCAGCATATTGGATCCCAAGGTGTGTGTGAGTTGTTCTTGTTGTTGTTGTTAGATATGTACATAAATTACAATTAAGTATTTAAGGGCAGAAATCGGTTTTTGTGGCCTAAACGCAATTAAGTATTGCTTTGAAACTTTTGTGAACTTGGTTTAAAGAGAGGCAGAGCTTTAACAAGTTGGCTAACTGCAGTGGTCTCTGAGATTTATTTGCCCATGGCTTGGGGGCCTAAAACTCAAGCAGCTGCCTGCAAAATTGATGTCTTCCCGACGCGCCAAATTAGTTGAAGATTTGGCCAAACAAAATCAGGCACAAAAACACGTTAAGACATGTACACACGAGGGCAGTGGCGTGGTAAGAAGGGGTGGCAGGGGTTAAAACTTTCCCCCTACAAATTGTCGAAAAAATTGTATGTATGCAATATATAGGATAAAATTTTGAGTATACTAAAACATTAATTACTTAATTTGATGAAAATTCGGCTCTAAATATCTTCTTTAAAGCATAAAGTTTCTCTTAGAATTTTTCTTTGGAATTGCAGAATTTCAAAGATTAAAGTCTATTTTATACCACTTGGTCTTTCTTTTGAAATTCTAAAAAAAATTCTTTAAAAAAATAACTTCAATCTGACCTAGCCCCTTTGCCAAAATGTAACTACGCCACTGCACTTAACCCAAACCTAAATAAGCTGCTGGCACTCGACCGCATTTCGCTAATGGCTGATCCCCTGCGCTCAAAGTCTCTCTGCTCCAAGTCTATGTGCCCCACATCTGTGTGCCACACGTCTCAGTCCCCTATCTCAACGCCCTCCCCTCTAGCCAGTCAAAGACTTTTTTGCCCTATGGTCAGTCGCTGCAGGCCTTATTCAACATGTCGGCCATGTATGTACGTACAAGTATACGTATATATGTGTATATGTAAATGCTTTTTATTTTTTGTTATTATTATTTTGTTAACGCTCTTATCTTGGCTTTATCTTTGTGGCAGTTGGCTCTTGACTGCGGTCTCATCATTTTTGGCAAAGCTTTTTAGACTCTGCTCATTTTTATTTCAGTTTTAAAGCTTAGGCAATGGACTGTAAGTTATATACTTGGCTATATGCATAAATATATATGTACATACATATCCCCACTAATGTGGCATATTTTGCATATGGTCGACGGCTCTTACAAACTTGGCCAGGTGTCTGTTGACGGCACTTGAAATGTTGGTAGCTTGTTTACCAAATGATTTAAATTGCTTTAAGGTTGGACGGTGGGGCAAAGCACTGCCCCAGGCAACTGCAGGCTACTTATTAGATAGCATTACCTTTAAGGGGTTTGAGGCGTGTCGAGTTTGGCCGGGAGGCTTGTTGGGAGTCGAGTTATTGCGTGAGAGTCAGTTTGTCTGGCAACAAAGCGCAGTTCGTAATAAATGATAGCTACTTTATTCTGGACTCTGCCTAATAATCGGGTCTGGTTAGCTTGCTCAAAGGACTACCCCCTCATTTATTTATCTTTCCGGAAATGGTTTGCTATTAGCATATCTTGGGATTCTATTCTTAGAACTATCTTTACCTTGGTTTGCAAAAATAATTCGTTATCTGATTGAGATGTCATATGTGGGGCATCCCTCCAGGCGTCTCTGTCCCGACACACCTTTCTCGCTTTTGAGTGCCAACGTATTGGTTCTTTCAACTAAAGAACTGCCTACCTGCCATCATCTTCCTTCTTCCTCCTCACACGTTTTCAACTTTCTTTTGATTAAATTCCGAAGAATTCATGCCCATCAGCCAAGGACACTGTACCCCTCTCAGAAGAGCTGTTCGGTCTTGCCATAGCAGTTTTCAGAAAAGTCCGTTCTACGTTAATCCCTTTATGGATATGTTGTTTTACTTGCATCCTCTTCGACAAGCTTAGTTGAGATCCAGGTTTTGAAAACCCAATGCGTTGTACTCAGGTGGATTAAGGCATAAGTTGAAGGAAATTGAAGAGCCCAAAAAGTCTAGTCTGCAAAAGACTTGCAATAAAATTCTTGATGCTATAACTTGGCTTAGTAAAGTCTCTAGGCAACCATTTCAGAGTTCCAACTCAGCAGTACTTCTCGCTCTCTTCAAATAGTAGGCCTTGTTTCTACGCTCGAACAATTTATTTTTGGAAACATTTTTTTAGATTACAAAAAGCCTCAAAAAGTTGTACGTTGCCGCTACATGCAAAAATTTTAATTCGAATTTTATTCACTTTTAAAAATATTATTACCATGGCTATTGATGATGTTCCTTTTGCCGAGGATGGTTATGGCCGTAAGCTTGATCGCTGTGTTAAAGACGCCTTCGTTAAAGGAGGTGGAGGTTTATTAATTGGCTTCGTAGCTTCGGTGCTGTTCTTCAAAAGACGTATCTGGCCGGCTTGGATTGCAGCAGGATATGGTGTGGGCACAGCTTATAAATCATGTGAAAAGGATTTAAATTCAATAAAGTGAAAATCAATGAGTGCCAGCTGGCTGTTAAAAATGTGTTCATAAATAAATTTCGATTACATTTTAAGAACATGAAAAAAAGGATTTTGATCATCTGTGGCAGAATGTAAGTGTTAGAATAAGCAGAAGAGCTTAAGTGCTTTAAAATAGAATAATTTTGTCGAACCGCAAGTTAGTTCTTCCTTTTTCCACTCGATTTGTTGAGTTCTTGACATTGAGCATACAATTAGTATGTGAACATGGATGATTAGCCACCCTCTTAAGGCGGAGAAAAGAGGTGACTTGTCTGGCAAGCTCGTCTGCTATACAGTTGCTTTCTTCCGTCTCTGCGAATCTTTTAATAATATTTGCAATGTAGCACTGAGGGATTGGATAGCCACTTGACTATCTAATATAGTAAATAATTGTATTTTCTGAAGCAAGCAAGCAGGCTCTCCTTACTTTGAACTCTTCTGAGGAGACTTCACCATTAACATGGTTAAATAGCTTTGGACTGTCTGAAGAACAGCTGCGGTTAGTAGATGCCAAAAATCCTTGGGATAAGTCATCTCTTCTCGTGCAAACCGGTTTCAAGAATTGAATTTCCATACAAGTTCTCCGTAATCAGTCTTTGCCAACTCCAAAGCATTCTTCCACTTGGAGCACAAGCAACTAAGGTTGACCTTCCGGTATAAAGCAAACCATTTTAGAGGGTTCAAAAGAATTTTTCAAAAAAAAAAAAAGTTTGCAAAAAAAAAGATTTTCGGCTTCGGAGATCAGGTCATATTTGCTAGAAAGTTTTTTGATCCTTAAATCCAAGCTCCTAAAACCACAGCACGGCAGGCTTCTGACGAAACCCTCCAAATACCTAATTTTAGGGGGTTTTTTTGTAGTTATGTCAACCTGACCTGGACTCGCGAAAAATTTTATTCGGCACTTCGATTTTTTTTTAGAAATACCAAAAACTTATAGAAACCATGGTCTGAACTCCCTACCCAAAAATCTATTATTTTAGGTTGTAGTAAAAAATAAAAAAATTCTTCTAAGGAGTTGTTCGTTGGTTTGCCATAAATCTCTTTCAATGAAGAGCCCAATAGCCCAATTTGAGATATGCCTTTGAATTCAATATCAACTCAAAATCAAACATGTACAGCTCTCAGCTGAGAGTATCTCTAAAATCCAGTTTTGATTGAAAAAATTTTACCGAGATTTTTGATATTATTGACCTGTGATTTAGAAACCCCAAAAAAATATACGAACCATGGACTGACATCGGAAAACGAAAATCGGTTTATTCCTAAGGCCCATACGTAATACGAAAAATTTCGCACGAAATGACAAATCTTCATATAAAAAAAAAAAATCGCATATGGGATATCCCAAATGGAGTTTTGTCATTGGGCCTTTACTTATAAAAAATTCTTATAAGTTAGTCGATTGTTTGCCAGAAATGTCTTTTAGCCGAGTTTCAGCTCAATAGAACTTAATTTAATTTTTTAATTTTGTGGTTCAAAAATTCTATTCCTGCTTGGTTAAGGCTCTTCATATATAGGGTCATCATTTTGTAGCCAGCACATTTTTTATGTATATCTTTTACGTATATCTTTTAAAACTAATTTTGTTGTAAAAAATTAATTCAATTTTGTCAGTGTAGCTGCCTTGTCAGAGGCAATAATTTAACTTCTAATGCCTCATAATATTTCTTTTAACCTAATGCCCCTAAATCCCGCAAATTCATATGCCTAGCAACCCACTCATCCATCATTTACTATATACTTCTAAGGCCTTCTGTGCGCAGTTTACCGTGTAAAAGCCAAATCAAAAAAAAAAAAAAACAAATTTTTCAATTTTGAGTTTTTTTCAATTTTGTTTAATTTGCCACAGCTAAAAATTCACATGTGTTTTGCCTGCTGCTCAGTCACCAGGTTATTGGATGGTAGGATTGTTGTTATTGTTATTGTTGTCGTTGGGCTCTTGTTGGCTTTCGATTTGGGGGCTGGCGTCAAATGAAAATGCGCGGCAGCACAAAATAAATTGACATTGAACGTAAAATTTATTGAAATTGTTTACGTGGGTCTGAGTTCTGCCTCTGTCTCAGCCCGGGTCTCTGCCGAGGGTCATTTACACACAAAAACAATAAGAGCTGCGGAAAAAAAAAGGCTGAAGAAATGATTTCTTTAGGATTTCACTCGTTTCTGCTCCAATTACATGGCCCTTTTGGACGCTACCAAACTGCAGCCAAGTGCAGCGAGGCTTGGCCTGTTGGGTCTCTGCTTATAGCCGGGTTTTGTTTGCATTGCAACGGGGGAGTGGAGCTTGCAGTGCTTGGTTTGTCCAAGTCTGGCCATATGAGCGCCAAGCACGTACCAAGTCGCTATATTTTTATGCACTGTATGCAAAAGTTTGGGGCATATTAAATTGGTGCAACGGCAAGGAAGAGAAACAAGTAAGACTCCAGGAAGTACATACCAAAATTATCAGCATGAAATAAGAAATTTGTTGGGCCATATCTATTTGTCGGAATGTTCGTCTGATCGTTCGGGGCGTACTTCTCTTGCTCCAGTTCTTCATTTAAAGTTATTGGAAAAAGTTTCCTTTCAACAGACAACAGTAAGAGCGGTCCGCGCTATAGGGCAAACGCGATGACCTCATTTCCAAAATTTTCTAAATAAATATGAGAAATTTTATATTTTTTGTACCTTACAGATCATTTCCAATACACATTTTGAAGCACAACAAATATATGGCATGAAATATACGAGAAATAGTAGTCAGTCCGACGCTATAGGGTATGCTAAAGTCGGGTGGCTGCGTTTATTACATTATCACTTTTCCACTGCAGAGATTTCTTTTGCTGTTGCTTTTTGCGCTGTTTGCTTTCCATTTGCACTGCTTGTCGAGTGCCGTCCGCTTAGTTGGCCAACGTTTGGGTCTCTGGCGCTTCCTACTTGTAATGTACTACTTCCACTCGTAGTACTTGCAACCAATACTCATAATGTTACGTCTCTAGTTACCGCTTTGGAGCTCTCTGCTTTTCCTCTCATATTTCGCTGAAAGAGTAACGGCAAATGGCAAAAAACTTAAGGCCAATGGCTTTTTAAGTGTGACTAATTATGTGTGATAGTAGTGTCCGAAGGGGTGGGGCACGTTGGCCGACTTAATGCCACCAACAGTTGGGCATTAGGTGGAGTTCAATGTACCAAAAGTTACCTGCAAAGAAAAAAAACTCTTTGCACGCTTACGCTGACCCGAAAACTTGGCTTAACTCGTCTTGGGCTCTTAAATAATGGCATCGATTTTGTGTCGCATAAACTTTTTGGCCAAGTTGCAAGTTGCAAGCTGCACTTGCCAAAAACTTTTGCAAGCGGCTTTAAGTCTTAGAAAAAGGGCAAAGGCAAAAAAAACTCTCGACATTAAATTGGCAAACGAAATATTATGGTAGGGCTAGGCATCTTGTCGAGCTGTCAATATACAGACGTGCAAGTTTATTGACAGTTTGTACAACTATTTGGGCAATCAAAGAACCAACTAACTGCATAACAACTGCGCCAACTTGTAAGCAACTTAACCCAAACTACGCGAATCTTGGCAAATAGATGGAGCTCGAATATTTTGACATGGAATTATGCAGGCAATTGGATGGAAATAAATAGTGAAGAACAAATAAATATTTTGTAGACATGGTATGCTAAGTTTGTTGGTGATGTTAGTTTTTCAACTTTGTCAACCCAAAGGGAAACAGCAGTTCTTAAAGCAAAAAGTTTAGCAAATTTTGTTAAAAACTTTAAGGGTTCATAAATCAGGCATGCTAGGAAAAGTGCATAAAAACGTAAAATATTGAAAAAGAAAGCTACAACAACTAGTGTTCCTATTCTAAGCTTTTTGCTCCAACAGTTAGATTCTGCGGTAAAACTTTTTAACATCCTAAGGCAGTGATTGTCACCGTTTGCCCTTAGGGGCCGAGCGCAATCGGCTGATTATACAGAAACGATCCGCAACAATGCCGAAGTGAGAGTGCAGTCGGCTGCTGCTGACAGTGAAAAAATGCATTCAGTCGAAGCTACCAATGTTGCATTGGTTTTTACAAGGTGACGCAAAGCAGGGCGCGAGTTCAGCTCTGCCAAAAACTGTTTTAATTTTGTATGGTAGCTATATGAAATATTGAACCAATTTTGATCAAACTTTACACAAATGTTTATAACTAAACAAAATACAACTGCCATAAATTTGCTGGAGATATTAAAAAAAAAAAAAATTTGTTAGCATTTCTTGTTCTTATGTATTTCATATCAGCCTCAACATTTGTGTGAAGTTTGAGCAAAATTGGTTCACTATTTCATATAGCTACCATACAAAAATTGCGCCTGTGCTCACAGAGAGACATCAATAACGCACCTGAGCATTGCGTGACCTTATAATTGTTGCATCATTGAAGCTAGCAATTAACATTGCAGCCTTTGACGTTTCTGGGTTGACAAACACTGGCCTTAAGTGATGTAACGTTAAAGAGAATCTTGTTTATAGCTTTTCTTCAAAGATTGAAGACCATTTGTGATCTTCAGTTTAGAAAGAAATCCAAAGATTTCTGAATTCAAAGCCCTGTGGCTTGGTGTAACAATTTCGTAATATTTAACACAGGTAATCCAACTTATGTCCATCCAGCTACGGATCTATGATTTTTTCAAGCTGAATTAAAAACTAGCCCTTCACTTTTAAGAAGAACTTTGATAAAAAATTTAAGTGAAGGTCAGCCAGAAGGCCTACGTTGCTCTGGCTACAATCCTTTTATAACTTAGAATTAGCTTCTACTTTATAATTATATAAATAAATAAATAAATTAAGTGAAGGATCTACTCAAAGACAATCCCATAAGATGGTAAAAAAGGAAGTACTTTATAGATCTTTCTTGTCTCTTCGGGAGAAGAAATGCTCTAACTAGGGGATCTACAGGATAGTACTCTTAACTGTGGCGGAGCCACGGTGGGTTTTCTGGTTCGGAACCCCCCATTGTTTCGGTTTGTTCAGGGTATTTCCCCGCCGGTACGGAAGTTCTTTTAAGCGACCTGTAGATTTAAAAGTAACAATTAATTCAAATTCTTCGGGAGAAAAAAAGTGCCCTTAGCTCCTGGCGATAGGCCCTGACGGCACTGAGTTTATTTACGATTTTCAAAAATTCTTTTTTGATCAAATATTCTGCTTGAACAAATCGATTTTTTTCTAAGGTCGTGTAGCTTTTCATTCTATTCAAGCGAGACGACGGAAATGCTTAACGTTGTGTTTCGTTATTTTTCAACCTAATAATTCTTAACGTTGAAAATTTGATCCATTTAAGGAAGTTATGTATCTAATAAAGCATCTTGTTTGTGAAAATAAACCCAACCAGTCGTACCAAAGAAACCCTTTTGCTTGACTTGTTAAAAACATCTGTTACCGGTGTAGAGTCACATTTAGGGCAAACTTCCATATTGTTATTCAGATTATTGCCTTCTTGTGGCAACAGAGTTTTATTACCTGGTCCTGTTTAACCTAACCTTCAAACCCACTCCAGCCGATTCTCTTTCAAAATCCACATTGGCTCTCATATCAGTTATCCTGGTACTTCTAATGCTATTGTTGTAGATATTCTTCTCGAATAACAATATTTTATAATTTCTAATCTTTAAGGTTCTATGGTCTTTAAAGCTCTATGCTCCACTTAAGAGTCAAGAATATAAGTAGTAGTAGTCTTTAAGACTTATTCACTAATTTCATCTCCACAGATTTTGTAGCATTTGTCAGGAATGAGATAAAAATACATATAGAAAATAGAAAGGTTACGAGATGTCATGTACTGAATCTCCCTGATGGATTTTATTTATTCAATATGTTCACATTTTTTGTTTTGCCCAAAGATACGCTAAATATTAGGTAAGACGTTAAGTTTGCAAAAGCTCATTCAATCCCGAACTTATTTTAAAGTTCTTATAAAGCCAAACCCATTTGTTAGAAAAGACTACAAATCTACTAACCTCAAAAAATGTCCATCTCTCTAGATCTTTAGCTTTAAAGAGTTCCCAATGTCTTGCCAGCCAAAGTGCTGCGTTGCTTCACATTTACTTAAAGTACATGGATATGCTTATTTAGCTCCTCCAAAGACGCCCCAAACACATTGCATAAAAAAAAAAACCAAGCAGCCCCCACTGTCTAAAAAAAAATTGCACTACTGTGAGCCATTTGTAGCCGACTGGAAATTCCCAGTAGTCTGCCAAATAGCGCCACACTTCAAAATACGGCAAATGCGGGGTACTACCCTTGCCCTTTTGATATACTCATATCACCCCCTACTCTACGCTGCTCTCTCCACTAGCATGTTGCCCCTTGCCCGTTGCTTACGTTATTTGCATTAAGCCTGGCCATTTATTTGTATATTTTATTGTGGCGCATATTTTCCGCTAAAGTTTTTCTTTTGCTTTTCTTTGCTTTGTTCTTTCGTTTTATGAATGAACAGAAACAGAAACACAAGCAAAAAAAAAAAAAAAAAACATTTTCTTCTTATATGTTTTGGTTTTTGTGGCGGCTAAAATCATTTTCTCTGTGTCTATATCTTTTGGCTCATTTTTATTTTTACGCATTTCTTGCGTGTCACTGTCGCTGCTTTGCTGCTTTCAGTCGCCTCGTCTGCCCGTCCGTCTGTCTTTGTGTCTTCTTTAGTTTTGTTTTAGTTTGAGTTGCAGCAGTGGCGTGGATAGAGGGTTTTTTTTAAGGAGTTGAATAAATTATAAAGGCAAAAAAACTTTTTTGGCATTTTGAATAATTGTAGGGAAAAAAACTTTTTTCATGGTCAGCAGAAACCAGGGGCGGATACACTTAAAAATTTTGGTTGGTTCTAATATGATTTCTGAGTAGTACAATATGAATGCTACTATGCTTCATAAATTATGTTCAACATTTTTTGAGATGAAATGGATGAAATTCAGAATAGGCATGAAAATTTATTTATTTATTTGTAGAATAGATACAACAATGTTGTCTTGACTGTATTAATAGTAAAAAATAAATGAATTCATTGAAATCAAAAATTAAATATAGAAAAATTTCTAAGAAATAATCGAAATCTCTCTCCGATAAGTCACAATAACTCACTGCACAGATTAAAATTTCCGAAACATTAAACCAAGTCGCATCCTCCCACAGAAAGTTTCTATCTACGTCACTGCGTCTTCTTATCCAAGGGTCGGTGAGCTGTGTTGGTGCCTTAGGTAGGTGGGGAGAGCTATGCTGACGCGTGGGCTGTTGGCATGCATGTGCTCTATATATTTTTTTATTTTACTCTTCCCAGATAAGATGCGACTGTATGAGTATTTCGCTCACTTGTTTGCCGTTTAACGGTTTGCTTTGAGTTTATTTGGGCTTTGTGTGCGTGTTTGGTGGCAATTCAGCGCCACCTTGTCTCCCCTCTAGACCCCACAATGGCCATATCAAATCCCCCAAAAAAAAAAAAAACTCCAACTCAAATTACCCAACTCGTTGCTGCAGTTTTTCTTTAACCCTAAAATGTATTTTATTTATTTATTCTATTTATTTACCACTAGAGTTTTGTGTGTGCGTAGAAGCTTTGTATTACATTTTGGTTTAGTGTTTCTATTTATGGGCTAATTTATGTGACATAATTGCCAGGTAAATAAGACTTTCTGGCAAGTGATTGAACGCTTGGCATAGTTTCAGAGACATTGCCCATAAGGAATTGTACGTTGGGAAGATTCGAGGTGGTTGTAGAGAATCGTATGATAAAAGTTGTCAGAAATAAAAATAAACCAGAGTGTAGTTGAAAATAAACAAATTAAATAAAGAAATTAAGCATTTGCAGCGCTGTAGTCAGGAAGGGGATGTTCTCTAAGAGATCCCTAGATTGAATTATAGACTCAATAAATGGCTACGTTATCGCGACAAGAGAAATGCATACAGTTGTATAAATCTTGTACTTTTTAAATTTTCTTAAACCAAACGGCTAAAAAATCACCTTTTATTTCATCATCATCATTTCCTTTATCTCCCACTGGAGCATAAGGCCTCACCCTTTATGTGACTTGGATGAAATAAATGGCTTCCTTATTGCGACGAGAGAAATTTATTTAAATAGCTTTTCTAATTTTTAAATTTCATCGCACCAAACGATTAACAAATCACCCTTTATATAAATAGTATTGACTAAAATGGGAACGTTATTGATATGAGAAAAATCCATTCAGCTTGGCATATTTTGTATTTTATTGTTTTTTGTTGAAACGAAAAAAATCCATACAGTTTCGTACTTTTTAAATTTGGTTTAAATGTCTAAAAAATTACCCTTTATGTACCCTAGGATCAAATGAATGAATTTCTTATTGAGACGAAAAACATCTATATAGCTTTGCAGCTATTTCTAAAAAATTTTTTGACGCCTAAAAAGCACCCTTTATATAAATGGGATTGATTGAATGGCAACATTATTGGAATTAGAGAAATCCATTTAGTTTCATTTTTCAATTTCTAGTACACAAAAAGCACCCTCTATATTTTCTTAAAATTTAATGATCTACGTTATCGAGACACCCTATGCTCCAAATACGAGTTAAAGGATCATATATATTATCGAGACGAGAGAAGTCCATACAGTTTCGTACTTTTTGAATTTTATTCAACCAAACGCCTAAAAAATTGCCCTTTATGTACATATGATCAAATGAATGGCTTTCTTATTGAGACGAAAGAAATCCATATAGCTTTGCAGCTATTTCTAAAAATGTTTTTGACGCCTAAAAAAGCATCCTTTATATAAATGGGATTGATTGAATGGCAATATTATTGGAATTAGAGAAATCCATTTAGTTGCATCAACTTTCAATTTCTAATACACAAAAAAGCGCCCTCTATATACTTAAAATTTAATGATCTACGAGACAAGAGAAATTAATGCAGTTTTGCATTTTTCCATTTTGTTTTAAACTTTGTAACTAAGCGCACAAAAAATTACCCTATATGTACCTAATAGCTTGCTACATTTGTGATGCAATTAAATTATGTTCTATGTGCTAACAAATGCTTCTAGAGTTTTGAATGCCAAATGTCAATGGAGCGACCTAATAAAAAGGTACACAAAATTTCGTTTATTGCCAATTAAGCGCCCAGGTGCCTTGTCTAGTCCAGGGAGCTATTACATCACTTTTTATACATATTACTTTTATAAAAACTGTTGTTTTAGAGCGCCATACAATAAATTATTATATGTGTTCATAGTTTTGACACCTAAAATATTCAAAGAACTTTGGAATGCTTTTACGCCTACTACTGACCAACTGCTACCCCTCTACCCTGGCTAAAAGTCATATTTTTTCCAAATTGACATAAACATTTATATGTGTATATTAATAAAGCTATAGCGGCTTTTACGCCCACTGTTGACCTCTTGTCAGTGGCATCAGATCACCCCTTTTAATATCACTTTGCCTTAATTTCACCCAATTTACAAGTTTCCATATAAAAATTAACACACTGCTCCAGATACGTATAAACCGTCATCCGACAATGTGGGGCCAGCTGTAAATGTAATCGCTTTTGGTTGGTATCCAAAGTCAAATGGGGCTCAACAAATGCAATCTATCAAAATGCATTAAAAAAATAAACACAAAAAAAAAGCAAAGAAAAATGCGCGCTGTGCAACACTATGCGTATTTTATTTAAAATTTTTTTTTTTTTGAGTTTTTATTTTACGGCTCGGTTCATGCGTGTTAATGGGTCAAAGTGCCCCCGGGCTTCTTAATTGTGATATATCACTTTAAGCAGAGCGTAACAAGTACCAGAAAAAATACTGGGCAGCATTTAAGCAGTTGAATTTTATGAGAAACGAATTATTCACGGTTGCTGGAAAGCCCTTTGCTGCAGATTTATATCTTAAGCTTCTTGGTATTTTAATAATGCCAAGAACTCGTTGTTGCCTTATGTAAAAGTAAGAACTCGAACCATTGGTAAAGCAGAAATAAAGAAAAATTTCCAATATGGAAGCTCTTCCACCACATACAATTGTTCCTAAAAGTTCAAATATTCATATTCAATATTCACAACTATTACTAAAGTCTTTTCCCAAAAAGTTTTCAATATTCTTAGCCCTATTATAAAAGTCCTTCTTTGCCTTGAGACCAGTACGCACCAACGAAAAAAGCGACGTCTTTTGCGAGCAAAAAAAATGTTGTCCGCAGCGTTTGTGGGCAAAAACCAAAGCTGTTGTTACTGCTGGCGCCATCTAGCATAAATTGCCCCCCAAAAAATGGGCTGCACTGTTTGCTTACAAAGCTGCTTACCAGAGAAAAAAAAATCTTTGAGCAAAAAATTTTGTTAACTTTTATTTTATAAATATTTGTTTTATTTGCAATCTGTCACATTAGAGAATCAGCGAATTTTATAGTTAATACAAAAATGGCAGGATTGATTGTGCTCCAGTGTGTCCAATCAATATAATTTTGGTTTATATGAAATATTGAAAGTTGTTAATGATTCGCATATTTATTTTCGATTTTGAATACATTTTATTTCCTTATAGTTACAAAATCTTCAAAATATTTAATTTGTCTTCAATAAATTCATTGCAGTCGAAATATATTAACCCCTATTTTGAAATTCTTTTTCCTAAAAGTTGATAAATTATCAGAAGGCAGCTTTTTAGTAGCCACAACTTTCAGAAAAAAGGGTGATTTTTTGTGTGCTTCGTTTGATAAAATTAAAAAAAAATATAGAAGGCTTGCAATATTGTATGTATTTCTCTCGTCTCGAAAACGCAGCCATTCAATAAGAAATTATCATAATACCACAATTTTTCGATGAGAAACGGGTGTTCAAATTTTTCACGAAGTACTATATAGTTTGTATGTCTTAAATATTTATAGAATAAAATATTTTTGAAAAGCTGATACAATACAAGTTCCTTACTTGACATTATGAATAGCAACATTTTTCAGAGTCTCTGCAGATTCCTTCATTAATCCCAGCTCATAAAACATTATTTTTTGTTTTAGTATGTTATAAGGAAAAAAAATTTTTAAAAATAATTAAATCAAGAAGAATACAAAATATAAAGTAATATATATTCCCTTCAGAAGTAATATTTTCGTCATCATTCATATATATGGGATATATATCTCGCAGAAAAAAATATTTTAATCAAGAGATATAAATTCTTCAGAAGCAATTTTTTTTGTCGAATTATCGAATTTATTAGGAAAAACTGTTCTTGCTTAAACAAACGTTCTTTAAATACTCTGCATTTATAGTTTCAAGGTTAATCCGCTTGCTATATATGAGAAGAAGTGGTTTTTAGCATACCACCCCGACTGAACCATTTTTTTTTCATACATGATTTCCATATATATAGCTTATAAGCTACTTAATTGTCGTTTAGTAGCGGCTTAGTGTCAAGGCTAAATTCAGACACATGGCATTAAACACTCATTCATAGCCCATAAACAAGAAAAAGAAATTAAAAAAAAAAACTTTGCCGTCAGCGTTGCAGTTAAAGTCATGCCCTTGTCAACAAATACAACTCTGGGTTCATAACCGCGCTACATCATGCAATAGTCCAGCAAAACAGAGACCACCTTCCTACAGATACTACAATACATACTGTATGTAGTCATAATATATACTCTATGCATATATATAGTATATGGTCTGATGTGTGACAGTAGTCTGACACACACCTTCAACACCGGTTGATGTCGCGCTAATCAAATGAGAACTATTTCCGTTTGTCATGCAAAGTGTTTGTGGCCAGTGCTGGAAAACGCAGTGTTTACGTCGACGTCGACGTCAGAGTCAACGTTGGCTGTGACGCTGCCTGCATGCGGTAATGCACCAAGAACAACAATAAAAGCAACAACGTTTGGCAAGTGCAACAATGCACAGTGGGCGAAATGTTAAGTTTTTGATGCAAAATCAAAATAAGCTGTTTGGAAAAATTAAAGATGCCTTTTCAATCCCAATTTACCACCCAAATTGGCAGCCCTCTATTCTTGATACTATTATTTCCAAAATGGTATATTTCTGACCACTCACGTTTATTTCGTATTCTATATACAGTATGCCTATAACCATATTTTCTTCAACTTTTTATATTATTCTCCCATGTTTTTAAGAAAATCTTTGTCACATGAATGTTTCATTTTTATCACAATTTTAGAGAGTTTCACGCCGACGTCTTTATATTCAATAATTTGAACTTTCTTCTGTAAACTTGCAACAATTCCCCGCGGTATTTTATCATAAACTGATTAAAAAATTATTCAAAATTAAAAAAAAAATTATAGACATGTGATGTTTTTGATCTTTTGATTCAAAATTGGTTGAATTGAAAAATTAAATCTTGTAGAGAACTTGCTTAGTATTTTATTCGAGTTTTGGTAACAGAAAAATATTGCAAAATAAAAAAAAAAAAAAAACTTGTTTTCTTAAAAAGAAAAATAATGTCATTTAAACAAAATCCAACGACTCATTTTTTTAAAGAAGAAACCATCGGTATATCATGGTTTTCCGCTTTTTTCATAATTAATTCGATTTTAAAAGTAAATATTGGAGCGCACTTGTCCAGTGTTTTTTTCGATTTTTGGTGTTAGAAAATTATTAAAACAAAGCAAAATAAAACCCATTTCAATTTCTGGAATATTTTAATTAAAAAAATGTTTGATCGAATTGACTCTTTAGTTTTTGACTGTCTCGCAAAATGTCTTCCTTATGAGAATCCGATAAAGAGGATAAAGAAAAAAGTTTTCAAAATATGATTCAACAAGATATGATCTGAATCTCCAACTTAAGATGCCCGGTAATGTTGAACATTTCTCGGGGTCTCTTTTATGATATCTCCAGCTAATCAGGCTGGATTGACGATCAAAAATTTGAAAATTGCGATTCATAATAATATATATATTTTTGATTATTTGCACTATAGAAAACAATTAAAAAAACAAAAAAAAAAGTCTGAAAAAAAATTCATCTGTCAAATATTCTGGAGATTGGCTCTCGTTGGGAGGTATAAATGGGAAAAAGTTGATAGAAATATTTTTTCGTTATGTCAAGTATTGCTTAAAGAACATTCCGGCTTCGGGTCGGCACTCTATTTATTTACATTATGCTTCCATTTTCCTTTTACACAATAGTCTCTAAATTTTAAAGGGAATTTGGAAACTTTATATTTACTAAAAAAGTGCCTTCGACAGCTAAAATAAATTGCCAGCAGAATGACGTTTTCTTTCCACTGTGCGACCCAACAAACGGAAGCACTAAAAATGGGCACAATTGCCGACTAACCGGCAACATGTGTGTGCAACAGAGAGTATGTATGTGTGCGTGTATCTATGTGAGTCTGTTTCCGAGTGTATGTTGCCATGACCCACGCCCAGCTCAATGCATTTTTATAAACAATTCATTAAAACGGGAAATGGCAATTAACTATAAAAAAAAGAAGAAAAAAAAAATAATATACAAAGCGCCCTCTGCAAACAAATATGTATAATTTGTATAAAAAATATAAGGAAAGGAAGTTGTGGGTCTGGCCAAAGAGGTCAGCGATATGCTGATAGTTCCCAGGGTACCCGATACAACAGATTTGAATATTTTATTCAACTTAAAGCCTGAGCCTAGCGTGCCAAGTTGCAACATAAACAAGATTCAATGGCATCTCAAATCTCCCGCATATTTGCAATTTTAGCTTAGGTTGTTGTTCACAGTGTTGTTGTTGTTGTAGATTGTTGTTGTTGCTAATAACATGTGAAGTAAATGCGCGCTGCTTAGTTTGCTCACGCATACACTTATGCTGGGTTTACACTGCGGCACAGAACAGTCTGAACAGCCCAAGCGTTGCACAGATGCGAAACTTTCCAAGAACTGCCACGGATTTTGGCAGGAGTGTAAAAAGCTGTGACATTGTGATACAATAATTTTCGAAAGAAGCTTATGGCACATATTCCTTAGCCACAATAAACGATTCGAAGCGGCAATACACAAATTCTTCAGAAAACGTTTAAAGCGGTAACGTTTTTTGACCATTTCACTTTATTGTTCTTTATGTATTTTGGATATGTTTGTATCTTTACTCGCCTATTGAATTTATTATTTATTAATCTAGTTAATATTTACAATATGGAAAAAATTCATTTTAATATTTTTTTTTTTACTTGTACTTGTAACCCAATTTTAGGATGTCGGTTTATGCTCGGATTACCATTTAAAAAAATATTCCTAAAAAAAACATTCCATAGTTGTCGTGTCTATGAAAAAGAATTGGTGCGAAATAAAAAAAAATGTGTAAAAGCATTTTATTTTATCATTTGTTTTTATTTTTATTTAAAATCTATTTTATCATAAAAAGGCATAAAGCGTTTAGAAAAACAAGTTTCCGTCCGTTCTTCTTAATTCGGAAAGAACTAAATAAAATTTTACTTTTCTAAAGCTATTAAAAATCTTCCAAATAAATTTTCTGTTTTTTTGAAATGCAACTTTCTATATAAAAACATTCCTAAAATTGTCGCGAATCTTATTTTATGACATATAAATTTATTTTGTTTGATTTTTTTCTTGTGTTTTCAAAAATATGAGATCTAAATTACCTTGGTCTATAATTGTAATTTCTTATAAAATAAAAATTTTGTTCGATTTTTTTTTTTGGTGTTCTCAAAAAATATGACATACAAATAGCCTGTTTGTTAATACAAATAAATACCCAAGAGTCTTACTTTTATATGGTAGATTTTATAAATATGAGTTATATTGAAATTTAGTTAAAAGAATATTTTTTGTTTTTTCTCGAAAAATACTTTTTTCCGATCATGTAGGTTAATAATCTAGATTTTTCCAAAAAAAAAAAATTAAATATATCACGAAAAATTATTTTTCGTTTACGCGTGGCACTTGGTTCTTGTACCTTAACTAGTTCAAAGTTGGCTCTCTCGGTCAATATTTCGCCACAGGCGCCTAGTACCATAATCTAAACTATTATTTTTAAAAATTTTAACCGGTCAAATGGTGACATCTAATTTCAACAACTTTTTTGTGACGCCAGTGTAGACACATTTTATTTATAATAATTTTTAACGCGGTGCAGCCAATGTCACAGCTTCACAGTGTATGCCAGTGTAAACCTAGCATCACACATGAGTGCACATCGAAATATGCGCACAAAATGTAACAGACAATAAACGTTGATTGCTGTGGCAGAGTTGCTTCTGCTGCAATTTCTGCAGCTTCTTCTGCTACTTCTTCTGCCTCTTCTTCGGCCTTTTCATCTGCTGGTGCTTCTTCTTCTGCGTCTTCATTTTCTTCGCAGCTTGTTGACTGAGCTGCTTGCAACGGCTTTGCCTCGTTTAACTTTTCCGTGAAGAAATTGCATGAGTTGTTGTTGTTGTTGTTTTTGTTGCAGGGCGGGCGCTTAACTCAATTGCATATATGCAATATGTAGTTATCTCTGTTGCACATAATGCTTATGCACTGACAGCAACAACAACAACAACTTCTTCTTCTTAGACATCTTTGGCATGCAACATGTTGATGTAATATGCAAATTTTATGTTGTGCCATTGTTTTTTTGTTTTTTCTTTTCTATTCACATTTTTTGTTTTGTTTTCTCAGAAATTTTTGCTAGTTTCTTAACGGTCGACGAAAGATGAAGGCTGTTTAAAGTTGACAGTTTGAAGAGCATTGTGATTATAAACTGTTAACTTAAACTATGAGAAATTTTGTGGGACATTGAACTACAAAAAAGTGGTAGAGCAAGTAGGCAGTAAAGTGTTTAAAGCTTTATTTTTTTAAAGAAGACAAGTTTTTAAAAAATTTTAAAGATGATGTATGAGACGAGTCGTTCTACCATATTAAGCTGTCGAATTATATTTCACATGGTACATAAAGATTATATATTGTAAATTTTGGCTTGTAACGATATCCCAAGTACAGTTTACTGATTGTGGTTTTGGGGCATATGTATTTTAAAAATTTATATTGGTATACAGCTTGACAAAATCTAGATTTTTCAACCATAAGCTGTACTTTTCATCAATAGCTTAATACGCAGTGATATTATTTTGAAGGGAAATATAAGTAAACCCCACAAAGACTTCCTCTATAGAATAATTAACTTTTAAAAAAAAATTCCCTTATAAACTGAATTTAGTTCGTAGGATGCAAATAATTTCAAAAAGTATGCAGATGAAGTTTTCAGTGCTCTTTAAAAAAAATTTAGTTTTGGAAAAATTAAATGTAAAGATCTTAAACCAAAATTATTTTTTTATATGAAGTTTTGTCAATCCGAGCGAAATTTTTCGAACTGCGTGCGTATGGGCCTTTAGTCAAAAGCCGTATTATACAAGGTCAAAAATCTTACTTCGAATTTAAAGATTCCAACCCACATAAATACATATTAGAAAAATTTTGAATTTTTTAAAATATAGTGACCAAATTTATGTCAGCTCTACTTTGTTTTAGACTTAACATTTGTGTGCAATTTGATCAGAATTGGTTCACCATGTCATATAGCTGCCATACAAAGTTGAACCAGTTTTCTGCGCAGCAGAACTAGATCACTACTTTGCGGTATCTTGTAAGACTCTTTGCATCATGGATCAGTGTGAGCTCCGAGTTTTGTTAAAATTAACGACCCTGTTCTATGAAGCACTGTACTAAGCCAAGAATCGCATTCTGAATGTAGTTTGAAGTTTTTTGGAAGAAGTGTCAGTAAACTCAATTTTGATATAACTAGATCCTGATACAAAAATGAAAAATTTCATTTGCGCAACAATTTGATAAAAACTTGGTTTAAAGTTGATTGAGTGATTGTAATTGGGGTTTAAGAGATCCATAAATTTAGCTTTATAGGTATATATTCCAGTATTCCATACTTCAAAATCGTTATTTTGAGCACATCTTTTAATTTATTTTCAAGTTCATATCAATTTTTTTTTTCTAGTGTAAAAAATTTGTGTACAAAAGGTCAATAACAACTTAATTGAAGATTTCAAATTAAATTTAGCTACAGTTGAAAACAATTTAAACTTAATCGTTGGCTGAGCAGCGTTAGATTTATTTCTACATACAATTGTAGACAATAACAATTAATAGACCTGAATAATTTTGTATTGTACGCAGTGGAAGCAAAAAGTGTTAATAGTAACACGTTGAAATAATTAAAGAGTGTTTGTGGAATCTATAATTACATATAATTACAATAACAGCAAGATTTTTTCACTCTAAAACGTTTAAGAGGTGTTTAAACTAGGCCTACAACTGAAGAACGTACATTATTGGGCTTTAATAATAGCTGGGCACTTTTTAATTGTTTATCGGGTTGGATACTTTTATATTTAGCTCCAATTCAAAAAGTGTCTTTGGTCCTTTATTAAAATAATTGCCAAAGTTTTACTATTTTGTACCAAAAAGCCGTACACTGGCGAACTTCCCGGTATTGAACCCTATAGCGAATTTCCCTATTGCGAATTTCCCTAGGACGAACATTCCTTAAACGAACTTCTCTACAAAGAAGTTGAACTTCCTTTTCTTAAAAGTACACTACTTATGGCTTAGTCAACCTTTAGGGATCGAAAGAAATATATATCAAAACTTCAAATATTAAGCCTTTGTCCCTGGTCCTTGGCCCTTAGGATTCGGGTATAAAACGCAATCATTCTGAAAAACATCCATTTACGGATTATGGGATTCCCTCTAGTTCGACTTCTTCTTATGTCCTTATGTCTTACTCCTAGTGGAGCATAGGGCCATCGTGAATTGTTTCCATTGATCCCGGTTCTGAGCTAGAGCTTTTAGTTCACTACAGGTCTTTCCGCTATCTTCAACTTCTCTTTGCAGAGTTCTTAGCCAAGTTGTTTTCGCCCACCCACTGCCATTTCCTACTAGTTTTCATGGGCATCTCTCTGGATCTTCTGAGGAGATCTTCGTTTGATACAACATTCGGCCATCAGATTTTCAAGATTCTTCGCAGACAGTTATTAATAAAGACTTGAATCTTATGTTCTAGTTTGTCTAACTACCTTCTATTGATCATAGATCTTCAAGCGGTTTGTTGGGTAGTGCTGCTTACTAGAGGTGGAAAATAGAAGGATCTTGACATGTCCGTCCGTATGTATGAACGCCTAGATCTTAGAGATTATAAAAGCTAAGATAACCTAATTTGGCATTTGAACTCCATTCATCAAGCCAGATCAAGTTTATTTTGTTATGCCCTGTACCTTAAGGTATATATATACATATGTTCCTTTAACTCCTATTTGGAGCATATGGCGTCATAACGATTCGGTAGCACGAAGTGTTTCAGGTGGGTAGGTTGCTAACCCTAGCTTCGTGATAGAATCCCTATCTGCACCTCCAAGCAGGTGTTTTGTCTGTTTTGGTCCGCGAGTGGTATTTTATTTCCCACCGCCACCTGGGGACGCCTCCGATTACAGACAGACAACTCCCCACGGAAAAACCTTAAGGTAGGGAATAGATTAAGTTTGTGCGAATGTATGAACATAAAGAAGAAATTGGCGCAGACCCCCTCTCCAAAGTTGCCTCCAATATGGTCAGAAGTAACAAAGAAATTGGTGCAGACATATCCGTCCGTGCGTCTGTATGAGCTCCATTATCTTGAAGACTATTTGAACTTCTGATATGTTCAGCCTGAACCAGTTTATATTTTTTCTGCTACACCCCCTTCCACAAATTTATTCAAAGCGCTATATACAGAGAGAAAATTCGGGTCCGGGGGGAAAAATTACGGCCCCTCTATTACACCTTTAGCTTGAATCATTGTGTTCTGTAAGTACGACAGTAATGACACCGGGTCCCTTAGATAACTCCGGGCCCGAGGGGAATCCCTCCACCTTCCACCCTCCCTCTCATTGGGCCTGGCTATATATTACATAGTTTTAAAGTTAAAGCTGTAGTTTGTATACGTAAAATGCGGGAAACAACAAAATCTTTCGATTGATACCAAATATAATTATAATCGTACCAAAAATATCAGAGATAATCGCAGTATAATATTTTAGAGGCGAGTGTTCGTAAGGACTTAGTAACAAGATTGGCAAAATTTTTAAATTGTTGATTGTTAATTATTGGCTGATAAAATGAGTCAATGGCAATACTCATAGCATTCATGCTCCCAAAATAGCTCACCTACCTCAACAAATAACCCACTCTATCAGCCATACTCTGGGTACATCAAAAATAGTCAACTTAATCAAACAAATTATTTTGCGACAGTTACAAAATTTTAAAATTTGTCAAACTGCTATCAGAGAAGGCCAGAATAGATTGGCACAATACGCTTATCGGTCTAGGAATTCTTTCGAATTAAAAAAACGCCGACAATGAGTCGCCTCTGACAACAAGTTGACATCATGGCTGTACTTATGTATAGTTATATACTGTACTAGCCAAGTTAAAACATTAAAGCCAAACAAAAGCCGTAAATAATATTAAAAAAATTGGTAGCATGTGAGTTGCTGACCGACAATAAATGACATCATGGAGCCCCCAAGTGGCAAGGTACTACTATGTACATAAAAAATAATTTTATTGCTGAGGGTGTTGAGTGCGTTTATGAAGTGTGTACTTATATACATATATGTATATAGCACTATATATATGTGTTTGAGTTGCGTGAGTGCTGTTTAATTATGCGTGAGAGTGAGTTGGCTACACACCATAATAATAGCCACAAAACATGACAGCTTTACAAAAAAAAAAAATTACATTTACTTGCCCTTTATTTTTTATTTATTTATATATTCAAAATTAAACCAAACAAAATTGCATTTAAGTTTTATACGAAAAACTCTACAAAAAAATTGGCCTTAATCAATTACAATAAAAATTTATTTTTATTCTATTTTTTTCGCACAAACTCCCTGAAAAACCGATATATAAAAAAAAATACAAACCATATATAAACTATGCCACTACACCATACAATAAAAAACGCTACAACAAAAAAAAACTTTGCTCGCGTTTCTACCCCCCCAAAAACAAACCGCCTCAAAAACAACTACAAATATATAGAAAGACGCGACTGCGCCCTGGCATCAGGTCTGGACCCATATGAAACGCCTTTCACACGCCTCCAAAGTCAATTCCACGAGCAGCCTGACCGCCCATAAAACTGATGTGGGTGTTGGCATTGGCCGCACAACAACAACAGGAACCACAACAACAACTATGGGCACTACTACTATGCCTGGAAAATGCATATTATTTCCGGATAAGACGTCTTCGCTGAAGAGTTCCATGTACACGCAACAGGTCTTCTTCAGGCCTGATATGGTAGGCTATTTAAAAGATCTATTTAAAGGCATGGTTACGGTTTGTTAATGAACAAAAGAAAAAATTATTCACTTGGTAGTTGTTGGTTTGCATTTATTTTATTTCGACTGGTTTTGGTTTTGGTTTTGCATTCACTCATTTTTAAGCAGCATACTCTATAAACAATTATTTACAGTGGTTCTAGATAAATAATTTAATATTACAATTTTTATAATTATAGCTGTTTTTTTTTAAGTATGATTTCGTTTTTCCTAATTTAAAAATTTTGCATTTTTTACACTATTATAAATATTATTTTCGAAAACGTCTTACGGAATTTCGAATAAGTGAACCGAAATTCGAAAAATATCCGGAAATGTCCTTCGGAAATCGAAATCGGTGATCCCGAAACTCCCAAACATTTCGCGTCTCATCCAA
The DNA here is from genome assembly GCA_949987675.1 of Chymomyza fuscimana. NCBI lineage: Eukaryota > Metazoa > Arthropoda > Insecta > Diptera > Drosophilidae > Chymomyza > Chymomyza fuscimana. Next base: position 37,552,326 of record OX465088.1, on the reverse strand, counting down.
AGATATTAAGTGGATCTGTTGTCCATAATGCCGAAGAACATTTTCAAATCTTCTGGAATCAGCGATTCGAAATTTGCAGAAAACTTAAAATTTTTTTCGCCAACTGAATGATTTGAAAATATCATTCTGAATGCGCAAGCATCTTGAAGCAATCATTCGGAATTCTAAATCAGAGACCCCGATATTTCCGAAAACTGCGAGTCCCAGCCAAATTGAAGTTGAAGTCAATTCTGCAATTTGGAAAACTTTCAGCGATTTCAAAATTAATTAACGTAATACCTTAAAATGTAAGTCGGAATTCGGATATTGTTTAGAAAATGCCACTCGACATCAGCTACATCGATATTACCGTAGACAAATGCTTGTTGATCTATATTCCACCATTCCGAGTGGCATTGTCAAATCTTGCGGAATCAGAGAACCAAATCAACTGGAAACGAAATCAGCGATCCCGAATATTTAGGAATTCAAAATTTACTGGAAAGAAAAATGTAAATCAGAATTTGGAGACTGTTCGAAAATGTCATTCAGAGCTCGGAATCAGCGATCTAGACGTTACCCCTAACGAGGTTTCTTAGCCAAGGACTTTAAGCTGATGTGTATTCCACAATTCCGAGTGACACTTACAAATCTTACGGAATCAGCGATGTCAAATTAACTACAAAAGGTGTTTCTTCTTTTTTTTTTGTAACAAAAGATTCGAAAATATGATTTGGAACTAGGAAACTATACCAAAATTTCATTCGAAATGCGACACCGAAATTATCAGCTTTACTTTGTGTACCAGCCCAGGACATTAAGTTGATTTGAGTTCCACAAGTCGGAGCGAAATTGAAAAATTTTTGGAATTCGGCATCCCGAATAAGCCGGAAAACGCATTTTTTGCACTCAAATTTTGAAATTTGTCAGCCTGAATTCGGAAACTGCGAATCGGAATGCGAAATAAATGACCGAAATTGACGAAAACTGATGTGAGTTCTCCACGCTTCGGAGTGAAATTTAAGAATCTTTAGCAGTCAGCGATCTCAAATAAACCGGTAAGGGTATTCATGTGCTACTCAAACGATTTGAAAATCTCAGCCGGAATTCGAAAACTTTTCGAAAATGTCAAAATTCGGAATGAGCGCACCATAGATTACAGAAAACGGAGTGTCTCAGCCAAGAACATTAAGTTGATATGAGTACCGAAATTCGCAGTGACTCTTAAAATCTTTAGGAATTAGCGAACTGGAAAAAGTTTTTTTTTTTTTTGTAACTAAACGAATAGAATTTATTGTTCGAAATTTGAAAGCAACGACCACAAATTTTAACGTAAATTCTTTTTCCCAAATTCTACAGCGTTCCGAAGACAAGCTCATTTTTTTAGCTGTTGTAAGTTTGCACAGGCTATTCTTGTTTTTATGCGATTAAATTGACTTGGGTTCAATTTTGTTAACTAGTCTGCATCTATTAAGAAGAATTTTCTTCTTCAATCGCATAAACGAAAAAATTTTGCTTTTATTTCTGCTGTAGTTTACGAGTTTTCTAGCACTAGCGTTTATTTTGTTGTCACTTTGCAACATTTTTCACATTTTTTTATACAAATTTCTATAGAAATACCAAAAAGTATTTATGGCATAAGGTTTTATATACTTTAACGTTATACATTTTGTTTTTAGATGTTCTTTTTTTGGTTTATGGCTTGCGCTTTGGTTTTGAACATTTAATAATAATAAATATTAAAAAAAAACACTAAATTTTAAGTATTCATTAAAAGCATTGTACAAAATATTGCTGTAATGTACATTCTTTACAACCCCTATATAGTATTATATGCACACAAAATTTACCCCACCTAAGTTTAAGCAACCCTCGCACTTAACCCCTGTCAAAAGCTAAGCGATGCATTAAATGCAAATGCAAATAAAAGCAATGTTAGTTTTTTAATAGGGAACCTTACGTCATTCAACTAGCAAAAAAAAAAAAAAATACCCCAACCTTATAAAAAACACACCCAATTGACTTTTGCCAAGGCAACCGACATTCAAAAAGTGCAAGCACAAAACCATTGTGCATAATTTTCCATAGCTTGGCATAAAGTTGCGCTTTATGGGTTTTAAAGTACAGTCAAAACTCAATTAGATGCACTTTGGAAAGAGATTTGGATGTTTGTAGGGGGGCAAATTGCGCGAAAGAAATAGTTGCGTAAAAGGTTAGTTATGAGTCATTTGCTTAATATTGCTAATCTTTGCATATAAAACGATTATAGTCTTATTATTAGAAATGTCTTTAAATATAGCTGCAGTGCTCAAATGAAATAGATTTATAAAAGCTTAGAGATTCTAAGTCATTTCAAACTTACTATGTTTAATATTTGCATATAAAACGATTATATTCGTATTAACGGGAAATTTTTTAAATAGAGCTGCCCATTTTTAGTGTTCAAGAGAAATATAAGCATATGTGTTCAGAGATACTAAGTTATGTAATGCTTAATAATCCATAAAAATTCACAATTTTTGCATATAAAACGATCATACTCAAATTCATGGAACTTTTTCAAACAGAGCTGCAAATTTTTAGTGTTCACCATAGTAGATTAGATATACTAAGCTATATAAAACTTAATTTTCTTAATCTTTGCATATAAAACAATTATATATCTCTTAATCGAGCTGCACACTTTTAGTATTTAAAAGAAATGGATGCATAAAAAGTTGGATAAAGTCAATAAACACATACTTAATATGCATAATATTTGCATATAAAACGATTATTCATGTATTGAAGGGGCATCTTTTAATAGAGCAGCAAATTTTTAATAAAGATAAACTACATGAAAGATCCATGTGCCTGTTCTATTTGACTATAACTTGATTTGCGAACTAATTCCTTGAAATCCGGTGCATAATCATGTTTTCCATCAATAGCCCTAAATCAATTATAAATGGCGTTGTCTCTTTGTAAATCTTAAAAACTTTCGAAAAACGTTGCGACCCTAGATGTCTGTAAAGCTCTTGTGCCCTGATACTCTCTGACTGCTTCTAGACTTCAGAATTAATTCCTCCAAATCAGTTACATATTTATATTTTCCATCACTTTCAGGTTAAAAAGGTTTTTGTTTAAAAATTACAATTTTTGAAGAATTTTACTGTAACACTCTTACCATGCAAGTGTTTGATCCATGGTTATATTTTAAAGGATTCTTAATCATATTTCACGCCTCCCCACAAAAGGTAGCTAGTGCATCTTTTAACTGATCCTTCCCTTGGAGCCACGATCTACCCTTATGCTGAACGCTCTACCTTCATTTTGCAAAGTCGCATTAACTTTGCGGCAAAACCGAACTCTAGCAGTGCTTAATCTTTGAATACTCTATCAAGTGAAAAGAAAGCTATTCTTGAGACTTTTATAGAATTTCGTAGCCTGGTAAATAAATCTATTCAATTGGCTTACCAGGCCAAAGTGAACAAGACTACTTTGATAACTTCAGATGTCCCTAAGCATCTCTACACTAGAGAGCTGCACAAAATGTTATAAACGTCGCACTTCCCTACTGCACAGTACTTCCAAGCACTGTATTTCACTGCAGAGCTGACAGCAGAACAAAATGTTTTGATGTTCTGTTTGCTTCAAAACAAAACCTTCAGTGCTTGAACTCCCTTTGCTTCAGTGCTTGAATATTTGAAAACATTAGAACATCACACAAAATGCTTGAGTGAAGCAAATTTTCGGCAAGCATAGCGAGTGCACTAGAACGTTTTGATATTTTGCGCAGCAGACATAATATTAAGCCACACACAGACACAAGCTGATTGTTTGTTTGTGTTTGTCAAAAAAAACCACCACCACCAACGTTCTACTATGCTTGAAATGTTCTACTTCAGTTTGGTTCTAGTTCAGTTTGTTTCTACTTCCATTTTCTTCTACTTCAGGTTTGTTCTGTTTCACTTTTGTTTTGATGTTCTATTGCTTGTTGTTAACCAAGCACTTTTGACACCGAAGTATTTGTTTTGTTTTGTTCAAGCCAAAGACATAAGGTGCTTGAAATAACAGCTGATGGCTTACAAGACATTTGTGCAGTGCTTGCACAGCTCTCTACTCTACACTAAGATATCTCGGGAAAAGGTCAAGAAGCACCTTTTTTATTGTCCGATCAGAGAAACGAACAGAGGTTTTCAAGTTACCAATCATCTTGCATACTTTGTTTTTGCCAATTTCTGCAGCTAACGTGTGCCTTAAAACATTTTCCAAAACTACATACCCCTACTTGCAGCTTATGCTGAGATTACCTATCATCTGCAAGTTTCCTATCATATGGAAAACTTTCATATACTATAGTGCCGATATGCGTCAGGTGATCCTTTCTGGAGAAACGAAAAAAGACTAAAAGTTTCTTCTGGCCAAATTCTGCAGCTACTAAACTTTGTCGGTACTTAATATTTCGAACCTTCTTTCTTCGACGTCTTTTTAATGCTTCTGCTACTTCAAGACACTTCTGTTTATATGAAGATAAGCTCGAGTCTTAATTCGTCCATTCTTCATTGTACCATATATCACAAAAGCACTTACCTCGTTAGCTATCCAACCATACCCACCAAGACGTTAATGTATGTTGTTATAGTTCCAGTTTGACTTACCAAGCGCCCTTAATTACCACTTTGGTTTACATTTGATATATTATTCTAGTTTCCTAGTTTTCGCATAGAGTGCTTCAACACTCACAGCTGTGATGCTATACAGGTTCTAGCAGTTCCAGTTCTACCAGCTAACAACAAATCTACTTTTTCTAAATGAAATTGAAAATTACAGTGTAGCATTGTGCAGACACAGAGTCGCACAGATCACACAGATCCCCGTATCAAAGACGCATATCACGCAGACTCACAGACAGCACTCACATTGTACATATATCTCACATGCGATACAATACGTTCCAGGTAGTGAACCAAACCGGTTCACCAGAGAGCACCCAGAGGCTCTGTTCGTATTCGTATCGCATGCGTCGCACTTGAAGCCAAAACCTGTCGGACCATTCGCTCTGGCCAGATATTATACTAGAAGACATTATAATGGCGCAGTCGCATCGAGTAGAAACAATACAAAAAAAAAAAAAAAAACAACTGCCTCAATGGCGCATCAATTATGTTAATGAAGCTTAAAATGTGTCTTGATATTGAAAAGTTGTACAGGTTTTCATTTTGGAAGCCGGCAAAGCCGCAAGCCGCAAGAATGGCCGGTTTTTCCTTTGAAAATGTCAGCTGTAAGAGTATTACAATGCACAAAAGAAAAACAAAAGACAATAGAGCTCTTTTGGCTACGTAAGACCAAAAAAATTAGCATACGTTGACCTTTGGCGACCTACAAGTTTAGCGCTTAGGTAGCTTAAAAACTCGTTACTACTCTTAAATAATAAATTTTGTCATTTTCACAGCACTAAAATGTCATATTCTATTAGTCTTTTAACTTTGTTTATAGTTTTTTTTTTCATATTCTGTTACGGGTCGTACTGCTACGACCCTGAGCTACTTATTGAGTTCCCCTGTGGTTTATGGCATAGAGCTTTGCCATTTGTTTATTTTTTTATTTTTTTGCATTTTATGGCGTTTTAAATGGTTTTTAATTAGCATAGAAAATTGTTTATTAAATTCTCATGCAACGTAAATATTTTCAAACATTTTTCGCAAGCTGCTTGAACATTTTTTTGCAAATGCCGCACAAAATGTCATAATAAAATTTGTTCAGGTTGATGGACGCTCTATAAATAACAATAACAAAAATTTTAATATCAAAATGAAAGGATTTGTGACGTCAGAGTTTTCGACTAAGGCATGCACTGCATTGACATGACACAAGAGCAGAACGTTGAAGCTTTAGGTTAATTAGTGTGGCTGTATTGGCTACTAGATAAAGTGTGACCAGATAGCAATGATCGTTGTGTCTTAAAAGCTGTCATTGATTCATATTTGTAGCATATAAAGATGTGATAAAAATACAAAAAAAAAAATGTTGACTGATATATTTAAAACAGATTTTTTAAAAAAATACAAAATTTTTATATATAAATAAAACATGTTGGTTAAAAAAAAAATTACGAAGAATTTTTAGTACAAAAACCTGTTGTGCAGTTTTTGTTACCTTATCCAGCTAGACCCCTTAATTTGCTAGACTGCACGCATCAAGGCGGTTCTGAAAAAAATATTGGGAAGATTTTAAATTTATTTATTTATTATTGATTTATTTATATAATTATAAAGTAGAAGTTAGTTTTAGATTATAAAAGGTTTGTAGCCAGAGCTTCAGGCTGAGATTTTAAATTTATTCACAGTGATTCATATAACTTTTTCAAAATTTCAAAGAAACTCGGAACACTTCCCTTGCTTCGAACAAAATTTGCTGATTAAGAAATTTGTAATAAATAAAAAAATAAAATTTTGAACTTGACATATTGCAAATTTTTAAGACTTTTCTATATTGAGTAGGAAACCCGAGGTCGAATTTTGAAGACACTTTCATTGAATCAAAAAGTGTTTTATAATAAATTAAAAAAACAAAATTTGGAAGTGGCTCGGACCACCAGGACCGGCAAACTAGATTTGGCATGTGCAAAACTTTGAAAAAATAGAAATCGTGAATATTTCCAAGGAGATCCGGGACTTTTAAGACAACCCTCTTGGTTCGAAGAAATTTTAATTTCCAAGTATTTTATAATATAATAGGATACATTTTAAAGGGATACGGACCGAGCTCTGCCTTGTTGCGCCATGTTAAAAATTTGTATGAAACTCTGTTTTTTTTAGAGGATTTGGGCATGGACTTTTAAAACACACCTTTTTTCTAAGAATTTTATTTTGATTACATATTGAATAGATGGAAGGTTCGAAAAAATTTAAATATTTAAGACTGATTCGGAGAGGACCCGGCGCCAAACTTTTAAGACACTCCCCGTTGATGAAATGTTTTTGTATAATGAAATTTAAATTTTCTCACATTTGGCAAAAAAATTAAAAAAATAAATGTTGTAAGAACCTCGAACCACCAGGACCCAATGCTTCAAAGTCTATGGTACTGGCTAGAAATACGTAAAGTAGACCAATATCGATAACCTATAGTATATAGTCAGTTATCGACAGATCGAAAAATAAACAAAATCTTGCGAGTTGCTTAGTGGCTAGTACCTAACCGTTTATGTCTAAACAAATTAAAATCTCAGAGATCGCACCAAAAGTAGTCCACTTTAGTTATCTCCTTCTACCAGTAAAAATTTTTAAATCATTTTTAATATGAACTTTGCCATAACAATAGATTAATAAAGCCCACAAATCCTTAAACCGAGCCAATCATTCAACTGACCTTTTAACCTGGCCTAACGACCTTAAAATATATTACCTACACTCGCCTTCAACACCTATCGCGTTTAATATTAAGTTAAGCCCACAAAAATAAAATAAAAGACTTAAAAGCCGCAATGTAACAAAAAGAAAAAATAACTAATTAAAAAGCAACAAAGCGCCTGTACTCATTTTTTAGACATAGACGATACGCCCAAAGGTGCAGACCCTCTCCGAAGACTTAGTAAGAGTACACTCCGGTCATATACCTAGAAACGTGTGTGTTGTAAATTGCTCTTGTAATTATTTTGCCAAGGGGCAGCATGCTACATTGTATACAAGCTTATATAAAGATTCTAAAGCTATTAATTAAAGCTTCCCAAGATCTATGCGGGTCGTTTTGGCCAAGTTAATGAAATTTTGTGGTTGACTTACATAAAATCCTAAACGATATCAATCAAATCTTTATGTTATGCTCATACCATGCTTGCCAGCATGCTATAAAATTCGATTTTCATTGGCATGAAAAATCGAGTGGGGTAGACAGCTCTAGACACGGTTGGACGCATGGACAGACCCAACCAGAAGCCTACGACGACTAAACAGGTTCCCAGACCAAGCCTCGAAGGCAAAAACGAAAAAAAAATAAAATAAAAAACCAGGAAGAGACAAAGAAATATATATTGCAGCTACATCAGCAGATTATATATAACAACATTTTATATAAGGAAAATTTATTATGGGCAGAAAAAAAAAAGGAAGTGCAGTTTAGAGACGTAGCGACTGACTGCGCGGCAAAACGATATAAAATTCAATTCGAAGCCATTTTTCTTGGTTTTGTGGCAAACGCTTCTTAAAATCAGATATAGGTACATATGTTTGTAAGTATGTATATGCATTTAGTACATGCAACATATATAAAGGGTGCTTTTTAGAGAGTTTAGTTTCTTGTGCGTCCTAACAGCTTTCTTGTATAATGACAGTTGCCAGCTTTTGTTTTTAGAATATTGTTAAATAATTTTTAAAAACACAAAGCATGTGTATAGGGTTCTTTTTAGGAGGTTGGTTTCTTGTGCATTTCAACAGCTGTCCTCTTTAAGGACAGTTGTTTCTAATTTTTTTCGAGTATTTACTAAATATTTTCTAGAACTTAATACATATATATCGGGTGTTTTTTTTGAGATTGGTTTCTTGTGCGTTCTAAGAGCTGTCAGCTTTTTAGTGTATCATCATCATCATCTGAAAAATATCCCCAAATAGTCGAAATAAAATATTTATTTATTAGAAACTTATATATTTTTATGAGTTCATTTCATTGGATAAAATTAGCTTTAAACAAAGATTAGTGTAGCAATTTCGAATTTTTTTTCCCATACCCAGATGGAAACATACAGAAGGCACTATGCCTAAAACAGACAAAGGCACGTCAAGGGTTCTATCTAGAAGAATCTTAGTCGAGGCACTTCTTCTGCGGAAAGAAAGGGGAAAGGTCTATGAAAAATCTGGTTTACAAAATTCTTGTGGTATCGGCCTTAATAAGACCCAGTTTTCGTCGGATGCCAGAAATTGTGGTACATCTTTTCAAATTAAAAAAATTAAATTAAATTCCCAAATGGGATTTTTTTTTATTTGAAGTTTTGCAATTTCGCGCGAAATAATTCCCCTTAAGATACAAAAATTTCACTTCTGCTAGCACTTGTGTTTTTATTTCAAGTTACAAAAACAAAGTCTTAAAAACACCAGTTATACAAATATAGGCTCTATAAATTTTAACACAAAGAAATAAAGAACACCCATTATACTCATATAGCTTCTAGCTGGCCAATACAAATTAACATAAGAAAATAAATAAACTCTTTAGAAACATCCTTTACATACATATAGCCTTTATGCGGCCAATGTAATTAAGGAAAAATCTAAACTCTTTAAAATCACCCTTTATACACATTGGCCCCAGCCTGGCCAATACAAATCAGTAGAAGGAAATAAAAGAAACTCATAAAAGAACACCGTTTAGGTGATCAATTGAAATCAGCACAAGCAAGAAAAAGTAACTCCTAAAATAGCACCCTTTATAAACATATGTCTATAGGTGGCCATTATAAATTAAGAAAAAGAAAAATAAAACTCTTTAAAGAACACTCTTTATCCTAATATAACCTCTAGCAAGCCAATATAAATTAGCAGGCAGAAAAAAAGAAACTCATAAAAAATCACCCTCTACACACATTTAGCCTCTAGCTGTCCAATATAAATCAGCACAAAGTAGTAAAACCAAAAGGAAATAAGGCATAAAATTTAAACACAAAATGAATATATAAAATAATATCATCGTAGTACATCATGCTGCCAAAACGGAAGTCAAAATTTTAAAGAGCGCAAAAAGGTTTATGGCCGTATCGCGAACAATGCCGGAGCGGCAGGAGTTCCGAGCAGCTGGTTCCGTAGGCTGACTCTGCTCTCTGGACAATGCTGCGGCATTTCCACTTGTTTTCCGCACAAGCATATGCAATTGTTCCTAGGAAAATGTCAATAGTGGCCTGACTGTCGACTGTTTTTGGTTTTTTTTTCGATTTTTTCCAGGGATTATGTTGGTTCGTTAGGGACATTCTGTGCAAGAAGCAGCCAATTGTGGAATTTTTTTTTATAACTTTTTTTTTTTTAATTTTTTGGTCAAATGCAAGTGGCAGTTGCGCAAGTCATTGACTGATAGATGGGGGAAAAAAGTAGTGCCAATATTCATACATGTTGGTTTTACTTTTTTTATTTTTGGTTGGGGGAATTTAATTGAAATGTGAATGACAGTTTGTTTCAATATCGTAAATATTTAATTGAAATCGATGTGCAAACAGGCTTAGCAAAGTTTCATTTTTTATTTTTGTGAGCTACACAGAACTTTATTGAGTAGTGCTGTATAAATAGAATACCATATGGATATCAATCAATTATTTGTGGGTTACTATTTTGACAGCCGATGAGCTTTGGAAATTAAATTTATGCTACAGAAATACGGGTAGATGATATGATTTTTGGCGAAGAGAAACAATTTTTTTTTTAGAAAGTTACAAAATAAGTTCTTTGTAACATATATTGTCTTACAAAGTTAGAATTTCGTATTTTCGCATCTGTCTTTTAATAAGGGATATATATTAAATCCTGTCACTCCTATGAGGAGCATAGGGCGACTTTTATAAGGGATATAACTTCTCATCTTTCTTTTATATATGATAAAAGTCCCGAATGTTGTTTGCAGATTTGGTGGATGTTAGATACTGTTTCGATAAAATTAAATTGCTTTCTAGTATTAGTATACAAATCAAATTTTTAGGTTCGTTATGGGACTACAGCCCGATGTAGACCGCCGCTTTAAACGCTTTTTCTTAGTATACTCCTTGTCCACTAGGTAACTAGTGCGCGCACTAACTATTCCTAACATCTAAGATCCACCCTTTCGACGAATTCAAAAGCCACGTGAAATGACTTTCAGGACACTTTTGTACAAAATTTACCTGATTCGTTGAGCTCCGATCCCTCGCAACGCACCGTATATGAGTTAAAGCTACAAAAGGCCACTAGTCCACCCAGTAGTTAGACTTTACATCGAATGTCGACCCTTAGACGAGAACATTGTAAACCAGACCTTCTGTCTAATACTTATATATCTTGATCGATTCCTCGCAACACAGCATCTATTACTTCATACAACAAAAGGTCACTAATCCATCTAGCAGTTCTTCTTTACATCAAGGACGACCCTTTGGACGGCTACTTTCAAAACCAGCGTTGAAAATCTTTCTGCCGAAAACTTTAATATCCTCATTGTTTTAGTCGCACAGAGGCTTTTGTAAAAAATAGACCCGTTCGGATGAGCATCAGTCTCTCGCAAAGCACCTTTCATCCCTTCGTCTACTGTACGTTGACCACTTAGACACTAGGTCGATCTTTTAAAGGCAGTGCTGAAACCTTATTATCTAGAACCTCTTTGTCTTGGACGACTTTCTTTCTAGAACTAGTTTGTCTTGCTTTCGTTGACCACTTAGACACTAGGTCGATCCTTCTGAAGGTTTTCTTTTAAAGGTAGTGCTGAAAGACTTTTTATCTAGAACCTCTTTGTCTTTTTCTAATTGATGGCTTAAAGTCTTCTGTAAAAAATGCACCAGTTGCGATTAGCTAATACCTCTAGTAACCTACGCACTTCAAACTACTCGACGAGTGCCTAAAAGCCGAATTTCTGTCTGAAATGAACCAGTTCCACACTCGCTATTATAGGTAACTAGTGCTCTTGATAAATAGTCCTTCCATTCAGGGTCCGACCCTTTCGACATCTTTCTTCAAAAGCCGCGTTTGACCACTTTCTGCATTGAGCTTCTTTATCTTGCCCTTACTGACTGCATGAAAGCTCGTTCCGATATGCTCGGTTCTCTCCCAATACACACTCCATTACATCGTGCTACTAAAGGTAACTAGTTCTCCCAGTAAGAAGTACTTCCATTCGGGTTCAAAGCTTTAAACGAGCCCCTTCGCATTGAACGAATTTCTGTCTAGATCGTATGATCATATCGTCCACTTCTGTAATTAATGAACCAGTTCCACACTCTCTATCACTTACTATAGATAACTAGTTCACCAAATAACTAGTCCTTCTATCCGCTGTCAAGTCTTTCGACGTCTTTTTTCAAATTCTGTGTTGAAGTATTATACTTCTGCGCTTTTTGTCTTGCTTTCTTTTACCTGATGAACAGTTGTTCCGATAAGTTCCAGTCTCTCGCAACACAAAACACTTTCTTCCAGTGAGAAGTTCTGTTTTTTCGAGTGTGAAGCTTTAGACGAGTGCCTAAAAGCCGAATTTCTGTCTAGATCGTATGAACAATTCTGTAGGAAATGAACCAGTTCCTCGCTATCACAGGTTACTTGTGCGCCCAGTAACTAGTCCCTTTATCTGAGATGCTCCCTTTCGACGTCTTACCTCATTGAATGACTTTTTGCTTAGATTTTTTTTGTCTTTCTCTCAGCTACCACTTGGACACTCTTGTAGAAAAGCACCTTTGTCGATAAAAGAATGGATCTCTTCCCGCTTTTCCGCAACATCGCACATGAAGAATGAATTCATCTGCTTAAAATACTTTTCATTTCACAAACCATTTCTGCTCGTAATCCATCTACAATCTCGTAACAACTGATTAGATATAAAAAGAATAAGCTTAGAATTTGAGTTTTGTTTAACAGTTTTAATTCTCTAAATTCTTATAGCATTGTTTCTCAAACCGTTTGTGATACGGCATTTATGCTTTATAAAGAAATTCTAAGCTTCTAAGAAGAAAATAATAACGGGTTATTTTCTTTTTATTCTCAAGCTGTCATGGTTTTTTACATGGAACCAATTCAATCCACCGCAATCTTACTACATACGTATATTCCACTGGATCCATGACTAAATCAATTAAGTTCTATTCAAAAATCATCTAGTGCGCTGTTAAGCTCAGACAATGTTGCTCTAATCATGGTTACCCCCATAACCTTATATTTGTTCTACCAAACTGCACTTCAAAGTCACCGCTAGGTAGCATCCATATATATTTTATTGCTCTTGCAATTAGCTGGAGAACAAACAATGTGACCTTAATCACTTGAAAGTTTACATAAGTAATACCCCCGCCCCCAGCAACTTCTAGAGCTCTAATTGAATGTCTAACCCAAAGCAAACGCCCGCCACATATTATATGGCGCTACAAAGCTCTAATAAGAAATTTGTTACTGTGACGTAATCAACACTTGTAGTCTCGAAAATTGCAACAGTGCGCAGATAAGATAAAACTTATCTGTATTTTGTGTTGTTTGTTTTTTTGTAACTTAATTTAATTTCAAATGTTTGACTTACTGAGACAATGTCAACAAGTGACTAGCCAAAGAGTCTAAAAATGTATGTACAAAACAAAAATAGCACCAAAAACTAAAACAAATTTTTACGATATTTTTTTTATTTTATATTTTATATGCTGGCCACGCGCTGAACCACTAAAATGCTTAACCTTTTTTGGTAGTAGCTCAAATTTAGCACAGAAACAATACAAGTTTAAAATACTTGACAAATACATCAAATATTTTAGCGTCACCTTATAAGGTAGTGGTCTTTTTTAGTATTTTGTAGGTGATACTTTAAATGTTAGACTGTCAAGAAAATCAATTTTTTAGTAAATTAAGTTGGCTGCGTGGGCCAAACTATAGAGTCTTGTTTGGGTTTGGCTTAAGAGATGACATGCAGGTATAGAAACCAAAACTTCCGCCTTTCCAGCATACACTTAATTAGTTGAACAACAATTCCAAATCAAAACTGACAGTTTTCCAGACGCGACCAATTAGCTGACAATGCATCCCGTACAATGATTCCCTTTGTACTTGTCCAGACGACCCTTGCTTTGGGGTCTCAGGGTCAATGTGTTGCATGTTATTTACAGCACATAGAGAAATGGGAGATAAAAAATGATGCATGCAGCAAGCTGACAACGTCAAAAGATGAAAGTCGCTCAGAGTAAACAACAAATGCGAGGGCAGTTTGTAAGTTAGTCGGTGTGGCCAGGAGGGAGCACTTTTAGTGAAAAACAAATTTTTTTGGATTTCTGAACCGAAACTTTTTATTGAGTTAGACGCTTTTTTAACGACTGCTTTATTTTTTGTATGCCTTGCACTTAGTATGACTCCCAGTCAGTCCTCTATTTACGCACTCGCTTCACAGATGACGATATCATATATAAAATAAATTCCATCCCGATTTCCAAACTCCAACTTTTTCGCAACTGATCAACATCTAATAAATCTCTCCTAAAAAAAAAAAAAAAAAATTGTGTTTGGCGACTTTAAGATGTTTTTTTTAGCAGAAGTCTAGCGATCCTCTAATTTTTGTGTGAAATATGATTTCAAGTTCCAACTAATAGGCATTCTCTTAAGAAAAATGTTCTTTCCTTCTGTGCGGCGAATATGAAATGATAGCCAACCTAGTTACTTGGCTAACACGTTTACTTTTCGTCCTGCCCTCGCATCTTAAAGATGCTGCTTCTGCGGGTTGCTTTCATATTGTTTTTTTTTCTACCATTTGTTGTTTTTCGATACCATAATCAAAAAATAATTTTATGATACCCCGCAATAGGCTCATAATTCAAAACTCAAGATTTTTCTGGTATTTTACTCAAACATTTGGCGCGGGTCTCACTTCAATCTGTTAACACTCTCGGAGCAACTTGTTAATGTAACCGGAAGTATTTGGTAATTAAGGCGCCATGTGAGAGTTCGTTGAACTTGGTATCAAAATGCTATACTTAAGCGAGCCATCAATCTATGAGAAATTAAATTACGTTTGCACTTAATTAAATAGACTAAAATAATACTAACTCATACATATTTATTATTAAATGGCTGCTGGCATATACTAACTGAATTAAGCAGCAACTTAATCATAGTGTTCTGGTATTTGCACACATTTCATATGAATTCTCTTTTTTTTAGACAATATGATTCACTAACTAATAAATAATTTATATATATTTTTTCTCTTTCCAGGTAAGTTCTCAAAAAAATTTTACGCCTAATGACGTCACTGCGCTGCAATTAATTCCATGCAAGTTCTTCAGCTTACTCTATAAATGCTATAAATATTTAAGTATACGAATTTAAAGGCAGTCAAATTTCTTAATAAATTATTCAGACAGTTTATTGACAAATTGACTAATTATTCTTATAACCTTTGGTTTTTTTTTTTCGTTAGATTAGGTTATCGTTTAGTGTGAGTAATGTTGAAATGGAAGTTTTTTGAGACGATGGGAAGCTCTTATCAGCTACATGAATATGCAATATAATGGACTCTTACATATAGAGCTTTGATTAATTGAAATAAGATAGTTTACGGCGGGAAGCGTACTTAAAAGTTCAATAAATAAACAATAAAAAACAAATAAATAAGGTGGGCATTGGTAAGCAGCTGAAACTTAAGAAGCGAATGTGATATTGAATCAGGCAGGTAAAGCATAAAATTGTTGGGGGATTCTTCGATCTTCTGGATGCTACTAAGTGATGACTGATTCAAAATGAGACGAAAATAATAAAATACAAATTTATTACTTGGGGTTTGAGCTGTTGACGTTGATGGATAGATTTTTATTAGAAAAGAAACTAATACTATAAAAAAATAGGTCACGCCGTTTAAGAGCTTTTAAGCAAAGAGTTTGTTTTTTGTTGGGATGCAGTCATTTATTTCGTTCTTTCGAAAAACAAAAGAAACAAATTGAAACTTGAAATTTTCTAAAGATTAAAACTTTAACCAAAAAAACTATTTAAGCCAAGTCATATGCCAACACAGCCAGACAAAAAAAAATTGATTTTCGGGTTGGAAGATCAGACTGCAGGTTTTGGTGTCTCTGAATCCGAATTCGAAGTCCAAAAATTTGGAGTCCGTCTGTCCGACAATGTTTAGATATTGCATATTTTTGGGATCGCTGCAACTGAATTCAAGGCTAAACAAACCCACACATGTCTAGGCTCTGACATAAGCTTCGAAACAGCTCGTTTTATGGAATTTTTGGGGTTATATCAGTGCTCTTGTATGCTGGGGTTTTTTGGATTTAGCGACTTAAATACATACAGCGATAAAATACATATATTTAACATTGTCTGACCTTTGAGACCGAAATTCTATATTATTTTTTTTAGCTACAAAACCGCAATTACTCTGTTTTGAGTACTATTTAAATATTATTCCTTTAAACTTCAAAATTCCATAGTTCTCTTCTTACTGATCTACATACCTCTTACTTTCGGCAATATTTTGCGAAAATTTTCCTTGGCCTTTCGGGCAACCCTTGACGGAGAGATTTTGCGAATTGAATTCACCTGGCTTAAAGCTGCTGATTTCATAGTGTGAACGTAGTTAACTTTTTTTACTCTCTACCTTAAGCAAGGAGATATATTAAGTTTGTGCAAATGTGTGTAACATACAGAAGAAGACAGCGGAGACTCCCTTAAGTTACCTTCAGTATGGTTGGAGTCGAAAGAAATTGAAAGAAGAAATTGAAGAAAATATAAATTTTTCCGGGTACTCTATAAAATCGTTCTATTAATGATAGCTTTCAAAAGCAGCCATCAATCACTTAGAAGCAAAACTATAAAAGTGCTTGCTGAGGTCGGCATTCTTATCTATAAATTTCAATGGGTGTGTGCCTAACATCAAAAAACAAAAATTAAATAAATAAAAATATAACTAATTTTACGCTTCTTGGTAAAAAAAAAATTGATCAAAACCGGAAACAGAAACTTTGCACTATCTTAAAAAGATGAGGTCTGATCTCATTATCAGCAAGATCATTATTTATATATTACGAATGTTGTGAAAGAAAATGTAGAAAAAAGCGTAAATAAAACTAATAATAGGAAGTAAAAAACAAAGTGAAAAATGTGTCGTAACCGATAAGTCTTAAAAATATAAATCATTGCAAAATTAATAACATACCCATAGTTAAAGCTTCAAAACGCATAAAAAAACATTCGTTCATTTATTTTTTATCGTTTTACTAGGAAACCATAAAAAATATTTTTATATTGTATATGGATTTATTTCTGCATACATCAACAAAGTAGAAAAGGCATATGTCTACACATGTTGACCTAGTCAGTTTCGATAAAAACTGATTTTTTTTTAACTTTTGAGAACTTTAAAATCTTAAAAACTTTTTCTAGATATTTAGTATATTCTACAATAGCTACAAAAAAGTTATATTGAAAGATGAAAAATATTATAAACAAAGATAAAACATACAATCACAAGATATCTTAAATCTATCTTTAATTTTAAAATGAATATTGACAAAAAATTGTAATAGCAATTTAACATTGAACACAAAAGTTATTTCGTGATTTTTAAAGTTATATTTAACTATTATTTTTGAGAAAAGTTTTTAATTTATTAAAATGAAATTTTTTTAAATAAATTAAAATCTTTTTTTTTAATTATTTATTTATTTAAAATGATTAATTAGAATTAATTCTAGGGAACAAAGTAGTTTAAAACCAGAGCAACATAGGCCTTCAGGCTAAAAATTAAAATCTAATTTGAATTTTTATAATAAACATTGAAAATAAAAGTTATTTCGTAATTTTTAAGCAAAAATTATGAAATAATAGTTAAATATTAATTTTTATTTAAAAATTACGAAATAAATTTTATTTTCACTGTTTATTTTAAATAACCATATAAAATTTTAAATTAAAAAAAGAAAATTTAGTTTAAACTTTTATTTTTTTAAATATTTTAAAAAAAATTTCTAATAGCTTAAGAAATAAAATCCAAAATTTTGAATTAAACTAAAAATTAATACCAATTGTTATAATAAACATTTTTAAAAAATAATAAATAATTAAATAATATTTCATACTTCTATTTTTGTATATAGTTAAAAAATAAAAGTTGATTTTAAATTTTTTTTAAATAAATTTAATAATAATAAAAAAATTTAAAATTTTATATTAAATATATATATTAATGCCATGGAATAAAATTAAATTATTATAAATTATGATATTAATTTTTATAATAAGAAATGTTGAAAAAAAAGTTTTTGTAAAATATAAACGTAAAATATTATTTTTTTTAAATAAATTAAATTTTAATACCAATTTTTTTAATGCGCATTGAATATAAAAGTTTTTTCTTAATTTAAATATAAAAATTTATTTATAAATATTATTTCATAATTGTTATTTTTTTGAAAAATAAATTAATATTTTAAAATTTAATGCGATATTTTTTAAAAACAGTTAACTGTGTTGCTGTGTTGTCGACATTTTAAAATTCAAATTAATACTTAACTATCATTTTATAAAATTATTTATATTATAATAGGTCAAAACAAAATCTTGTTGAAAGTTGAATAGCTCAACCAAAAATATTTTATTTGGTAGTTTGCAGATTCATCTAAAAAACTTTTTTCTCTATAATTCTTTTAAACCCTATAACTTTTATTTGCGATCTCTGCTTTAAACCTTTAAAAGGCGAACTTAAAATATTTATTTGGAATCCTCATAAAAATCTTAGAAATCTCCGGAATCTTCATCAACTGCTTGTTAGCCACAAAAAGCAGCATTAAAGCAGTTTTAGGTGATTGCTTTCCAAACACGCTTGATTTAAAATCTTCACTAGATTTCAAACGAAAAAGAAAAAAATTAGCACATATCCAAAAAGCTGTACTGGTTTGTTGCATCTCTAACTCGCCAAAAGAAAGTAACAGCAATCTGGTCAAAAGTTACAATAAAATTAAAAAAAAAAAAACATAAAAAGAGGCGCCACTCGACTTTTCGCTCTTCTTTCATCAAATCAAGCCAGACATTTTTCCACACTCGCCTCATGCCAACCTGCTCCAATTTGCCAACACTGTTTCCTATGCGTAACTCAATACTGACAACGCCTAAGAGCCGAACTGACTTAATTTCATTAAACGCCTCAGCAAATTTGTTGGCCTCTTTAGATACACTTTCGTTGACCAAATCACTTGGTCAGACGTACGGGCAGACGCACCGGCAGATACATAGATACCCAGATATAAAGATACTATAGACAGCTAAGCTTGTTGTCTGGTACTTTCACATATCTTTTTCATTGAGCTTCTTTTTTGTTTACGGCCCCACGATCTTTTTGTTTGATTAAAGCAGTCGAAGACGCATCGTGACTCTTGCAAATTACTTTCATTTTCTTCTTGCCTTGACGCAGTGACGTAGATAAATTTTTGCAATAGGGGAGTATGTAACATTTTTGAGCAGAAGTTGCATTTTTCTTTAAGCACTACGTCTTTGAAGCTGTACTAATTGAAGATGAAGAATTAAAGGTCATTAAATTTTTTCAAATTCGAGAAGAATATTAAAAAATTCTTTAAATCTTTGTTCGTACAAGACTCAGGGGCGGATTTAAACATAATTTTAGTCCAAAATGTAATAGTGGTGACATCTTTTGCTGACGGTATTCATAAGTAAGTCAATCATCGAGGAGAGGAGGAGATTTTTGGAGACCATTCTCGAACCTATCGAATTGAGGCTGTTTTTGTTTTTGATTTTCGAAACCGTTCAAAACTTTTAGTTAAAACCCATATTTTTAATTATTATGAGAAGAACTGCTTACGTGCTTACTAAGCAGTTCAAATTCTACGCAACTTGTAGAAGAATATTCGAATGCTTTTATAAAAGGAATTACAATTTTTTAAATTAATAAGTCTTCAATTATTTCGGTACTCTTTCATAGAGTAATTGATTCCCCCAAATCCCGCATCATCTACGCCACTGTCTTGGCCAATTTTTTCTATTTCTTTTGGTGAAAATTTTACCATCACTTAAATTCATGGATGATGTTATTACCAGCTAGCATGTATAATTTTTCCTGCGGCTATTGACAAACTGGCCAAGAGACAGTAACTGTCAGACCAACTGAATGAATGACTTGAAATGTAAGTCCAAGTTGTGGACAGCTGGATTTAAGTCCCCTCCCACTGCTCCCCCAACTGCAGCAATGCCAGCTAAGTGTGTCATGCAAATTGTGGGTATCTTTACATAGCAGAAACATACACATACATACATAGTACATACTATGAAGTGTAATTTGATATTGTCATTAGTTTTCATGTATCTGTAGCTGAGTGTGTGTATCTGTGCGTAAGGGCAGCTTGGGACAAGGAAGTGCGCACCAGAAGTATCTTTTACACATGTGAATGTGTTTTTTTTTTCTGTATTTGTTTTTTTTCTTTTCCTCGATGCACTGCACTTGACAGCGGCGATTATTTTACTTGTTATCGTTGTGAGCGAGGGGTTTGTAGTGGGTTTGGGGGCTTTTGAGTTCTTGTTGTTCTTGGCGCTGACATCTATTATGCATGCTTTGGCGCTCATTAGTGTGGCTTGTTTGTGGCAACTTTTAATGGTTCCCTAGAACAATAGCTTTAAATTGCTCTCAAAGACATGCACACTCATGCCCATTGTGACACTGCAGCCCTGACAGCTCAAACTACAGCGGGGAAAGTCAGAGCAGCCCCCCAACAACTTTTACTTTCTTTGCATTATTTCAAGCACATCACGAACATTTGCTAAATTAGCTGGAAAATGTGAAAAACTTTAAGAGTACCGAGATTTCATCAAAATTGTCTCTTCAATGACAAAACTTTTAAATGGCTTCATTTTGAGTGATTGCAGCTCAGCACTCAACACAAAATGTCAAATGTCTCTTAATAGTTTCTAAAATGTTTCAAAATACAGGCAGCAAATATTTCTCAACTGGACGAAGACTTTTTGGCACTTGAGCGTCGCCAGACTGCAGCATTTTTAGACACTTTATTTAGGAAATGGTTAACACGTGAAGGTGATTAACTTGGTCTTATTGTTCAGATTGTATTAGAGTGGACCAGATTAGGGAGGAAAACGTATACCAGCAATGTTCCAAGCATTTTTTATTGAATGCAGGAACTTAGAGCGAAGTGCGGAAGCCTGTGATGCTGTTATGGCTTGGTGTGACCAGTAATAAAGAATAAAGTCGTATAAAAATAGCTTTTACAAAATATATTATAGCACCGGAAAATTTCAAAATACAATACATTGTTTGGGTGCTTGGTACAAATAGAGATTTAAGGTATTCTTAGCCCAAGCCAAAAACTAAAAAACCGATTTAAAAAATAAATTAAGGCAGAGGAAAAAAAATTATTTTTTTATATTGATTTTATTTTGTTGGTTTTATTTTGGCGGTTACTACATGTAGAGATTTAAAGCATACTTAACCCAAGCCAAAAATCTTAGAAAAGCGCTTTTAAAACATAAATTATAGCAGTGGAAAAAATCGTTTTTTTACTGATTTTATTTTGTTGGTTTAAGTAAGGATCCCTAATTCATAACCCAATTCAAAAAACTTAGAAAACGTTTAAAAAAAATTAATTATAGCAGAGAAAAATCTATTTTTATGTACGTACTTTACATGTTCCTTATTGTGGCCCAAGCCAAAAATCTTAAAAAAGAGTTTTAAAAAAATAAATTATAGCAGAGGAAAAAACTTATTCTTTTATATTGTGTTACATACTTTAAAAGCAGCTACTCTTGACGGTTTTTATAAGTAAGGATTTAAAGCATCCGTAGCTCTAAACCCAATTCAAAAATATATGAGCACGCTAAATCTAAAGTTTAAAAAATAAATTAAAGCAGAGGATAAATATATTTTGATATAAGCACTATACATGTTCCTTATTTTGGCGGTTTTTTCAAGTACAGATTTAAAACATTCTTAATACAAACAAAAATCTTAAAAAAATGCTTAAAAAGAATAAATTATACCAGAGGAAAAAACTTTATCTTTCTTAAATGAAGTTACCTTAAAAGCACATAGTTTTTGCGATTACTACAAGTAGAGATTGAAAGCATTCTTAACTCTTAACAAAATCAAAAAGTCTGAAAAGAGTGCTTCTAAAAAATATATTATAGTTGCGGAAAAAACTTTTTATATATGTAAACTTTACATGCGCCTCATTTTGGCGCCTTCTTCAAGTATAAAGCAGTCCTGAACCTTAACTCAATTCAAAAAACTTAAAAGAACGTTTTTATATATATATGTACTTCACATGCTCAACTTTTCAGTGGTTACTGTATCTAAAGTTTTAAAGCATCCTTAACTCTTTAACACAATAAAAATGTACTAAAAAAAACATTTAAAAAATAAATTATAGCGGAAAAATAGTTTGGTTTTTTTTATATACTTTACATGCATTACTTTTAAAAGTTTCTACAAGTTGGCATTTAAAGCATGCTTAGAAAACATTTAAAAGTGTATCTTTAGTTTGGTAGCTCAAAAAAAATCAACTTCTTTTATAAACTCGTTGTTCCATTTAACGAAGAGTGACATTTTTAGTGACAATTGAGTTGGGACAGCCCAAAATGTCAAGCACTTGAAAAGCTGATGACAAAGTGCAGCTACATTTCAAAGATACAAAAAGAAAGTGAGATACAGCTAGAGTTATAACTCATACAGTTTGATATAGCTTAATTCCGCTGACACTTCCGTGTTTTGGGCAAGCCAAAAATTAATCAAATATTTTCAAAGCCCAAAAAGTTACATAATCATCAAACTGTAAAAATATTTTAAACAATGCGTACTGATTTAAATATGTTTGTATGCATAGTAGATACATTTAACGATTGGTTTCATTAATGAATTCCCATGAATTTATTAGCTAGTTTCATACGAAGCCAAAGCCGCATTTCAATTTTCAAATTTAAACAATAAAAATACAAAAAAAAAATATATATAAACATATGCTATTGTGGTATGCACAGCCGTGTCAATTGTCAAACGACAAGATACTTTTTTATCTATATATTTTGTCTCTTTAAATTGTTATAAATTAATTGTGCGACAGCAAATCAAACAAATTTGCATACAAATCACGTACACGTTTTATATATATACCGTCATACTATAAAAGCTACATATAAATGTTTTATATCTTTAAATTTGCCAAAAATATCATCAAAAAGATACAAATTTCTTGAATGAATCTGCGTCTTTTTTTTTTTTAAATTTGGCGCGCGTCATTCACACAAGCAGCGGCATTTTAAGGCGTTTTCGGGAATTACAGCACAATTATGGTTTATATATATATCGTATATATAGATACTATGTATATGACAGTGTATAAAAGATATTCAAGTGTATCTGATGATTCAACTTGTCTGTTGAACTAAACTTTTTGCCTGCTGCATGACTAAACCAAGAGGAGCAAGTGCTCTGCCGGCTTTGGATGACGTTTTAATATTTTTTATGGAAATTTATGGCAAACGAAATACTTTCGTTTAAGTGTTTTGGATATGGTTTTTGTTTTTGTGGCTTTAGTTTTTGCAGCATCAGTTAGTCATGGCTAGATAGAGGCACTTAAAATGCAATTTTTTTTTTTTTTAATAAGATGTGCATCTATTGCATCAGCAATTAAGAGCTGAAGCAGATGAGCAGACCATATGCGCCAGACCTCAGACAGGACAAGCTACATTTTGGTTCTTATCATTCGAAAAGCAGTAAGAAACGCTTCTAGATGAGCAAAAAGTGATTTAAGATACTGGCTGGTTCGCTAGCTTGACATCGCAGAGTGAGAAGATAATTAAGAGATACCAGCTTTAGATAATATCTACCCAGCAGCTATTTGATGCCTTTGCTAGTAGTAAAAAAAAATCTTCTTTGATAAAATCAGGAATACCAATGTAACTCTATTGTAACTATTTCGAAAAATTAGCCTTACTTTGAAAAGAAAACTATAATTCTATAATCTCAGTCACAATACCCTGTAAAAGTTTTCAATATCTGCACACTTTGTAGCTTAAGAAGAATCCCCCAAGCAGCTACTGTCTCAGAGCAATGCCTTGGGAGGTAGAAAAAATTCCATCGTAGATTAAAATATGCTTCACCTTGAAAATAGGATTGGAGGATCCATAAGCTCAGTAGGTGCCAAAATAGATTTGAAATGTATCTTATTAAAAGTAAGCTACGGAGGTTTGCTTTTTTGAAAACTCCTTGGGAAAAAATTAAAAAAGAATTTGTTTGTTGAAAAAGATATACTAAGACAACGCCAAGCTCCAAGTTAAAGAATATAGAGTTTAATTTACGCCAAGTTACAAAGAATTTCCGCGAGAGGGAGCCAGTAAACAAAATAAATGATGTACGGAGAAAATCACTTTCTTATATTATGTGAAGAAGTTTTGTTTTGAGTAATTTCATGAAGCAAAACAAAAGCAGTACCTGCATATAATTTTTTTAAATAAAAAAAAAATAATAAAAAACAAAAATTTGTTTGCTAAAAAAGATATGCCAAAAACACGCCAAGTTCCAAGTTGAAAAACATAACTCACGCCAGTAATCCAAATAAATGATGGACGGAGAAAAATACTTTGTTTTATTATATGAAGATGTTTTGTTTTTAGTAATTTCATGAAGCAAAACAAAAGCAGTAGCTGCATATAATTTTTTTAAATAAAAAATAAAATAAATAATACTAAAAAATACCAAAAAATACATAAAAAAATGAATTGGTTTTGCTAAAAAAGAAATGCCAAAAACACGCCAAGTTCCAAGTTGTTGAACATAACTTACGCCAGTAAGCCAAATAAATGATGGACGGAGAAAAATACTTTGTAATATAACATGAATATCATATGAAGAAGTAAAATACCAAAACAATACATAAAAAAAAGAATTGGTTTGCTAAAAAAGATATGCCCAAAACAAACAAAGTTAAAAGTTGAATAAACCAAATATATGATGGACGGAGAAAAATACTTTGTTATACTATATGAAGATGTTTTGTTTTGGTTGGTTCAAAAAGACATACTAAGACCACGCCAAGCTCCAAGTTATAGTACATAAAAAGGAATTTACGCCAAGTTAGAAACACTTTCCGCGAGAGGGAGCCAGTAAACAAAATAAATGATGAGCGGAGAAAAAACTTTTTCATATTTTATAAAGATATATTTTGTTTTAAATAATTTCATACTATATAACTTATTAAACCAAAAGGAATGTATACAATTTTTTTTCAATAAAATAATAATATAAAAATAAACGTGATAAATTTTTCGTCAAAGAAGGATGTGCTCCTATTAATTTGGAACACATTGTATTTTTTTTTTATTTTAAAATTGAATTACTTTGGCAGCAAGCAACAATCATTATTGTTAATCAAACAGTGTGTACCTACTTTTGTGCTATATTTAAATATACCATGGTATCTATTAAAATGTACAGCTTCCAAACAATCTGCAGGTCTTATCATAAAATATGTTAAGTTGTATTCTTTTAAGATATCGAATATCGTGCCTAAAAACGATTACTCCAGTGTGTACTCACTGTTGTTCACCTATTAACAATCACTTGTTAACAATCTGCTTCAAAAGATTCTAAAGTTCTTATATCTATTTATCTACAACAAATGCTTCTAAATAAATAAAAAAAAAAAAAATTCTCAACAATCTGTTAATTAACAAAATAACTAACATTGTTGACAGTTTATTAGCTATTTATTTTATTTAGCTAAGCAATTATTTTAATTAAATTTACGCTTTTAGCACACAAAATAGCAATCTTAAAAGTGTTACAAGCTTAAACAAAACAAGTGGTGAAATTTTCGAAAAGTATCTTCAAGATATGCGCACTTAACTTGGCCACAATTGCACAAAAGCACAACTTGAATATTCATAAAGTAACTACAACAATAGTAACAACAATGACAATTGCATAATGCCCAAACACAGAGCGAAAGATAGTTCCCTACAAACCTACAGACATACAAAGATACAAAGATACATAGATACAAAGATAGCCAGCGCTACAAGCTGCGTCTTTGCCACCCTTTTCATAAGCCATGCTTGCGCTTTGTAGCAGATACAAAGATACAGTTACAATTACAACAACAACAACAAAGCAACTGGCGAACTAATTTTGTTAGCCTCTTGTCTTATTGTTTTTATTTCGAGCGGTCTTCCTTATTATTATTATTATTATTACATTTATTATTTTTATTGTCGCATGACACTCTGACATATTTTTAGATAGCCAACTTTCTCAACTGGAAATTATATATAATATAATTGCTCTTCTTCTTCTTTGTAACTCTTTTTTTGTCATAAGTTCACAGCGTTGTTGACTCATTTTAACCAAGTTAATGCTCATTTGAGCTTCTGGCTACTGTGAGCATTACAACATTGCCCTCAGCTTCTTCTTCTTATTTTTTTCTTTGTTTATTTATTTCCTCTTTTTTTCACTACTTTGGTCTCTTTTGCAGCTTTTCTTTTATTTACATAGTTTTAACTTTAATTACATACGCAACTTTCGCAAGTGAAATTGTTGCCAACTTCAAAAATAAGTTTTAGACGGGTTTGTATTTTTTTTTTGTCAGTCTACGGAGTGGATTCATTTGCGAGTTTTTAGTTTTCGTTTATAGACGAAATAAATTAAGACTTGGTGGGAGTTGCATCCCTCTCTTAAAAAAAAAACTTTCGAAAAACTGCGAAAAGTAAATGACCTTAATTAAAGCACATAAAAAATTCTAATTAGGGGGAGTCACTTATAAAAGAAAATATATATTGAAACTATCTTTGCAAGTTCATCGCTAGGTTTCATAAAAAAAAAATTGCCGAAAATAACTAAGATAATAATAAATGATGGACGGAGGCAAAAATATTTAATATTTAAAATTGCTTCGCTAAAAGAAAAAAAAAAATCAAAATTATGTTGCGAAAAGAAGTAAGAAAAAAGTATATGTTATGATAAACGGAGGAAATTGTTTTTATATTTTACAGAAAAATTTAAAGAATTAAGAGTTTAAAACGTTTTTGCAAAAAGGAGTAAGAAATAAATAAATTATGGACGGAGGAAAAAATATTTTGTATTTAAAACATAACTTGAGTGAAAATTATATTATGAACAGAGGAAATTGTTTTATTGTTTTTATACTTTACAGGAAAAATGTAAAAAAAAAACGATTTTTTTTTTGGGGGGTGGCGCTATTTTTTGACGAAAATCAGCGTCACGTAATTTATGGATGATCCCCATAGGCTTGAACCAATTTTCGAAATACTTTTGCTACTCTGTAGTCGCTCTAAATATGATGTCTAAAACTTGCAGATATAAAAAAAGAAAAACGCAAATAATTTAGTTTCAAAACTAATTTTTTTTTAAATTTAGGTAATTATTAATTCCATATAAACACATTTTTTTTTATAAATCATATAGCATCTAATCAAGCACTTAAAAATATTGACAATAAAACAACAACAATTGGATAGAATAAAATATACATAACATATTCAAAAGAATTTAAAAGAGTGTTGGAAATTATAAAACTAGAATAAGATTAAATTAACTCGTAACATTATAATAAAATGATTAAATAAATTAATTTTTTTATTCGCTCCAAATTACTCTCAAAATTTTTTGATACTCCAATTACTCTAGACATTTTATTTAAAGCGTTCTCAAATTACTAAAAAAAAATTTAATTAAAATTTAATTTAAAAAAAAAATAGATAGATAATAGATATAGATCCAAATTTTTCTAAACATTTTTTTGGTACTCCAAATACTCTAGACATTTTATTCAAAGCGTTCTCAAATTAAAAGAAAAATTTATGAAAATAATCTTTAAAAAAATGTTAATAAAAATTTATATTCAACTTTCATGTTAAAAAAAAATTTGATTTATATAGATTCAAATTGTTCTTACAATTTTTTGCTCCTTCAAATACTAGACATTTTATTTATTTTTTTAAATTAATATAAAAAGTTACGAAAATTAACTTAAATAAAAAATTCTAATTAAAATTTATATTTAATTTAATTTAAAAAAAAAATTGATTTATATAGATCCAAATTATTCTCAAAATTTTTGCTACTCCAATACTCTAGACATTTTATTTAAAGCAAATTAATAGAAAAATTTACGAAAATAATCTTTAAAAAAATTTTAATAAAAATTTATATTCAACTTTCATGCTAAAAAAAAAAAATTTGATTTATATAGATTCAAATTATTCTTACAATTTTTTGCTCCTTCAAATACTAGACATTTTATTTATTTTCTCAAATTAATAGAAAAATTTACGAAAATAATCTTAAATAAAAAAATGTAATTAAAATTTATATTTGATTTTATTGTTAAAAAAAATTTGTATTTTTATAGAAGGTTATTCTTTTTATTTATTTATTTTTTCTTGTCAATCGAAAACATTTTTAGCTTAAGCTTTGGAATAAAAAATTTTAATTTTCGCGAAATTTTGGTGAAAGTGAAAACCGGAACAGGTATGACTTGGGTTTTTTTATATTTTTTATTTTACTTCTCAAAATTTGTCCTTTTTTTTAGGGAAATAGACATTTCGAAAAATTTGAAATTTTATAGTAAGAACTTATTTTATTTATTTATTTATATAATTATAAAGTAGAAATTAATTCTAAATTATAAAAGGTTTGTAGCCAGAGCAACGTAGCCCTTCAGGCCGTCAGAACTGTAAATTTTGCATCCTTTCTTAAAAAAGAAAAAAAAGTTATCTTTAGATAGAATCAGTTGGTCAACATGTATCCATATGGTATCTGCTTAAATCTATCTTAAAGTACACATTTATTTTATTGCTTTGTTGTGTATATAATTGAATTTCATGCCTTTGTTTTTGTTCCTCATGTTGTCCATATATATATCCTATATTTCATCCATTTGGTCAACAACTTTTCCTAACCTCAATTACAATCAATCACACATGTTGGTCGGTCAGACGTTCATATGGTCACATGGTCAGCTGGTCAAATCTTGGAGACGTGCGTGTTTTGCTAAAAATTACAATAATAGTAAACGCCCCACAAGATAGTCATAGTAGTAATAAAAATAAAAAAGAAGCAAACTTTTGCCTTAAGCTTAAGCAGCGTTTTATTGTTGGAGCAAGTATTCCATTTATCATCGGGGAAGTGTAGGCCCACCCCAAACCATCCAAATGACAAAAGACTGGCGCAGGCATTGTTAATGATGATGATGACAATGTCATCGTCATCGTCATTGTGAGGACAAGTGAGGCGTTGATGCTGTGCTGCCTGATAAATGTTTGGAAATTGCAGCACATGTTTGTGAACACTTTTCCTAGTCAAGATTTCACTCTCTAGGCAATGTCAATGCGGTTTCCCAAAAGTTGTTTTCCGAATATGTGAAAATGTTGCTTTACTTCTTTTCAAAAAGAAAAACTTGAACTGTTTCATTTCGGCGAAAAAGCCTCCCAAACGGGTTGCTGTCAAACTGCCTGACCAGTTGGTATTAAATACATTATAACTGCCATATATGTATAAATATTTATAATTAATAAAAGCCTTAAACTGTAGCAGGTTTTAAGGCCAAGCAATATGTTATTAATGAAAAAATGTGAATTTTTTTAAAAGGAAGTGAGTCCGAAAGTGCGGAAGACTTTTTTAAGTGTCTAATATTAAATTAATGGTTGCAATTGGTGCAATCCACTGTACGTATAGGTGTTGGTTATTATAAAAGATACAATAAATAAGTATACGTATAATAAAATAATAAAAAATTTAAAAAATTTTATTAAAAAGTAAAAAATCTTTTTATACCAATTAACAAATATTTTTTGCATTACTAGCTGCAAATTTATTTTTAAACAGCTTTCAAATTTCGTACATATTATTTTTTTGCTTCAAATAACTTTAAAAATATTTCATATTTTTTATTGCAAAAAAAAAAACTTGCTTAAAAAGCAGTCTAGAAATATTTCGTGTTAAATATTTATTAAATATCAAAGCAATATAACTTGTTTTATTAAAACTTTGCTTAAATCGTTTCGAGATTCAAGTCAAGTCGAGTGTTAACGACTTTTTTGTCACTGTTGTATTTGTTGTTGATGTTGTGTTTGTTGTTGTTCTGCTTGTTGTCATTAATTATAGGGGGACTTGTGAATGTGTGTGGGCGCTAAATGAACAGCAAATGACAGTGCAGACAAGTCCAACAGCAGCCTAAGGTCAAATGAACAACAGAGCGTATGAGTAACATTATTATACACTGTACGCAGTGGGTCAAGGGTATGCTAGATTTTTGCGATACATGTAACAAGCAGAAGTAGGCGTAGTAGGCCATTAGTTCTTTCTACCAAAATGTTAGTCTTAATCGCGGCTAGCGACGTACGTATGAGCACCCAAGTCTCAACAGCTGTAAAAGCTACAGATACAAAATTTTACCAAAAGATACGTTATTCTTAAGCAAAAAAAGTGTGCCGATTTATTTGAATATATGGCCTCATTTCTGCATAGAAGACTCTTTTAGCCAGCAGCCACACTATACAAGCTAGCAGCTAGTAATAATAAGATCGGATGAAACCTTCAAAAAATATAGGCAAAAATATATTTTTATTCCCAACCCATTCAACTTTACATTACTAAGCAAGCTAGAGCCAGCAAATTCGGTATATAGACTTATGTGAGCCTAATGCAAAATAAAAACGCTTACATTTTTACCAAACTTCTCACTAACTTCTCTACATCGTACGGTCATTCCCTGGAAAATTTCTACAATACCCAAAATATCAATGAAAAATTTGTCGCATAAAATTAATTTTTTGCATAAAGTGGTTTGCAGCGTATTCCACTGTCGGTTTCCTCCGCAACTAAATCCACAATTTTTTGTTGTTTTTAAATTGTCGCATTAAACAATTAATGCACAATGCGCTCTTAGGCATGCACGCTCTTTAGACTCGCTCTTAACTGTGGGAAATCTAGAATGTTTTTTTAGATCTGTTAATTTTATTTTATTTGCCCCGTTTGCAGCTGCCTCTTTAATTGTTTATGTAAATTAGAATTTATTGTACGGCGCCACTGATGAGCAATTTAAATACAAATAAATTTTTGTACATAAGTTGAACTTTTCATAACATAGTACAGTACGTACGAATTCGCATTTAGGAAGTGAATGGCGCATCAATTTAAAGATTTTGTATCTCTCAGATACATAACGACAAGCAACTGATTCATGCGCAAATAAAGGCGTGTAAAATTGGCAGCGATTATTTAAAAATAAATATTATTTAAAGAAATTTATTTCTTATTTATATGCATAGAGTACATTGACTTGGCCAAGAAATGAAGCTGAGATATAATATGTCTTGATAGGAAACTACTTTTCCGTAAGGTGGTTGAGAAGAAACTTGTGCGTTCTAAACAAGATTTATTAATTTTTTTAGAAGAAACAGTCTATAGGTATTTTATTGAACAGAAGCTGTGTGGGTTTTATTTACATGGGGCATCGTTTATACATTATACCTATTATAAGCTGGAATGACTTTTTTGATAAACTCGTTCTAGCTAATCGGGTGTGAAGGGCTTAATATGTTAATAATTTTAATAACCAGGGCTGCAATTTTTTAAACATATAAAATATATACAAAAAAATGTATCTAAATTTTGTACAATTTTCTTTAATTTTTTAAACATTTTTTTTTTTAAATTTTCTGTAAAACTTTCAAATGAATATTAAAACAAAGATAATTTGTAACAAATTAAATTGTATGTAAAATTAAAATTTTTTTTAAGTGAAAAGTCTTATTTTTTGATTTAGGAAAATTTTATGAAAAATTGTATATAATGTATATATAATTTATACAAAATTAAATATGTGTCATATTATATCAGTTTTTAATCCCATTTCAAAGTGTTACACAAAATTAAAAAAGAAACAAAAAAAATCAAAATTAAAAAACAATTTAAATGAAATTTTATTTTTAATTTTTAATCTTTTTCGTTATTTATTTGTTTATTCATATTAACTATGTTAATTAATTTTTTTAAATTTTTCAAATTACTTTAATACTAGTTTTTTTTAATTTTAAATTTTTGTAATATTTTATAAAATAAAAAAAATGTTATAAAATTCATTTGAAAAATTTTATAAAAAATGTTAAAAAAAATGTAGCAAAAATTTAAAGAATATTTCAAAAGTATTTTACATAAAATTTAAAAAAATATATTAAAAACTTTATAGAAAAATGTATTATAATTATTATAAAATAATACATCAAAAAATGTATAATCACATTCTTCCAATTCAGGGTTTGTTGGAACTGCAAAAATGGGAGAAGTTGCAGTTCAAAGTCCGGTTGGATTATCTGTTTTAAAAACAAAAATATTTTAAATTAAAAAAAATTCTCAAAATTAAAATTAAAATAAAAAATTATATAAAAAATCTTTTCAATTATTTAATTTGCTTAAATTAACTTTTTAATTTTATAAAAAAAATTCAAAATCTACATATTTTTTTGTAAATTTTTATAAATTAAAAAAAAGTTTAAAACAAATTGTTAAGCTTAAACTTCACCTAAATTAAGTTTTATAAAAAAAATGTTACAAAAAAAAAAAAAATGTATAAATTAAAAAAAGTTATTAAAAACTTTATAAAAAATATGTTCAAAAAGTTTTAAAAACAATATCCTATAGTTCAGGATTTATTGAATACGCAAAATAGGAAAAGATTGGGGACGGTTCGGTTTTTAAAGCAGCCCTGAATTTGAAGGCGGCCGTTTTGTTTTAACAATAAGATACATACACATTTTTTTTACAAAAATAAGTGTTAGTATTGTGGGAACGAGTATATGGTCTTATAAAAATATTTATATTAAGCCGTAACTATGTCAACTAAGCCACAAGAGTAACCACAAGGGATATGCATATATATATATAGCCACAAGTAAATGCCAGGGTAAATCACTGTAAACCACAATTCCATAAAACACTTCTCTGCCAAGTTAATGTTATTTGACACTTGCAGATACTTATGCGCATAGATATATCTATACATGTGAACTATCTGTAAAGTTGTTTTAACACTTTGCCAGCAATTTGACACTCTTAAAGGTAATTGGTTTAGTTAGAGTCGCCGACATTGTCATCATCTTACTAAAATGTCGACCTCAGATACATAGTACATGCCCGCAAATCCGTCAGATACATCATCTTTTGGCATTTGCCAGGCTTAACCATCTGCCATTTTGTCCAGCTTAATCCGGTGCTACATATTGTGGTCAAAGTTCGTGTCTGGCTGCAGCTGCAGAAGTCGATAACACACCACCCACCACCCGCTCCTGGCCACCAGTACAAATTAGCTGAGTGGTCATTGCAGTCAGGTAGTGTAAACGTCACTTAACCAGGCTCTTTTGTCATCCACGCACTTGTCTAGACTTCAAGAGCTTGTTCCATTTGATTGAACGCACCGTTGACACAAGTCAAACCAGCTGAAATGATGACGTCGATGACATATGACTATATACATATATATACGGTGTAGACTCTATAGAGTCTGTTGCAGACAGCAGCTAGCCAGCCTTATAGACACAGACAACCCGTGCTCAGGTTCAATACCTCAATTAAATTTGCTGTCAATCATTTTTTCTTTTTTTTCAACTCGCTTGGCTTTCTACTTTTTACTGTTGATGTTGTTGCTGTAGCTGAAGAATTCGTTTGGTTTTTTGAAAAATTTTATGGTTTGTTATGATTAGCAAAGGTGTCTGTCTGATGATGCGAGTAAATGGGGTTTTTGACTTTGACTTTGAATGATGCGAATTGTATGCATAGGATCTCGAATAACGCGTAGAAACATCACAGTAGCTGGGGTTAAATATTTCCAGACGTTGAAGAGCTTCGAGTTTTTTGAGTTTGTAATTTGTTGTCAATGAAAGATCTTAAATCCGATAATTTGCCGCTTCTTCACGCATTTATACCGAATGAAAAGATGAAGAATTAATCAAGCCTATAACAAAATCTTACTCGGATTGAAATTAATGACCAAAACGTAACAAATTTTTGGTTATCTGAAAATTCTGCAGGCGTGTTTTAATAACCCCACGTTTAAGCTCTCCATAACAATGTAAGTTGCTCATATGATAATCTTTTCATAAAGCTTCACTGTTGATCTTCTCTACAAACACTTCTGCAAGACTAAGACTCTCTGTCTACCAAATTATTGTTTAAGCAATCCATAGCCATCAATATCAGCGTCTTCTGGTCGAATCTAAAATCAGGTCTGTGGCCGAGATCTGTGAGTCTTCTCTATCTTCTGCATGTCTGCTCTTGAAGACAAATATCTTCTTATTTAGCTAGGAAATCGTTAATGAAAGCACGTTTAAAGTTTCAGATTAAGAACTGTCCCTAGCTGTAAATAATTAAATAATCTTCCATCATCTAGGCTGTAATAATTTTAGAAATATTTCAGAAATCTTTTATGAACTTTTTATGATAGGTAATCCTATATGCTAGCATGTCTAAGGCTTCGGATTGACATCTGTCCCGTAAACATCTTCTCTGCAACACAAAGTTATCGCTCTGTAAATAAAACATCTTTCATCATCTCGGCTGTAAATAATTCAGAGATGTTTCATCATCTTATTATGATAGGAAATCGTTGATGCAAGTACGTTTAAAGGTTTGGATTGCAAACTGTCGCATGAATGGCCCATCTGCAAGAAAAAAGTAATTGGGCTGTAAAAAGTCATTCATCATCTCAACTGTAATAAATTCAGAGATCTTATGTACGCACTTTTAAAGCTTCGGATTAAGATCTGTTCCTTGAATACCTTCTATGAAAGACAGAGATAATCGGGCTGTAGATAGTTAAACAATCTTTCTTCATCTCGACTGTAAATAAGTAGGAGATCTTTCATCATCTTATTATGATAGGTTATCGTTGATGCATGCACGATCTGTACCCGTGAATATCTTCTCTGGAAGAAAATCGTAAACGGGCTATAAATAGTCGAAGAATCTTTCATCATCTTTTTTAAGTAGTGTAAGTAAGATATAATGTTACAGCTCGTCTGTTAATTTTAAGGCGATTACGTCAACGTAATGCTATAAATATTTTGTCTCATTAAGATGAAAGCAGACGGGATATGGACGCAAATGTATTTTGTAGACATTGAACGCGAAAAGCTGAGAATCGCTTAGAATATGGAAAATATCTAAGAATCTTTCATCATCTTATTTAGATAAACGAAAGGCGACTTATGGGTCTTGTAGACATCCAATGGGACACGCTCAGAATATGAAAAATATCTTAGCCAGGCACACAGTTTAGCCTGAAGTCTAGTTAACTCAGTTGAAATTTGTTCATTGAGATCATAAAATCTAACAAAATGCAGAAAACATTGGAAAAGTTATATATGAATGTACCTTCCTACAGAATCTGAGTCAATGAGCAATTCATGGTTCTTGCCCATCTGAAATGCAACCGAAAAGATCAAAGTTTTTGTGAATGTGAACCATTTCCAGTATGAGTTTTTACTCATATAACCTTTATACCCTTCACTACCTAAGTGACTTAACTGATTATGCTGCGACGCCACATATATAATAGTAAAAATAGTAATAATTTTCATAGATTTTTATAAATTTTATGCCTTTTTCAAGGCATTTGAAGTTATTGCGCAAAGACAACCTTATAAGACATGCCAAAAATGCCGACATTAAAGACAACCTACTGAATTAATTGGCGCACCACATGCATAACACCAAATTGTTGCTTCCCCTTGTCGCCTACTGTCTCTCCCTACCCACCACTTGACGCAATATTAATCAACTGGAAACCCCAGTCTTAGGCCGTCCCATTACTGGTATCTCCTAACTTCCTCGAAATCTTTTAAGACTGTGCATTCAGTGCTTACCCGCAGCGTCATGTGAACTGTGCCAGGTGAACGCCTCTTACTGTTGTTTTCTTTGTTGTTGTCAACTTTATTGTACAAGACACTGTGTCTCTCTTCCTCTTTATCGGTCTCCCTTTTACCTATTTTTCTTGTGCAATTATTTATAATAGCGCCCGGTTTGTTTTTCACGACGGGAACGCGCGCGCAAAAAAGAAAATATGCAGGTAGGCCCAAACGATAGAGTTCATTAAGGGTAATGCATGCCAAAAAGATTGAAAGAAAGACACACACAGACACATAGATACACACGCACACACATAGCGCCCATAGAGCTGTTCCAGCACCTGCTGCAATTCCGAAGAACTTACCTTCATTTGTTTGGCACCGACAGCGTCTCTATGAGCAAAGTGATTTTTCCACAACATTCTTAATGAAGCCGGCGTCAGCAGGACGCGTCCACACGGGTCGTATATATGTACATGTATGTATATAAGAAAGACTAACCCTACCTAAGTGTCCATAACTATGTAATTAAATAGTTCTTGTTTTTGTTTTGGCACCAAGTCTTGCTTGCAGCTATTGATTTTTAAGAGCCAGCTAAAGCATGAAAATTATTGGGGTTCTATTAAAAATGTCAGTTATTGATGACTTGACTAAATGGCAAATCAATAGTGGGTTGAAGTTAAGGGTTTCTTAAGGGTGCACTAAGTTGTCTGAGGAGTTCAATGTACTGACCTGGGTAAAGAAAAAATGTGTGGTATGTGTGGCATATGAGCATAACACAAATTGTGAGCAATTCATTGAATTGCATTACCTTGGCTTAAAGTCTTAGAATGTCATCAAATTATAAAAAATGTTTTCTTTAAAAAAAATTGTAAATGAAGTCTGAAAAGGTTTTTGCAGTGTATGAGGAGACTAGAATTGATTGAGGCAGTTGCTTCTTTAATACCAAAATGGTTTGAGTTTGATTTCTAATTTGTACTGGTTTCGAATCTAGGGCTTTGAACGCATAATATAAGATATTTAATAATTTATCTTTAGTTACCAAAGAAAACAGATTTTATTAAAAAATTTAAATTATAAGATACCCAAAGCAATGAATCTGCATAAACGTTGCTGGACAAATTCGGTAAAACAAAACTGTGAACCGATTTGAATACTTTTCCAAACATAAAGAACACTAGTTTACACAAAAACATTCATTTTTTTTCTTTAGCACCGTTTTCAAGATTTTTTCGAAAAGCTTGTTTTTGCACACTTTTTTTCAGTTATTCGTCAATATCTCGTGAACAAAATTAGATCGAACGGTATTGATGTGCTCTTTAAAGTGATATACGTTATGAACAGATTAAGTAAAAATTATTAAAGTTACAAGCAACCAAAGTCGCAAAAAAGTGTAATTTTCGACAATTTTTCAAAATTACAAATTTTTGGTTTGCTTTTAAAAAATACGTTAAGCTTTAAGCTAAAAGAGAATTCTTTTACGAACATTTCGAGTCTGAGATATTCGAAATCGGATAGGAACTGTAGATGTTATGGAACCAAGAACGAAAAATCACGACTACTGCTGCATACAAATTCGTGAAGACGTAACTGAACGAAAACGAGAAACTTTGAGTGAAAAATTTTTTTTTACTTCCGTACATGCAGACCTTTGTCAGACCATGTTTTACTTATAGTACCTAAAATAGCTGAAACCGATTTCGAACTCAAAAACCCAGCACGTCAAGGTTCTGAAATAACCCCAAGAAACCCACAACATTTTTTTTACAAGACCGTTTGTATGGCGATATTTGTTTTATATTTTCGAAAGTAAAAAAAAATTCCAACACGTCATGTTTCTGAAATAACATGGTCCGACATATGTTTTCAAAACTTGTTTTTTTTTCTTTGCTGTGTTATCTAACATAAAATTTGAATCAGACCAGGGACTATCATTGGGCCCTAAGAATTTCAATTTCTAATTTAGCAAGTTATATTATCGATTTTGTGATGAAAACGCAACATGGAAAGTAGTTTTCAAAAAACTATATGAGTCTTTCGAAAAAATAATTTTTTTTCTGATATTTATGGGCCACTTCCTCGCTTCTTTCGACAGGCCTAGTTCAGACAGATATCGCAAATTTAAAAACCGATGCCTGGTTTTTCGATACTTTCATACGAAATCTGTTTAGTTCCAATTGTGACTTTATGTTAGCAAATTGCATTCAAATTTTCAAATTTATATTTAGATTAAATTTATAGTTAAAATTGTGAACATAATTCTGTGGAGAAAATTTAATAAACTCCACTTTGATTTTGAAAAAAATCGAAACAAACCAATACCCAACTAATTTAGCCCTGTACCCATAGGGTCATGGCTATACTAGGTTTGTGAGTACAAGTCTCGGCTAGCGATTGAGCTGTCCGTTCGTATGATCACCTATATTTCGTAGACCAGAAGAGCTATAGACCGAAATATTTATGAGCAGATGCACACAGGCTCTCTTCAGGTTAACTTCATTGCATTAAGTCGATATATTGCTCCTCCCCCCGCAGTAGAATTTCGTGCTTTTTTGACCATGGTGTTCAGTATTTTAGTATTTTTTCTAAGAAAATTTAGGGTTGATCCAAGTTAATTCAGTCATTTTTACTGATCGGAATTTAAATCCCAAAAAGTCAAAGCTAGTCAGTGAATGTCCCTTCAGATTAGTTTGTAAAATCATTGGCGCTTAGGAATAGAAATCTATAACAGCACTGATTATGCTTTCATATCGGTTTAAAATTAAAAAAAGTAACCTTAATTAAAAAAAACTTTTTAGGCATAAACTATACTTTTTTACAATGATCACAAGAATGTTCATTAACAAGCGCATATTCTTTTGGGAAAATAAATTCGTCGAAAAATTCTTGCGAAAAAAGAATGGTTTCGATATCCAGTTTCTAATTCAT
Organism: Chymomyza fuscimana; assembly: GCA_949987675.1. Taxonomy (NCBI): domain Eukaryota; kingdom Metazoa; phylum Arthropoda; class Insecta; order Diptera; family Drosophilidae; genus Chymomyza; species Chymomyza fuscimana. The sequence goes on along the minus strand of OX465088.1, from coordinate 37,513,876 downwards.
CATCGTTTAGCTCTACAACCCGGTGTGGGTTTTGGCTTTCTCTATACTCTTCCTCCATTCGTCCCGATCTTGTGCAAGGTCCTTCCAATTTCTTATACCCATTGTTCTAATGTCATCTGTTATGCAATCGATAAGTCTTTTTCGCGGACATCCTTTTTTTTTGGTCCAAGTTGGTTTATATTCTAGTATCAGTTCTGCGCTCGTGTATTGCTCATTCCAAGAACGTGAGCTATCCATCTTAGCCTTTAAGATTTTATAAATTTGACAATGTCTTCGCCTTGTGATAGCTCTAGCAATTCGGCATCTTAACCTATACTTGCCTCTCTTGTTATTATCCGAGGCCCTGATGGACTATTTAGAGAATTCATCCCTATGTTTTTTTTTACAGAGTAGGTGTGAGCCTTCAGTCTAACCACCGTTTTGGAGCACCTATATCCCAATACCGTTTGTTATCTGACCTAGCTTCCCACTGTGGCTGGGTACCCAATCTTCTTCTAGGTTGCTCAGGGAAACAGGGTTCATCGCGGGAAGGTGGTACTTGGAATTGAGTAGCAGAGGCTATGTGAAACAACTTGCTCATATCTTGCGCGTTCACTACTCCTTTGAACCCACAGTTTCTAATTAGTTCTGATAAAAAATAGCAGCATATTCCTCCGATAATATCAAATATTATTAAAAAGTTTCCATTTAGTAAATAACTTTAAAGTATCTACGTATATCATATCCAGAGCTGTCACTCACTGCAAAGATCAGTTAGCTAGTCTGTCAGGTCATTGAGGCATTTGTCGCACTCTCTTGAACTTTTGTTTCCGTTTCCACTCTCAAGTTTTTTTTATTCAACGTTCATAAAAAAAAAGCCGTATAACTTTTCTTTATAACAAAACAAGAACAAAATGATTTCATTGTTTTGCCCTTCCAGCGCACACAGATACCTTTTAATATTTTCCAAAGAGAAGTCTTACATGTGTTTTCATATATTATGCTATATACCATAACGTGTGTGTGGGTTAAACATATGTCATAAAATGAGTTTCATATTTCCAATGCGGGCCGCCGCTGATTAGTGTTCTTGAAGGACTTGGGCAACATGGGCGGTACTTGAGACCGCGTGAGAAAACTGGAGGAATAATGTTGGGACCACTTGCTGGGTCGGCTTAACGATGTGCTAATGGGCGGTAAACATGTCGTAAGCTTCATTGATTTTTACGCAATCTCAAGTGGTTGCTTAAGACTGCAACAACAAGTTGTTTGAGTCATTTTAATTCAGTACTTAATTTATATATTATTTAATTTATATTTACCTTTATTAATCGATAATTTTCTTTTCCCTCTGCTTGCAGGTAAGCTACAAAAATTCCATCCAAAGTGCAACACAGGCAAGCTATATCTAGCTATAAAAAAAAAAATGCAATCCATTTAATAGATATATACAATAGGCCATCAATTCTTATCAAGATGCATTTTGAACAAGCCAATTTACCAAAACTGAAATTCAGTTCTGAGCAAAAAGTTCCATTTATGCGTGAGTGTGTGTATCTGTGTGTCAAATATTTCGTATCTATGTCTATAGTTCTTTCTGTGTGTGTGGCAAATGCAATGTGCGCTTCAAATGTTGCCAATTTCGTTGTTGCAGACTCTGCGATAAGAGCAAAAATATGACAGAAGCACGAAATGAATGAATGAATGAATTGACAATGTGTGCAAGAATGAAAGAAGCAACGGAGAGTTTTTGTATGGCTATACCCTAACTTTTCGGCTTTCAGGGCAATATAGAGATTTATATAAAAAGCATATGCAATTTTTGACAACTTTAATAGAACAAACTTTATTTATATAACTATCTATCTAACTCGGAAACAAAAAGCTTCGCAAAAAAAAATTCGAAAACTACAAATTTTATCCGAAAATTTCGGTTTTTCAAACTTAAGAAGTCTCATTCTCCGCGTTGGGACTCTCAAAAATTCATTTCGTATTTAATAAAATCCATCTCAAAATAAAAAATTGAAACTCCGATACATATTACTAGCTAACTCGGAAAGAAAAAGCTTCGCAAAAAAAAAATTCGAAAACTAAAAATTTTATCCGAAAATTTCGTTTTTTCGCATATAAGAAGTCTCATTCTTCGCGTTGGGGCTCTCAAAGACGCATTTAGTATTTAAATAAATACATCACAAATGCTAGAGTGAGCCGTAGATAAAAATTGAATTATATTGCTTCACTATTTTTAATAAAATATTTTCGAAGTATATAATAAGCTTACGAAAACTTCAGGTTGATCGGTTAATTGCTTTTCAAGAAATCCCATTCTGCGCAGAGGAACTCTCGAAAGACGTATTTTGACTCTTTCAAGTCTAAGTGTGCTCGAGTCTAAGTGTGCTCGAAAAAACCATTTTTCGAAATTAAAAAAAAAAAGAGTCTATATGGTTGTACTAATCTGATTTTGATAATCTTTTTACTAAGCTGTAGATAATTGTATTACCCATCGATTGCACTTGGAACATATTTTTGTCAAGTTTACGGTTTGGCCGTTATTTATGCGCTCATATGAAATTTTTCGAAATTTTTAGCAAAATTTATTTTTTAGTACAGTATTATTCATGGCTCGTAAAGTTCAATTATCTACAGTTTAGTAAAAAAAATTATCAAAATCAGTTTAGTACAACCAGAGATATTTGCTTTTAAGTAATTTCGAAAAATGTTTTTTTTCGAAATCAGTTGCATGAATAAATTTTTGGACTGCATTTTCGGTTTTAGCATGCCATTTTACTACGGTAATAAATAAAACATGAGGATACCAAAATTTTTTAAAATTTGTAAACTAGTCTTATTAAAAAAAATGGCATTCACCTAAATGAATCTCCACAAAAGTCACACTTTCCCAAAAAATCAAACGAAATTAAAAATTTGTTTTGAAAACTTGTGCGGTGAATTGCTTTTCAAGAAATCGCGTTTCATCTCAATGGAACCCTCAAAAGCCGCATTTCGGGCTTAAATAAACCCTTTAAAAGTGCTAGGGTACGCTATAAATATAAATTCATTTTTTTTTTAAATAATTTCAAGTTTATAATATTTTTAATGTTTAAAGTAAATTTGTGAAAATCTCGAGTTGACCATCAAAATAAATTTTTAAGAAATTGCACTTAATGCAGTGGAGCTCCCTAAAGACACATATCCAAATAAATGTAGTTCTTCAAGAGTGTTGGAGTATGCTTTAAATATAAACTCAATTATTTTGTTTCAAAAATATTATTGTAAGCTTCCGAAAATTTCCATTGAGAATGCTTTAAAATTTTTTTTTTCGTTACAATCGTAATAACATTTAACAAAAGAATAATTTCAATGCTTAATCTTTTTTTCCAAATTTTTGAACCACCCTAATTTTAGCAAATCTCAAATCATAAATTTATTACAGTATTAGATAAATATACAAAAATATCATAAATATTTCTAACATATTTATTAGTTGTATAAAATATGATTAATGATATGAAAATATTTCGACTTAAATTCCATCAATGTGGCCACTTATCAAAATAATCACTAAAGTATATAATACATAATTATTGGTTGGAAGTAGAGAGCTGCTTGAATGCGCTGAAAATTCTTAGGAACAATCAGTAGCGTATCCCGTTCGTAAATCCGCCCCTGGGAACAATGAATAACAATGAGTACAGTAGCCATTGTTTTAAATAAATAAAAGAGTGAACAGAAATGCAGGAAGGAACTATTGTGAGGACATTAAAAATAACACTTAGTGCACTTATTGCGCAATGAATTCAATTTTCTCACTTCAATTGTAGTCACTTAATTTGAATAATGAATTTTAATTCATGAGTTTTGAAGGATTTATTAAAAAAAGGATATATGTAAAATGTCTTGAATAGTTGGAGTTGCAGAACTATTAAAGGTAGTATTTCTTTGAAAAATTATAAAATCCAATGGCGAAGCGTCAGGATCATATGGAATAGCTTCAAAAATATTCCGTCACTGTGTCACAAGGGGCACGGGGGGTGTGGGTATGGGGGTCCATTTTGACGAAAATCAGCGTCACGTAGGTTATGGATGATCCCTAAGTACTCTGCTCTCATGATCTCCTCATAACGAATTTCTATAATACAAATTTCCGAAACGCTATAGAGAGATCGACTGTAAGACGGTAGGAGATATAAAATTAAGGATTATTTTGAAGGTACATTTAGATCATTATCTATGGAAAAGCACATCATTCAAACGTCCGCCTGGGCTTGGCCGGCAGTGCCTTTTGCCAAAAATGTGTACCTTTAAGTATTTGTGGGTTATCACGAGCTTCAATTCTTCTCTAATACTACTACTATTTTTGGCCATAAAAACCGGTTATAGGTCTTGGCCGCGGAAATTATGCTACGCCAGCGGTTTCTGTCCTGCACTTGCTGGCGCCAATTGGCAATCCCAAGGCTACGAGGAACCTCCGTTGCCTGATCTTCCCATCGCAGAGGCAAGCGTCCCTGTCGTCGTCGACCTTCCAATGATCACCATCCACATTTACCGGTCCAAAGATACGTCGAAGAATTTCTGTTTCGAAAGCCCCTAAAATCACCTCATCGGATGATGACAATTTTCATGCTTCAGCGCCATAGAGAAGCACGGGTATGATGAGAAACTTGTAAAGAGTTATTTTCGTGTGTCGAGAGAGGGCTCTACTCTCTCAATTCTTCTCTATTATGAGTAAATGCCCAAAACCAAACGCAAATTAAGACTAGATACCCAATCTAGCTTTTCGACGCCAAACAGACACTTCTGGGTCTTATTTGCTAACATCCGCTATAGTGGCTATGCATTCTGTACTTCGCTCCAATCCCTATCTGATTGGTGTTTTAAGGTTCAAAAAGTGTACTCAGCCTTAAACTTCTTTATAATGCAATCTTTTCGATAACTTTGGCAGCTTCTAAGTCACAACAATTATGGCTATCTGGTCACACTATAAAACGAAATTTGTTTTCGAGTTTATGTAATTTCTCACTTCATTTTGGAAAGAGTATTTAAATTTCACTTAGTCTAAGTGAGTCCTGAATTTTTTTGGGTTGCCTGCTTGGTGCGTTGCGTTTTGTGGCATCAACTAAGCAAAGGCGAAAAAAAAAATACTAGAAAAAATACCAACGTCATGTACATGTGCTGCTCAGTACGTGTTCATGTTAAATGTCATAATCAGCCAGAGACACTCACGCACACACACATACGCATACGAGAACACACACCAAAATGTATCTACTAGATACAAAGTTGCCATGACACGGCTTACAACGTGGCACATAAATGTAAACAGCATGTGAAGTAGTTGCCCCCCAGCAGTTCGTTCAGCTGAGCAATTGAGCAGAAGGCGTTACTATCCAAACCTCCTAAGCACTGCTTATTTTTATGGTAGTAAAACTTTTTTTTTTTTCATTTGCTAATAATTCTGCCAAAGATACGAAGCATGTTTTGCAACTCTTAAGTTGCATTTGATTTGATGTGAAATTATTTTTCTTACTACCAATTTTTTTGTTGGCCATAATTTTTGCAGATTTATGCAGTTGGCCTTACAACAGAGGCAGAGGCAGAGGTGCCAAAGCCAAGTGGCAGAAAAACGCAAAGCTCTTTGAGAGATTGCTGGCTTGATTTTTATCGAGACCGTAGCCAGCATGACGCCATGCAGGCCTGCAAGAATATGCATAGAATTTTTAAATAAAATGGCAAACAAGCAGTGCCTGCCAAGCTGTGGTAGCTACAACACTTCCTGGACCAAGTTCAAGGGCTGCCGTTGTGCCGGATTGAGCCGCACATGAGCTCATAAATTCTCAACACTTTTTTGTGAATTTTTTTTGTTTTTGGCAGACCTGCAGACGCCCCGAGCTCTGTCTAAGTTTTTTCTCAGAATTATACAACAAATTTTGGTTTTTTTTTTTATCTCGCTATTTTGTTGCGCGGCAGGATCTTTGATAGTTTTTGACTTGCTGCGTGTGAACACCACTGTGCAGTGAGGTCATGCGCTCAGAGCCGCCCCACTGTGCAAATGAATTGTGTGCCTGTTTGGCAGAGTTTCTATTGCATTTTAAATTACTTTTGCATGGGCTTGTATACATATATATATAATATATAAGCATATATGTATAAGTTCGTGCTCTTGTGTGTGTGTATCTGCTTATGAGCTCAATGTGCCACACTGTGCTGCACTTTGCTGACATGTCCAAAAAGCAGAAAAACCAACGATTGTTTGCATTGTAACTCATATTGTAAATGCCTAGAGCCAGGCCAGTGGGTTACATTTAATGGACAACCTTCAACTACATGGGCTTAAAATTTAAGCCTTTGAATGCGTAAAAGTTTAAAAGGCTTAGCAGAACTTTTTGTGGTTGAAATCTATAAATTGTATAATGTGCATAGTATAGCGGATTTTTTTTTTCTCGAGTTAACAAAGTAAAATTGTCTTGTATCATATTAAAACGCCAATACAATGCCATATCACTTAGTCTTTGCTCTTTCGATTTATTTTCTAATCTTCTCCTTAAAGTACCATATATGTTCATCTGTTCGCTCGTAACTTCTAGGCCGTTTATCCAAATTTGAGCAATGAGGTATCTTTGGAAGCGTCTTGATCGTCCACTGGTTATAGTCTATAAGATTTTAAATTGAATTGAATATGGCGCCCTCTAGACTACATAGAGAAATTAATAAAAATAAAAATATTTTTTTAATGTTGCATATTAAATAAAAGTACCAGATTAGTACATTTCGAAAATATAGAAGTTAATATGAATGTATGCATGCATGTATGTATGTATGTATGTATCTAAACCATATATGTTCATCTGTTTCCTCGTAACTTCTAAGCCGTTTATTCTAATTTGACCAATGAGGTATCTTTGATAGCGTCTTGATCGTACACTGGTTATAGTGTATAAGAAGTTGAAAATGGCGCCCTCTAGAGGACATAGAAAAATGCATAAAAAAAATTGTTTTAAGGATGCAGTGTTGAATATTAAATAAAAGTACTAAATTAGTAAATTTCGAAAATATAAATATTCTTATGTATGTATGCATGCATGTACGTATGTACCTATACCTTATATGTGCATCTGTTCCCTCGGAACTTCTAAGCCGTTTATTCAAATTTGAAAAGTGAGGTGTCGTTGGAAGTCTCTTGATCGTCCACTGGTTATAGTTTATAAGACGTTGAATTAAATTGAATATGGCGCCCTCTAGAGGACATAGAAAAATGCATAAAAAAAAATTTTTTTAATGATGCAATTTTTCATATAGTACTTAATTAGCATATTTCGTAAATATATATTGTATTGGCTACTGCTCGTGGCTTTGCTCTGTTTAATTCAATCAAAATAATTTAGTATACAAAATTTAAGAAATTTCATTTTCTAAACTCCAATATAAATATTTAATAAAAATAAAAAATATATAAAAAATAGATTCACTAAGTTCCTTGTAACCGATGATTATTGAATAGTTCAAAATTAAATTTTAATTTATTTATTTATTATATTTTAGAGGGGGTACAACAAAGTACAGTTGGCCTTAAATTATAAGAAAAATTTAAATGAAATATTGAAAAATAGAACGAGGAAAAAATATAGATATGAACTAATCCGAGTCACTAGTTCGGTGGGTGAACTTTTTAGCGATATGCACCGACTCACATCAAAAACTGGCCAGAGACTTGGATTTACAATAACCAAGTGGAAAAAGGAAGTTAAAATAATAATTATACATTACATATATAAAAAAAAGCCAAAAAGCAATCAGTTTTAAGATTTAAACAATTTTTTTACATAAAAAAGTTTTTTTCGACGTCGTGATTATCGACTTCATTTATTTTTGTCTTAAGTGTGGCGGTGCAATAATGCTTAATTTTTGCCGCAAGGTGGAGCATCGCATTAAGGGAAAAAGTGGCCAATGTTTCCGGTAGATGTCGCTACTAAGTTGTATGTTTGTGATCACAATAATGTAAAGATTATTTAAAACCGAACAGGCGGCGAAGTGTAAGACGAATAAAAATTCTAAAGTTAAGAAATGCAAAAATCTTTCATTTACATTGCTTGACGTTACCCAAAATGACCATTAACAATTTTTTAATAATATTATAACTTTTGTAAATCTATTTAACACAGTAAAATCGTTGGCTTCAATTTTAATATGTTTAATCAATACTTTACGCTTGTTTACAAAATAAGGATAAAAAATTATAAAAGGAAAATACTCTAAAAAATAGAAAAAATTTAAAAAACTTTGAACTTTTTGCTTTTTAGCCAGATTTCTTGACATCTTATAAGCTTAAATGGAAGCAAAATGTAAAACTCTTTAATTCAAATACTTATGAATAATAATGATACAAGAAAGCAAATATTTTTATTTGACATTTAATTTTTCGGTCTTGGTAGAGCTTTGAGACCCATACGCAGTTCGAAAAATTTCGCACGGAATGACAAAACTTCATATAAAAAAAAAAAATCCCAAAAAATTTAAATGTCCACAAATAGCTCTCAAGCTCTGTTGCAGCAACTACTTGGCATATTTTAATTTTAAACTATTTCTTTTCAAATTTAAAGATTTGAATGAAATCTCATCAATTACTGATCAATCAACTACTCCTACTTCCAGTATTTCCTAACAATTCAAACTTAAAATATAAACTCTTTTTGACGCGCCCATAAGCCCACAGTCACGCCTCGTACTTGCCACAGCTTGAAATCAATTTAAGCGCTGCTTTTGGGGCAACTGCCTCTGCTTCTTCTTCTGTGTTGAATGTGACAAAAAACAAAAAAGATCAAGAAAAAAATCTATGCGTTTGAAGGTCGTCTTATTAACACATAAACCATAAAAGCCAAAAACCGTAGGCACATGTTTGTCGTAGCAGCTACAGATACACGCACACACACACACACACAGCTACAAAAACATGCAGCACACACGCCCAAACAACAACAACAACAACGACAACTTGAACAACAAATGACAAGTAACCCAAAGACGACCACACGACTGCATAGAATTGCCCACATGTGTGTGTGTATGTGTGTGTGTGTCACGGTGCTACTACGGCAGACGTCTCAGATACTAACATTCAGATACTTAGATACATTTCGCATATGCTTATTTTGTATCTCAGTGTGTGTGTGTAGAATTCTCAGCCATACAAAGCGCGTCGTTTGTATCTTGGGCTTGTTTTTGCCATATGTGAAAAATGTTGAGGCGGCATGAAAAACAAATTCTTTGCTTTTGGGTTCCAAAACAAATTTCAAAATATTCAGTCTTCAACGCGACTTTGCAACGAACAGTCGAATAGACAACAAAAAAAAGTATCTTTTTTTTCGAAAAAAAATCAGCGTGTTTACGTGTTCGAAATCCATAATCATTTTAATGCTATATAAATACATATATGTGTTTGCATATAATTAAATAGCGTTTATATGTGTGCGTGTGTCTGTGCGTGTGTGTGTGATAATAAAAGGAAAAATAATTTATTTTTCTTGGCGCCTTCGCAAAAAGCCTTTTTTGCATATGAAACAAAGCGCCAGAGACTATAAATTGAATTTATTGCAAAAATAAATACACAATTTATAGGTTTATTGTCAAGCAGAATTTTCCGCCTCTTTGTTGTTGCGGTTGTTGTTTTTGTTCAAGCGTTTTCCAACATTTTCGCAACATGATTTTATCAACGGATTTTTATTGGGTGAGTTTAATGTCAATTTTTTAATGTTGGATACGAAAAATCTTTGCCAATTTCTTAGGCTGACTTATACTCTGACAGAGGGTCTTATGAACCAATCTCATGTTTTACTCTAGAATTTATGAGAATTCTCGTTTCGTATTTTCTTTAAATTCAAAATAAATACTCAACGACGCATTGTTGGTCTTAGAACTGGGAAAAATACTCTTCTTGAAGATGGTATAAAGATCTGGGAAAAAAAATCAATGAATATCGGAATATCAAGAGTGATAAAAATAAATGCTCAAATAAATCAAATATATAAGCAGAGCTGATCTAGAAACTTTCTTAAAAATGTAAAATAATTTTTTAAGACTTCAAAATTTTTGTATTATATTGTCGAAGTCGATATTTTTATTGTAGAATCAAGAAAAAAATATTTATGTTATTTTTACTGAGCACAAACAAATGGTTGAAGCAATCATCCCTAGGGGAAAAATAAATACTTTATAAAACCAAAGATACAATCAAAGTTCATCTTGAACTTTTTTTTTTAAATTAAATAGTTTTTTGAAGGTTTCAAAGAATTTTTGTGAAAAATTGGATTCATACATCTTTACATAGTTAAAATAAATCTAATCGATAGTGAGAAGTTGTTTCAAATCGGCTTTCCATCCAAACTGAGAAATATTTTCCATATATTAATTTAGTAATGAAGCACTCCAGTGAGAGATACAGAGAATGATGATGATGATGATTAGCTATGTCGTAATGTTCTTTAATGTTAAGAACTTTGAAGTTATACTGCTATAGAAACTCTGAGAGAATTTTTCAGGTTCGTAATAATCTTACAATAAGAAGATTTTGTCTGGAAAACTGATTTTTTAAGAGTAAATTTTTGATTTGATTGAAGACTAAACATAGCATGTTCTTACAATTAGAAGACTTAATGTAGACTATTCTAATCAAAAGAAATTCTGATCATTAAAAGATGATCTTTAGAATGCAAGAACAATTATTTTTGATTGGATTCTGTCGAAAACTAAAATAGATAACTAAATAAAATTTCTTAAAAACTCTCATACAATTTATAAAATCTTGTTAACTAGCAATAACAAAATTTAAGAACTTTTTTATAAAGGGTGTTTTTTTATAGGGTCCGGATTTCTGAAAGGGATATCTCTGAAACCAGTTGTCACTTTTGACAAATGTCAATGTCATTTCATTCAGTAAGGCCTAAAAATTCATAATAGAAATATTTACATCACAACAACATCTTCAAATCTTCGAGATTTATTAACAAAATCAGTGTTCTGTTGTAAAAACTTATAGAGCTTTTCATACAATTTATGGACCGAATAGTCGTCCATTAGAACATGCTATTCATCGTGTTTTTGATCATGTTCGAACTCATTTGACATTCCACGATGTCTGACCACTAACCAGAATGAGAACAGCACGCTCCAAAGAAAATATCGCTGTTGAAGAGGCCAGTGTAGAGCAAAATCCAAATTTATCGAAAAATTATGTTCAGCAACGTGTTACCGTCAATGGTGATCGATACAGATCAACGAATATTTGTTTCCAAATTTACGTGACATCATTGTCGAAGAGTTCTGGTTTCTGCTATACGGCGACCGCAACCATTGATTTACTGAAAACTCAATACGGTGAGAAGGTTATTTCATTTTCAAATATCAAATAATAAGAAATTATCTTTCTAATAAAACCATATTTGGTATCATTGCATTAATTTTTATGTATTTTATTTAAGTTTGAAATCCGGACACGCTTAAAAAAACACCCTTTATATACTGCCAGGACTGACGAGAGGGGGGCAGGAAAGGGGGGATTCACCTCCGGCCCGGAGTTTCAAGCTAAAGGTGTAATAGAGGGTACATTTTCCACCGGGCCCGGATTTTCTCTCTACGGCCCTGTATACTTCACTTTATAAGCTATATGAGAAAAAAGAATCCTTCCACAAAATTGGATAACAGATTAAATATTCCATATGACTAACAGTATACGTCAACTGTTCTGCAATGTTCTGAGGCCTGCTCCTTATTGTGCATAACTTCTACATCCAATCCAGATGAGATAAAAACTTGTATTATTATAAATGAAAAAAAAAAAATAATAATATTTCTTAACTTTATAATAATGCAAATTATTACTTTCTTACAAATTTAAGCCATCGGGCCAGATACCCAGACTATTTTCCAATACTTTTTTATTTCTAAATATTTCTTTCCGTCATCAAAGATCATCTGAGAATTGTTGCACCCTTAAAGTAAGCAAATAAACTTGTACTGAAAAATGCCTTCTCAATGCTCTGTATAAGTTTATCGATTTATTTATCGATTTATTTATCGATTTATTTATTATGACCTCGGAAGGTACATTTTTGAACACAACTACCCATATTTTATTCTCCGAATTCGACATTTTAAAGAAACAGTAACAATATGCGGGTAGAGATAATTTCGAACATGTATAGTTTTCGAAACCCTTCGCACTATGGTATATAAGGACAGCCAAACTTCATCTGGTATAGTTTTGAGCTTAGCAGCCTACTTTCTACAATTAATAGCTAACATCTGACTATAGATGATCTCTTTATGTCTCTTATGCAAGTGTATATCAGTTTCGGTTTCCTGTAGTTCTCTTATTTCTCATATCGTTTCCAGATTTTCAATTACATTAAGCAAACATTTCTCTTTCTTTGCGCTTTACTTGTGCCCTTATTTGTTTCATTGTTTCTATATGACTTGTTTGGTAATTTGAAATTGTTGCCTTTCATTTTGGTTCCAAGCACACACACACACACACACTGCAATTTTTTCCAGTTAGTTGGAGCTGTGTAAATAGTTCAAAAAAGAAATAATAATAAATAAAATAGGCCGCTTCACTTTACAATATCAAAACTTGCACTGAGTATTTAATTTTTTATGTAGCACTTTTTTTTTTTTAATATTATGATATTTTTTTATTTGCTACCTTTTGATGTTGCCAAGCAGACGTCATAAATACTTGCTGTGCTTTCAAGTGGCAAGTCAGTCGAGTCAAGTTAAGCCAAGTCAACCGACTCCAACTACGGTTATACCATTATATTATGCTATGCGAGTATATGGTATAGACAGGGGCGGATTAAGGCGTGGGCGGATGGGGCCAGGGCACCACTTGTGCCCTACAAATAAGTTTGAAAGTTGTGAATATTCAAAAAAGTTTAGTCTTGGAAAATTCTTTATAAAAAGGTTAAAAAAAAATCCTCTCAATATGCAGTGACGCGAGCATGAGCTTCGTATACAAAAATCTTTTAACAGCTCTTCGCCAAAATCTGTAAAAAATGTGAAATTGAATCGGTAGAAATGTATGAAGTCCGCTCAATGCGGAAATCGTTCGGATGTTAATAAACTGCAGTATCTAAAATCCAAGTCATTATTCTCGATTTCGACGATATTCTTTAAAATATTTACAATTTGAAAAAAGTGATGAGAATAATTTTATAATAATAATCTAATCTTATTAAACTTTTTCGATCGGCAATTGATAACAGTAGCTTACACGAAAAATTATGTTTTTCGAAATTATCTCAAAAACGCTGCTTAAGAAAAAAAAAACAAGGTTCCCATTTTTGTGTTTCTCGACCCCAAATTACTCTAAAAACACTTTTTAGGAAGTTTCACTCGATGGCCCTTAAATTTGTAAACTAGTGTAATTGGTCAATTGGTAATCGTGCCCACATTTCCTCCAGCCTTCGGGCCGCCCTCATAATTATCATATTATTTTATTATTTTATGTATTTGAATTTAATAGAATAAAATGCATAAAATTATATCCTTTTGTTATTGTGGAGCGCCGCACATTTGTCCCGGCCCTTGGGACCACAACTCCTGCCGCGCTTGGGCCCCTCACATATGTCAATCCACCCCTGTGCATGCTAGTAATGTTTGTGCCACTGTGAGGCTGCTCCACAGCCATTTGAGTTACCATCAATGCCGCTTCTTCTGCCTCTTTCTTCTGGCCAACATGCAATTTTCACCCAACTATGTATGTTTCAGCTCATAATTCTTAACAGTGTGTTTCTGTATGTGTTTGTTGGTATGGTCTGATGTTCTTTTCACTGATTTTTACTCTTGGCCTGCAAAAGTTGTTGATGTGTAAATGTAAATATATACATAAGTACACTATGTATGCATAATTAAATTAAAAGTTTTTTATTTCATTACTTTTTTTATTTTGGTCGTTAAACTTAAAAAGTCATTGACTTGGGCACACTATTCGAGACTATCAAGAAACTATTGTTTCTAAAATAATAATTATTACATACCTACATGAAAAGAGAGATTTATGTTGCAATTGTAATTTAAAGTTTTTATTGAATAAGAGCTATATTTTTTTACGCTTTTTAACGCTTTACTTTCAAAGCTTACATTAAGTTTTAATGTAATAGCGCTGCAAATAAAATTATTTCTAAAAGCTTCCCCATATCAAAAAAGGTGTAAAGTAATCAAAATTTATTGCTCGGAAATGCATTACAAATAAACGTAGAGTACTGTTTTTTTAAAGCTTATATTATATATTAACTTTAATTAAATTTCTATGATGATTGTATTATTTTTGAATACAAATATGCAATAACTTGCTGGCGCCATCTAGCGACCATAACTTGCTTTCTTGCGCCATCTAGTGGCGTTGTTAAACAAAAGAAGATTGATGAGCGGCTGCCGTGCCACTGTGCGTCGTCAAACAAATTTTTTTATATAATAGACTTTCTTCAGTCAAAGTTGCTTAGCCCTAAAAATTTTTACTATATTTAAAATAATTTTTTATGCTTAAGGCCCATACGCAGCATGCAAAAATTTCGCACGGAATGACAAAACTTCAAATAAAAAAAAAATCCCACTATTTTTTGTCTATTATATAAAATATCTATCTAAATCTGTCTACTATATAAAAAATTTGTTTGACGACGCACAATGGCTCGGCAGACGTACCATTAAAAAAAAAAAAATCTGGAAATAAAAAAAATATTTTTTTTTAGTAAAATACATTTTTTTGTAAAACATTTTTAACGCTCAAAATTGTTAGGTACTATATTTAAAAAAAAAAATATATATAAAAAATGACACATTAAGAATATAAGCTATTTTATAAATTAAAATAATTTAAACAAAAAATTTTTTTTTCAATTTTTTAAATAATTTTTAAAATTTGTTGCTGGAAACAGAAACTGCGCAGTATTTAGACTAGTACGTGCTATAAATTGTTATATTTATTTTTTTTTAAAAACAAAACCATTTAGACACTTTAGATAGAATTGATTCTAAAAACCAAATTTACTTAATTTAAATATGACTAGCTCATAGCTAGATAATCATAAAACAGATCTCTATGTATCTTTTTACGCATTTCAAACTTTTTGAGCTCATGTTTTAAAAACTTCCTAGTTTGTCTACATATGCTACCAGCTGCACTTAGCACTAAGAGGCAAAGTCAAGGCAGCACTACAGATATCAGAAAACCCCCTTAAAGCTCTTGTCGAACAACCTTTCTTTATCTACCCTATCAATGTATAAACAAAATTTAAATAAACACTATTCTTAATTAACAACAAAGCAAAGAGTTTTTATGCGATATGACATATCTCTAGATGTTATATCCGTTGTTGATAAAGCACAAATAATGAGTTATGTTAAGATAAGTAAATTATTCAGAACTGGTCAATAAACTTTTAAGCTCTCTTAAAATAAAAACAAAAAAACCACAAATGTGCCGTAAATAGCTTCCGCCTTAATTATATGCTGATTTAAATTAAAATTCGAAGCGGGTCGTACTTGGAGTTTGTTTCAGATTTATACCATTTGTTTTTTTTTTTTTGTGTTTCGGAAATATTATAATACTATCTGCCATAATCGAATGACGATCTCTTAAAAGCAATGCTTCTTGTATGTAATTTAATGTTCTTTGTAGAATTCTCGCAGATTCGCCTAGGTTCTTCAAAAATCTTCTACTAACAGTTTTTAAATTCTCGTCTGGGTGGCCAGACCTACATAGCGGACTACAAGGTGACCTTGCTTTAAGGTGGAAGTGCAATCCAATCTTATAAAATTGGAAACATTTTTAAAGGCCAATACGCAGCATCGAAAAAACTGTCCAGACAAAAGAAAATTTTATATAAAATAAATGCTAGCAAAATTTTTAGCCCCAAAGATGTTTGTTCTAGTACGCAGCTTTGTAAGCAAACAGTGCTGCCCATGTCCTTCAGCCAGTTACGCTAGATGGCGCCAGCAACTATTTTGTTGGAGCGCTAAAACGATGACGATGGGTGGAAAAAATCTTTGTGAAACATTTATGACTAGTACGTTTACTATTTATTTTGAAGCGCTTAGGTACTCTTATTGGCACTGCAATAATTCAAAGAAACTTTAAAATAAATTTTCTTTTTAATAACACTATTTTCATATGACAAATAACACTAGTTTACAAATTTTAGGGTCATCGTGTGAACCTTGAAAATGAAGTGTTCTTTAGGGTAATTTTGGGTCGAGAAACTCGAAATTGACATTTATTTTTTTTCTTAGGCACAGTTTTCGAGATTTTTTCGAAAAACTTATTTTTGGGTACTGTTTTCAGTTTTCGGCTTAAAATACCAATAGATCGAAAGGTATTGATGTGTGCTTTAGGGTTCGAAACAAAAATTTTCACTCAATGTTTTTCGTTTGCATTCAGTTACGTCTTCCAGAATTTGGATCCAGCGGTAGGCGTGGTTTTTCGTATACGGTTCCATAGCATCTACCGTTCTTACACGATTTTGAAGGTCTTAGGCTAGAAATGTTCAAAAAAGTTTTCTCTCCTAGCTCTAGGCTTAAAAAAAATTGTTTGTTAATTAAAAGCAAACTGAAAATTAGTAATTTTGAAAAATTTTCGAAAATGTCACTTGTTTCGACTTTGGTTGCTTATAACTTCAATAATTTTGATTCAATATTCACATATTGTATATCACTGTAAAGGCCACATTAATACCTTTTCATCAAATGGTCGGTAAAACTTTTTTACGAGATATTCACGAATAACTGAAAACAGTACCCAAAAACATGCTTTACGAAAAAATCTCGTAAATGGTTCTTAAGAAAATAAAATGCATGTCATTTTCGTGTTTCTCGACCCAAAATTACCCTAAAAAACACTTTTGTTCAAAGGTTCATTTTTCGTGTAAGCTAGTTTAATAGCTACTTTTACTGCTGGCTCCATCTAGCGTACATTGCTTAAAAAATGGGCAGCACTGTTTGCTCACAAGCGCTGTGCTCACAATTCGCTGCCATTTTCAATGCTGCGTACGAAAAAAATAGGGCATATGTAAAATATAAAAATAAAATTTTATTTATTTATTTAACATTGTAACTAAGAATTAAGAATCACTTTGCTCTAGCTGCTAATCAAGCGTGGAATCGGATATCGAACACGTGTAGAATCTCACGGCAGACATGGCCGGTATACTGCAAAAAGAGAACAAAGCAACTTTGCGATTTAAATAGAGCTCAGTGCTCGACAGTTATCCGGGCAATCACCGGACACTGGCTGGTGGGTATCCATGCATCAAGGCTCAACGCACCTCACAACGATTTCTGTAGAAGTCGTAGAGATGAGGAGGAGCTGGAGACGGTGGAGCACTTGTTCTGTCACTGCCCTGGGCTGTGTAAGACAAGGCTCCGATTCCTTAAATCATACGTCTTTAATGACCTATCCCAACTCTCGGAAAAGAGTCCAAGAAGCCTCTCGAGGTTTATTAAAGCCGCCGGATGGGCGTGATTTTGGAACATATAGGGGACCTCCTGAATGGGGGAAGGGTGGTGTAAGGCCCACCCAGCGGTATCACAACGGGCCAATTCTCTGGCCTAAGTGAGTTGGGACGTTAGGTCCCGACTGCCGCCCTAACCTAACCTAACTTAGAATTAATTCTAGGGAACAAAGTTGTTTTTAGCCAGAGCAACATAGGCCTTCAGGCTGGGTGGTATATATACAATTGAGTAACTAAAGTACATAAAATATAAATGAAGATCTAAAGCTAGAAAAAATACATATTCTCACACAATTTGTTGCTTCTATCATTACCATCTGGCAACCCGGAAAATCTTACTACTTAATCGATTTCTTTGAGGGTCATAATCATTTTCTTCTAAGCTATATACACAACATTTTTTTTTGCTCAAAGTTGACGTACGCCAAACCCAAGAAACTTTAGTTTTTTAATTGTGTTGCTTAATGTCTTTTTTTAACTAAACCTCATAATCTCAAAATAATGTAGAATCATTCAAGTCTGTTATTACCACAATCTTTTTGTGTTTTTTTTTTGTTTTTATAAGAACGTTCTATACCCAGCTTTGACCTACTTAAGCTTCAGCTTCCATCCATATTCGCGTCTTTTTTTTCTGATTTTAAACACAGTGTTGAAAATTTATTGAGCGCATAATAAACACCAAAAAAAAAAAAGCACAGAAAATTATGACAACATTTAATAGGACTGTTGAACATATATCTTCTGCTTAAACTTCTTCGACGTCGTCTTTTAGAGAAAAAAAGTCAAATTAAATTTTCGTCACGTTTTGTGCATGTAAATTACGGCCAACCCAAAGAACGGCACGTTATTTGGCCTCATGTGGGATGCGGTGAACGGAAATAAACCGTATAATTGTCTAAAATGAAGTTTTCTGGGATCTTCCAAAGAATATTAGAAGCTTGCTAGAATTTTTTTTGTGCCAAAATATTCTTTGTAGCTTTTTAAATGCAGCTGAAACTTAAAGTAACTTTGGCACTGAGTTCAAATGCAATTTGATTGGCTTATTAGAAGAGGAAAAAGTCATAAATCAATCAACTTGAAAATAACATCATGAACGTGTATGTCTGCATGATGATGATGTTGCCGATGATGATGATGATGTTTAGAATAATAATAATGATTACACAAAATCTGTGGCCATGTTTGCTGCAACTTGGTGAGCGGAAATCAAAGCCAAATAACATTTACAATTTATGGCAAGACTAAGCAGCAAGAAGAGAGTCACTTCAAGTGGGTGACTCTTGAAGTGGTAAAAGATGCCAAACAGCAGCAGACACTTAAATAGGGACACTTACATAAATATAGACAGCTGTTTATTGAGCACGTTTGCTGCGCGAGCAACTTGTATCTGGATCCAATTAATATGCACTAAAAACTGCCTTAAAAGGGCGTTCGTGCGTAATTATATAAGTTAGTACGGCGCAAAAAATAAGGTATTTAATGAAATACCGCAAAAAATACCAAACGCACTTAAGCGTCCGTTTTGGCAAAAAAATTCAGTGAAAATAAAAAAGAGAAAAAAAATGTATCCATACAACTGACTAATAAAAAGTAAAACTTGTTCGAAAATAAAAACTAGCCGGCTTCCTGTAGCAGTTGAAAATACACACATAAAAAAAAAATGCATTGAAATGCAATGAAATAAAAAATTTAAAATGCAATGGAAATGGGGGCATTAAGTGGAACTGCGCTTATATAATTTTGAAGCTCTCATGGGAAATTTTTGTAGCAGATGTTGCGAAAGTGGTAAATAAAAATATGCGAACTCATTAAATCTTTATAGATACAAAACATAAAATTGAATGTATTGGCCACAAAAACTACTCGAACTTTTTGGCTTAAAGTAGTTGGCAACTTTCTCATTTATTTAAGAGTAGAGTTGCTTTGAAAACATTTTCAATACGCAGCAGAGCTGTAGAGCTTTAAATATATCAAGCCGGTCTTTATTTAAATCAATATCTACACTTATCTTCTTGTTTTTTAATACAAAGCTGTCACAATTTTAAGAAAATTCGATTATTTATCGATAACTGAAATAAACTCATTACTCGTAGTTGATTTTGAATATTTCATTGGTGGCTAGCTTTAAATAAAGCGAATATATTATGAAAGTCAAGCAAATTGTTAAACTTAAATATTTAAATTATTTTTTTTTTTTAAATATTAAAATGTAAAAATAAAAATAAAAAAATTGTATTTCTATAGCTGAAATAAACGCATACCTCGTAAATAATTCTAAATATTTAAAATAAAATAATTGTTTTCAATTTTGAAAAATTTTTTAACTAGTACGTAAAAATTAAATTTCATTTTAAGCGCATGTCTTGTAAAATTTCGATTATTTATTGAGTTTTTTTTAACTGAATCTTTAAATACAATTTTCTATAACAATTCAAATCACGTAAATAAAAAATATATTTGAATATTTTTTTTATGTATAAAATTTAGCTTTCAAAAATAAGGTTAATAAAAAAAAAATTTTCGATTGTGAAATTTGACCAGTTGGTAGAATGTTGGCTCCAAAAATTATGAACGAATTTCTAGTAGCGGCAAATTTGTTGTTACTTTTTTTTTTGTATGTATATTACTTGCATTCCTTGCTTTCATGCCTAACGTGAGAACGAACTCCTTCATAAAAACCTTTGTGTATTATGTTAATAAAACAACAAAAAAATTATAATAAATTTAAAACTTCTAGTTAAGAAGGAAAAACAAAGAATAATAGAAAGCTAAGAACTTCAAAATCAAAAAAGAAATCAAAAATGTTATGAATTAAATTGTATATAAATTCACTTCTTCATTCATTCTTATTGCACTTGCTGCTTAAACGAGTTGTGAATTCTAAGCAGAAATAAATAAAATATTGCATTTACGCATGCAGCCATAGTCTAACAATAGAAGTTGTGAATTATATGCATCATAAAAAGTACTTTTCATTATATTAAAACTTCTGGCTAAGAAGGAAAAAACAAAGTATACAAACGATAAAGATTTTCTACGTTCCAATGTCAATGCGGAAATAATAGAAAGCTAAGAACTTTAAAATCAAAAATATAAAAAATCAAAAATATAAAAAATATTATGAAAAAAAAATGTTGTAGAAATTTGCGTCTTAAGGCACTTGCTCAAAATTATAAAGTACGTTCCAATATCAATGCGAAAATTATAGAAAGCTAAGAGCTTCGAAATCTAAAAAGAAATCAAAAATATTATGAATAAAATTGTATAGAAATTTACATCTTATTGCACTTGCTGCTTAAACGAGTTACAATTGTAAGCAGAAATAAATCAAATATTGCATTTACGCATGCAGCCATAGTCTAACAATAGTAGTTGTGAATTATATGCATCATAAAAAGTACTTTTCATTATATTAAAACTTCTGGCTAAGAAGGAAAAACAAAGTATACAAACGATAAAGATTCTCTACGTTCCAATGTCAATGCGAAAATAATAGAAAGCTAAGAACTTTAAAATCAAAAATATAAAAAATCAAAAATATTATGAAAAAAAATGGTATAGAAATGTACGTCTTAAGGCACTTGCTCAAAATGCTAGAGTACGTTCCAATATCAATGCGAAAATTATAGAAAGCTAAGAACTTCGAAATCAAAAAAGACATCAAAAATATTATGAATAAAATTGTATAGAAATTTACGACTTATTGCACTTGCTGCTTAAACAAGTTGTGAATTGTAAACAAAAATAAGTAAAATATTGAAATACGCCTGCAGGCATAGTCTTCCAAAACTAGTTGTGAGTTACATGCATCATAAAAAGTACTTTTCATGACATTAAAACTTCTGGCTAAGAAGGAAAAACAAAGTATACAAACGATAAAGACTCTCTACGTTCCAAAATCAATGCGAAAATAATAGAAAGCCAAGTGCTTCAAAATCAAAAAAAAAAAAAATCAAAAACACGAATAAAATGGTATAGAAATGTACGTCTCAAGGCACTTGCTAACAACTATTTATTACGTTCCAATATCACTGCGAAATTAATAGAAAGATAAGAACTTTAAAATCAAAAACATAAAAAATCAAAAAAATTATGAAAAAAATGGTATAGAAATGATATAGTACGTTCCAATATCAATGCGAAAATTATAGAAAGCTAAGAACTTCGAAATCAAAACAGACATCAAAAATATTATGAATAAAATTGTATAGAAATTTACGACTTATTGCACTTGCTGCTTAAACAAGTTGTGAATTGTAAACAAAAATAAGTAAAATATTGAAATGCGCATGCAGCCATAGTCTACCAAAACTAGTTGTAAATTATATGCATCATGAAAAGTGCTTTTCATGACATTAAAACTAAGAAGGAAAAACAAAGTATACAAACGATAAAGACTCTCTACGTTCCAAAATCAATGCGAAAATAATAGAAAGCCAAGTGCTTCAAAATCAAAACAAAAAAAATCAAAAACATGAATAAAATGGTATAGAAATGTACGTCTTAAGGCACTTGCTCAAAATGCTAGAGTACGTTCCAATATCAATGCGAAAATTATAGAAAGCTAAGAACTTCGAAATCTAAAAAGAAATCAAAAATATTATGAATAAAATTGTATAGAAATTTACGACTTATTGCACTTGCTGCTTAAACAAGTTGTGAATTGTAAACAAAAATAAGTAAAATATTGCATTTGCGCATGCAGCCATAGTCTACCAAAACTAGTTGTAAATTATATGCATCATGAAAAGTGCTTTTCATTATTTATCCCACAAGAGTAAAGCGAAAATTCTTTGCATCATTGTGCAAAATTGTGCAACTTTTAATAATTTATTTTCTTTTGCATCTAATCCAGACTAATCAACTTACCCCCAAAGTGGTTCAATAAATGGCAAATACTTGCTTGACACACGCTCTTTCGTACCAGCATCCCCTCAAGCAGTTGTCTTAATCCGTGCTAACTTCGAACCCAAACGTAGTATATCAAGTTTTATAACTTTATTCCAATGAAATATTCTGTCCGTATACAAGTTGCTTAGATATTCAGCTACCTGAACAAATCACCGCTTTTGTCTAATTTGGCAGCAAACAAATGTCAAGCATTTGCTGGTTCATTATGAGGCTATAAAAACATTGCTGACCAAACGAAAAACACGACTAAAATGGCCCATAGCCATAATTTTATTGGCAATAAGCACAAAAGTAAAAAAAAAAAAAAAAAATCAATCAAAATATTTGAAGCGTTAGCGGGTCTTTGATACTCCACAAAAGCGCGAATTAATAAAAAGAAAAATTTATGAATAAATTATGATTGACGAAAAGAGCGTTCAAAGGTAGTCACGGGTAGTCCGATTAACTGAGTATTCGCATTTATTGTAGTTTATAAAGTTCAAAAGATACTTTTTAAGTTGTAGCTGAAAAATGATATCATCAGCAAAACCGCACAGAACTTAATTTGAAATGCTTTTTCAAGCCGATAAATCGCACAAATGCTGCGCTAGAAAATGAAGATACTTTTTGTTTGAGATACTTTTTGTTGCTTATCTCAATGGCAAAGCCATGCATTGTCTGTTGCAAGAGCTGCTTGCCAGAACTAAGCATTAAGTAAGGTTCGGCCCAAATTAACGGTAGTCACGTTTAAGGCCAGAAGGCGGAACAAGCAGAAGATGAAGACGAAGCAAAAGCAGAAGAACAAAACAAAAGCCAACTTCAAATTCAATATGGCACCCAAAGGGGAAATCTTTTCTAGTAGAAACGAAATTGTGCGGGTAATTTCTGGGGCTGCTTACCAGGCCAGTTGAAACTTAATTTAGCGCATTAAGAACTATTGTTTGGACTTGGGGAATAGTCAGGAAGAGATTGGCATAGTGAAAGAGAGAAGAATGAAAAAAGCGAATGCGAAAAACGTGCAGCAAGCAATGCAGTTAATGAGCAAATCACTTTGAATTGGACAAAAGATGGAAGGCCTAGACGTAAAATGGTAATGAATCTTCGTTTTAGACTGGCTAGCTGCTTATACAGTAATTGAAAGTTGTAATGCGAATTTTAAGAATCCACTTAATTTGGTTAATAGGAAAAACGTTTTAAGTTGGTTTTGAAACAGAAATATAAGAAACTTATTTGAGCCTATTGCGGATTTTGATAGAACAATGCAATTGAAGCAGCCATAACATGAAATGAAAGGAAAATAAGTAAAATGAAATAAAATGAAAAGAATTGCAATGAAATGAAATGAATTGAAATGAAATGAAACGAAACGAAATCAAATCAAATAAAACGAAATGAAATGGAAAGAAATGAAATCAAATGAAAAGAAATGAAATGAAATGAAACAAAATGAAATAAAACGAAATGAAAAGAATAAAGGCAATTAGTTTATTGAACTGTGTTCTCATTTTGAGTTCTCAAACATGGAACTGATCGAGTAGACGCGCAATGAATAATAATACATAAATATAGTATGACTGATCATTAATCATTTTATAAGAAAAGAACAATTAAATAATCTTTAACTGAATAAATAAAAGCAGCAAATTCCAAAAATATTTTTGTCTTTGCTATGAGCAACCGCCTCAGACTATTTTAGATTTTCTGAGAATTTCGGTTCGATAAAAGTATGCGGCATCTTCGTTCTGATAAGCAGGCAGACAAAAATATTTATTTTGTTTTGTGCTCATTTTCAGTACAACTCTAGTCGTCGCTAAGCTGTTAAAGAGTGCACTTATGCAGCTGATCAGGCCTTGTTCGTCGATTCGACGAAGCATGACTTTGTGTGATTTTTAAAATATTTTCATTTTTTTTATATTTTGGGTTCATTGTTTATGGCAACTTACAACAATTTTGGCTTGAACTGTAGCTATAAATGTATTAATGTTGTAATATAAAATTAATTTTTTTTAATTTGCTATCAAATCTCTATAGTTAATATTTTCTTTACAGAAATAACAAATTTTTTAATCGGTTTATATATTTTATTAATATATGTTGATATGAACTGTGCCTATGAATCAGTGTATGTTCTATAAACGAGTAATTACTAAAAATTTTAAACGATTAACATTGATCTGGATATCAGAAAACTCCATAAAAGTCTAAATACTGTAAAATCCCACAAAAAAAGCAAATTCAATTTCAATGTGAGCTATAGCTATTAGAGAGCTGCGCAAGCACTGCACAAATGTCTTGTAAGCCATTAGCTGTTATTTCAAGCACTTCATGTCTTTGGCTTGAACAAAACAAAACAAATACTTCAGTGGCAAAGTGCTTGGTTAACAACAAGCAATAGAACATCAAAACAAAAGTGAGACAGAACAAGCCTGAATAGAACAAAATGGAAGTCGAACCAAGCTGAAGTAGAACCAAACTGAAGTAGAACATTTCAAGCATAGTAGAACGTTTTTGTTGTTGCAATGATTTTGGTGGTGGTGTTTTTGACTAACACAAACAAACAATCTGCTTGTGTCTGTGTGTGGCTTAATATTATGTCTGCTGCGCAAAAAAATCAAAACATTCTATTGCATACGCTATGCTTGCCGAAAATTTGCTTCACTCATGCATTTTGTGTGATGTTGTAATGTTTTGAAATATTCAAGCACTGAAGCGAAGGCAGTTCAAGCACTGAAGCTTTTGTTTTGAAGCAAACAGAACATCAAAAAATTTTGTCTGCTGTCAGCTCTGCAGTGAAATACAGTGCTTGGATGTACTGTGCAGTAGTGAAGTGCAACGCTTAGAACATTTTGTGCAGCTCTCTAATAGCTATAAATAAAGTTATGAGCCAGTTCAAGTTAAACAAGCTTTTTTAATAAAATTGTTTCGTATTTCGATTTCAATTGGTTGAAATGCCAAAATTTTGCATAAAGTCATTCTCAGAAATAGCTCTAATACAGTTCACGCTTCCTCTGACGAAAATAGTTAAACAGCGTTCCGGTTCCGGGTTCAGCTCATCGCTGATTTGAAGGACGCGTGTTTTTTTTTCATCCAACAAGCATTAAATTATGAGCTAATTAAAACGTATATTACATATATTATGTACTTTTTATTACAAGTTAATTTAAACACAACCGCAAAAGACTTTGACTCTCATGAAAACCCGTAGCGGGGAAGAGCAGAAGAAATATAATATCGCAATTGGTAAACCGAGCTATATAATATGCATATTATATACTATAAAATTTCAGCCATTTGTTAATGTTGAATATTATAACACTATGTTGATAATAAATTGCCTTAATGCCAAACAAACCGCACTTATGCCCAAAACCCACACCCACTTCCATCCAGAAACAAACAGCGAGTAAAATTTATGGTACACCAAATGGTCGCAGTGGAGCGGGTCTCGAGTTTTCCGGCTGCTCTGAGTTGTGAGTTAAGAGCGGGGCACAAGTGGCGCCTTTTTAAAGCAACATTAATCATAGCACATGAATGAGTGGAATGAATGGAGTGCAGGGTTAAGGAGTCGGGGAGGCCACTAATAGCTAAGGAGCAACTGGAACCAACTGTCTCTAGCTGGTTTTTGTAAATAATTTAAGAACCTATAAAGTACAGTAGCAAAATAAGAATTATGACAACTCGTATGGCTGTTAAAAAAAAAACCAGCTGAGTCGTGAAATGCATCTCTAATAAAAAAGGAAATTCAATAAAAATGCAAAATTTGCTAAATTTAAATGTACAGAGCAGAAAATTTAAATTAACAATTATTTTATTTTTTTTATTTTTTATTTTTTTGCAGCAATCTCTGCTGGCGGGTCGGATACCTGTAGCCTCCATGACGGGCCCCATTAAACGTGGTTTGCTCTGGCAGCAGCGAGATCGTCTATTTTCACGCTGGAAGGAAAGGTAATACAAATTTTTGAATGCACTTTAGTTGTTGGTAAATTGGGGCTTATGTGCAAAATTTTTAGTTCATTAAAATTTTAATGACACTTTACTTAAGTTGGAAATGGTTCTAATAGAAGCTCAAAAGAGAGAGAGATCTTGAATATGTTATGCTCTTATTAAGATTATTTTCTTAGAAGTAATGTGGCTAGTACCAGCTGACTTTTTGATTGTAATAGCAAAGAAAAAAAGGCTTCACTGTATGCTTTATTAAAAAAATTGCGCACAACAAATTAATGACAATAATATTTTATAAAATTTTGAATTTTTTTTATTTTATTTTATTTATTTATTTAACATTGTAACCTAGAATTAATTCTAGGGTACAAAATTAGTTAGTGCAGAAATGTAGAAAGGCAGTAACGTAAAAGTCCCAACGGCAAGTTGCTCTAAAAATATTCTGCACAAGTAGTGCACTTCTGCTCAAAGCTATATTGTGATAAGAGCCAATATCTAACAGTGTGTACATATTTTTAATACTTTTTTAGGTATTATTCAGTGATTGTAGTGTGAGCAAAAACTGAAGAGCTAGCTCTAAACAACAGGCAAATATTTTAAAACCAACTTTCTTTTGGAGTCTGGCACTTTTGCATTTCTGCATCGTTTTAAGGGTTGCTGAGGTCGTTAATTGAGCATTTCTGCTCGTTAAAGTGAACCACCCTATGCCAAACATTTGCAAATAGAATTTTCTTCAAAAAAAAAGTATTCATTTAATTGGTTAAAAAATAATAAAAAGTAAGGCACTTCTGCCCAATGCTATATTGTGAAAAGGTCAAATATGAATGTGTACATATTTTTGATACTGTTTTTGGTATTATTCAGTGCTTGTAGTGTGAGCATAAACTGAAGAGCTAGTTCTAAGAAACCGGCAAATATTTTATAACCAGTTTTCTTTTTAAGTCTGGCACTTTTGCATTTCTTCATCGTTTTAAGGGCTGCACTGGTCGTTAGTTGAGCAATTCTGCTCATTGAAGTGAACACCCTATGCCAAATAAATGCAAATAAAATTTTCTTCAAAAAAAAGTATTCATTTAATTGGTTAAAAACTAAAAAAAATCGTAGGGCACATCGGCCCAAAGCTATGTTGTGAAAAAGTCGTATATCTATGACTGTGTATATATTTTTAATACTGTTTTTGGTATTATTCAGTGCTTGTAGTGTGAGCAAAAACTGAAGAGGTAGTTCTAGAAAACCGGCAAATATTTTTGAGTCTTAAAGTTTAAAGTTTGCTCAGGTCGTTAGTTGAGCATTTCTGCCCGACAAAAAGATTACCCTATGCTAAATAATTGCACTGTAGCCTTCGTAACGGGGCCCTTTGCTCAAACTAAGAACCTAATCTAGAACACCAACTTCGTAACGGTACGCTGATCGCTCTTCAAATAAAATTTTTTTCAAAAAAAAATGTATTCATTTAATTGGTTAAAAACTATAAAAAAGGAGGGCACTTCTGCCCAAAGCTATATTGTGAAAAGGTCGAGTCTGACATCTTTGCATTTCTGCATCGTTTTGAGGGTTCCACTGGTCATTAGTTGAGCATTTCTGCTCGATAAAGTGAACACCCTATGCTAAATAATTGCGCTGTAGCCTTCGTAATGGTACGCTGATCAATCTTCAAATAAAATTTTCTTCAAAAAAAAAAGAATTCATATAATTGGTTAATAAATATTTAATTAATCAAATTGGCCACAACAATAACTTTTCTCTAATAATTAACTTTAAATCTATACGTATGTTGAAGACATATCTATTATCTGATGACTTGCATTTTGGATACAAAAAATATGTTTGTAAGCATCGTATTATCAGCCAAGAATGAAGTGTATTTTTAAATATTTTCTGACCTGATAAGTGATAAATATTTAAATTTGTTCGTCATAAGTTTAAACAAATCGGTAAGCCAATAACGAACATAAAAAAAACAAACCAAAATGTATGAAGTATGAACTCTTTTTGAAAAAAAAATAATAACAAAAATCTAAAAATTGTATTAAATTCCGCAATTTGGATATACAATTATTTTAAGCCAAAGCCTTGGTTCAGAGCTTCGTGATTTTTTTGAGATCAGATTCGGATTCAGCGATCCCAAAACATTTAAAAAATATGAGCAGTCTCGAAAAAAATTTTTTGGTTTTTTAGAGGTTAGGATAGAACCTCAATCCATAGGGTCAATTCGGATTCAGCGCGTCGACAGCCTCGTTCCCAGATCACAAAACTTTTTTTTTTGTGTGGCTCTGTAATTCAAATTTAATATATTTCGATTAAAGAAGCAAAACACAAATCTTTTAACGACTCTATACCGCTTTCCTTAATCAATTATAATATCGTTAATTTCCCAAAAATCGATAAAACTTTCGCCTGACGCAGCTTTAACTATTTGAAATATATGACCAAGCTTTCACTTGGATTTGCTTTAAACATGTAAGATATATCCTTTTAAACTCTTTTAATAATCCTATAATAGTTAACGTGCCCATTAAAAGTATATAAAAATTAAACTGAAATAAATAAACTTTCAGTTTAACTCACTGTTCAGACAGGTAAAAAAATAATTCCGCGTTGGTCGGCAAAAATGAACAACCCTGTAGCGTTTCTTGCAATATGCAAATATAAATTTAAACCCCTCTCCGGTTTATTGTTAATTGCAAAAAGCGCATAATTGAGAGTGGCGTGCTCTTTGGATGGAAAATGCAACCATGTTTTATGGCCACGTTGAGCTGCAGTTAATGGCCAATATGATGAGGGATATAAAGAGGACTTTACTCATTGTCAGTACCCGATTTGACGTCACGAAAGGTCACAGCTTGGTTTGATTTTGTTTGGGTTTTTCGTATCATTTAATTGAATTTTAATTACGTTAATGCCAATATACTGACTAGATTGCGATTACATTTAAAGCAGGGTTGACCCTGCCGTAATTGTGTTTATCGAAATATATTTAATTGACAGTTAATCACCGCTAACCAAAGCTATCAATTCTGAATTTTGAATGTACATAATGCAATCATAGGGGAATTTGTCTAAAGGCATGTGGATTATAATCGAAACAGTATACAATTAATTTTAAAAATTAAATGACAAATTATGGGTAAGCCGCGTAATATTGCAAAAGGGAAATTTAGGGAAATAAATTTTCTCGAATTCGTTCTGGAACGAATTGCCCCATCGGGCAAGCATTTCCTTAGTATGCTGACGGGGGCAAGTTTGGACTCTAAAATTTTCGTTCCAACACATACTGACTGAGTGGAAAGCTTTTTTCTGAGGTGGTGGGGTTGAGGTGTAGAACTATTATTATTATTTATTTATAAAAAGTACTAACATTTTTAGAGCAATACTTAGGTCTGGTGTACTTAGTAGGGGTAGGAAACGAAAAGTTTGGTTTTCAAATAAAAAATTTTTACGCATTTATTTAAATCACCATGAAGTAGCTTTAGTTTTAAGGCCTATACGCAGCATGCAAAAATTTCGGACGGAATGACAAAACTTAATTTACAAAAAAAAAATGCTTTGTATAGGCCTTTAACAAAAAGCTTGCCAATAATCGTTTTTTATGCAAACAATGCTGTTGAACTTCCAAACTAGTGTAGAAATGATTTCAATTCTTAGGTTAGGTGAGTAAAGTGAAACCCTTAAAGGGATTTTGCGGTTTGAAATTTTATATTTTATTCATATTGGCAAATGTCACGTTCGACAGCGGTTAGAATGAAATTAAAAAAAGTACCAACGATTTTTTAAGCAACTCATAATTAGAATAAATTGCTGAAATCGACGTTCTCAATCTTCGTTTTCAGGGCATGGATTTAATTAAAATCAACTTAGCTTACAATTATAATGCTTCTCAATAGCTTTCATTTAAGCATATACATATACATAAAAAAATATTAGAGACTAACTTTTATTTCATTTGAATTCGAAGGACGCTCACGTTCGACATTTTGGAAATGCCCATATACAAGTTCCAGATTCGGAAAACGAATTTGAACATTTTATTCGAATACGTTTTGAAACTAAAAGTTTGGTGCTTTCAATTTCATATTTTTTACGTGGTTTGAAACCAAATCTTTTTGCAAGAGGAATTAAAACGAATTGACAAAATAGGTTAAAAAGTGCATGCATTTCAAACTGAAATAATTTTTTAAAAATTCTTTGATATTCTTAGTTTCTATTTATGCCAATTTCAAGTTAAGTAGTTATTGATAACTATTTTTAATTATTTTTTTTCTGAATGAACTCAAAAAATAGCATGCAAAACTTAAAACTAATTTTTTTATGGTACATAAAAAAATGTTCATGTCTTGCTTAAATAGTTCGTGTCTTGCATAAAAAAAAATTTCCCTTGTAATAGGAATAGCATAGTCGTGAATAAGTTCCCTCGAAAGGAGTAAATCTGTGCTAACAATGAGCAAGGGAAATTCGACTAGATGGCGACAGCGGAAAATTCGGATTTCGCAGCATGCAAAAACGAAACCGAATAAAATTGTTCGTTTTGTTTTTTTTTCGTTTTCCGCATCACGGCCGATTAAAATATAATATAGGATATTGAAATCTATGCTAGCGATATCTTATCCAACACTTTCGGATAGAATATAAAATGACTTATATAAAATACTAAAAAAAGTTTGGTTTAAAAAAAGCAAAATGGGTATTTCTATACTAACCCAGTATCCTAAACTAATGGAATCATTCCGTCCCCAGAAAAGTGCTTCAAAATTATTGGAATGTTAGGATTTTAAGGCCCATACGCAGTTCGAAAATTTCCGCACAAAATGACAAAATTTCATATAAAAAAAAATGTGGTACAGTCGAGGCGGTGCCCGACAGTGGAATACCCTGTACCTTTTGTGTCAAAAAAATTTTTCCTGCATATTCCATCTAAGTACTTTCCAATTGGAATTTATTTTTTTTGGTGAAAATCGATATTTATACCTATAAGTTCCCTAAATTTTTACCCATTTTGATGAAACTCGAATGTTACAACAAAGAACTTGTTTAAAGTATACGGGGTAAGTTTCAAGTTGGTATGTTGAGGGGTGTGGGAGAAAACACGGTAAATGGATTGCGGGGGTCGGGGGGACCGCATCGATAAAATTTGGATGTGGATTTGTTCATTAGAGCCACATGAATGAGCTTACCAAAAATTGTGATTCTAGGTCACTTGTAGCCATAATTCCGCAGAGTCAAATATTGACGCAGTTTATAGGCAAGGGGAGGTGAAATTTGCACATTTTTGACTATAACTTCTGTTGTATTTGTCCGATTTTGTTCATTTTTTACACATAGATGCATGTAACTACAACGCATCGCTCTGTTAAATTTCAGATGAAAATACTAAACGGTGTGGCTAAAAACCGCGAAACTCTACTGCGGGGGAACGGGGGAAGATATTGACATGATTCAACAAACTTCATCTGCTTAGGAAATATGCGCACCAGCTGGTAAAGTTTCGTGTCTCTAGCTCTTATAGTCTCTGAGATCTAGGCGTTCATACGGACGGACATGGCTCAATCGCTACCCGAGGTTATGATAAGCATTTTGGTATAAAGGACTTGGGGTCTGCCACGCCTCCTTCTGTACGTTACATACATTGCACAAATCTAGTATACCCTTTGTACCTATAGGTACAGGGTATAAAAAATCCCAAACGGGATATCTCAAATGGGATTGTTTTTTTATTTGAAGTTTTGTCATTATGTGCGGAAATTTTCGAACTGCGTATGGGCCTTAAAATCCTAACATTGCAATAATTTTGGGCCTTTAGACAAAATCTAGTTGTCGAATATCAACCAGGAGGGAAAGAAAAATACCATTAACAATAAATATAAATATGTATATATAAATATCAGTATAATAATAAGGCAATTACTCATTGGTAACGATACTATATCTATTTAATAAATAGAAACCTTGATGCATAAGCTCGCTTGTACCGGATAGAAACTGCAAAAAATTGTTAATACCAAATCTATGTGATTTATAACTTCCATAAGCTACATAGCAAATTGACCATATAATTAAACAATAAAAATAAAATCTTAAAAAAATATATCAATTCGAATAAAACGCAATTAAATTATAAATTAAAAAAATTAATTTCAAGCTGCAGTTTTCAGCTGCCCAACCTTAAAGCTTATTCACAAATCTGACCATCACTTGCACTAACATCTTTGGCCATATTTTTGGTTTCCATTTGGAGCTACTTCAAAGAGTCCCCCTCTCTGCCTCGCTCTATGAAATCCACTCATTCCTTTATGCTGGAACCACTTTGAAAGCTTAACTAAAAACTGCTTAAATCATCATTACACAGACATCAGACATCAGTAGAGGCAACTCAACAAATGGCAACAGTCTGATGTTTGAGTTGGCCAAAACATCTTTCAGATGTTGGTAAATGCCGCTCGTTTTTGGTCTTTGGCAATCATTCATCTGGCCAACAATTTTCCTACGCTTTGCGCTCAATTCAACTGACCATAGTTAGCAAAAGAAAAAAAAAATTAAAATTAAACACACAGAAAATACTAAAAAAAAATTGTAGCTAGAAGTTTAACAAATTCCCAGCCATTGCCAAAGAACTGGGAAGTGGTATTTTTTTTGTGCAGTATAGTGATGGGCGTGAGAACGTGTTGCGTGGCACGACGCAGCCAGGGCACGAAATTAAAAGCACGAAGAAGCACGCAGGGTGAAAATATTTGCCAGCAAGGTGCTAGCACGAAAATAAATGTACAAGTCTTGGCATATTCAAATTTGTAGAAATTCTTTTAATTCAGTTTTTACACGGTAGACACGTTCCAGAAAAAATCGTGTTAAAAAACCCGCTTAAAAAAAGACATGAAGCAAATCCTTAAGCTACTATGAAAATATATTAGAAAGGAGAAGAAAACGTCTTATTTAAAACGAACTTAAAAAAAAACGTTTCAGAAACTTTCGTTTTGCGTTTTAGCGCTGTATCGATGATGAAGATCAAAAATCACGATTACTTAAAAAAATACTCAATGGGTGTTACTTTCCTCCCTATGCTCCGATAAGAAGCGATACGTTGTCTCTAATGTATCAAGGAATAAATAATAATACTTTAAGGGATTGTTTGGAGCAATGTTCTGAGTCTAAGCCCAAGTTTACGAATACGTTGGAGTGTGTCAAGTTGGTCCTGTTTTTTGAACGATATCTTTGTTACTATCTATCAAATAATATCTAAATCAAGTTCTTAGGTCAATTAGTTTGATCATTATAACTAAGAAACAATGGTAAAATTACACAGGTCTACAAATACCGGGGTCATGTCAGTTGGTGGAAAGCTAAGCGTCATTTGCGAAATAATTTGCTGCGTAGAATCCGAAAAACGGCGTTTTTTTCCTACTTTTGAGTTTATATACAGGGTGCAAAAATTGTTGTGGTATGTCTCTCCAGTTACATCCTTTAGTACCACTCTTAGCCTTCCATTTAAGAGCTCAAGAGATCAATTACGATCAATTTTTCGCAAAGTTATAGCTATTCGAAGTTACGCCGTTTTTCGGGTACCTAACCTCAAATATCTCACAATCCTGACGTGATAAGCAGCAAATTACTTTGGAAATGACCCTTAGCTTTCCAACAACTAAACCATGCTGACCTGTGTTTTTTTGGTAGAACTACTATTATTAGTTTATCGGAACACAAATTTTGTATTAACCTGAAATTCCTAATCTACATTGCCTCAATAAGCATTTATGCTATTTTTGATATGATATAGCCGGTTTTTAAATAAAAAAATATATTATACGTTAAAGTTTTTATATAAGATTTCCTTTTTTTTGTTATTTGATAATAGTTTTTTAAAATATTATATTTCGTTTGTATAAACGTGTTTGGCGAATAGATTGGGTGGGTACTTATTAGTTGCCTAAGCGAAGGATTTTCCGCCACAAATTCTAACACATATACCATCCATCCTGCGGTTTTTTTCCAAATCGTTTGCTTAAATTATGTGTCTTGGACATAAAATCATACTTTTGACAATTTTCTGAACTATTTTTCCTTTGAAAAGTTCGTGAGCATCGTCACGCGCCGTTTTAAAAACACAGCACGCTCACATCTCTAGTTTGGCATACGTTTTTTGTTGACAAAATAAAAGCCGCTTTAAGCTCTTTAAAAATTATCAAAGCCGGTTCAAGTATTTTTCGCTTTTGTTTAGTATTTTTTTTTTTTGCCAAGTTAAGTGAAACTTTTGTTTCCAATAAACGTCTAAAACCTGCTATAAATGCATAAAGTATTTTGGCTAGCCAAAGTTTATGCATTAAAAAGAAAAACCCACATGACAATAATTTTCTTAAAACAAAATTTATGTTTTTTCAAATGTCAAAAGAAAAGCATACATATAAATATTTTCTTTTTTTGGCATATTAAGAGGCGACGCGTGCCTCTCGATTCGATAAAACATTATGTATTATTATTATTATTATTATTATCGGCGTCATATGGCTTTGCTTATAAAGACCATAAAATACTTTGAAGCAGCTTTTTAGCTAGCTTGTTTGGCTCTTTGAAGTGAAGCTCCCCGAGCGTCATTTTTGGCGCATGATTTATTATTTATTAATGATATTTTGAGCGTTGGGTCGTTGGGGCAATCCATTTTTTTTTGTCTTTATTATTATTATTATTTTTTTTGCAAATTGTGGCACTGGCAAATTGCAAAATTATTATTTCATGCATAATGTGTAAACAATTTGTGGCCCGCTCTTTGAAGTATTTATGATTTCAAGTTTTTAAAACTATTTGCAATAAAAAATTTTTAATGACTCGATTTTCTTTTTAGTTGTATTTTATAATAAGCTTAAATTTTTATAATGTTAAAGTGTGAAATTGAAGTAATTGTATGGCATAGTTAATGAAAAAGCCAAAAAATAATAGATTGTGACCGATTTTAACTAGACTTTATTTTTAAGGCCAGGCAGAAAGTTCACAAACATAAGTCTATTATAAAAATATTATCCATGGAGTTTAACTATTTTAAAAAGCTTCATATATATATATATATATATATACAATAATACTAATAAACACTTGATAAAAAAAACGTAATTTTAAATACAAAGAACAATGCACTTGAACAAGTCGGGAATTGTAAGCAAACATTATAAAAATCTTACTCTTTTCGCTTTACACTTGTGGCATAAATAAGGAAATTTCTTCTCTTGATGCATATAATTCACAACTAGTTTAAGTAGACAACAGGTGAGAGCGAAAATGACAAATTTTGCTTATTGGTGTTTACAAGTCACAACTTGTTTAAGCATAAAGTGCCTAAAGACTTAACACTTCTTGACAATGAACGTATATTTGTAGATGTTGTCTTTGTATTTAATTCACTTTATATTTTGTCAAAACTTCGTTTTGAGCTGTTTTTGGTTTGATTAATATATAAAAAAAATGTAACTTGAAATGGGTTAATTAGACTACTTTAAAATATTATTGAATTTTAAATTAAGTGCGCTTTTGATCGAGTTGATTTCACTTGCAGCAACACATATTCAGTATCAAACCAAATAAAAAAAATTCGTTTTGTGGTAGCAGCAAACATTTGGTTTCAAAACGAATCCGAATATTTTAATGGTTTTATGGCGGTACACATAAAAACAAGCTTAAAAAACTTTTATTTGTTTGAAGTTTGATCAAAATCGGTTCAGAATTTGATATGATCTCAAACAAAGATTCTACGCCAATCTAGCTATTCTAACTAAAATACTTCAGAAGAATGTTTTTGTTTTACAACACAAAAAGGAAACGGAGTCAACAAAATTGAATTCCATTGAAAAAATAGCACATCTAAATAACAACATAAATAGCTCCAACCTCATTGTTTTAGTAAGTCCAGGTATTGTATTAGGGTGGGTCAATTTTTTTCGGTACAAAGGATCTTCGCGATTTTGATTTTATGGGCCCTAGAAACTATAGGTCTAAAATGAATTTCGAGTCGCCCAATTTTGCGAAATAGGTTTTTTCAAAATATTTAAAATAAGGCCGAAAAACTTTATTTTTTCTATAGCTGTGTATATAGGGGTTTTTGGGGTCGAGGAATCCATTTTTGATATATCTTTTTAATTTTAAGCGCAGCCAGATGGCGCTTTTGTGAATTTTATTTAATTTTTTTCGTTTTTTTTTTTGAAAATTGAAAAAATTTAATGATGCCATCCCAAATTTAAAGTTTCCCAAAATATTCAGCGTTGGGAAATGGGGTGGTGGGTATTTTGGGGTGTTATCGTTGATGACATAGGTACATAAATTATATTCAATTTAAAGGCCTATACGCAGAACACAAAAAATTTCGCACGGAATGACAAAACCTGTAAAAAAATTTCCCATTTGGGATATCCCATTCGGGATTTTTTTTTTATATGGTTTTGTCATTCCGTGCGAAATTTTTTTGCATTCTGCGTATAGGCCTTAAGATAAAAAATTGATTTTTTTTCAATTACTCTATAGGTACACATATATATATTACATATATATTTATGTGGATATTATTATTATTAAAATATAATATAGTATATTATAAAATAGAAATAAAAAAGATGGCGTTCGTTAAAGTTGGTCGCGGACGACTTTGGAAACGTTTTTTCGGCCCACCCTAATGTACATACATATAAATATACATATAAAGAAATATTTTTTTTTTTTGTATTTTCAGATACTTTGTGCTTACACGCGACTATTTGCATTGTTTCAAGCGAGCTTCGGGTTCGGCGAATGAACGTGCCTCAGATATGGGACAATTTATATTTAAGGTAAGCAATCATATCAAAATTTTGGGTATATTTTTGGGCAAATAAACAGAAATTTAGTTAAAAGCTAGATTAGAAGAGTTTCGGGACAGAAAATATCCGGAGAGAGATATGTCTCTTTTAATAAGTTCAGACTTTATTTAGAACAGGGATGTCCAAACACTGCTTATGGAAGAGCAAAAACCAATACATATAAAGAAAAACACTAACACATTTAAAGTAAACAGTTATTACAGTTTATTGAGTGCACTGTAAGAAATTGTATGTGCATTCTTATAAGAGTGGTAAAAAATAATGAAAAAAAAGTTATGGTACATATGTATACTTATAAAGAACTTAAAAATTGGTCAATATCAATATTTATTTTAGTTAATGATAGTTTTAATAATGCCTCCAAATGTTCGTTTGTTAATCGATTTCTCAGTTTATTTTTAATTAATTTTAAGCTTGTTACTACTAGAAAAAAGATTGTATACAAGTGCGAATTTCTTCCACGGGATTTCCAGAAAAATATCTATTTATGAAGGCCACGTGCAAGTTTGTTTTATTACCACCAGATTTTCCAAAAAATATATATTCCATTCATATGTTTTTACCTATAGCCACCATCTGTCTGTTATATACATTGCATAAATCTAGTATACCCTTTGTACCGAAAGGTACAGGGCCATAACTAGTTTTTGTTTGCAAGCAACGCCTTAAAAGTCCCATTTAACAA
Organism: Chymomyza fuscimana; assembly: GCA_949987675.1. Lineage (NCBI taxonomy): Eukaryota > Metazoa > Arthropoda > Insecta > Diptera > Drosophilidae > Chymomyza > Chymomyza fuscimana. The sequence goes on along the minus strand of OX465088.1, from coordinate 37,476,056 downwards.
GTTTCCTAAAAAATAGCGAAAGAATCTCATACCGATTTTTGTGAGTGCATGCTCAAACGAAAAGCAACAACAAATTACATTGAAAATCTGTGGGCCAACAACAAATATACGCAAGGGTTGTTTTTGTGCACACGAGATCAGAGAGCAAAGAGAGTAACAGAGAGTAAGTGAGAGAACGCTCAAAATTGTTTTTGTAATTTGCATTGGCACTGGGTGATATACAGTTAGGGCCGTGCATGTACACGCGCATCGCTGCCTATGCCTAAGAGCCATTACAAAAACAAAAAGAGCCAGATGAGCAATGGGCCTGGACATTCCTGATTTAGAACAACAAAAGAAGCTCCAACCATGCTTGCTATGGATGCATCGGGCGGGTCTGATATTAATTAATTAAATTAAATGAATTAAATATTAAATTAAATATTAAATATGTTGATTATAAGTTGCTTTTGGAAATCGTAAAAGGATCTTTAGGTATTTGTTGCTATGAAAGAGCTAACCAAGTTTATCTTAGAGATACAATACAATTCTGGTTCTTATTATTAGCTTATTTGTTTTAGATTTAACATAGGCGATAGGATCTATAACCATGCGGGCTACGAATACTCTTGCGGTCTGGGCAAATACCAAAAAAAACATTTTTTTTTTTAAAACCGTATTTGTTTCAATGGAAGAACTGAAAAAGTTTATCTTAGAGATAAAATACAATTCTTCTGGTTATTATTATCAGCAATATTTTTTAGATCTTACAAAGGCGGTACAAATGTGCATAAAGAGGTCTAAGCTTACGCAAATTTTGGTTTTCCAACGTGTCCGGGCTTTAAGGGGCACTTGAAGATACAACTCGTTATAACTTCAATTGCGTCATAATTACCCATATGGAAATCCCAACCTACTTAACCTACTCTTATCGCTTTGTCATCTAACTCATTTACAGCAAAAGTTGGCCAAGTTTAGAGACATACACTTATAAGCATACATTTATTTACTACCGATTATAAAATTCTATTACCTTAACAAGATTTATGCAATCCATTATGGCCACGTTGCCTGAATATGCCATAAACTACAGGACGACACACCTTAAAAAATAAATACTACGAGTAGGTATATAAAAAATATGTGCTTATAAATGAACTGTGTTTGTTTGCACCGACTACATCGCATAAAGTCACGTTTTGCATGGAGATCTTTATGATGACAATGGAGCGTTATTTTAGCAACTCTTAAGCATATGAGACGACTTTAAGGTGTGAAGTTAGCCAAGTTGTGGGAGCTCAATTTTTGTACAAAAATTCAATCTACACTTGTCTGACAACTGCTTCTTTTTCCACTGCCTTTTTTTGTTTTGCTGCCCTTGCATGCAAAGTAACTCATTAAAAGCCCGGTACTTCCTTCATACGAAGCCCGAAAAGAAAAACTTTGCTTACCTTGCCAACTTTTAGACTAACTCAACTACTAATTGGCTAAAACTTGCAGGTACTGCATGTTAATTTTACCTTCAAATGCAAATGCAAATCTCTAACTACTGTATATGTATATTGGCCGCAAGCTCATGCCACACGTGGCAGTCTGAACTGAATATGCTGCAGCCTATGCTGTGTTTACACTGCGGCATGAAATGTCACAAATTTGTCACAACAGCGGCACAGCTTAGTGTAAATAGTTGCAGTAGTGAATAGTTTTGCAGTGTGAACAGATGTATTTGCATCTCTGTCACATAAACACTGTGACAGTGGCTGGCACAGTTTTTGGCATACTGGGTATGATACAAACGATACAGCTCAGTTGTTGTTTTTCTACCATATAAAAATTGTGCCAGTGACTGGCACGGTTTTGAAAACAATTATACTTGTACACGTGAATAATTTTTATACTTGACAAGGAAGGAACTTGTTCGATTTTCTGTATCTTGAGTTGAACAAAAAAGTTGACCACTAGAGAGCTATAAATAATGTCTAGCATTATGTTTTGAAATTTTTCGAATTTATAAAAATTTTGGTATTCTCTAAATTTCTAATACTCTCTACTTTCAATCAAATTTTATTTTCCATGACATACTTTTTTATGTTTGGTATTTGTCAATTTTCAATATGCAAATGTTCATAGTTTTCCTTTAATTCTGGATTTGAAAAACAGTGTTGTTAAATTTGAAAATAATTTGTATAAGTAGTTCACAATAACAGAAATTGCATTATGGAAGAACCTACCTGCTAATTGTCTGTCTTAGAAGCGCGGTGAAAATAAGTGAAGCGGGCCACTTTTCCCCCAAACTTCTGCGATTTTGATGATTTTTTCGATAACTTATCGAGTTATCGATAACTGAAAATTAGGTTTTTCATTTTTAGACTCTTCTTTGACAAGCCATACCTTCTAAACCAATAAAGATATTGACGCTATTTTTTTGTTGATGACAGATAAAATATGAAATTTAAAAAAAAATATTTATTTATTTTTAAGTTTCTTTTTTTAATTTTTTATCATTTTTAGTTTTTAATTTTGAAAATTCAAAAGTGATCTCCCACTTTAAAAAAAAAAAAATGTAGTAGTAGCTCTACCAAATATGTAAAAATCATTAAAATCGGTGAAGTTTGGGGGAAAAGTGGCCCGCTTGACATAATTAAAATAATCTCCCCGTGCTACATTTCCTATTTTTTATATATTTTCTTGTTTATTTTTTTTAACGAATTTTAATCCAATATACATAGTTTGGATATCTAATCATCCTCTTGACCCCTGACAATATCAAGTTATTTCGAACTCATTTTACTTTTTTTTAGTGAATTTCTTAGTTAGTTCTTGTTCATGTGCTTAACATTTTTTCAATACGGAATGCTGTGACACTGTGAAATGATTTTAATAAATTTGCTAATTTACAACACTGTCACATATAGAAGCTTTTTGTGGCACTTATTCAAGCCCCTTTTACATGCGACAATCTTTGGCACATAGAAAAATGAGTGCCAACTTAAGAAACCTTCAACTGATATGATACAGACGGTTCCTAGACGAGGGCAAAACGACTAAGCTCTTGTCTATAGAAGTGTCAAAATAGGAATAGACAATAGAATCCTTAACCCAGTAAAAGCCGAGACCCTTTAAGATTAGCAGGTTTAGGGGCCACGAATGGGTGCGTGCAGCTTTGAGACTTTGCAGCACTCCTAAGAAGCGCAAAAATTATATGAGAAAATTTTTCTATTTATAATAAACTATATTATTTAACAAACTGATTTTCAAATTGCTTAGAAAACAAAAACGAAAAGTGTGCAACTGTTAGTATGCATTGTTCAGACTATTTAAAGTAAACTGTCACTGCTGCACAATGTGTGCCAGTGTAAACCTAGCATCAAGCTCAGCCCACACAACAATTTTTTTTTTAACATGTTCCGTTTTGCCATTAAAACAAAGCAAATACAGGCAAACTACAAATAACCAGCAAATGCTTGGCGCACACTTTTCACACACACACACACATAGATACTCACACACACAGAGTATCTATAAGCAGGAAAGAAAAGTAAAAAAAGTTAACTTAAAAAAAAACACGATTGCCGTAGTTGTTTTTTTAACAAATAAGGAAAATGCATATAACAAAAACAACAACAACGACGTCATTGCCACTTAGCATACAAACAACAACAAATACAACACTGGGACAATAGCAAAGAGATCATGGGAAAATTGCTTTTGTTTTTTTTTTAAATTTATTTTTGCACTTTTCTGCTAAAATCTCTAAAAGCAATGTCAATAAATAGTTGCTATATATACTGTATATACTTTTTTATTCTTCTTGTTGTTTAGAATTTAATTTACATTTTAAATTAATTTGAAACTGCGGGCAGCTCTTTAAGTAAACACATTTGAATTGTATGAGTTTGAAATATTTAAAATTCGAAAAATTTGTATAATACATTAAACATATACACACAAAAGTATCTTAAAAATGCATAGAATTTACCAAGTACAATGTTTATCTTTCAACAATTTTGGAGCTTTTAATTAGCAAAAAAAAAAAACATTTTAATACTTAAATTAGTATAAACATTTGTATGTGCAATGATTTTTCATAAAAAGTTATTTAAAGCCAACTAGAAAGAATGACAGCAAAGCTGAAAAGACGAAAACAGAAGAATTAAAAACAATGACAGCAAAGCTGAAAGGATGAAAATAGGAGAAGATAGAAAAATTTAAAAAATATTATACACCTTTGTTATGGTTTTGTTGATTTAAGGGTCAGACAGCTATAAGGAACTTCCTTGAAACTGCCTCTTCTGAAGAGACTGCTTGGACTGCTTGCCCATAGTGTTCAAGTGCTGCACTGTACTGATAAGAAAAATCCTTTGTCTGTCCTGAGGACGAGTTCTTTAGCGAAATGGGTGCTCACCGAATATCCTATAACCACAGGGGCGGTAATTCATTGAATGAAGATTGTTGCAGTCTTGATTTTAGTAGAATGAAAATACATCTTAAAATAACTAAAAATATATAAAACAATTATTTTGTTAATTTTTTGGAGAAAATTTTTTTCAAAGACTAAATCGTAAAAAAAATATAAGGTAAAAAAAATTTGTTTTTTTAATTTTTTGTAGCCATTCTTTTAGAGGTACTTTAAATCTAAAAAACATAAAAGCGCAAACTAAAAAAATTATATTTTAAATTTTTTCAAGATATTTTTTAGAGATTGAGATTTTATTCAAAAGTATATGTGCTTTAAAATTTGTAAAATGATTTTTTTAGAATTATATTTATTCAAATTTTTGAATAATTGAAAAAAATACGTATAATTTTTAAAGATATGTTTAAAAGATACTTTAAATCTTTTAAATAAAATAAAAAAGGGTTAATTTTGAAATTTTTTAAAATATTTCTTTGTCAAAATTTTTAACAATTACAAGTATATACTTTTTGAAAAATTCAACAAATTGATGATAGACATTTTTAAAAATACTGTAAGTCTTAAAAAAAAATAACAAAATTTTTATTTTAAAGATACTTTAAATCTTAAAAAAAAAAAAATCCTATTTTTTATTTTTTTGTAGTCATTCTTTTAGAGGTGCTTTAAATCTTAAAAAAAAAACATAAAATAAAAAATAATATTTTGAACATATTATTAGAGATAAAATAAAAACGTATATGTACTTTACAATTTTTAAAATTATTTTTATTAGAATTCTTTTCAGTGGTTTCTGAAAAAATACAACAAATTTATGAAATTTTTAGATATTTTTAATAGATACGTTAAATCTTTTAAATACAAAAAATTCAACTAAAATTTGGTTAAGCATTTTTTTAAATTATTTGTAGTCAAAATTTTTAAAAATTAAAAAGATAAAATTATGTATTTGCTTTTTGAAAAATGCAACAAATTTATGATTTGTAGACATTTTTTAAAGATGCTTCGTCTTAAAAAAACAAAAAAAATTTATTTTAAAGATGCTTTAAATCTTAAAAAAAAAATAAAATACAATAAAATTTTATTTTGAAATTTTTTAAGATATTACTTTAAATCATCAAAAAACTAAAAAAAAATTATTAAAAAAAACATGTATACAAGAAATTTATAAATTATGAAATTTCTTCTTCGAAAAAAATAGAATAAAAAAATAAATTCCTTACATTTAAAATTTCAATTTTGGAAAAACTAGCAAAAAATACATGCCTCTTAAAAACGACACCAATTTTATAATTTTTGCAATAGAATATTGCAACAACTGCTATTACAGTATACAAAATTATACACAGCACTCAAAAAATAATTTCCAGAAAGAACCAGTTCTCAGTGCAAGTGGCTCATCTGCCAACCAGAACCAACATGTGTTTTACAAATTTTTTGACACCAAAATTATTAATTTTGACTTTCCCATCATCTTTAAACAAAATCAACAGATCATGTCGATATAAATAGATTTATCTCTGACAGAACTTATTAAAAATTGAATGCTCCATAAAAATAAACTCAACTAACTAGTTTTGAAAATATGTAAATAAAAAAAAAATACATAAATATATGTGCATTTCATGCAGTCCATAATTTTTACACATTGTTGACCTTCAAAAATCGAAATGCGTACCGAATATGGTCAAAATATACTTGCAACCCACACAAATACTCAAAAACCCGTAGATACTCGTAATAAGCAGCCAGCCATGACTGAAGGCAGCCAAATCAAAGTATCGTTAGGCCTTAGAGGCGGCTTCTTCAACGAAATACAATTTTTTTTTTTAATATTACACTTTATTTTTTTTAATTTAATTGACAGTCAACGACACTACAATGACTCAATCGCTGTGTCAATGTAATCAACTTAATCAATTAGGCGTGCAATACTTATACATGGATACACTCAGTGCTACACACAGATACTCACACTCACACAGACTTACAACAGCAGCAACTCATTTGAAGTCTAATTATTTAATTTGATTTTTGCATAAATTTTCAAAGTGATTGAATTTTCATCTGCATCATCAATATGGCAATGTGGCAATATTGAAAACCTCGTCTCTCCTGCAACTAGTTGAAACATTTTACCATCTGCTGCCCCCCAGTTCGAATCATCTCAGATCTGCTCTGTTGACTCCAGGGGGAAATCAATCGCGCGTAAAACGTAGCGATGCTTAATAATTACAGGTGACGAGCTTACCTGACCTATCGAGGCGTGGGTTTGCCAGTGCTACCTGACTGACTGACTGACGGAAGCCTGATGCCTGATGCCCGGGGGCCAAATATTGCCACAAAGTTGCAGTTTTTGCACTTTGACAATGATTGAAATCAATATTGATTTTTGCGCGTGTGTGTGTGTGTGTGTGTGTGTAGGTTTGATGTCAGTTAAGAGCGATTTATGGCAACTGAAATGCGTTAATCAGCGAACTTTTTTTGTCGAGTTTAATTTTTTTTCTTATTATGGCTGAAAGCAAGGCTAGAAAGCGGCAAAGCTGAACGATTAGTTTTTGGTTCAGGAACATGATTTCAAGGGCTTTCGTGCGTTGGTACATAGTTTTTTTTTTGAGAGCCAAGTTATTTGCTGTTTCGATTGTGAAACAAAATTTGTGATACAACATAATTGAAAAAATGTCAAAATTCTACATTTCGGAGCCGAAAACAGTTCTTCAAAATTGTTCCAATCTTTGTTTATCATCTTAACAAAGAACTTGTATTTTTGATCCCACAAATGCCGCATTCTTCAAAATCGTTTTTATGAGTACCATTTTAAAGTAAATTCTAAAACCAACATCTTTTTTCTGCTTTAAAAATTTCTTGAATCTTCAATCATCATCTTAAAAAAATAAAATACTATTTTCTAAGCAAGATCTCAGAGATGGTAAGAGCTAGAGCAACGAAATTTTCAGATTAGATGCGTTATTATGTACGGGGAGACAATTTGTTTTATATTTTTGAAATCGGGTATATATTATATAGGTCCCATAGGGGTGTTTCATAGGACTTCGAAAAAAAAAACAAAAGTTTCAGATGGATAATTCGTTTGTTTATGAAGATATCGTAATTAAATCTTACTTTAGGTAGTTTTTTTGTGTTCCCAAGCACTGCATTAAATTTTATCTAAATAGGTTGACTATATCATATATGTATGTAACTCCAATAGGACAGATCGGTAAAAAAAAAAAGTTTTTTTGCTCAAAATTCATTGTGTTTCGTTTGTTTGTAAAGATATCGTCACCAAAAGTATTTCAGAGTTCCCAAGAACTGTGCCAAATTTGATCAAAATCGGTTGACTATCTCCCATAGGACAAATTGGTCAAAAAAACGTATTTGGTGCAAAATTCGACTGTTTATTGTTGGTTTATGATAATATGGTAACCAAATTTGGCAAATAAATATCTTTAGGAGTTCTTAAGCAATATACCGGATTTGATGGGAATTTGGTGCTACTGGGTATCCCAAAGTCGTCCGCACGCGACTTTAACGTACGCCATCTTTATAGGTATAATTTTTCAACTGACATCTTGTACAATTTTATTCAATCATTGCTCATCATCTGAAAAAATAGTAATACTGTGTTCTAAGCCACTTCTTAAAATGAATAGTTTGTCCTATATTTGTTTTCATATTTTAATCTTTGATCATCATCTTTGAAAATTAGCAATAAAAAATATTTTGTAGGAGTACAATTTTTTAACTGACTTCTTTTCCTCAACTTTTTTGAATATTTGTTTAAAATATTTACAATATTTGACCATCATCTTTAAAAATCAAATTTTTGACCTCTGGCAACTTTAATATTTCAATATTTGCTTTAAAATTATTTCAATCGTTGATCAGCAGCTTTTATAATTAGTAGTCAAAATCATATTTATGTATATTATCTTATAAATGACTTCCTCTGACAACTTTCTTTCAAAATTTGTTTTAAAATTATTTCAATCTTTGATCATCTTGAAAATTCTGTAGTAAAAATCATTTTTATAGATATCATCTTCTAAATGACTTGACAGTTTAAACCTTTTTTCATTGTCTGTTTTAAGATCATTTAAATCTTACATCATCATCTGTCTATGAGTATAAATTTGTAAAATACCTCCTAAGTTGACAACCGTACTTTTTTTTTTTAATTATTTTAAGTTTTGTTCATCATCTTTAAAAGGTAGCACTAAAAATCACTTTAATGGATAGTGTTTAAAATGGCTTCCCAAACTGACCAATTTTCCCATATTTGTTCCAATCTTTGATCATCATCTTTGAGAAATACAATTCACAAGTAACGCATTATCTTAGCCACTAAGTCGTTCCTCGTAGCAACGTCTTACTGCGTATTTATGGATATAATCTTATAAATGACTTCCCATCTGACAACTTTCTTTCAAAATTTGTTTTAAAATTATTTCAATCTTTGATAGTCTTTAAAAATCTGTTGTAAAAATCATTTCAGTTTCATTCAGTTTAAACCTTTTTTCCATGTTTGTTTTAAAATTATCTAAGTCTTCAATCATCATCTTTTAAGAAGTAGTATGTAATAAGAATAATATTTATGAGTATAAATTTCTAAAATACTTTATAAGCTGACAACTATATTTTTTTTTTTTTTAAATTTTAATTTTTGTTCATCATCTTTAAAAGATAGTACTAAAAACACTTTAATGCATATTAGGTAGTTAAAATGGCTTCCCAAACTGACAAATTTTTCAATATTTGTTCCAAGCTTTGATCATCATCTCTCAGAAGTACTATTTTTTTGGAATCCTCCAGTAACGCTTTAGCTTAGCCACCAAATCGTTCCACGTAGCAACATTTTTGTCATAAATGACATATCCAGTATTTTAATAAGAAAATTCCATTGCATTTTGGGGATCTATTTATTAAAAAAAGACAAAAAAACGTGTATGTGTATTTTCTCACACAGCCAGGCAGCTTCGAAATCTCTTTCTTTATAGGGACTCTCTTCAAATTATGCTTTAAAGCCCAGCTCAGCTACTTTTAGTTGAAGTCAAAATCACCTTTTGTCGGGTTCTTGGAAACATGGCATTCTAGGCACTAATTTTTTAAATGAGTCCAATTGGGAGAACGTCTGCACTAGTGAAGAATTCTAAAAGTCCTCTACTATATCAACAATCGGCATTTGGAGACTCTGGAGCAGCATTGAAAGAAATTGCCATTTTATTGGCAAGAGCGCCTTGCGTTTAATTTAGCAGATGGAAGTACAGACTTAGTCTAAGAGATCTCCAACCATATTCTCTGTGAATAAACGTTCGAGGCCAACAAAAGCTATATGCTCTTTCAATCGTGTTTTCGACAAAATAAATCAATTCTTTTGGGTCCTAAACGGCTCACAATGAATCAATAAATTCAACAAATTCGCTTTCGAAAAAAAATTACCACTAATCAGCGTTTCATGATTTTCCTCAATATCATGCCTTTTTTCTTTGGTCCTCTGCGTACTGCATACGTGTTTGGAACCAAACGTTCGGGACCATTTTTCGAAAGTTTTTGGAATTGTGACGTACAGGATCATAAAAGATCAACCGTGGCCACATTGCCTCTCTTTGTCCTCATTGGGATGCGCTCTTAACACCGAGTACACCAGTTATGGAGCAAATGACGTCACGACTCTACCACCTATTGATTTTTTATGTTTTGAATTTATTTGAAACTTTCCAAAATTTAGTGAATTTCTTCGAGTTTACTTTAAAACGATCAAATCTTCAAGCCACATTTTTTAGCATTTTTATGAACCTAGAGGAAAATAGAAAGGAGAGTCAGAAATAACTTGCCCAAAACAGCTGAGAGGATAACAAGTGTGCTATCTTATAACTCCCTCAGGCTACTTCATCTGCGTCGGGTAGTCAGGGATCGTTTATTTGATGGTTTGAATTTGTAGTATCGTATTCCCGAAGGCTTTCAAGGGAACAGCCATATTGCCGAAAACTATCAGTGTTAGATCCATCAATTTTTGCTATTAGACTTATCTATATGCATATGCAGATTTTTCATTTTAATCTTCTTTTCAATGAATAAGCATTTTAACTATATAAAAGCCCAAATATAAACTACTTCAACTCGAACATAAATTGCCTTATCTTAAGTTGACTATCAACCCATAAAAACACCAAAAGCTTAACAATCAATCAAAAGTTCCCACGCAACATCAGCTTATTGTTTAGAGATAATCGTTATGTGCCATAATAATGCAATGTTAGTCGTATCTATCAACTTATATACAATTTAAGACTGGCTGTATATTTATGGCACATACCTAAGTCAATGGTCAACAAATGCTAAATGCGGGTCTAAAAAAATCAAAATATTTGGCAGCTTTGTGTTAGTTTTGACAGCCAATAATTATTAAATATCACAATATTGTAAACAAATTTTGAAAATTATTAACAAAAGTTATAACAACATCTACGAAAACAAAGACAACGCATTCAAATCAATGTCGACCTTGAAGAGATTTGGTCAAAGTTTCGCCGATTTGAAAGTGTAAGACATGGCCCAAAGTAAATTTGGTCATTAAAAGTATTGCATTGCAAAGCATGGAAAAGTGTGGCCAGAGATTGTTATTATTGCTATATAGTGTTTAGTTCATGGTTTGGGGAATGTGGGTCTTGGGTTTTTTTTTTTTTTGGACAAGTTTAGAATGCTGCTAAGCGGAATTAAGTATTAAGAATGATTGACAAAACAAGGCCAAAGTGAGCAATTAACTAAGCAGTGGTAATAATAATAGGTATAATTGGTAAGAAAAATTTCAAAAATTTAAATGAATTTATTTTGCTACGACAACGAATCGTAAAAATGTATCTGTTGATGGTAGTTCGAAATCGTAAGCTTTAAAGAAAATGTTTTTAAGGCTGCAAATAGAGTTTGAATCCAATAATTTGGAACCAGTATACCCAAATATCTATTTTCTTTTACTTTTTTATGCGCTAACTCTAGAGCAACATTATATGCTTTTGTGAACCATAGTTTAAACAAAAGCTTGGCTGGAAAATCCTCTCAAAAAGTTTCTAAAACCTGTACCTCGTATTGCTTTGAATCTGCGAACCGTACCCTATATGACATTTTTGAAATTTTCAGCCCTGGCCCAAACCATATACCAAAATTAGGTTTATAATATCTATGTATAATAATCCCTTTATTTATTTTGATATTTATCAAGTGGGAGTTTTCGGATGCACGAAGGCTTTTCGGGTTGGAAAAATGGGTTGAAAGTCTTTTTCGAAGTGAAGAACCCCCCCTCAAGACCAAATCCTAGATCCGCACCTGGCGTAAGAGCCGCAGAACATGTGGGGCCTAATCGGCCTGTGCCCTAATCCGGCCCTGATATCATGAGTACGAGTAGAAAATTTTAAACTTTTGGCCCACTTTTTCAGCTAAGCGTAATTTCATAAAATATTATTAAAAATCTTAAGTATATAGAATTTTTATGCTTGGCCCAAATCAAATACCGAAATTTAGTTTAAATTATTTATATCTTGATATTATATCAAATTAAGCCCTTCAAATTCCAATTAAAGTTTTCTATAAAACAGTACTGCAAAAAATTTGCTACACAGTGCCGTATTAAAACTAGAGAGCTGCACAAAATGTTCTAAACGTCGCACTTCACTACTGCACAGTACTTCCAAGCACTGTATATCGCTGCAGAGCTGACAGCAGAACAAAATGTTTTAATGTTCTGTTTGCTTCAAAACAAAACCTTCAGTGCTTGAACTGCCTTTGCTTCAGTGCTTGAATATTTCAAAACGTTAGAACATTACACAAAATGCTTGAGTGAAGCAAATTTTCGGCAAGCATAGCGAGTGCACTAGAATGTTTTGATTATTTGTGCAGCAGACATAATATTAAGCCACACAGACACAAGCAGATTGTTTGTTTGTGTTAGTCAAAAAAACCACCACCAAAATCTTTGCAACAACAAAAACGTTCTACTATGCTTGAAATGTTCTACTTCAGTTTGGTTCCCGACTATACTAACCATTCAATTTAAAAATGCTATGTAACAAATTTTAAAATCCAAAAACGTGTTAAAGTTTGTTTAAAGTCAATAAAAATATTTTGTAGAGCATCGAAACTCTTTAAGTACCTTAGCCTATAAAAAAAAACTTGAGCACCTATACCGTAGTTCTCCAGCAGTGCTTCCCTTTAAAATATTACTCAACAACTTAATTATGTTGAACATTACATAAAACTAGAGCAGAAAAAAAAACATCTTGGTCTAAATGGCTGGGAGCATTTAATATCAAATAACTTGGCTAATTGCCACACGCTGCTGACATATTTGCCTAATGGCCTCATATATACTATAGTTTTTTTTATATTTTGTGGTAACCAAACAGCATTTTAATACATTACATAGACAACTTTCGTAGGGAACACATAAAAGTCGCATAAAGTTTAAAAATAAGCCAAAAACTTGAATAAAAGTTCTGTCTAGATGTTTAAACAAAAAAGTTTATTTTTGCCATAAAATGAAAAAGAAAATTGTCAGTCTTCTGCTGTTGTTGCCAAGGCCTAATGACTTTAAGCCAAGTGGCAAACTGCAGTTAAGATGGGCGGCAAAAACTTAAGAAATGGAAAAGTTTAAGCTGGTATATAGTAGATTGACATACTTAATCGCTTTTGGGGAAAGAAAGGTTTACTTAAAGTTGTATTAAATGTTTTATATCAGCTTAAAATACATCATAAATTTACAAAGTTTTGTCAGTTGCACAATTCAATTAAATGCTAAATAAATTAAAATATTCTTTAAAATCGTAACTCTTCAAATTTAAATCAATGTTTTGTCAAAAAAAATGTATATAATAAATACTGGCTAGTGCATCTATTACTACTGAAAAATCATTATAAACGAAACCATCAATTAAAAATTCAACCGCTAGTATTTCTTCTTTATATCTGGGCACACTAAAAGTAACTGCGTATAAGACGTTATTTCAAAAAGAATGAAACTAGTCATTATATAAAGTATAATAGCATTAATATTATATTATATAAGTATTAATGAATGAAATATTTCATGCTATATGACGTTACCTCAACAGTCTGTTTGTACTTTATATTGACACTTCAAAGCTACGGTCACACTGATCTGAATATTCAAACATTTCTGTTTGCTTATAACCATACACTTTTTTGTGCTCATACCATTCTAAAAACGAAAATAAAAAGCTTTCCTATTTGTTTAAAAATTAAAAATTCCTTGACTAAGTTTAATAAACATACTTTGAGGTTGTGAGAACTTAGCAATATAGGAGCAAGTGCTTCGTGGTTTTAAAATTATTTTTTTTCTCTTGCTATTTTGGAATTTGTGGATGCTACATATTGGACTATAACTTGGCTCTCATCGAACAAATAACAAATATTTATCGTTAAAAAATGTGTTTAACGATATATAGTTTAAATAAAATCTAAAAAAATTTTAATTTATTAATTAATTCTATAATTAATTTTCTTTGTTTTTTTAGAATTGTTATTTTTAAAGGGTCTATGTAGCTGGATAAGGTTTTGAAAACTGCCCCAGCGATTTTTGAAAACTAATGATGCATCTCGATGCATTACGCAAAAAAAAAAAAATTTCTCAGAAAATTTCAGTTTTTAAACTTAATGCTTTACGTCTTAATTTAAAAAAACGTGTTTTTCGTTTTTATTTAATTGTGACTAAGCTACTGAATATTTTTGAACCAATTTTTTTTTTAATCTAAGTCGGCAATAGTGCTATTTAACAAAAAAAATATTTAATTTTTTTTAACCAACACATTTTCTTAAAAAAAAATATGAAATTTTCTTATTTTTTTTTAAGTATGTTCCTTAACTATGTCAATCACGATTTTTTTTTAGATCACGTATTTTATACATTCTGTATTTGTTGCGAATTGTTTTTTTTTTTTCGTCAAAAGATGGCAAAAATTATAATACATTTTTATAATATTTAATAGAATACATAATTCTTGTTTTTAAGATGAAACCTTCTTAATTTAATTTGTAGCAAAATATAAAAATTTTGACATTGCTCAACAAACTATTTTTTAATAATAAATAAAGAAAGTTTAAAAACAAGTGTTTAAAAAAAAAAAAAATGGTGATTTACATATTTAAGGAACATAGGTACTTAAAAAAAAAATATGAAATTTTCTTATTTTTTTTAATGTCTAAAATGTGTGAATTAAATAATATTACATTTAAAAAAAAAAGGCGAAAGATTTTTTCGACAACTGAAGAGAAGCCAGAGTGAATATTAAATATACTTTTTTAAATAGCCCTATTGCCAACTTAAATTAAACAAAAAATTGATTCAAAAATATTTAGTAGTTTAGTCACAATTAAATAAAAACGAAAAACACTTTTTTTTTTTTTTTAAATTAAGCCGTAACGCGTTAAGTTTGAAAACTGAAATTTTGCGAAAATTGTTTTTTTTTTGTCTTATGCATCGAGCTGCATTATTAGTTTTCAAAAATCGCTGGGGGCAGTTTTCAGTAACTGATCCAGCTAGACCCTTAAAAAAAAAAACAATTGTAAAAAAAAAGAAGAAAATTCATTATAGAATTAATTAATAAATTACAATTTTTTCAGATTTTATTTAAGCTATAATGTTGTTGGGGAAAGCTGCACTGCGACTTTTAGGATCTATTGTGCTCATTTTTTAAACTATGTATCGTTATATTTTTTTTTATGTTGAACGCGTTGTTTGAAAACTGAAATTTTGAGTAAAATTTTTTTTGCATAATGCATCGAACTGCATCGTTAGTTTTCAAAAATCGCTGGGGGCAAATTTTCAGTACCTTATCCAGCTAGACCCTTTTAAAATATTTTCGCTTTATTTTTTTTTTAATATAGTTTCATATTGAATTACATATAGTCAGTCAAAAATATGCTGATATATACTTAAAAAAAAATATATATATATTTTTAGATTGTTTTTATAATTTTGTTTTTATAGTTAAAAAAATATAATTTTTTTTAGATATTTTTTATATTTTTGTTTTTTTTTTTAATTTTAAAAAAAGTAATTTTTTTTTTAAGATAGTTGCACTTATGCGATCATATATCATATAATCATATATTCACCATATATGGAAGGAATGAAAAGATGTATGTTTAAAAAAAAATAATGATTGACGTATTTAAAACACATACTTACATAAAAATATTTTTTTTAAAGATTGGTTAGATTAAAAAAAAATTTCAAAATTAATTCACAATTAAATAAAAAGTGAAAACAAGTAATTTTTTTGTGCCTAAGCATACTAGTTCCACTTGGAAATTTTTTGACACAAATTAAAAAAATTAAGGCATTATTACTTACAATCGTGGGGGACAGTTTTTTTACTAAGAAATAAAAATAATAGAAGTCAAAATATTCACATCTGAACGTTTAAAAAATATGCGTTCAAAAGATTAGAAAATTTCAGAAAAAACGCCAGAATTTGTTTTTTACTTACAACATCTATTTGCTAAAGTTATTGGGAGATCACGCAAATTAAGTCAAAATCTTCTGCAGATATCTGGCATACCGATAATTTTAAAATTAAAATTTATTTTGCCATTTCCAATGTTTATATTAATTTGTTTAGTATTTTTTGCAAATTCTGTAGCTTTTACCCAGAGCTCCTAAAACATAAAGTCAATGACTAAATCACCCATTCAGCTTGAAAGCCAGCTTACAAAGGTCTTTGATTTTTGGCCATAAGTGCGCAACAGACAGCTCACTCCCACACCTTGAGTCTTGGTGTAAACTATGCTGCCCCCCATAGTTCATAGCTTAAGCATCATGGCCTGACTTCTATTGTCTTGGACTCATCAAGATCGTTTTACTTATTATGTTTCCAGGTCAAATTGGTGGACGTGGAAAAGGTGGAATGGCTGAATCGGCGTTCGTACAGTGCCATTGGACTGCTGCTGGGACGTGAGGGACGCGTGCTGCTGCGCTGCGATGATGGCCTCGAGGATTGGTTTGAGCTATTAGAGGTAAATATATGCACACTCATTGTTCATAAGATAGCCGATTAAACATATGCCCAACTTTGCAGGAATGTACGCTGACCTCGAAGGAGCGTCGACGCGCCTTGAAGATTGCTCAAGGCCCGCGTTCACGCGCCTCTCTGGCTGCGCCCGTATCTCATGCCTCGCTGCAGTCGTCGCAGCATTTTGGACTGGGCAGCACTTATTCCAGTGCTTTGGATGACTGGCTCATGACCAATGGCAGCGGCATAGGCGGCGGTGCGGGAGTGCTGGCACGTCATAAGATTTGCGCTGGCAGCCTAAATGCTTATGCCGGCGCCAATCCCTTTTTGTTCTCCGACTCAGTGCCAGATTTGAGTACGCTGAATAATGAAAATCACAATCATCACTTGAGCGGCATTTCCACGAATCACTCGACACCGCAGAAAATACCACACAATAATGCGAATCTCAGTCGTTATTCCAATGGTTATGCCTCGGCGCAGAACTCCTTTACGCAGGCCACAAACGGACTCTACGGCTCACCCAGACGCATATTTATTAACAGCAGTTTTGGCTCTAATCAGGTGGTGGATGAGGAGACAGCCGAGGAAGCTGAGGTGCAGCTAAGACGTCCACGTTTGCTGCGCGGCATGAGCACTCAACCGGATAATGGCAATGAGCTGGACAGGGACTGGCTCTATCGCAAGCCACGTGCGCCCACAGATATGCGTCATTCAGGTACGTACGCTAAACGTCAACTGCATAAATCTTATAAACTATTTTGTAACCCAAACAGTTCAACCCATGCTGCCCACCCACAACAATGGCAGCAGCAGCCATATGGCCTTGGCTGCGCCCTGCAAAACTGAGCTGGATTGCTCGGCGCATGACAGCGGCTTGGATACGCCGCCCTCTACGCACAGACCCTCCAGTTATCGTGAGGCTAGTCGTGATAGCACGGAAACCAATGGCAGCTCCTCGCGTGGCACCTTGCTAAACAACTCACCTGGTGGCAGCTTTCGCGCCAAGAAACTGAGCGCCCAGGTGACCAATTTAAACCAACTGAATGCACTCAATGGCTCAAGATATTCCGTGCAGGAGCAGCGCATACTCAAGATGCGCAATGAGGAGGATCGTTGTGCCTCGATAAAGCTGACCAATCGTCTGAATCAGAATCATAATAATGAACAATCACCGGCATCGACCCTGATGTATGATCCCAATCAGAATCGTTACTATAAGAATGGCAATGGCACGCCCATTTCTTTGACTCCGCAGCATACGCCCGTAAAGATGCACGGCTACAATGGCAATGTCAATGGCAATGGTAATGGCACGCTTAATGGCAATGGACCAGCTGTTAATGGATCCGCCATATTTCGGGAACGCTATCAACATCCAGCACTGGCTGCCATTATAAATGAGGCGCAGGGTCTAAAGTTTCGCGGTAGGTCGCCATTTTGATAGATAATATAGGGTGCAGAATTTGGTGTTTGGGTTTTTTGTATATAATACTAACTTTTTTTGCATGCTAACAAATGCGTGACTGTTCCGGAGTTTGATACCAATGCTAAATTTTCAACACCGATCTGCGGAATCGTAATCCGGAACAGACACGATATGTATATAAAAACGTACATATAAAGGAAAAACTTACGAGTCTTAACAAACATTTTCAAGCATTATAACTCTGAAAAAACTAAGATTTGTTTCATATTTTATTATATTTTTTAATAAGAATTTTTTTTTTCTTATCAAAGTCGATTCAATTTTTTCAAGCTGGATAAGCTACTGGAAAATGCCTCAAACGATTTTTAGCAAAAAAAAATTTTTCGCAAAATTTCAGTTTTTAAACTTAACGCTTAAATTAAAAAAAGTTTTTTTTCGTTTTTATTTAATTATGACTAAACTACTGAATATTTTTGGACCAATTTTTTTTTCATCTAAGTCGGCAATTTGGCAACATGGCTATTTAAAAAAAATATTTAGTTTTTTTTTAACCAACACATTTTCTTAAGTAAATAAATAAAAAATATGAAATTTTCTTTTTTTTCTTGTTCGTTTAATGTGTCACCATTTTTTTTTAAAGACGTGTTTTTATACGTTCTTTATTTGGTGTAAATATGAACCAAACCGATTTGATGGAACAATGTTAAAAAAAAATAAAACGAAAACTTTTAAATGTTTTTTTAAATAAATTTATGAAAAAAAATTATTTTTTTTCCTCAAAAGAGTTTTTAAAAACAAAAAAAAATTTTCCTATAATATTTGCAAATATTATATAAAAAAAAAAATTTTTCCATTAAGCGATAACAATTTAAGCTTAAAAACTAAAATTAAAAAAAATATTTTGGACTTATGAATCGATCTTCATCATTAGTTTTTAAAAATCGTTAGGGGTAGTTTTTTTGTATTTTTGCCAGCTAGACACTTTAAAAAAAGTATTACATTTTATAAAAAATTTCTTAAAAATATGAAACAAACCTTATAATTAAAGAAATAAACTCAAATTTTTAACCTGGCCTCTTGGAAATTGCGTGCATGCAACATTCAACAAGAAACTATGGACAATTTAACAAAAAAAACTTAAATAAATTTTGTAGCATTTTTATTTTATAAATCGGGCAAACTAAAAAAAAACTGCATATAATTTTTAAAGCATTTATTAAAACAAATTTATAAAATAAAATAAATAATATAATAAATTTAAATAAATGCCACTTGAAAAACTCACGTTTTTAAAATCAACTTCAAAAAATAAGCTTAAATATAAATCAATCTTAAAAAAAATATAAATAAACATAATACAAAATAAAATCATAAAATACGATATATCAATTTATTTAAATAATATTAAAAAAAAAATATATATTCTTACATAGATACTTTTGCAAAACTAAAAAAAATAAATAAATAAATTAAATTAAAAAATATATAAATAATTTAAAAGTTAAATATTTTAACACATTATTTTAAACAAAAATAAAAAAATTATAATTAATTATTATTAATTATAAAATTTGCCTGCCAAACAATAAAAACACTCAAAAATAAATTAAATAAAATATAATGCAGCTTGTAATAAAAATTATCAACACTAACTAACTTAAAAATAAAATACATCAATTTCAAAAAAAAATAATAAAGCCGCACATAAATGTAAGAACAATAAATAAATAACAGCAATGTTAAAAAAAATTATAACTGAAACTAAAATTTATTTAACTTATTAAAACCGAATTGGCAAAGTTTTATATATTTTTAAAAATAAAAATTAAGACCATTAAAGTTCGTGAATAATAATGCCTTATTTAAATATTAAGAAAAAAAAAAAAAAAACGAAACGCCCAAAAGCTAATTAAATTCAAAAACTAAAATTTGTTTAACTTATTAAAAAAAAAACCCAAAATAAGACAAACATAAATAAAAATACTGCAAAGTCACTTAAAGCTTAACAAATTTAAAGAGTTATAAAATATAAAAAAAAATAATAATATAAAGTTCACTAAAATTTAAAAATATAATAAAGTATCGTCTTTTAAAAGTATAAATACAAAATAAAAAAATAGACGGATAACAAAATAAATTTTATAACTAAAACCGAAATTTATTAAAATAATTAAAGCCAATTTGCATTTTAAAAATAAAAAAAAGACTGTTGAACAAATTATAAAAACAACATCAAATTTAAACAAAAATATAACTATAAATAAAGTTAGAAAAATAAATATCCCTATAAAAATATACATTTCTTTTTAATTCCAATTAATTCTATGTAAATAAACAATTGTATTTTATTTTGGTATTTTTTTTTTATTTAATTGCATGTGCACTATTTCACATACACACATACAACTTATAGAAGAAACGGAAAACATTTGGTAAATAACGACCACAACAAAAACTAAAACAACAAAAACTAAATACAGAAGAAAACTGCAAGAAAATTAAGTCACCAAGTCATTGTACTAATGGAATTCCAAATACCTCCTGAACTTTTGTAGAACGTGCCTATTCGGATTGCCAGCAACGTCGTCTGAACAACAACAATGGACCCTATGCACCTCTCCAAGCGTCCCCCTTGGCACAGCGACGAAACAACGTGCAAGTTTTTGGAACGCCCACTCGTGTATAGCATCTTAAGATTTAACAGAATTAAAGTAAAAATAAAATAAAAACTTAGATTGATTTGCAATATGTAGAAAAGTCACAAATCATAAAAAATAAATTTAAATAAAATTGAAATTACAATAAACAGTATTCGAAGCTGTTCAAGTCCAACTGATACCCCGTAAACATGATATTTAGAAAAAAAAAAAAAGAAAACCTTAAATTTAGTATATTAATTAATCACGTAGTTTTGGTACGCTACAATGTCCAGCTTTATGTAAACGTATTAATTAGAACAAAATCATTAATAAAAATAAATTTAAAAAAAAATAAAACCAAGCACGATTTTATTTTCAAACCGGTAACAGATTTTTTTCAGCACGTCTTATAATTTGAAAAATCTAGATTTTGAACTTTGCCAAGTTCCCAAAAGGTTTCATATTTGGCCTGGTAGTTTGGTTTGGAACAGCAATTAATGCATATACGGCTTACAACGGAAATTTTTAAATTCTAATAAAAAATCGTAGCATACTTTTAGTTGCTAAATTTAATACATTTTCTGCGATTTCTGTTCGCCTGGAATTTTTGGTTTGCCTAGAACTGCAATTTATAGATATTTTCAATTCGACTGAAGGCACGAAAATTTATAAATTTGCAAAAAAGTATAGCATACTTTTAGTCACAAATTTTATTGGCAAAAAAATCGTTGCATACTTTTAGTTGCTAAATTTAAAACACTTTCTGCGATTTCTGTTCGCCTGGTATTTCAATTTGCCTAGAACTGAATTTTTATGGCTAGAAACAAAAATTCGTAAATATAAAAAAAAATAAAAAAGTCATTCTTTGAGTTTCCCAAATATTTATTTATTTTATTATTATTATTATTTAATGATAATTATAGTTGAAACTAATAACACAGAACAACATGGTTTAGTTGTTGGAAAGCTAAGGGTCATTTCCGAAGTAATCCAAATCCGTGGTCAGAAAACGGCTAACTTCGAATAGCCATAACTTTGCGAAAAATTGATAATTTATCTCTTGAACTCTTAAATTAAAGGGTAAGGGTAAGGCACCCTGTACATAGTAGGAAAAAAACGCCGTTTCTCGGGTACATAACCTCAAAAATTTCAAAATCCTGACGTGATGGGCAGCAAATTACTTCGGAAATGACCCTTAGCTTTCGAACAACTGACATCACCACGGTATTTGTAAACCTGTGTAATTAAGAGGCAAGTTTGAAAGTTCCCAAATAATTGAATTATTTTGAATCCTTATTTTTATTTCAATTCAATTCTTTTGAGATGTCTTAGAATAATAAGAGCTGTAGTTGCACAAGAAAGCTTTATACACGTTCACTGATATATGGTAGATGACCCAATCTTGATGGGATCCGTCCAGCTATTTTGACAAATTTTTGTTGTTAGAACTAGAAAAAGGAGCCCGGATTCGTATCAGTTGCATCTCAAACCTCATTAGGATGCCAATATAAAGCCAATTGGCCAAAGTTTATTTTTCCAGCTTTAAATGGCTATAACTCGTAAACTAGACGTCGTAGAGCAAAAAGGAGCACGGATTCGTATCAGTTGCGTTAATATTCAGCCAATTGGCCTACATTTATTTGTAAAGTTTTTGTTAAAAGCTTTCGTTAAACTTTCAAGCCTATTGCTAAGCAACTCACGCAGTACAAACCCAAATGCAAACCGTTAGAATCTACTTTAGATTCAGGGATGCTTCCTTCCGTTTGCCAAATTGCATACAATAAAAGCTCAAGTTGAAAAAAAATCCCCTGTCAAAGTGCAACTCGCTCAAAGCTTTCGAGCAAAAGCTCAAAGTTTAAAAGAGCGCAGAATGCGAATATTTCAACCCCCTGTTAAGGACACGGGCAATAATGAGAAGATGTAATGTGTTGCTATTTGGAACAATGCTTTTCGGAGTCAACAGCAACAAATTTTCAGTCAGCTTTTAAACGCAGCCAGCAAAGCGCAAAAATTTTCTTAGCTGCAGAGTTTTCAGCAAAAAAGCAAACAACAAACTACATACTTACAAAGTCCATCAAGTCTAGAAAACTATGCGTAGTCGCACCGAATTGGTGACCACCACATTCGTTGACTCGGACGATGACGACTACAGCGAGGACGACGATTCCGAGGAGGACTGGCGTCCCACCAAAAAGAAACAACAAAAACAAGCACGTGGCAGTGGCAGCGACGGCGGCGGCCGTAAACGCAAAGCATCCGCAGCGGCTGCAGCCAAGGCCAAGCGACGCGCTGCCAAGGTAAGCGATGATGAATTCGAGTCTGCCGAGGAGGATGTGGATGCCTTTGAGGATGAGCTGGACAGCGACCCTAGCGATGAGGACTACGAGGAGGCTTTGGACTTTGCAGTGGCCAGCAGCAGCAGTGGTCCAGCAAGCAAACAACGCCTGGCAC
The DNA here is from genome assembly GCA_949987675.1 of Chymomyza fuscimana. NCBI lineage: Eukaryota > Metazoa > Arthropoda > Insecta > Diptera > Drosophilidae > Chymomyza > Chymomyza fuscimana. The sequence goes on along the minus strand of OX465088.1, from coordinate 37,453,121 downwards.
CTGTCTTGCCGCCCAAGAAGCAGCTCGCCAAGTATGTGCAAATGGAGCTGCTGCTAAACAAGCGCGATTTGTTGGCTACGGATTGGCTTGACAATTGTCGCTTGTGTTTGTGGCACAAGGATGAGCAAACAAAGTTTTTGCAAAAATATTTGCGCGTCAAGACGAATGTCGATAATGATAATGAGCAATTGCTCTTCACATCCAGCTCAGTGGTAAGTACTAAAAGTTATGGGTCTTATGAGGGAAATTTCAATGGGATTTCTTACTCTGAGTAAAATACACAAATTATTAGAAATTAAAATAAAAAAAAATCCTTCCTCATTCGCCGCAGGCCTTTTACTATTTAATATGTGTAATTAAATTATTGCAGCCCACTTGACAAATAGTCTTTTTAATACAAAATAATATACTTTTAATTTAGATTTGTTAAAATTAGAAATTTGTTGCTTTTCAGAACATGTTTTAACGGATTTTTTAATGCGACTTGAAGTTAATTTTTTTGCAAGATTTTTTCCAAATTGTCCAATTCCGATATGCGTTTAAAAAACTTTTAATATTCAGACTCGAACTAGATTGGGTCTAAAGAACGTATTTTTCAACAGCTGTTACAATTATTATAAAAAAATTTGAATATTTTTTAATGGTAGAAATTAAAAAAAAATATTTTTAAAGTTGAACTTGAATATTATAAAAATTTTTTTTAAATATTTAAAGAAAATTAAATCAATATTTCATAGAAAATTGTTTAAAAAACCAATTTTAAATATTTTTATGTTCGAACTGAAATGTATCAAAAAAGAACGTATTTTTTTTTAAAGCATATGGCATTATTTATTAATTTATTTTAAAAAATAACAGAAAACATTTCTTAACAGCTTTCACCAATAATGAAAACAAATTTTTATAGAATTTTTTTCGAAATTGAAAGAAAATATGTTGAAAGTAGCTAGCTTTATTATACCCTGTACCTTATAGTACAAAGAGTATATTAAGTTTGTGTGTATGTAACATACAGAAGGTGACGTCGGAGGCCCCCCCAAAGTTACCTAAAGGGTGATTAGAGAAGTCGATATAACCGTATTAACGCCTAGATCTCTAAGATGATAAGAGCTAGAGCCACCAAACTTTCAGAAGACTTATTTTGACACGAGAGACAAGTTTATATTACTTTTTCAATATCGGGGTTATATTATACAGCTGCCCTATTGGGGGGTTCAAAGGAGCTCGAAAAAAACAAAAGTTTTAGATGGATAATTTGTTTGTTTATATAGATATCGTAACCAAAATTGGCCTTCGGGAGTTTTCTAGAGTTCCCCAGCACTGTATAGTTGACTATACTATATAGCCCCTATAGGAACGATAGGTCAAAAAAACGATTTTGGGGCAAAATTCGACTGTTTTTTGTTTGTTTATGAAGATATCGTAAACAAATTTGGCAAATAAATAACTTTTGAGTTCTTCAGCAATATACCGAATTTGACTGATTTACATCACATATTCCAACATTTCACAATTTCAAAAGAATTTCAATCAAAGCAATGTCATAATTTAGGGGAAAATAATCAAAAAGTACACAATTTTGGATATTTTTTTGATAAATTTACAAATAAGCCAAAAGCTATCATCAAAATTTGTTAAGAATCAAGACATTATTGGCTGTTCAAATTTAAAAAGAAATTTTTGTCTCGGGATATAAAATCTAGGAATTATTTCTTAGACATAGGACCAATCGAGTTAATTCTGAGATCATCAAAGATTATGATATAATCAGGGCCGTAGAAAGAAAATCCGGGTACTCCTTCAGCTTGAATCAAGACAGTACGACAGTAATTACACCGGGCCCCTGAGAAAACTCCGGGCCCGGGGGGAATCCCCCCTTTTCCACCCCTCTCTCGTCAGGCCTGTATATAATATAATATTAAACTATAATATTCTTCAGATCAACTCTCTCCATAGTGTAAAATGCATCGAATCCTACCTATACTGCAACAAGTTTTGATTTTTCAAAAAAGAAAACCAATCGTTCCCAAAGGCACAAAAAAGTAGGACGGTTTAGATTTTGAGTACGATATTAAGATGATAAGACTTCAATAGTGGTAAAAACTCAAAACTTAAGAAATCTATAAATATAATAGTTATAACTCTGTCCCCAAACTGTTTTAAAATGAAATACTTTTGGATTAACAGATTATTACTGAGCTGATGAGACTCTGAAAACAGGCAGTAGTGAGAGATAAATTAAGTATTTGGGCTGGACATGGTAAGCGTTTCCGTAACTCCCATTTTCTGCAACAGAATGTGCCAGATTCAGATTTTTAATACTGTTGGAGTTTTGCTCTTACTCGAGCTTGTCCATTGCTCGTGGTATCAATACTGATTCTTTTGGCTATTGAGGGGCTGGAAATACAAAAGACAAACGACGCGTCGATGCAAAAAATCGTGATATTCGTTTAGACTTATTAGGAACTGCTTTCCGTATTACCAACAATTTAGCCTCAAATATGCTCCAGTAGTTAGGCCTTTAACAACGCAGCCAATGTTCCAGCTCACTTAGTTACCTAGATCCGCCTAGGAAAACCATATCTGCAAGTTTTACGTAGCTTGTGAGTAACTACCTGATATATATGTTTGAGTAACGTTTAATCTTACGATATGAGTTCCAAAGCTGTTAGAAGAAAAAATCAGTTGAAAAATCTTATTTCTTCATAAGAAATGTGAAATATTAACTTACTGTTTATAGAGAAGGTACAAATCTCTTCGCTGCTTAATAATTTGAGAATACTGCACATAAATTTACTCCAACCAAGATCATTTTGGCAAGGTCTGTCTCTTAAGTCTTCTATTAACACATAGAAAGTAGGGACCGGATGTATAATATCAAAATATACTTTGGATCGCCAATTCATCTTGAATTTGTGTTTTTAGAAAGGTTTTGAATGCGCTTATATCCACCATAATTCATTTATAGTGGCTGCCTGGCGTCTAGTTTCCCTGCTCTCATATAGTTCCTACATATTTCCTACTTTTCAGTACTCCAGCTGGGATAAACAGCGCATTAATGATTTTATCACTGTCAAAGTAAACTGCTTGGATGTCAACAATCGACGCGTAAGACTGGATGATTTGCCAGCTCTACAGAAAATAGCCGAGGGGTTACAAGCTCAAGCCAATAATAAGAGAACTGTTGAAACTACCGATGAGAATGACAATGAGGATGAAACAGTGCCGGCAGATGAGCTGGCAAATGAGCAAACAGTTGATGCTGCAGATGAGGAAAACGAAGAGGACGAAGAACTCGACGAATTGGATGACGACGATGTTGAGACGCTCGAAGACTTAGATGCATAAATAAGAAAAAAGTAAAATTAAATTTTAAAATGCAAACTTTTAAAAATAATTAATAGTATTATGGAAAGCCAAGTTAGTTTAAAAAACAAATCAAATTCAAATTGCTGCAAATTTTAAATTGAAATTAGCAAATAAATTTAAAATATTTGATGGACTTGCATGATGTGTGTTTGTTGTGCAAATAATATTAACAAAATCAACTTATTTGTTTGTTTTTTTTTGTTTTTGTACAATTTTATATAATGCAACTGCAATTCGAGCACACAGGGGTATATAATTCTTTTTTTTTTAACAGTTTAATATATAAAAGCAAGCGTTTTATGTTTGAGAACAAAATTTGCACTGAACTTGGCCAACAAAAATAATAATATTGATAATGGATAAAATTAACATGAACTTTGCTGGCTACCGACGACGCTCGCCTTTGACAGTTTTGCGTTTTTCTTTTTTCTCCTCCTTGAGCTGTTTTTGCTTTTCGCGATCTTCCTTGTCCTTAAGCTTTTTGGCTGCACTATCCATGCGCGACTGTTCACGTTTTTCCTTGGCCAGCGCCATAACATCCGACTTGTTGGTATTGGGCGCAAAAGTACTGGAGCCGCTGGGCTCAGTGGTTTCCACATCAGAGACAACATCATCATCCTCGCAAACGGCAGTCTGTATACATTAACAGCATGAATATGCATATTGGAGCTAAACTATGCGCCTTACCTGTGAATATTGAGCCAGTATTTGTTGTTTTATACGTAGCTCTTCGGCGGTGTATTCGCGCTCTTTGGCCACGGGTTGCAGTTTTTGTTGCTCCAATAGCTTGGCCAGCTGTGCATTGACATCAATGTCTAGACCCTTTTTGGGCGGCTCATCTGCGCTCGGATGACTTTCCAGCCATTTTTGTAGTATATTAGCCACAAGCTCGTTGGTATTGGAAGCCTGCAGAGTAAAACAACTGAATGAGTCACTGCCGACTGCACATGCCTTGGTTTCTATTTACTTACGCCCGTTTCACTGAGTATGCCCTCGAGTGCCTCAGATTTTTCCTCCTGTGACTCCTCGCCTTCTAGTATGCCCACAATATAGGCACCAAAGATAGATTCATCCGTGTTGAGTGCGCGTAGCTGCTCATTTAGCCATGTCTGAAACTCGGCGCTGGCGCTCATTATAATGCATATATGTGCTTATAGCACATATATATTATATACTGCAGCTATGTATAAATATATAAATGCACTGCCGGCAAATAATTTGTGCGCTTAGATGTAGTAAAATGTGCTGCAAAATGCAGCCACACACACGCCATAAAATATTGCCAAGAGTGTTGGTAAACGTGTGCAGCTAGAGCACAGCTGTTGCATGTTACGCAGCGCTGCTCAGCAGTTGTGAACACTATTAGGCTGGCTAGTGTGACCGTAACTTTTTTGGCGCCTAAAGTAAAAGTTGTTTTAAATTTGAATATTTGAATGTAATGTAGGAATTTTTGTTTGGATATATATAAAGAATAAAGGAAGCTGCTGGTTTAAATAAATTCGTTAACGTTATTTATATTTATTGATTTTATGTAAATTATAAAAATTTTGAACATTAAAAATAATTTTATAAAAAAAACTTTGAGATACCCTCTACCGCTGTCAACTGACTTTGATAATTTAATTTAATTTTATTCCATGGCATTAATATTTAGTTTTAGCTGACTTAGCTTTTCAACTGAATGGTTAATCTTTAAAAATATTAAATTAAGTTTACAATAACAATATTAATTCGTTAGGAAAATTGGAAAAAAACTAAAGCTGATGAATTTCTTAAACTACTTCTTAAAACTAAAACTCTAACTATAGATTGATATTTAAGAGTACTAACTTTAGGTTAGCCTGAAAAGTACCAATCCTGATGACTTTGATAAAAGTTGCTATAATGCATGGGAATCTAATAAATGAACGAAATGCAACCAATTTTGCACCAAAAGCGATTTTTTGGCCTATCGATCCGATAGGGGTCTATACTTCATAGTTAACTGATTTTGATCAAATTTTGTACAGTGCTTGGGAACTCTCAAAAATTTTCGAATGACAAATCTGGTTAGGATATCCATCTAAAACTTTTTGTTTTTATTAGAGGTCCTCTGAAACACCCCTATAAAATATATCCTCGATATAAAAAAAAAAATGGAATAAACTTGTCTTCTAAAGAATAATAAGAGATCTAATCTGAAAGCTTGGTCGCTCCAGCTCTTACCAACTCTGAGATCTAGGCGGACGGACAGACAGACAGACGGACTTGGGTATATTGACTTTTCTAGTCACCCTCATCATACTAACTTTGGGGAGTCTCCGACGTCCCTTCTGTATGTTACATACATTTTCGGCGGGCACTAACTTAATATACCCTTTGCACCTTAAGGTACGGGGTATAAAAAACGATGCTTTGTAGCGAGTTTGAGAGAGTGCCAGACTGACAGAGTCGCACACAGACATGGCTATATCGACTTTTTAAACGTTTGTACCTTCGTGACAGGAAATAAAGTGTGCAAATGAACCACTGTGACCCGGGCGCTTAATTTCAAATCCCATCTGGTTGTCCAAAAAAATTCCTCATTCTCATACAAACGTGATCCAGTTGAACGCAGTTTGCAAAAAACTTTTCCTAAGAATTTATAGAGGAAAGTGTGGTGAATTCGGAAGTGGGGTGAACCCGGAAACGCATCCTAACGGATTTCTTTTTTCAAATAAACGTGATGACCGTCGCGACGGTGGTTTTTTGATAATACTCCGACTCGAGTACACGTTCTGTTCAGTATAATTTTTCAAAAAAAAAATTACTACCTTGAAAGTTTTATTTTTTCTCGAGTAAAATCAAATGTAGGTATATCCATAATATTATTTAGACTCTATACTTAAAAAATGCTAAAGGGTTCGTTTCGATTTTTGCAAGCCACCAGAATGACGCTACTCCTTTTCGAAAAAGTCGATTTTTGGTGAATCCGGAAGCTCCATTTGGAAGTTCGTTTTCGTGTGCTCTCAATTCAATATTTTTTGCTGTCGATATCTTCGCATATTTCCCTTTTTTGAATTGATTCAGAAAAAAAATTTAAAAAAGTATGCCACCATGTTTCCGGAAGTGTCGAAAAGAGCCAAATAATTATTTTTTGAACATAATTTCAGCACGGATTTCAATTGTTTTTGTGTCGAAATGCCGAGAACTTAAAAAAAAAAACAAATCCCCGAAAGCCAGTTCCTAGTTCTGATGATTTGTTGGAAATGCTGATGGCAGTGAAAATCGACAAAAATAGTGCTCTTTCAGACGATTTCCCTCTTTTTTAAAAAAAAAACATTTTTTTAGGCCATTTCACCATGCAACAATTTTTTTGCCTTTTTTTTACCAAAAATAAAGAAATAAAATGTTTGCGATGAAACTTTGTGGCGGTTTTTATCATTTTTGGACACTCTGGATTCACCCCAAAAAAATCGAAAATCACGAATTTCCTCATTTTTGCTCGGAGTTCAATCTACGTGACAAAAAATTTTCATATCGCTCTGAAATTTTGACACAATGTAGCTAATTCAATGTCCTGAACGACACAACATTCAATTATGAAAAAAAAATATTTTTGTTACTCCAAAAAATTTACGAAAAAATTCTTCCCAATTCACCCCACTTTTAAAATGGCAACCTTATTTTTCTTAAGCACCGTTTTCGAGATATTTTCGAAAAACAGGTTTTTGGGCACTTTTTTCAGTTATTCCTCAATATCTCGTGAACAAATGTTCGTAAAAGAATTCCCTTTCAGCTTAAAGCTTAACATAATTTTCAAAAATTTTTTCTCGTTAATTAAAAGAACACTGAAAATTTGTAATTTGGAAAAATGGTCGAAATTTACACTTTTTTTTCTAAATTTTCTTAATCTGTACATATTATATATCACTGCAAAGAGCACATAACTTTCGATCTAATCGTCTTTCATGTCGATACAAAATTTTGTTCACGAGATATCGAGGAATAACTGAAAAAAGTGCCCAAAAACATGTTTTTCGAAAATATCTCGAAAACGGTGCTTAAGAAAAAAAAAAAAAAGTTTCCCATTTTCGTGTTTCTCGACCCCAAAATTTCCCTAAAAAACTCTTTTTTAGAAAGTTCATTTTTCGTGTAAGCTAGTGTAATCATTTGTTGTTGCTTTAAATATTAATTACTCATTATTTTATATAATTAAAAAGTTCAAATTAATTCTACGTTTGAAAAGAATTGAGCTTTCAGTCTTTTGAATATTATTAAATTCCATTTTGGGATCATCCTTAAACTATGTGACGTTGATTTTCGTCAAAATAGACCCCCCCTACCCTTGTGACACAGTGACGGAATTTTTTTTGAAGATTTTCCATATGATCGTTTATTTTTTTATTTATTTATTTACAAACAGGGCGACTGACAAAAATTGTCAGTCAGGGAATTATTATTATTATTATCTTATAATTAAAAATTATAAACTAGCTTAAGGACTAAGAGCGGTGGCTGCGATGGCCTTCTGCCCGTCAGAGTAGGATAAATATATGTTATGTAAAATTTTAAATTAGGTGGTATATATTTGCTGATTTAAGGAATTCAATTAGTGTTAGTGTAGTTTTATGTGTTGGGTTGTTTAGGATGTCGATGGATGATCGTTTATGGATGATCCCTTTACTACAGATTTATTATTTTGAATAATGCAGCTTAAAGTTGCCATATCAACATATTTGTCTGCGAGCTACCACTCGTTGACAAAACGACAAACATACAGTAAATTTATGAAGCAAGAGCTTTATATACAATATATAAATAATATATTTTTTTTAAGTTTTTCCGCTTTTAATTTATGTTGTGAACTACTACAACTTGACGGCCAGCACACATCGCAACGCGCCGATGTCGATAGCAGCGCTTATCACACATCGTTTGCTAATATATCGCATGACTATCGATATGCATGCTGTCTATCGCGCTTGTGCAGCGCTCATCACTCAATTGTCGCTCTAAAGTTGCGTGCTTTATTTGTTTGTATTAAAGAGTATTGTGCAAATGACTTAGAAAAAATTAAATCTAGTAGTCTCGCCAAACGCATAAATTAAAACTAAATGCTTAAAAATTGCTAAAAATTATTAATTTTGTGTCAATTTTTGTTGTTACGCACGCGCTCAGCAACTGTAAATAAAACGGTAAATCGAGCGCGAAAAATTCTCAGAATCAGTGTGTGCATCTGTATGTGTGAAAAAATTTCTGGAATTTGGACGAAGTAAAATGCTTGCAGCTTATTAGTTGCTAAATTTTAAATTAATATTAATTAAAAAAAAAACAATTGCGGTGTGAGTATATTGTTGCTGCTTTTAAGCTCAAGTACTATAAATTCCAATTTTTAATTACTTTAGGCGCAAGATGGCCGACTTGCAAGCCAGTGAGAGTTCTGTGGATTTGTTTTTGCAGCATCTTGGCTTATACCGCAAACATATGCTGCCGGATGCGGACAGCATTTTCCGCATTGTAGCCGAACAAATGTACGATAGCCAAGTGTTGTACTATGAGGTGCGTCAGGAATGCATCAGATTCATGACCAGAAAGCGTCATTTATTTGAGCACCATATAACTGGCGACTTTGATAGCTATGTGCTGGAAATGTCCAGAACCAAAACGGCAGGCACCACGCTGGAGCTATACGCCATGTGTCTGCTGTATAAACGCAATGCTAAAATCTTTAAAAGCTTGCAACTGGGCTTTGAACTCAAGGTAAGCGCAAACTTTGGGCACAAATTTCGCGTCTACCAGCTGAACAAGCACTTTGATGCAGTGTACCATATGAGTGAAATACACAAAGCCGGTGTTTGCCAGGCCATAAGCTATAAGCTGATTTATAAAGGCGCCTTTAAATTGCCAGATCTAGAATTTGCCGTTGAAAGCATGCTGCATCCAAAAACCTTTGAAGATGCCGAATATTGCAGCGTTTCCCATACAAATGGTGATTTTAGTACGCGTGTGGTATGCAAAAATGGACGCATCTTCCACTTCGATAAGCCACACCATACTTGCTGCATTTTGCCTGATTCAAAGCTCTGCGGTTTTCACAACAACATGCAACTGCAGCCAGTGTGTCCCGAACTTATGCAATCTTGTGTGCGTCAAGTGCTTGAGTCGCGCCAAACTCCATTTTCGTTTAAAGTGGCCGAATCCTTGGATGCGCGCACATATCGCAATATGGAGTTTGATTGCTGGACAGAATTGCGCGAAGTGGCCAAGTCCACTGATGCCTATGATGGTGGCTACAATTTTGTAGTTGGCGCCAGATGTCTTGTGGAGCTGCTGAATGGCTTTGGAAATCAGTTGTTTACTTGCTATATACAATCACTTTCAGCGGACTTACGCTATGCCAATGTACATATTGTAGAAATGGCCAAAATCGTTAAGGTGCCCTATAAGCATCTTCATCCTTTGCCGCCAAATCAGTTTAGTCCATGGACTATGCCGTCAAGGGCCGCCACACCTAAGCGGCAAACCAAAAAGAAAACCAATAAGCCGAAGCAGCAAAGCCCAGAATTGCTTAACCCTATGACTTCAGCACGCTACTCGCAGCAATTTGCACAGCAGCCTGTGACGTCACCATGCTATCCGCAGACGCTGCTTATGCAGCATAACCTACAATGTTCTCAAACTCAGCTGTCCATGACTGCACCATGCTACCAACAGGAGCTGTACATGCAGCAAAGCCTGCAATGGTCTCACACAGAGCAGTCCATGACTCCAGCAAACTACCCACAGCCGATGTTTATGCAACAACACCCACAATGGTCCAATCCTCAGCAGCCGATGACCCCCCCACATTTCCCAACGCCACTGTCAATGAATGTTACGTTCCAAAGCTCACATGTCCAAGCTACAACACTGCACAGCACTCCGCTGGAAAATGTGCCTTCTATGCAGCCAGCAGATGCAGCCCAGCTCGAAACTATAAGCAACATCCAGTTTCAAGAATTCTTAATAAGAATGGACGAACTTCTTGAATCCTAATGTATGTATTAACAACTAGGCGAGATTTTCCTTAATCTTTTAATAAGTTTTTTTTTTTTCAGATTTTGAAAACTTAAGTTTTCTGTTTTGAAGATTTTTAATTAATAATAATAATAAGCTTGTTCAATGAGTTAAAATTAAATTCTTTTCAACAATAGATTTGTAGAGTTGAAATTTAATTTTTTTTTTGTAATTTTTAAAATTTTTTACCGTTTCTTAGCTCTTAATTAAGCAATAATTTTTATTTTTTTTGAATTTGATTATCAACTATCGTTTCTTTAAAAAATTACAGACTTATTAATTTGGATTTTTTTTACATCTTTTAGATCTTTTAAAAAAAGTCTGCTTGTAGAATTGCTTCAAGTTAAGATATGATTATCAGCTCTTGTTTCAGCATTGTTGAGATGATCATCATTTTTTATTTTAAGATAATTTTCTAAGCTCTTTTCTTAAAATTGTATTTTTTTTTTCGTATATTTATTTATTGGCAATCAACCGATAAATTCAAAAGATTATCATCCAATATTGACACAAAAAGTAAAATTGTAGAATTGGCTTAGATGAATGAATATAATTTTTTATTTGTAGATCACTTTCTAAGCTCTTTTCTTAAAAGTTAAAATTGTAGAATTAGTTAAGATGAAGTTATGAGTATCATCTAGTCTTAGCAAAACATGACTTTGAATTTTCTTCATTTTTTTTTTGGGTTTTAATTCATTCAAACCTTTGCGCTAAACTTTTTAAAAAGCTCTTAACTATAAAATTAAAATTTTTGAATAATTACAGAATTGCAAACTCTGATTTTTTTAACTTGGTCAGGAGATGATAATCACAAAACATTTCCAAAGCTCTTTTTCTGATGAAAGAAATTCAGCTTGTAGAATTGGTTAAGATTAAGTTATCCGTTTTAGCAAATAATAGCATACTTGTAAACTTTGATTTTTGTTGTTTTTTTTTTTTTGTTTTTAATATATTAAACTTTTTTATAAGCTCTTAACTAAAAAATGAATCTTGCTAAAAAAGATTTGATTATTTTCCGCCGCTTCGACAAAAAACTACAGAAGTCTGTAATTTGGAATTTTATTTTATTTTTTGTGGTTTCATTTTGGAACCATTTTCTAAGCTCTGTAAAAAAAATTATTTTTTCCTTAATAATTTAAAATTAAAATATGTTTACCGTTTTAGCAATAAATTATAGTTTATAATTAGGTTAAGTTAGGCTAGTGCTGAGTTTCGGACTGGTATTTTAATACCTGTCTGACTAAAGAGACCATGCAGTCGTAAATACATGTAAACTCGAAAATTTTAATTAAAATTCAAAAACAAAACGAGGCATGTAATATCTATAATTAATTTCTAGTTTAGTTTTAAAAAACCAAATTATATGTAACACCACCTTTTTTGATTAGAATTAAAAATATTTGTAAATTGAATTAAATTAAATTAAATTATGCATTATAACACTTCATACGCTTTAAATTTTTTTTATAAATTCTTAACTAAATAAATAATTTTTTTTTTGCGTATGGCCCATAAATATCGAAACGACGAATATTCGTATTTATTATTTTTGAGCAAATAGTATGGGCGAAAATAATTGAGGCGAGCCACTTTTTTGGTCGACCTTTTCGATTTCGATGATATTTTGAATTTTTTTAAACATTTAAAAAATGTATTTTTTTTTTAATTTTAAAATTCAAAAGTGATCTCTCACTTTAAAAAAAAAAAAGGTGTTAATGCCATTTTATTGTTGATAGAAGTGGGAGATCAATTTTCAATTTTAAAACTAAAGAAAAAAATTGCAAAAAAGATATTTCTTGTCAAAGACAAGTCTAATAATAATAAAAATGAAAAATCCAATATTTCGTTATCGATAACTCGAATATTCGGAATTTTTCAATAAAAATTTACGAGGTTACTATTTTCTAATAGCTCTATAACATACGTAAAAATCATCGAAATCGAAAAGTTCGACCAAAAAAGTGGAGTTATTTTCGCACATATAAAATATAATATATCTTTAAAGTAACTTAGAGAATAAGTAATAATATTTAAATTATTTAAAATTCAATTTAACAATAGGTAATCAAAAATGTTTGTAAATGACGTATTTTAATGTTGAATTTAAAATAACCAAATTGTTAAAAACTAAAACTAAAAAAAAATCTCAGCCAAAAATTACAATAAATGTTATGCAAGTTTCAGGAATTCTTCTCAACCTAATTTTAAAATTCCTTTTTTTTGGATGTATTCTTCTAGGTGAGCACTGGACCGGGTAAGATATCGGCTGAATTGAAAAATTGAGGGATTACTGTCAAATTCTTGCGTGTTTAGCTGATTTGGTCTCCCAAATTCAGACGTTCGTACGGACGAACGGAGTGCCGGACACAGCTCAATCACTATCCAAGGTTATGATAAGCACTTTGGCATAAAGTTCACGCCTCCTTCTACCTGTTACATACATTGCATGAATCTAGTATTCTCTTGACCCCGGTTTCCTCGCTTATTGAGCGGAAGAAAACCTTTTTTGAGAAACTTAACAATATGGTCTTGATCAAATAGCCGTGATTGGGGGATTCTCTACCAGATCTGGATTTTTCTAAAGGGCCTGTAGCGCATAAATTCTTCGGGACAAAGGAGTGTGCCGTGCCCTTACTTTTCTCTAGACGGCACGTCTGGGAGAGACAAATGGTCAAAATGGTGGCCAAGCATAATGACTTCTCTCCTGACTACCAATAAGAGGTTTAGGGAAGTTCATGTCACCATAGAACAGATGCACAGACTCACAATTCGCATATTAAATGCGTTTGATGACAGGGAAAACTGTATTTGAGTGTTCCTTAATGTTAAACAGGAGTTTGACAGAGTCCCGGCTCCATACTACTACGTACAAAATTAACCCTCCGTTTGGCACATGGTCCGATAACCTTAATATATTTGAAAAACATCCTTATTTTTAAAAATAAATATTGAGGAAAAGTCGGAAAATTTCAAGATGATTGCTCAATCAGAAGTATGTTAAAAATACAATTTAAAGAAATTAAAAGGGGAAGAGTAAGTTCTGTACGTGCCTAATCTGTTTCTGTATTCTGTTTGCGGAACCATTTCGAGGATTCGATAAAAAGAGCCAGGTCCGCTATAGGCCGATTTGCCAGACTGCCCAGGTTTTCAAAAAAGGGCTTGCCCAGATACTGGATGCGTTTCCTAAGAAGTGCAGGGCAGTCACACAGAAGGTGTTGGATACTTTCTATCTCCTCTTCATCCCCGCAGCTCTGACAGAAATCGTTGTGGGGGACTTGCATCCTCTCAGCCAGAAGGCCTTTGGCGCAGTGCCCCGTTACAACCCCCGTCACCCTCCTAGTCCTGCTCTTCTGGTATCGCAGGAGTTCGGAAGTTCGCTTTGGGTTGTATCTTGGCCAGAGTGCTCGGGAGATGTGACAGCCGGACACGGTGTCCCATTGTCGTTCTGCCTCGGATCTGACTATCTTTTTGATCTCTGAAATCACATGCTGTAGAGGTCTTGCTATATCCGTAACAGATGAGGCAATAGGTAGCGCTGATCCTTTTCTAGCACACACACAAGATTCAGTGCCCGAAGCCTTGCTGCGCTTCTGGCTGCCGTAAACTTCAGGAAGCTGCCCACTGGTTTTAGGTACAGAATGACATCCGGAACTGCCTTAGGAGTGGATCGCAGGGATCCGGTAATACCCAGACAGGCTGCCCTTTGGACCCTCTGAAGCTTGTTTAGGTAGGATTTGGTGTTACCCGCCTTCCACCAGGCCAACGCTTCATAGGTCAGGATAGGTCTGACGACTGCTGTGTATAACCAGTGTATGATATACGGTTGCAGCCCCCATTTTCTACCGAAAGTCTTTTTGCAGGTGTAGTAAGCACCCAGCACTCTCTTTATTCTTTCCTCCGAGTTTCTCTTCCATGAGAGTTTAGAGTCCAGAATGACACCCAAATATTTCGCTTCTGTAGATCTTTTAAGTTCCGTTCCTCCGAGGGATGAAGGTGTGAACTTAGAGATCTTGTACTTTCTAAATTTAAATGTAAGTGCTAAAAAATATACTAAGGTGAAAGACAACACCCGCTGTATGGCTAGGCAGGCAACTCCTAGTGCTGCCTCATGCTCCTCATGAAGCTCCCTTCAGAGCTCGCACTGACAGCACGCTAAAAAGCTGACGATTGAAAATGGCAAAAATGTACTGGTACCCAAGCAAATGGAGCGGAAATAAAACTTAATTGTAGTTTATGGACTTACAGCCGCTTGGGCAGGATGTAGGCCATCGTTTCGGAGCATTAAGTCATCAGGCCATTCAATTGATTAATGTTTAATGCTACCTTATAATGAGCACGGCATAGGGATGGACGCACAACAACGACCATCAACTGGTTTATATATATATATATATGGTCCTATGGCTCCGCGGGGGAGCAAAGGGCCGCAACGAGGTTCCTCCATTTCCCTCTGTCATGCGCCAACCTCTTGGCTTCACTCCAGGTTTTGTTGGATCTGAGCACGTCAGCTTCCAGATTCCTCCTCCAGGACAGGGCTGGTCTGCCTCTGCGACGGCTGCCTTGAGGGTTCCAGTCGATGGCGCTGCGGGTAATGTCGATTGGGTCTCTTCTTAACACGTGCCCAAGCCAGTCCCATTTCTTTTTCAGGATTTCAAGGCGCATCGGTATCTGGTTGCAGCGAGTCCACAAGTCAGCATTTGAGATAGTATTAAGCCAGAAAATTCTCAAGATTTTTCGGAGACATCGATTGATGTATACTTGCAGCGTTTGGAGGTCAGAGGCTGCAAGGATCCAGGTTTCGCAACCATACAAAAGAGTGATCTTCACGTTGGAGTTGAATATTTTTATTTTGTTGCGTCGTGTGATAGTCGTGGAGTTCCAGACAGCATTTAGCGCACCAAATGCTTGCTGCGCTTTTTTTGTACGGTTTTCGATGTCTTCTCTTGAGCCACCATTACCAGATATTATACTCCCCAAATAGCAAAAGGAGTCCACGTCTTCAAGCTCTACGTTACTGATTTGGAATTTTTGCGTGCCGTTGGTGTTGACACGCATCACCTTTGTCTTGCCAATGTTTATCTTCAGGCCTACTTTTGCGGCAATTTGTGCCACTAATGTCAATTTTTTTGACATGTCTGCAAAAGTGATGAAGCCATGAGACAAATATCGTCAGCGTAATCGAGATCTTCGAGCCGTCCATTAAGTCCCGAAGTCCAAAACAATGTTAAAGAGAAGAGGTAATAGCACGCAGCCTTGGCGTACTTCCGTAGTGATTGGTAGACGGCCACTCAGCTCCTTTTTATGCATGACGCGACAGCCAGCGTTGGTGTATAGTGCTGCGACTAGCTCTATTAGAGGTTTTTATACCATATATATATTTCCTAGAATTCCAAGGTGGAACATAGGGCAACTGTGAAACGTTTGTTTTAAAAGTATGAAGCCTTCTCCGCTTGCTTAAGGCTGATCGTTAGGTTTTCCAGAATATAGAAAAGTTAGTCCTTCGTCCGTAGTAAACTCGCCTGACTACGTTTCAAGAGCCCGCTGCACAAGCCATAGCGTCACCCACTTGATCTGCGTTTTGGCACGAATCGATTACATATGCTAAATAGAATTGGAATTCTTTAAAATGCTTTCATCGTTAAAGTATTTTATTCAAGTGGCACAAAATTAGAACCCAAAATGTTTTGTTAACATTCTTTTAGTTAAAATTCAAAGATAATTTGAACTTTAATCCAAAAAAGTAATGCAGTCGCTATTTTTAAATTTTCAAACTGCTTAACAGCTGCGCTCAACAGCTGTGAACGCTTGCAAAAAGTTAGTGTTGCACAACGCGCATTTCTTGCGCGCAGTGGCAACGCCAAGCAACACAACACCAGCTGAACTAACAGCTGTTTAGCAAACTTGAAGCTGCTTCTTTAAATACGCATTGACCATGGCAAAGACAAAAATGTAAAAACGAACAAATGTACAATTTACGCGTGTTTTGTTGCCAAGTGTTTTGTTAAAACTATTCAAAGTGAAACATTTATGTTTTAAACTCTATGTAATGCTTGTCAATGTGTTTGTGCGCGTTTTTTCTTGACCAATTAATATATAAAGTTTCACACACACCGTTAATGCGTATGTAGTTCGGCGTATACGCTTATAAGAAACATTTTAATTCCGCGTTGTCTATAACTCTGTATGTATTTATTTAAACAATACCAAAGTGCAATAACAATCAAGTGGCTTATGTAGTAGTGTTAAACGTAAACAAAGGATATCTCCACAAGGAATACAACAAATTGTAAGTGTTTGTCTCTTGGTTGTTTTTGTCTATTTCTGTTCGTCGCGTTGTAATATTTTGCAGCCCATGTATACAACAACAAATGATACATTGACGCTGACGTCGACGTCGGCGTCATAGTGCTTCACTTCTTTGGCAGCTGCGTCGCAGTTTGGATACACTGAAAAATATTGAAGTTAGGTTTTGGGTTGGAATTTAGAATCCTTGAATGAAGTGCAGTCGTTAACAAAACTTAGGGCGTAGCTGAAAGGGGGCCAAAAAACATTTTTTAATATTTTTAACTTAAATTTTTGGATCTACACTTAAACTAATAAAAGTAGAAAGTTAAAATAAGACTCGTTGCATGCGTTATTTTATCTTCAGCCCGCATCAGTTTTATTAGCAAAATATTGTAACTCCTTATACTCTACACTGAGACTTTTAAGGGTCCTTTAGCTTTGAAGGGGGACGTGACAGACTATAAGTTATTTACGCCTCAATTATGAGCATTGTTTAAGAATTCGATAAAGACAGGTACGTCCCTGTGAGCACCTAGTCTCAAAGATCAAAAGTACTAGGAATATCAACATTTTTAACTTTAAATTGGGATGAAGTATATATTTTTATACCAGACACCCGCATGCAATGCATGGGGATCATCCATAAACTACGTGACGCTCCAGCGGGTGGGAGAGAGGCGAAGCGTCACGATCATATGGAAAATCTTCAAAAATATTCAGTCACTGTGTCACAAGGGGAAGGGTGGTGGTGGGGGTGTCTATTTTGACGAAAATCAGCGTCACGTAGTTTATGGATGACCCCATGAGGCAAGAGCGAACGTACCAAACTTTTACTTGTTTATTAGATTAAGCAGTGTTTGTATGAACAACTAGATCTCAAAGATCCAGGGTCGTCGAGAGAAAAGTAGTTGCCTAGTGCTGACTTTGGTCAGGCCCTGAGAGTATTCCGTTTATCAGAATAATCAAAATGCTTGACAATTTTCACAAATCGACAGGCCTCTTTATAGAACTTTGGGCTAGGAGATAAGATAAGGGTAAAATTTCGTAACAAAATTTGGCGTTCGGAAGACTTGCAAGCACTGCACTGTAGGCCAAGATTTTCATATTTTGGCCAAAACTCTGTCATTTCCATAATAATTTTTTAGAGTGATGAAATTTTAGACACGTGTTCCTAAAGGACTGAGCTACTTTTCTAGCAAGTTTGAGCCTCCTCAGATTTTTTTAAGATTTTTAACTACTCGAATATATTTAAAACCAAAAAGTTTTTAAGCTCAATTTTATTTTTGTTCTAAAGTAATATTTATAAATAATAAAGTGAATGAAGATTTCGTAGCTACAGGTATCATGGTAAATGCAGATTTTTTTTTCTGTAAATTATCGCAAAAGCTCAAAAAATACAAAATGTCAACTTTGATGGTTAATTACTTAAAAACCTCTAATTATAATTTAATAATTTTTTCTGCACAGGATACCTTAATATGTGTAAAATCATATTGAAATATCATTTTGTTCAAATTTTTACTTTCATTTGGAGGGCTTTTGGCCAAAATCTGGCCACGCGGGCCCATTGTGCACTATATCAAATTTTATCAAAGTCAGTCAAAAGTTTTTTAGAGTACCTAGGCACTAGGTCGAATTTTATCGAAATCGTTTCGTTTATCTACGTGTTTGATGTGATTTAAGTATATTTATTGACTTTGGTATCCTCAAAAAAAATTCCGAAAATTGTAAATTAAAATCAAATTAGATTTTTCTAAATCAAGAAAAGTTTCAAAAATTTTTGTAATTTAAAAAAAAATTTATAAATTCTACATTACCTCAAATGTGTTCCGGGGCTCCATTTTGGAAAATCGGATAGTTTAATAACAAAATTTTTCGTTCTTTATGTCCTAGTTTTCTTCGTACGGGATGGTAGAGCAGAATACTTTAAAAGATACCCAAACAATTAGTATACTCCGTTCTTGGGTTAAGGGTTTCCCAAAAATCTTTCAACACACTTGTAAATGTCAAATTATAAAGTTTTCTTGAAATTTCTTCAAAACTTTTCCAATAGACTCTCAAAGATCTTTTGACCCACGTATTGCTTGTGGTTTAAAATTTTATCAAAATAAAAATCTGTCCCTCTGACGAATTGTTGTTGCGCTTAAATTCGCTGGAAGAGATTTCTTCCATTTCATTGACTAACTCCAGCTTGACTTCCAGCCACTGTCTGTGCTGTTCACATACAACTTTAATAGCTATCTTTTACCTTTTAGGGTATCCCAAATTTGGCTATTATCCACTCTTTTATTTCTTTGAGCTGTTGTTTATTTGTGTCGTTTGCTGCATTATAAACAAAACCAACCGAATACACAGATACACAAATACTTTTACACTTGGCTCATTCGCAGTTGGCAACAAGTGGATGGATAGTGATAGATAATATACATGTATGTACATAATGTATAGATACATAATATCAATACATTCATTGTTTTGAGGCGTCGTTTATTTTATGCAGGTAAGTTTCATTTCATTTTTGTTTTGCATATTTGAGGTATTGGTTTTTTGGGAATGGGCGAGGCGCCCTTATAAAGTCTGCTATTTTTTGGATATCTCTGTGCACTACTGTGAGTACCCACTGCTGAATTTTGTTGATTGACTTTTAGTAACTTATTTTAAAAGACATTGGGAGAGATAAATGAGATAAACTCAATTAAAGTCTTTAAAAAAAAAAAAAAAATAGACCTCAACCTTTAATTAGGTTGCGCATTAGGATACCATCTCAAAGTTAATGAGATATACTAGGGGTCGATTGAGTTGCTACGTCTCATATGCAAATATTCTATAGGTTTTCTTGATCCCAATTATGTATTCAGAACCGCCGGGAAAAAAAAGACGTCGGCAGGCTCTATGACCACTCCCTTGTCCCGAAGAAAAGAAATAAGTATATACTATTGGGCTCGTTAAATAGTGTTTTATTATGACAACTTAAGCCCAATTTTTCTTCTGATTTTTTTAAACTTTCGAAATAAAATTTAAGAAACACAAATGGGTTTTTCAAAACGATGGTCCTTGCATATTCTATGGTTACCATCACCATGTCTTTAGAAATCTTGTTCAGGTTTAAAATGTTAAGGACAGCGGATTTTCAAAAATTTCATACATCGCTCCGGGCCCCAAAACCCCCCGTGGATTCGCGGTAATCGGCCGACTATCTGGAATACCCGAAATATTTTTTCTGAGTCCACCCATGAGTCCAACCATGCGAAACTTTTTTCTGTGTCCACCCTCGACAGGATTTTTTATAGTCGGTATGTCTGAAGTGTAACCGGACTGCTATTTGGAACTCCCGGAGATTTTTTACTGATTCCACCTTCGACTGGGTTTTTTATACTCGGTATATCTGGAGGGCTGCCGGCGTACTATTTGGAACTATCCAAAACTTTTTCTAGCTCCACCCTCGATGGGTTCCTATATGTACGGTATGTCTTAAGTGCAACCGGCTTACTATGTGGAATACCCCGAAAAATTTTTTTGGGTCCACCCCCGACAGTTTTTTATAGTTCTCCACCCTACTATTTGGAATTCTCCAAAACTTTTTCTACCTTTACCCTCAGCGGGTTCCTTTATAGTCGGGATGTCTTGAGTGTAACCGAGCTACCGTTTGGAACTCCCCGAAACATTTTTCTGGGTCCACCTTCAACAGGGGATTTCACTGTTTGGAACCACCCAAAACTTTTTTCTGTGTCTACCCTCAGCAGGATTTTTATAGTCGGTATGTCTCGAGAGAAACCGGACTGCTATTTGGAACTCTCCAAAACTTTTTCTAGCTCCACCCTCGAGGGGTCTCTTTATGTTCGGTATGTCTTAAGTGTAAACGGCTTACTACGTGGAATACACCCAAAAATATTTTTTGGGTCCACCCACGACAGTTTTTTATAAGCGGGTTCCTTTATAGTCGGGATGTCTTCAGTGTAAACGACCTACTGTTTGAAACTCTCCGAAACATTTTTCTGGGTCCACCTTCAACAGGGGTAATAACTGTTTGGAACCACACGAAACTTTTTCTGTGTCCACCCTTGACAGAATTTTTTGTAGTCGGAATATCTCGAGTTTAACCGGACTGCTATTTGAAACTCCCGGAGACTTTTTTGTGAGCCCACCCTCGACAATGTTTTTTAAAGTCTTGATGCCTCGAGGATCTACAACCTACTATTGGAATTTTTCAAAACTTTTTCTAGCTTTACCTATAGTCGGGATGTCTTGAGTGTAACCGACCTACTGTTTAGAACTCCCCGAAACTATTTTCTGGGCTTTTCTATTCTCATACACGTCGCCTTGTTCCACAATTTATTGAGTCTACTGAAAACTCTTAAAGGTATTTATTTTCGATCGATATTTGTCAATCTCTAATGCTATTATTATTCATTAGGGTGCTTAAATTAAACATTCTGTGTTTGTATAAAAATCCAGTAAAATAAGCAATTGACGCATCAAATCGTAATTTCAAGTACCATCTGGTGCCGAAAAAAAATTTCGACCTGTTTGAAGGCAAAACTGTGGAAAAAGCCGCACACAGAGTATTCTCATAAAACACACAATAAATTCGAGTAATTTCTTGATGTTGTTTAAATTTTTTGTGTAATTTATGTCATTGAGCAGGCGACAACGTGTTGCATCCACCATAAATTTTAATTTCATCATCGTCATGGTCATAATCATCATCATCATCATTGTCGTCATCGTCATCGTCATCTTCACGAGCAACGTCTTTGGCAACGTCCTCGGCACTTGGCTTTAAATATTTTCAGCAAGCTCATAAAACTCGGGTGATTCTGCTTCTGCTCATGCTCATGTTCATGCTCATCCGCACCTGGAGGCCCCCTGGTTTTAACGGCTTCTTTCAATTGCTTCTTTCTTTTTTTTTTTTTCGTTTCTGGTTACTATTTTGCTTTTGACGCACCCAACGACAATATAGAAATTTTGTTGTTGTCTGGTTTGAGCGGCATTAACCCGATTCCTTTGTAGGAAGTTATTTGCCTGATTTTTATGTGTTTACATATGTGTACACTGTACAGTATATATATGTATATACCTATAGGTATACTATATACTACTAGCTCTTTATGGGCTTTTCAATTTTGTGCATTGATTAAAAGCAATTTTGAAGTTGCGGCGTGTTAAAATAAAGTTTTATGTTTTGTTCAAAATGTAATGTAATTTTGAAAAAAAAAAAACTAGCTCTTTAGCTAAATAATAATTTGCCAAATCTGAGAATAAAAACTATTTACTATATAGGAAAGTATCTTAAGCAAAAGAGATGGGATAGATTTATAGATAACAAGCAGTTTCTCTGCAAACCAAATAAAGTTCATTTGAATTGACATGATTGCCATGGGGCGCTTATCCTGTCAAGCATTTCTTGTTGCCGTTGCTGTTGACACAAGCGTGTGGCAGTATTTTCCTGGGACTCAAATATCCTGCTGGGAAAACAAATGAGAGATAGAGAGTGTTTGAAATAGAAATAAATAGATTTAAAAGATGAAAAAACTGTGAAGGGTAAATGAAAGTTTCTTACATTTAGTGCTCAGGTTAAAACTAGGAATTGCTCCAAAATTTGTATGATTCATTTTAAAAATCTTAAAAAACTAGTTTTTCAGAAACTTTCTTAAGAGAGCTGTATTTCTAGTTGCTCCTTTTCATAGGGCTACACTGATAAAAAGAGGGTCGGAATTTAAAAGTTTTGGTCATAAAATCGTGATTTCCTTGTCAGTTGAAGAATGCCGCTCTTGAATCAAGAGTCTTAAAAATAAGCCCTAAAAATTTATTTCAACGTTATTTTTTTTCTTCGAAATCTTCGTACTTAAAATATTTCGGAAAATCTAAAATCTCGAAAAAAAAAAACAAACTTAATTTCACAATCTTAATTTTTTTTAACTATATTGAAATGAAATATTTGTAGCTCATTTTAAGAACAAATTACTTTAAAAGAAAAAATCTAAGAGATTAGATTAGAGAATGTTCGAGTTGAAAATGGAAAAATTCAAAATCTTATTTTCGGATTTTAAACAATCATGAAATTTTGTTTAAATTTTGGGAATCAATTTCACAGGCCTACAAATACCGGGGTCATGTCAGTTGTTGGAAGGCTAAGGGTCATTTGCGAAGTAGTTTGCTGCGTAGAATCCGAATCCGGGGTCAGCTTTGGCCCATCACTTCAGGATTTTGAAATATTTGAGGTTATGTACGCGTAAAACGGGGTTTTTTCCTACTTTTGAGGTTATGTGCAGGGTCTGTCACTCCAGTTACATCATTTAGTACGACTCTTACACTTTAATTTAAAAGTTCAAGCGATCATTTACGATTTTTTTTCGCAAACTTATGGCTATTCAAAGTTACAAAGTATATCCCTAGACGTCATTAGTATTTGCATTAAGCTTTTGAGACAATAACACAGGCCAACATGGTTTAGTTGTTGGAAAGCTAAGGGTCATTTAATTTCAATAATAGAAAGAATGCTTCTGAGAACAAAAATCTTGAATATATGACCAAAAAATCACAGAGCTAAGAATGTTGGAGATTGAAATCAGACTGAAGAAAGTCTAAAATCGTGATCAAAACCTTATTTTTGAATTTTTAACAATCCTGAAATAAGATCTTTATAATTTTCTTTTAAGTTTAAAGATACTTATTAAAATAGTATAAGAATAATTTTTGAAATTTAAGAAAAATTCAACTCTATTTTAAAAGTTTTTTAGATTTGAAATTTTTGCATGCTAAAAATCTTAATTTAATTAATTTTTTATCTTAAGTCAAATCTTTTAAAAGTTTTTTAGGAATTTTTGGTATATTTTTTGTTTTTTTTCATTTTTGGATTTTTTACAATCCTAAAATAAGATCTTTATAATCCTCTTGTAAATTCAAAAATAATATAAGTATAATTTTTGAAATTTAAGAAAAATGCACCTCTATTTAAAAGTTTTTTAGATTTTAAATTTTCTATGCTAAAAATTTTAATTTTTTATTTTAAGTCAAAAGTTTTAAAGCTTTTTTAAGAAAGTCTAAAATAGTGATCAAATCTTATTTTTGGATTTTTAATAATCCTGAAATAAGATCTTTATAATTTTCTTTTAAGTTTCAAAATAAAACAGTATAAGAATAATTTTTGAAATTTAAGAAAAATTCATCTCTATTTTAAAAGTTTTTTTAGATTTGAAATTTTTCTATGCTAAAAATCTTAATTTAATTAATTTTTTATCTTAAGTCAAAAGTTTTAAAACTTTTTTGAAATTTTTGGTCTTGAACTTGAATGAATTGAAATGGGCATTTTATAATCTTCTTTTAAGTTTAAAAATTCTACTGCGCTAATTTTAAGAATTTTTGGCCTAGCTTTACAGTAATGAATTGTAAAAAGATTTTTAAATCCTTTAAGTTTTAAAATTCTTATTAAAAAATATATCTTTGTGTTTTTCGATATTTAAGAAAAATGTACTTTTAGTTGTATTTTAAAAGTTTTTTAGATTCAAAATTTACTGTGCTAAAAAACTTAATTTAATAATTTTTTAAATTTTATTGAAGAGTTTTGACACGTTTTCTAAAATGTTTGGTCTTGCTCGGGAAAAAACAATTTTACAATCTTTTAAGTTTAAGAGGCAGCCCTATGCCCCACTAGGGGAAATTGAATCTAAGAAGAAGAAATTTAAGAATTCTTATTACAGTAAAATAGATTTCTTTTTTCGAAATTTGACAAAAATTCACTTTTTTTTTTTTTAGAAGTATTCTATATGTGAAATTTTATTATGCCAAACATCTTAATTAAAATTTTTTTTTTAACTCAAGTCATAATTTTTAATACGTTTTAAAAGTTCAGTATTTGTATCTAAGTTTAAAAATTCGTATTAAAATAAAATAAATTTGTTTTTTTTTTTCCGAAATTAATGGAAAATTTGTATTTTAAAAGTTTTTTAGTTTTCCTGCCCTAAAATCTTAATTTAAGAATTATTTTTTATTTATTTTAAATTAAAATTTTTAGTACCTCTTTTTTAGGAATTTTTATACCCTGTACCGTATGGTACAAAGGGTATATTAAGTTTGTGCAAGCCGAAAATGTATGTAACATACAGAAGGAGACGTCGGAGACCCTCCAAAGTTACTTAAAGTATGATCAGAGTGACTAGAGAAGTCGATATACCCATGTCCGTCTGTCCGTCTGTCTGTATGAACGCCTAGATCTCAGAGATGGTAAGAGCTAGAGCAACCAAATTTTCAGATTAGATGCGCTCTTATGTCAGGGGAGACACGTTTATTTTATTTTTTTGATATCGGGGTTATATTATATAGCTCCCATAGGGGTGTTTCAGAGTACCTCGAAAAAAAACAAAAGTTTTAGATGGATAATTCGGTTGTTTATGAAGATATCGTAACCAAAAATTTGGCAGGCAATAGTTTTTTAGAGTTCCCAAGCACTGCACCAAATTTGATCAAAATCGGTTGACTATATCATATAGCTCCCATAGGGCCAATCGGTCAAAAAAACTCTTTTTGTACAAAATTCGTTGTGTTTCGTTTGTTTGTGAAGATATTGTAACCAAATTTGGCATTCGGAAGTTTTTTAGAGATCTTCAACACTGCACCAAATTTTATCAAAATGGATTGACTACATATATCATATAGCCGCCATAGGACCGATCAGTAAAAAAAAAGTGTTTGATACAAAATTCCACTGTTTATTTTTGTTTGCTTATAATATCGTAACCAAATTTGCCAAACAAAATATCTTTTGGAGTTCTTAAGCAATATATCGGATTTAATTGCAATATGGTGGTACAGGGTATCCCAAAGTCGGCCGCGCCCGACTTTAACGTATGCCATCTTTTTTTTTTATCCTTTATTTTGAAAAATTTTTAAAAATTTATTAATTTTGAATTGAATTTAATTTTTATTTTAATACAATTCGTATCTTTATTCCAGAATTTTAATTTTATGTGAACAATTTTTGTGTTAATTTGAGATGGTTGGTTCATGCCTTCAAAATATTAAATTTTATGTATAGTTCAAGAAGTCTAAACATTTTTTAAGATTGTTTGCTCTTTTTTAAGAATGAAAACTAGAAAGCCTTAACTTCTCAAAATTAAGATTTTATTTTTTTATGAGTGTATCAAAATTTCAAGAAAAAACTAAGACAATGCAAGCTATTAATGCCAAGAGTTTTTAAATCTTCTTACCAGATTTGATTCAAAATTATCGTATTTCTGACCATATTGTGAAAAAATATATTTTTTTATATAAATTATAAATTTTGTCAATAAAAACTCATATGACTCAGAACAGAAAAATTAACCTGGCATAATTTCGGTACGAAATAGTTGATTTATGTAAAAAGACAAACATATTTTGCAATTTTTCGAGTCTTATTGAAAAACGCAAGTGGCTTTAACATTTTCTGCGCACTTTATATCTTACTTTCTTATTCAGTTATAATATTTAAAAATTTAATCATAGATAAATGAGACAAATGTAAAACGTATTTCAGGGAATCGAACCCAAATCATTAATCCAATAAAATAAATCCTGTAAAAATATTTTCAATAAAAATTTGAGTTTAACGCAAACGTGACGAGTGATTGTAAACGAAACTGAAAACGTTGCCAATATGTCATTATATTTGTCTTATACGAGAGCAGTTTTTAATACTTTGAAGACACTGAACTAATAAAAAAATATTATTTTTTTAAAATATTTTGCAAATACTTTTGAAAGATGTTGGCATCTATCACAGAAAGTTTACGCAAAAAATTGGTTCAATTGGTTTAACTGGTTTAATTTTTGTATGGCAGATATATGAAATAGTGAACAAAACTTTACCCGGTGTTGGCTATCGATGGATTTTTTGAAATCAAACCTTAGGAGAACTTCGAGCCCGAAGAAATCCTACATAACTTCAAACGATCCAAAAAAAAACTAACTCAATATTTTTCATCGCTGAATTTCAAATTTGGGATAGGTTAATACCCGATCTGTTGTTATTCATAGCTTCCTAAGCTTTAGCAAACTAACAAAGCTACCCGTTTTGCTTGCTCCTAGGGATAAAATGTGTCCTTAAATAGAGACCTCCCATCAAGACGCCTACATGATGCTTTGTCGCATATGAAAAACTGATTGAAAATGCCAGCAGCTTGTGGGCACCATTAGAGGACTGTGTAGGCACCATGGGTGGCTGGCTGATGGATTCATTTCACTCGCTAGGCGGTGGATTCGTTTTGACTGTGTGATGGAACCAAGAAGACTTTGACATTTTAATTTTACAACAGGCAACAATTTTTGCCGCTATCATTGCCTTGTCATTGACAAATTGCCAGAGTATGTGTGACAATGTTTCCTTTTTGCCATTTTATCTTTTTATTTTTATTTTTATTTATTTCTATTTTATTTTTATGTGTGTTAAAAATGCCGTTAAGCATGACATGTCCATATAACATATATTGTTATGTACATATATGTACAATGTACTTACATATAGCTTTAGATGGGTCATGTTGATATATGGAATCTACTGTGACTGTTTGGCATCATCTTGGCTCCTGTTGCGCTCTCAAGTAGCCTCGTCATGTGCGCGCTTTTCCTTCTTTTCCAGCAAACAATTTTCAATTAAGCGCACAATCACGATAAATAAATCTCCAGCAAGCAGTTCCAAAGCTCTTTTCCCAGCTTCCGAGCTAGTTCTATAGCTATTTTTGCGGTTTTTCATGCCATCACATTAGCCTGGGGGGTCTCCTAAGCCTTGCCCATACACTCTTACTATCTCGCTCTCTTCATGTATCTGTATCTCTTTCCCTTATTCTCTCTGGATATGTGCATTGCACAGTGGGCCAAAAGTAATTTATATGGTATACATTTGATGTGTATTGGAACAATATCTTGAGGGTATATTAAAAAGTCATATTTATTAAAATGCTATGCAGGCGACTAGCTGCTGTAATTTTTTAAATAAAAATCTCATGAAAGTTGAGATTTTTGCTGTAGACCAATGACCAGAGGGTAACCGATTTATGATTTTTGTTTTTTGAAAAAACACCTCAAGATTGATGATTCTTTATAACATATGAAAATAAATTACTATTGGGCCGTAAAACGAGCATATTTGCTGCTTCCAATGAAAGCGATTTTTTTATATGGTTTGAATCCGACTACTCTTTTGGAAGTGAAATCAATTCGAATTCTACATTCTTACATTCTATTTATGTCAATTTCAAGTAAGATATTTATTGATAATAATTTTTAATTTTTTTTTTCTGAATCAACCCAACGAATAGCAATAGCTTAACCCAAAACAAATCTTTGGCATTCGTTCACATAGACAAACATGGTTCATGTCTCGCATAAAAAATGGTTCATAAAACAAATTTGCCTCGTACTAAACTTTGCTAAATCCTGGTTAATTTAAATAAATATTATTGCTAAAGTAATATTATATTGTAAATTTATTTAAAAGACAAAATAAAAAAAAGTATCTACTAGCAATATTTCAATTCAAAGAAAATGTCAACGATATGAAGTAATCGAAATGTGCAGAGTTGTGCTAACAAGGGCGAATTTCAGATGATATCGACAACAAAAAATGTGAAATTGGATGCACGCAAAAACGAAAACGAACAAAATTTATTCGTTTTCGTTGTTCGTGCACGGCCGATAAAAATAAATTATTATTATTTAATAAAACACTCTTTTAATACTAAAAAAACTCCGATCCAAAAATCTCTTTAATTTATTTGTATTTGGACTAATTTTTACCGGAAGCCTAAAGAGCTATACAATATTGAACCACTGCACCCAAAGATTTGTGTGTGTTTTAAGAAAAAACAGGGTTAGCAGACCAAAACATCCTTTTACAAAAATGAGCAGCATCAATAGTTTGGTCAAATCTAACCTATGGGCCGAAGTCCTTTACAATTGTGAACACCAAAGCTTAAATAAACAAAAAAGTTAAAAAAATATTAAGAAAAAAGTTTCGGAATCACCAAATTTGGTTTGTATAAACAATGTTATGTATCCCTTCTCTCGAAATAACCCACGCACACCCGAAATCGAATTGCCTTGGTTTCGTTCATACCCTCAACCTACATTTCAATTAGGAATTTTTTTAATTGCAAAATGTGAAGTTATTTTTGAAAGAAAACTCGGGGTGGTAAGCTAATTTTTTCCAATTAAAAATTTCATAAATCATTTGACTGTCCAAAGAAAAGTTACTTCAAATAACACTAAAAAAGTGTTTTTTAAGTTAATTTGGGGTCGAGAAACACGAAAATTGCAACCCTTTTTTTTATTTCTTAAGCACCGTTTTTGAGATATTTTCGAAAAACATGTTTTTGGGCACTTTTTTCAGTTATTCCTCAATATATCGTGAACAAACAGTTCCTATCCGATTTCGAAGATCTTAGACTCGAAATGTTCGTAAAAGATTTTTAGCTTAAAGCTTAGCATAATTTTTAAAAAATTTTTTTCCTTAATAAAAAGCATTTTTTCCTTAATGAAACATGGTCAAAAATTACACTTTTTTCGACTTTGGTTGCCTGTAACTTCGATAATTTTTACTTAATATTTACATATTATATATCACTGGAAATAGCACATCAAAACCTTTCGATATAATCATCTTTTATGTCGATACAAAAAAACTTTTTTAGGAAGGTTCATTTTTCGTGTAAACTATTGTAATTTTTACCGTAGGCCCTTAGTCTACAATATCCTACACATTTGAAAGCCATCTGCAAGAAGTTCGCTTTAAAAAGACAACTATGATTTATCGAACCATTTTCCCACTTGTAGAATTTAGAGGTTTACTTCGGCAATAATAATAAAACGCAACACAGACTTTCTGTTTTTTTAAAAACCCATCTGTGGGCGCAAATTTTGTTGAAATCGGTTGGAAACTTTTGTAGTGATAGGCAAAAATGATAAGCCCTCTAGGTCACCAGAAACTCATTCACCAAAATCGGAACGTAGAGTCATTTATGTTATATGAGAAATCGTGATTCTTTTTGGGGATGCCAAGCCCCGGTACCCCGCAACTTTTTTTTAAGGTAACATCGACTGTACCCACTCATATGAGGGCTGGTATGCGAAGAACGCAGGTAGCGGAGCCCTCTAGTTTTATTTAAATTTTTTTCCTATCATAACATACAATACTCATCTGAGCACCCTGTAATTAAGATCAGCCTTGACAATGCAGTTGCATTTTAGTGCAATTATTACCACATTTTGCCCACTGTACAAAAGTGCGACCCAGGTAGCGACAATTGTAGCCATGCTGCGACTTCAATGCAATCTTCAAGCAGTTTCCTCTCAATGAGCTAACACGCTTTTGCTTCTAACTGTTGCCATTGGCCCACTCTCCGCTGGAAGTTGGCTCTTAACTTGGCTAGTTGGTTGTTTGTTTGTTTATGTTTCATTTCCTTGCCATAAATTTGCGGTTAGCTATGTGTGTGTGTGTGTGTGTGCGTGTATATAATATTTTATAATGTTGATATATTATATGTATTGCAATTTACGAGTTACATGAAAAAAAAAATTGTTTGGTTTATGTGTGTGGTCACTAATGTGACTCTCTTTTAGTCGACTATATCTCTCTCTCTTGGCAACTCAAATTCAATCAAGCGAAATTTAACAAGATTTCCGTGAAATGAAGCGTCGCCGTCAGCTCCAAAAAAAAAAAAAAAGCAGAAGGAATCGAAATGCGCTCTAATGGATAGAAGCTGTTTAGTTTATAAAACGCACAAAAGCGCCGGCTTGTGCTCTGCTGCTCAGACAAAAATTAAAAGCCCTACAAAAAAAATGCAAAAAGAAATTATATAAAAATCCAAACCAGAATCAAACAGCAGAAACATTTTTTTATATAAAGTAAATAATAAATCAGCGAGCAGACGATATACAATATGTGCATATGTATAAACACGCATACAGTTACACATATACGCACACAGATACTTACACATGCTTAAAGCTAGGCATCTAAACTGCCAATGAAAGATTTAGTGGCAGTCTTGAGAGTCTTCTGCTTCGGCTTAGGTAGTAGCTCCAAAAAGGAAGTAAACAGGATTTTAAGCATTACCAGGAATTTCGTTGCTGTTGTTGTTGTTGCTATTTTTTTCTTGTAGCTCTTGTATCTTTAGTGTTCTTCTGTTTGTTGTTTCTAAGGCCTGTCCTTAACCTCATCTGCACATAGTTGGAAATAGTAGTTTTACCGCAACATTTTGCTGTTTTGGAAATTCGATATATTCAAATTTTGTAGTTGCTTTTCTTTCGTTGCTTTTTTTTTACGTTAGCTTTTAATGAATTTCTGTGAATTTTAATAAATGATAAGCCATGTAATTTGAAGACTTTGTACATAATTTTTTGGTATATTTGTTGCTGTGTGAACGTTTAGAAAAATTAATTTAAGAATACAAAAAAAAAGGGGAAAAAAATAAAAATAACATAAAAACGAGTTGAAAGCAAATTCGTCACTTGATGCCACGAATACGCGGAATTTTATGTTGGCAGTCAGCTTCAAAGACTTCTTGGGACAAGGCAGTTATGTATAAAATTTTTAATTTTTGTATATAAAGCGCACATGGTCTTGAACGAAATTTTATATAATTTATGAACTTTTGAAAGTTTGAAAACAAATGACTTCTTATAAGTAGCTCTATGGATCTTCCTTAAGATGCGCAAAATTTATTAATTTAATAGTTTGTTTGGATTCTTAGAGCGTCACTTGGTTGCTAAACAGCTCACAGCAAATAATAAATAGTTAACCGCTTTGTAAAAAATGTTTCGTAACGTTTTTTTCTACCAGCTATTAATAATATGCTTGCACTAGAGAGCTGCACAAAATGTTCTAAACGTCGCACTTCACTACTGCACAGTACTTCCAAGCAGCAGAACAAAATGTTTTGATATTCTGTTTGCTTCAAAACAACACCTTCAGTGCTTGAACTGCCTTTGCTTCAGTGCCTGACAGTGCTTGAATATTTCAAAACATTAGAACATCAGACAAAATGCTTGAGTGAAGCAAATTTTCGGCAAGCATAGCCAGTGCAGTAGAATGTTTTGATTTTTTGCGCAGCAGACATAATATTAAGCCACACACAGACACAAGCAGATTGTTTGTTTGTGTTAGTCAAAAAAACCACCGCCAAAATCATTGCAACAACAAAAACGTTCTGCTATGCTTGAAATGTTCTACTTCAGTTTGGTTCTACTTGCATTTTGTTTTACTGCAGGTTTGTTCTGTTTCACTTTTGTTTTGATGTTCTATTGCTTGTTGTTAACCAAACACTTTTGACACCGAAGTATTTGCTTTGTTTTGTTCAAGCCAAAGACATGAAGTTCTTGAAATAACAGTTTTTTTTTCTTTTTGTGTTGTGTTTTTCATTCCCACATTTAGGCCTTTATCAAAACATTTCTTTTACCGGGAAACAAAATCCCACTAAATTTCAAAATTAAACTCTTATCTTGGCAAAAATGAATATATTTGAGTAACATTTTGAAGCCTTGTTCTTAAAGTTTCAAATTACCGAATATGAACTACGTTTCATGGTATGCTATACTATGACGAACAAGAAAGTTATATCTGACAGCAATCTTAAGTTTTGCTCTCATGTAGAAAACGTGGAAAACAAAAGAATTAGAGTTTAAAACACATGTAGAAGGATAGCCGATAAATCATAGGGAACATCGCGTAAGATTGTCCGCTGGCCATAACGATGCTCACCTAGAAGGTAGAGAGCCTAGCCTGAGTATGTTTGACAGGAGCCATGGGTACCTAGCCGATCCCTGTTCTAGACAATTGGTTTGCAGCTGTAGAGGATTGGAATAATTGTTTAGAGCAAAAAAGGTTTTTTATTTTTTAGACTCACATGAGCCACATTTTGTGGATATAATCAACATGTTAATTAAGTTATCGAAAATTTGAATTTTGTTGTAAAGGGTCATCAATTTTGAGGTTTTTTTTGTTAAATAAATAAAATACACAAAAATTTCAAATGAATCGGAAAATCTTTATTATCAATAGAAATAACCATTCTTGCAATTCACTTTTTAAAAATAAGCCCTTTCAAATGTTGGCTGCAACTGCGCCGTAACGTATCTCGCGAATAACAGAGGTAATGTTGGCCTCTAATGCTTCAATCGTATCTGGATTATACACAAACACTTGAAACTTCACGTAGCCCCAAAGGAAAAAGTCTAACGGTGTAATATCACACGATCTTGGTTGCCAATTCACCGTTCCGGAGCGTGAAATTAATTTTTCACCGAATTGGTTCCTCAATATGTTCATTGTTTCAGGGGCTGTGTGGCAAGTGGCGCCGTCTCGTTGAAACCAAATGTCATAGAGATCTCGGGCGTTAATTTCAGGTAGCAAATAATTCGTTATCATGGTGCGATAACGATCGCCATTGACGGTTACGGTCCGACCAGCCTCATTTTTGAAGAAATATGGACAGATGATACCACTGTCATCCAATAATGAATATTGGGTCTCAAATTTGTTGATGGTATGGCGAATAGTGGTCTCAGTAGGTCGATTATGGCGACCATAAAATGGCCTAAGCGCGCGAAAAAATATTCTTTACAGAACGCGAATTTTCGTAAAATAATTGTACGATTTGTAAACGTTGTTCGGGTGTAAGTTTTTCCATGATGAAATGGCAATGAAAACTGAATAAAAAACACATGGTTTATCAAAAAAACCTTATTGAAAAAAAAACCTCAAGATTGATGACCCTTTATAATACCTATATCTTTTAAAGTTTTTTTGCGATCTTAAAAGTTATGAGCCATAGGGGTTATAGTAAAAGGAAACGCATCTCTTCAAAATCCAATGACTTTTATAGTTTGTATGCAAACCGTAAAATTTTTCTATTAAGAATTCTTTAAGCGACATTAGTGCTAAATTTGTGTCTAAATATTTGTACGCCCGTTTGTCAGGATAGGGGTTATAAGATGAACAGTAGAAAAGTATCCAACAACTGAAACGTGGATGCCCTACACTTCTTAAAAAAAAACGCAACCAAAGCAAAGCCTTTCTTTGAAGACCTGATCTGTCTGGGAATTACGCCCATAGTGGACTTGGCTCTTTGTATCGAATCCTAAAGATGGTCTCTGGCAGCAACATAATCCGCGATATTCCAAGATTCACCTTACTTCCAAAATTAAGCACCTAAATAACAGAGATCCGAGATCAAGGTGTTCATACGAACGGCTACTTTGTCAGAATTGCTTCAATTAATAAACGAGTTATTCTGGTTCATATTGATAGGTGTAACAAAAAAATCGAGTAACATAAATTCCAGATTTCACGTAATTTTTAAAAGGAACCTCTTAAACTACAGTCAAACTTTGCTATAATGACAATTTTTGGATATTTATAATTTTTTTCAGGTTCCTGTTTTTTCGATATCGAATTTTTGTAAAACGAAAGCAATATTATGCTCCCGTGAAAATTCACAGAATTGTGCAGTGTTGGAAAACCAAATAGAAATTATTAAATCTTTGCTTGACAAACAAACGTTCCTAAAAAAAAGATAAACCATAACTGGCTTATTCTTTCGAAATTCAGGAATATTGCGTCATTTGTCTTATGGCTTTTGTAATTAAAAGTTTCGAAAAATGCGCATTTAATCAACTATTTAAATTGCACTCCGGTAAAGTTTTACAACACTTGTTCTTGTTGCCGTTTTAGCTTATTTTCAAGCGTTTTGCTGCATTTTGCCAGCACACGTAAAAGTGAGCAATTATTTGTGCAACATAATTAAAATTTTATTAATTCATAAACAAATGCGGCAGTACAACAGCAACAACAACAACAGTAATAACAATTACAACAAATGCAACAACGGCGTCTGGTTGCATTTGTCTGGTTTTCAACACTTCATCAACATCCAAATGGCAAAATGTTTGTAGTTGTTGTTGTTGTTGCAGCTTGAGCTGCTGCATCATTCATAAAAAATTCCATAAACGCAGCCACACTCGGCAGTATACACAGATACACTCACACACACACACACGCACACAGATACAAAGGTTTTCGCACACTCAGAGCAATGCATATTTGGTGGCTTACTCCATTTTCACATTGGTCTCCTCTGGGTCTGCTCTATGCGTTGCCTTGCCTGCTGAGAGCTTTCCGCTCTCTGGCTCAACCTCTCTCTCTCTCTCTGCCTGTATCACCTCTGCCAGCTCCCTTCGTCGCTATGGTCAATTCCAATGTAAGCACGTGTCGCCGTATGCGGTGTAATGGCTTTACATATGAGAGTAGAGAGATGTGTGGGTCTGCTTATAAAGCTCTTTGTATACCCTGCACTTATGACAGTGTTAACAAAAGCGTTTTTTGCATACATATTAATTTTTCATAAGCTGGGAAAGAAAGATCGTATATACACTAGGGTGGCCATTTTTGCAACATCTCACGATTTTACTAACGCCAGCCCCTAAAAAGTTTCCTTTTTACCTGCATATAGCGCCTGTAAAATTTAAAAACGATACGAATGTATTTGATGGGTCCGGCAAAAGGTCAAAGTTCATAAAAAAGTTTCATATGAATGCATAAATAGCGACCAAATCGTAAGTTTGACAAAAACATGTTCCAAATATAATCAATGGGTAATTCAATTATCTACAGTCGAGAAAAAAAATTATCGAAATCAGTTTAGTATAACCAGAGATACTTACTGTTAAGTAAAGGCACTTTTTTTTTTTTTTTTTTAATTTTGGAAAAATATCTCGAAGCCCGTTTCATGAAAAAAAAATGTTGACTGCATTTTCGGTTTTAGCATGTCATTTTACTACAGAAACGATTCAAAAATGTTAAGGATACGAACATTTTTTTTTATTTGTAAACTGGTGTAATTAGTCAATATAATCAATTTTAGAGCTTACCAAATTTATTTAGGCCGACTCTATATTTTTTAAAATTATGTTTTGATAGATATGAGACCTTTTGAACCATAATTTGTCTGATTGGTAACAAGATTTTAAAGTTTATGTAGAACAATACAGTCAAAAACGGGAAAAGTGCAAGTTATGACCTTTGACCTATTGCCGGACCCATTAAATACATTCGGATCGTTTTTAAATTTTACAGGCGCTATATGCAGGTAAAAAGGAAACTTTTTAGGGGGTGGCGTTAAAAATCCTCCATACCAGCGGCGGCCACCCTAATATACACTTATCTTTAATTTATATCGAGAATAAAAGATTCAAGCGCTGCTACTGGGTTTTTAACCTGGTTTTATATATCGTGTTACCACTATGGGAGTGTCGACGTGATATAGCGTGATAAAAACTGTGATATAAGTAATTGTTTTCTAAATCGAACTCTAAGTTTGACTAACGAATTTTTGATTAGCAAAACACCTTTTTAGAATTTCTATTCTTTTTATGAGAACGTTACACGGTTTTGAATGAAAAATTTTTTCCGAAAGTAAATATTTAACATTTTGAAAAATTTTCAAATATTTCTTTTCTAAATCGAGCTCTTATATTGGCTACAGAACTGTAATTTGCATGAAACCTTTTTAAAAAATTCTATACCAGAAATTTAGTTTTTGAATAAATCATTGTTTTTGGAGGGTTCAAATTAAAAATCTTTAAAAATATTAAAAAAAATAATTTAAAACCACATAGAAATTAATGTACAAATGACTGGTTTTTTAAAACGACAAAAAACTAAAATTCCATAAGTAAGCTAGTTCTGACAACTTAGTATGGTAATAATAATATTAGTGGGGAATGCTGCACTGCGACCCGTAGGATCTATTGTGCTCCCTTCTAGCCCTAGAGCTCCTCCACTACCCCTATATCTGCAAAAATTATTAGAGATGGGTCTAGTCTGGTGATGTCATGTATCGATACTCTATGCCCGCCGAGGATGGATGTCCTTCTTCTAGCAAGACCGTCACACTCTGCAAGTATGTGTAGAGAGGTTTCCTCCTCAATCTCATAAAACCTGCATGTGTTCGAGCTCATGATACCACTAGTACTCAGGTGTCCCCTCAGTAATTCAGCTAGTATTCTAAGAGAATTCTTGCCCAGTTGGGATATTTTCTTGAACCTACTTAGGTTATAGGAGCCGAGTAGTTGCTTGGCTTGCCGTAAGGCAGCCGTACCGGTCCAGTCCATTTGTCGTCTAGACCTTTCCTCTTCTCTTAGCAGCTTTCTAGTGGTGTGTCTGCAAATGCCGCAATAAGGTTCAGGCCCTACTAGTGGTTTTGCAGCACCATTCCTCGCCAGTTCGTCAGCTGCTTCTTTCCCGGGAATATTCTTGTGTCGGTTTTTCGGTTTCTATAGGAGTTAAGCTATCTGGCATATAAGTGTGTTCATACGAACAAGATGTAAATGGCTATTTGGATACCCGGTCGATGTTGATCAAATTGATGTAGAGCCATTAGAACTTTTTTTTAGAAAAAATTCTGATATACCATAACTTAAAAAATACTAAAATTCGAAATTGAATGTGAAATTTTTCTGTCTCCTAAAGACGAATTGATTCCTGTATTGTGCGAAATTTATGATTTTTTTTAAGATCTGTAAACATTATAAGCCATCCCGCTATGGAGGGTTAAAAAATATCTTCTAGTTTTTGACTTGTACTGTTAACAGTGCTTTATGGGTATATACTGTCTAAAGCTTTTAAGAAACTATAAAATTTTGTAAGGAGTAGACTACTCTCTCTCTACTCCGGGGTTTACCTTGAGTCTGCAGCGTATTACTAATTTAGATACGATATCAGAACAATGTATACAAAATTAGTTTTTAAGATAAATGTTTTTTCTTTTTATATGAAAACAATAAATATAATAAATGTTTAGAACTATTTTAATTATAGTTTAATATCAAATTAAATTTTTTATTATTATTTTCAGATACTTTAAAGGATATTTGCTGCAATTTACCCAAAAACTAGAAATAATGTAAGTCTACATTTACTTTATTTATGCTTTGGTTTGGATTGACTGATCTTTTAACTATTAAAAGTGTATGTTTGAACTAATTTATTCTATAGATTAAGCTTCAAGAACCTCAAAATTTAAACATATCAATTTAAAAAAAAAAAACCAAGGCTAGAAACTCCACATATTTTATGTGTGATTCGGTTTTGAACTAATAGTTTTTTTTTTGTGAGTGAAGTTCAAGAAGTGGAGCTCTGAACGAAGGCTTTATGTGAACCCAAAAGCACAAAATTTGTATTCAAGTTTTGTTGATTCATTAAAACGTTGGAGACTTTTAAGACGTTTAACTTAATTCAATTAAAAAATGAAAATAAATAATTTTAGAATCATTCCTGACTTTCTTAAGTTATTTTCTCTAAAATCGTACTTTTTTATGAAAGCTTTAAAGAATTGTAATTTTTTATACCCTGTACCGTATGGTACAAAGGGTATATTGTGTTTGTGCAAGCCGAAAATGTATGTAACGTACAGAAGGAGAAGTCGGAGACCCCCCAAAGTTACCTAAAGTATGATCAGAGTGACTAGAGAAGTCGATATACCCATGTCCGTCTGTCCGTCTGTCCGTATGAACGCCTAGATCTCAGAGATGGTAAGAGCTAGAGCAACCAAACTTTTATTTTTTTGATATCGGGACTACATTATATAGCTCCCATAGGGGTGTTTCAGAGGACCTCGAAAAAAAGCAAAAGTTTTAGATGGATAATTCGTTTGCTTATGAAGATATCATAACCAAATTTGGCAATCGGAAGTTTTTTAGAAACCCCCAGCACTGTACCAAATTTTATCAAAATCGGTTGACTATATCATATAGGTCCCATAGGATCGATCGGTCGAAAATTTGTTTTTTGTACAAAATTCGTTGTGTTTCGTTTGTTTGTGAAGATATTGTAACCAAATTTGGCATTAAGAAGTTTTTTAGAGTTCTCAAGCACTATACCAAATTTGATCAAAATCGGTTGACTATATCATATAGCTCCCATAGGACCAATCGATCAAAAAAATCGTGTTTTTTACAAAATTCGTTGTGTTTTGTTTATTTGTGAACATACCGTAACCACATTTGGCATTAAGAAGTTTTTTAGAGTTCCCAAGCACTATACCAAATTTAATTAAAATCAGTTGACTATATTATATAGCTCCCATAGGGCCAATCGGTCAAAAAAACGTTTTTTGCACAAAATTCGATGTGTTTCGTTTGTTTGTGAAGATATTGTAACCAAATTTGGCTTTCAGAAGTTTTTTAGAGATCTTCAACACTGTACCAAATTTTATCAAAATCGGTTGACTATATCTCATAGCTCCCATAGGGCCGATCGGTCGAAAAAAAGTTTTTGATTAAAAATTCGTCTGTTTTTGGTTGTTTATGAAGGTATCGTAATCTAATTTGGCAATCAAATGTCTTTTGGTGTTCTTAAGCAATTTACCGGATTTTATTGCAAGCAGTGGTACAGGGTATCCCAAAGACGTCCGCGCCCGACTTTAACGTACGCCATCTTTTTAATTTGGTCGAAGGAATCAAATTTTTTCGAGCTTAAAATTATTTATGTTCCGTAACAACAGAGAACTAAAATTTTGTTTTTTTTTTTGGTGTTTCTCACAAAGAGAGAGAGCACTGCGACCTGAAGATCTATTGTACCATACCCATTATTAGGACAAAAGACCATCTGCCTTCCTTATGAAAAGCAGTAAGTCTTTCGTTGGGATTCGACGTAGATGGAACTAAGTGATCCGTTCAGCTCCCAAATGTGTGGCTCTATCCCACACTATTGCAGGACAGTCGTCTCGTCGTCTTCAAAACAAAGCCTACACTCTGAAGAGCTCTACCATTACAGTCGAAATTTCCTATAACAAACTTCTCTTTGACGATTTTTACATATTCAGACGTGCTGCGGAAAACGAAAAAAGAAAATTTCGAACCGTAAATTTGACCAAAATATGTTCCAAGTAAAATCGATAGGTAAGTCAATTATCTGCAGGTTGAGAAATAATCAAAAT
Organism: Chymomyza fuscimana; assembly: GCA_949987675.1. Taxonomy (NCBI): domain Eukaryota; kingdom Metazoa; phylum Arthropoda; class Insecta; order Diptera; family Drosophilidae; genus Chymomyza; species Chymomyza fuscimana. The sequence goes on along the minus strand of OX465088.1, from coordinate 37,413,483 downwards.
CCGTTTAATACAACCAGAGATATTTGATTTTAAGTAGACACACTTTTTTTTATGATAATTATGATAAATTGTTTTGATTTCTCTTGTAATGAAGTAGTCGGATTCAAACCGCATAAAAAATTCGTTTTTGTTGCATTGAAAACAGTCGAACTTTCCTAAAGCGGGCTTTTTTGCAATGAATTTTTACATATAAAAAGTTTATGTTAGGCAAACTGCTTATATGATTTCCTTATAACGAACCTGCTGCTGTGCGAATTTGCTTTAGGGAGGTTCTACTGTTGCGACAGCTATATGGGATTAAGCCAAAATGGGCTTAACGCGTTTATTGCTACTAAAAGTTAAAAAATATGACGAGCTAGAATGTTGCGGGTTGGAAATTGGTTTTATTCCCTGCTCGTAATATCTCGTTTATTTATACTTTCATTGCTCATCTCTTTGGAATCTCATTCAAAACAAACCCACAAAGACGCGATATCTAGACAATGTTTGCTTTTTGGTAAGCGCAATTGAGTTATTGGTTTTACTAAAGCTTCGATTGGGCTTAGGTTTGACTAGTTGCTTGGCCTTACGAATCCATTGCTGGCAGCTGTTTTTCCAAACTACGTCTTATTAAACAAAAAAAAACAACAACAAAATCTTGTCGAACTTCCGTGCCAGAAAAGTAAGACACAAAAGAAATTGCTGCTAAAGCAATGGCAGAAACAAAGCGCTCTAATAACGCCGTAGAAAATACAACTTTAAAAAATAAATGAAAAAAATAGCAACAAAAAAAATTAAATGTTCATGGTTGCAACACCTGTCGAAATGTGCCATCAGCTGAAATGTAGCACGTTAAATAAAGTAAAAAAATAAATAAATAAAAATAGAATACATAAATATTATTAAAAAAAACTTAAATCGAAAGAAACGTAAGAAATAGCAAATACAAATTGAACCAAAAAAAAAAAAGCAAAGCGCGCACTGCAAATATACAACAAATATGTATATATAAAAAAATAAATACATACAAAAATATACAGAAAAACAATTTGGAAAATTGCAATTTCTGTGAACAAATAGCAATTTAAATAAATAACGAATAAATTTCAATGGTCTGTGAAAAGAAAATTTAAAAAAAAAAAATAAATTTTTTCGGAAGAAGTGCTAAAAAGTTTGTAGAAATGAGTTATGCAAATAAAATGCAGTACATTGTTAATTAAAAATGAAAGAAGAAGAACAATGTTAATATCAAGACTATAAAATTGGTAAAATATTATAAAGTGCAGACAATTAAAAATATTCAATATAGAAATGGTTTTAAAAATAATTTGGCAATAAAGATTTAAAAAAAAGTAGTAATTAAACACTTAATATTTTGCATTATATAAATATTTGATTATTCTGTCTAAATAAAAATACTCGTACCAAAAAATAAAATAAAATAAAATAAAATAAAATAAAATAAAATAAAATAAAACAAAATAAAATAAAATAAAATAAAATAAAATAAAATAAAATAAAATAAAATAAAATAAAATAAAATAAAATAAAATAAAATAAAATAAAATAAAATAAAATAAAATAAAATAAAATAAAATAAAATAAAATAAAATAAAATAAAATAAAATAAAATAAAATAAAATAAAATAAATTAAAATAAAAAAAAATAAAATACAAAAAAAAAAAAAAATAAAACAAAATAAAATAATATAAAATAAAATATTGTTTTAGTTGTCGTTGTAGCTTTAAACAGTGACGTAGATAGGGGATCGTCCCCTTCCAAAATATGGCTATAAACAAGATATTATTGGAAAAGAATTAAATCATTTTAAAAATTATCTTCGATCATTTTTAAGAGGAATTGATAGTTTAGGTGTAATATCTTTTTACTTGCAAAATAAAAGCAAAAAAATTAAATTCAAATTAACTCTTTATTTTTTAAATTTAAAAAAAAATTTAATTTAAAAAAAAATTGAATTTAAAAAAAAATTTAATTAAAAAAGTATATATTTAAAAAATAAAAAAATTAAAACGTTATTTTTAAAATATATAAAAAAAAGTTATTAAAAACAAAAATTTAAACAAAAAATAAGATAAAAAAAAAAATAAACTAAATATTAAAATAAAATAAAATACAATATTGCTGTTGTTGTCGTTGTAGCACTAAACAGTGACGTAGATAGGGGATCGTCCCCTTCCAAAATATATACAAAACATCTACAATTTTTAACCGATTTTTAAGATCTTAGACTCAAAATGTACGCAAAAGAATTCGCTTTCAGCTTAAAGCTTAACATAATTTTTAGACATTTTTTTTTAATGCAATGTCTAAGTCGGTTTTTGAATATTTCGAAAAAAAAAACCTATTTTGAAAAAGTGGGCGACTCGAAATTCATTTTAGACCCATAGTTTCTTGGGCAAAGTTGCTTAGAATGACCCAAAGAATCAAAATCACTGTGAGTCATTATACCGAAAAAAATTGACCCACCCTAAGGTACATATGTATACATATAGTTTAGGTGTAATATCTAATATCAAAATAAAAGGAAAAAAATTAAATTAAAATTAAAACGTTACTTTTAAAATTGAAAAAAAAAAATTGAAAAAAAATATATATACAAAAAATAAAAAAATTAAATTCAAAATAAAACGTTATTTTTAAAATTTAAAAAAAAATGTAATTATAAAAAAAAATTTTTAATAAAATATTTTTTTTTTTTTTTTTTTTCAATTATATTTATTTACAATTTATCCTTTAGACAATAAGTAAATGTTTTGGAAATTATAAATTAACAGGAGAAATAGTTAAACTCCAATGAGTAATAACTATTGCTTTTTTAAGTGCTGTAAGCTCAATTTGAATAATAAAATATAATAAAAAAAATAAGATAAACAAAAAAATAAACTAAGTAATTAAAATAAAATAAAATAATAAAATGTAATAAAAAAATAAATAAAATTTAAAAAAAATTTAATTATTAAAAAAAATTTTTTACCAAATTATAATAAAAAAAATAAGATAAACAAAAAAATAAACTAAGTAATTAAAATAAGTAAAATAAAATAATAATAAATAAATAATAACTTGGTTTTATAGATTTTTCAAAAAATTTCGAAAAAACGTTTGCTGTAAAGAAGAAATGCTCAGGTGGTGCAACCCCTTTGTAGTAATAATATAATTGATTAACTTTTGAATGAATGAAATGGTCACAATTATTATTTTACTTTTTTATTTTACTTATTTTTACAAAAGCTGAAAGTGACAAAGAGTCAGCTGTTCGAGTCTGAAGATATTCAAGTTCAAAGGTCACGAAAATTGTTTCTCGATTTTCAGTGTTTTGAACACTTTTCAAATACATATTTGGTTCTCGAGCTTACAATTCTTAACCAAAACAACACAACTGTTTTTGCTTAACAAGCTTTTCTGGAGGAAGATTCAAGGAATCGAATTTTTTTTATTAATTTTTTGGAATTGCGAATATTGGAATGTGATGTTCGAGTCTCCAGATATTGAAAGCGGTGTCCAGTGTTTACAAAACTTTTGAAATATTGGGTTTTAGGGCTTAACATAAAACTACTCGAAAAACAGTTTTAAGTGAACTAGTTTTTCTGGAGGATTCAAAAAATTTAATTTTTTTAGTCGATCTTAACACAACATATGTAACATTTAATGATACAGCTCAATATCAAAATTAAAAAAATTGAAATTTTTTTTTTTTAAAATAAATTAATTGTTAAGTGTTACCTAATAAAATTTTTTTTTAATATGTTTATATGTTAATAAAATAAAAGATAAGAAAATTGGATTGAATAGATAATATGTGCAGCATGTGGGCTTATATGGCACACTTTATCCAACAAAATAGCGCTATACCTATAAATCGTTCTTGTGACGTCACAAAATTAGTTTCATTTACTTTGTTATTTGAGTGCATACGCTTTCGTCACAAGTTTTGTAGTGCGTAGAGATTATTTTTTATACCCTGTACCTATAGGTACAAAGGGTATACTAGGTTTGTGCAATGTATGTAACGGACAGAAGGAGGCGTGGCAGACCCCAAGTCCTTTATACCAAAATGCTTATCATAACCTCGGGTAGCGATTGAGCCATGTCCGTCCGTCCGTCCGTCCGTCCGTCCGTCCGTCCGTATGAACGCCTAGATCTCAGAGACTATAAGAGCTAGAGACACGAAACTTTACCAGCTGGTGCGCATATTTCCTAAGCAGATGAAGTTTGTTGAATCATGTCAATATCTTCCCCCGTTCCCCCGCAGTAGAGTTTCGCGGTTTTTAGCCACACCGTTAAGTATTTTCACCTGAAATTTAACAGAGCGATGCGTTGTAGCTACATGCATCTATGTGTAAAAAATGAACAGAATCGGACAAATACAACAGAAGTTATAGTCAAAAATGTGCAAATTTCACCACCCCTTGCCAATAAACTGCGTCAATATTTGACTCTACGCAATTATGGCTACAACTGACCTAGAATCACAATTTTTGGTAAGCTCATTTATGTGGCTCTAATGAACAAATCCACATCCAAATTTTATCGATGCGGTCCCCCCACCCCCCGCAATCCATTTACCGTGTTTTCTCCCACACCCCTCAACATACCAACTTGAAACTTACCCAATATAATTAAAATAGCTTCTTTGACGTAACTTTCGATTTTCATCAAAATGGGTAAAAATTTAGGGAACTTATAGGTATAAATATCGATTTTCACCAAAAAAAAATAAATTCCAATTGGAAAGTTCTTAGATGGAATATGCAGGAAAAATTTTTTTGACACAAAAGGTACAGGGTATTCCACTGTCGGGCACCGCCTCGACTGTACCACATTTTTTTTAATATATATTTGTTAATATTATTATTATAAAATCAAAACACCAGCTTAGTGCTACTCATTGATTTTGAACAATGCAAAATAATTCATATTTATAAACTAAAAAAATCAATTACTGCAGCCTTCAATACAAAAAAAAACTTCTTTCAATGATTTCCGCGCAAAAAGAATATAAACAAGGGTATAAAACTATATACATACTCGTTTACTTATATACAATTGTAGCTATATAAATACATAACTCAAGGCAGTCTTAACATATAACATTTCGCTTGAACTTTGCTTAAAGCTTTTTGCATTGGTAGCTCCGCTTTTGGCCATTGGCAGTAGTTTAGTTACCAGTTTACCAGTTGGCAGTAGTTTGGAAGTTCTCTTGACTGACTTTGATTTTAGCCTAGCGTAGCATTTTGGGTTCGTTTCGCTTTTGGGGCTTACAAATTTATGGCTCCACGTTGTTTGTTGTTTTTGTAGCTGTTCTTTTTGCAGCTATTGTTGTAGTTTTTGATTTACTAACTACTGGTTTTTTCTTTTGGTACCAAAAAATTGGCTTAAAGCGTTGCCAAGACCAGCATTGTTTGGTTTTTTGGCATTATTTTGTGGTACCTAAAGCAAAAACAAAAGCCTTTATCTAGGGAACGCTTAAATTTTTCCATTTTGCTCAAAATTAAACATTTTGAGGCAAGTAGCAAACCGAAAAACCTTTTTTTTTTAATTATAAATTTTGTATCTTGTTTTTTACACGCTTAATCATTAGTTTTTCATGGCTTGTGTCTGCTGCCATTTTGTTTCTAATTGTTTAAAACATTAACAAAAAAAAAAAAAACACTGAAGAAATACGTAAGCAAAAAGAAATAAAAATTGAAATGGTAGAAATAAAGTTTTCAAACTGTCAGCAATTAAACTGGCACATTGGCTTTGGTTGTTGCTGTTGTTATTGTGGCAATAGTTTGTCGCAGCCATTGCAAATGTTATTGTTGTTGTTGTCGTTGTAACTCTAACAGTGACGTAGATAGGGGATCGTCACCTTCCAAAATATAGCTATAAACAAGATATTGTTGGAAAAGAATTAAATCATTTAAAAAATTTTTTTCGATCATAATATCTTTTTACTTACAAAATAAAAGAAAATAAATTAAAACTTTATTTTTAAAATTAAAAAAAAAAAATTGAATTCTAAAAAAAAATGTAATTAAAAAATATATATTCAAAAAATACAATATGAGGTAACAATTAAAATTAAAAAAAAAATTATTTTACAACTAATTTATAAATTTAAAAAAATAATAAAACTAAATTAATTACATTAAATTAAAATTTAAAAAAAAATATCGATAAAATTTTCAAAAGTGTATTAAAAAAAATTAAAAGAAAACTTTTAAATAAAAAAAAAGTTTTAAAACTAAAAAATTAATTAATTAAAAAAATATGTATTAAAAAAACAATAAGAGGAAACAATTAAATTTAAAAAAAATTATTTTAAAACTAATTTATAAATTTAAAAAAATAATAAAAGTTAAATTAATTACATTAAATTAAAATTAACAAAAAAAAAATCGCTAAAATTTTAAAAAATGTTTGAAAAAAATTAAAAGAAAACATTTAAATTAAAAAAAAATAGTTTTAGAACTAAAAAATTAATTAACTAAAAAATTATGTATTCAAAAAATACAATACATAAAAGGAAACAATTAAAATTAAAAAAAAATTATTTTATAAATTTTAAAAAATAATTAAAATTAAATTAATTACATTAAATAAAATTTTAAAAAAATCGCTAAAATTTTAAAAAATGTTACCTAAAAAAATGTATGAAAAAAATTAAAAGAATATATTTAAATTAAAAAAAAATAATTTTAAAACTATTTATTTATTTTATTTATTTATATAATTATAAATTAGAAGTTAATTCTAAATTAATTTTAAAACTAAAAAACAGAAATTAAAGAAAATTTCATAAAACTTAAATTAAATTAAAATTAAATCAAAATCGCTAAAATTAAATAAAAAAAAAAAAATTCTTTTGATATCTTTTGACAAAAAAAAAATTTCTTTTCATACATTTTTAAAAAAAAGATTACAAAATTTTGCTTTTATTTTATTCAAGAATACAAACGGGGGCTATAAATCATTGGTGTCAGCACCAATGCCCTCACTATATATTGATTGGAGTCACTGGAGCACAATCAATCCCGCCATTTTTGTATTATCTATAAAATTTTCTGATTGTCTCATCTGACAGATTGCAAATTTATTTATTTATTTATTTATTTGAGGGGTACAACTACGTACAGTTGACATTATATTATAAAAAAGTACATATAAATTATTTAGAAAAGAAAATAGAGCGAGGGAATTGATATGAACTAATCCGCGTCTCTAGCCCGATGGGTGAACTTTTTAATGATATGCACCAACTCACATCAAGAACTGGCCAGAAACTTGGATTTACAATATTAAAGTTGAAAAGAGGAAGCAAGATAAAAATTAAACATTATATCGCAAAAAAAGCCAATGGATCACCATTGACCAAGTGGGTGACTCATAATATAGGATTGGTCAAGGATGCTCGAAGTGGCAAGTCAAGGTGACTTAAGATAGAAGAAGTGATAGATTGAATAGACCGTTCGAAAGAGAGGAAATTGTAAAAGTTATTATAGTTAGAGCATAAGACACGGAAAGGGTCGTGCAAAGCATAATTAGATCTACAAAATTGTAAGGCTATGGGTCGAAAATTACGAGTTACTCTGGATGGTATGACCAAAGTAACTTTGCTAAGGAGTACATTGGAATCGATAAGACCGAGTAACAGTTTATGCAAGAATAACACGCCGTGGCATGTTCTGCGGTGATTTAAGGAAGGCAATTTTATAAGGCGAAGTCTATCAGAATATGGCGGCAGTCGGATATTTGGGTCCCAGTTTAAGCCACGAAGTGCAAAAAGGAGAAATTGCTTTTGTACGGACTCAATCATGTCCTGATAAAGGTGGTATTGAGGGCTCCAAACGCAGGAACAATATTCCAAAATTGGACGGACAAGAGAAATATAAAGAAGTTTGGTTGTGTAAGGGTCGTTAAACTCTTTAGACCAACGCTTAATAAAAGCAAGAACACCTCTAGCCTTATTCACGATGTTGCAAATATGGTTATTAAATTTAAGGTTATGATCAAACAAAACACCAAGGTCAGACACACTCTCGATGCGTTCTAAGGTAGAAGATTCTAAAGAGTAAGTGGCCAAATAAAAATACATTTAAAAAACAAAATAAAATTTTGTTTTAACATTGTTCTACCAAATCGACGACTCATATTTATACCAAATAAAGAAGGTATAAAAAGGGGCCTTTGAAAAAAAATTGTGATTTTTTTAATTTCGTATTTTATTTAGGAAAATATGTTTGTATTTATAAAAAAAAAAATATTTTTTTGGTTGCCAACTAAGATAAAACAAAATTGTTAAAAAATATTCAACAGCTTAGTCACAATTAAATAAAACGTGAAAACACTTTTTTTTTTAAAATAGGTTGCATCGCGTTGAGTTTAAAAACTGAAATTTTGAGAAAAATTTTTGTTTGCCCTATAAATCGAACTGTAGTTTTCAAAAATCGTTGGGAGCAGTTTCCAGTACCTTATCCAACTAGACCCTTTTTATATTAATATTTTGAAAATATTAAGCTAATTTCGAACAAGAACAAATTTTCTAAAAAAAAATACAGTTTCTTATCTTATATAAAAAAAATGTCCAGCTTGTGCAAAATTGTGTCCAAAAATGTATTTAAGTAAAAAGTAAGAACTATACTATACCCTTTGCAAAAAAAGCTATCTACGTCACTGTCTCTGGCAATTATGTGCATAAAATTATCAACAACAACAAAAGCAATTGCGATTGTCATGCATAATTACAACGGCTTGGAAAATCTAACCAAAAATGGCAAAAGCGTAAGAAGAAGATGAAGGAGAAGCCGAAGACGAAGTAACAACAACAAAAAGAAAAACGTTAAGAGAGGTGACGACTGAAAATGAAGACGTATGAAAATGTGCGCATTGTTTAGCTGCCAAATTGTTTTTTCAATATGGCCAAAATATAAAATAAAGATAAAGATTTGCTAGATAAATATGTTGTAAAGATACATTTGAATAGAATTAAAAATTTGCTTTGCTAATATAAGCAATAAAGGAAATTGGTTATTTAAATACTCAATTTTTTCAAGAAGTTTCAAGTTAAGTATTTTATGGAAGATTTAGGCGAGGTCAAAAATTAGTTAAGCTTAAAGGTTGGACCAAATTTTGTGTACATTGAATAAACAGTCAGAAAGGTTAATGTTAAGTAATATAATAGTCTTATTCAGTAATATATTACAGAAAGATCAACGACAAAAATTAAGGAGAACTCGGAAAACTTTGAAAACAGCTTTTATTGGATTTTTTTTTTAATATTTAATTAATGATTTTATTAAAGATTTTGAAGTGGTCCTAAAAAATTTTGTTGGCCTTTATAGTTAACCTCTTAACTTGTTTTTATTCGTTAATTATAGTCGCGAGACGATGTGACTGCGAATTTTTTTTAAATTGCCCAGAACTAAATTTTTGGGGTAATAAAATTAAAATGCGGTTTTATTTTTTTTTTAGAATTAATAATAAATAAAACTAAAACTTGTACCTTAATGTCTGTATAAAATCTTCCAGCGGAAATTGTTTTAAATTGAAATACTAATAATATCAATTATGAAATTTCTTTTTTTGAAGACTAAAAATCAATAATGAAAGCTAATTTTGATAGCTCTGTTTCCGCTTCTTTTCGTTTCGCTGACCAACCCACCACAACTGATTTTTTTTTTTAATTTTAATACATAACTTTAATAATGTTTAAATAATGTTTGTTTTATTGAGGACATAAATATGCAACAAACTTGCTTACGCCATCTAGCGAGAGCAACTTATTTGCGCCCTCTAGCGGCCACACTAAACTGAAAAATAAGTTATTTTTTTTATTTAATTTTTAATTCAATTCATTTACTTAATCTGAAACATTACAAAATACAAGTGGGGTGTGAAATTTTAAATCTAAAGCGATTATTATAAAGATTATGTAGGTTTATATATCGGTGAAAATAAGTGAAGCGAACCACGTCAAATTTTATTTATTTATCGAGTTATGGTTTTTCACTTTTAGACTATTCTTTTAAAATTGCTCTTTAAATGTCTAAACGAACATTTATGTCAAGTTTGAACTTATTAACTTTCAATTCCGAGAAGTTATGCTTATTTGTAATTTTTCAAGGTACTGTTTACTATCTATCATGAAAAAAAAAAATCTACTCAATATCTTTATTCGTTTAGAAGATATGGCTTGTCAAAGAATAGTCTAGAAATGAAAAACCCAATTTTCAGCTATCGATAACTCGATAAATAATCGGAACTTTGCAATTAAATTTGACGTGGTGAATATTGGCTAGTAGCTCTACCAACTATGTAAAAAATCATCAAAATCGGAGAAGTTTTATTTTCCCCGAAAGGGTTGGAGGCAAAAATCTATTTATACATTTATAAAATAGAATTAATTTATAGCCAGAGCAACAGAGGCCTTCAGTATGCAAGAAAAAAATACAATAGAAAGAAATAAACATTTTTTTTTTTTAAATTTGAAATTCCCCATTTTAATCCCAATTCCTTAGTCAAATATTAAACATGATTTTTTTGTAATTTCTATTTATTTACGTTATTTCTTAACTCTACAGAACTATATAAGTTCAAGAATTTTCATCTTCTAATCAGAACTCTAAACTTTTGTTTTTACTTTTCGATAATATTTTTTATTTTCATTTTTACATTCCAACTGGTTCAGTTTTTAACATTTTGTGATATTTTAATAGTAAATGAAAATTAAATTAAAAAAAAGTTTTTTTAGCAATGCTTAACTTTTATTATTAATATTTAAAATTCAAAAAAAAAATTTATCGTATATATTGTATAATAAATTTGCTGATTGTCTAATCTGATATTTGAAAAATGTGTATAGTTATAAAAAATGATTAAAAAATTTTATTACAAATTTTAATTTCATATGATTTTTATACCCTGTACCGTATGGTACAAAGGGTATATTGTGTTTGTGCAAGCCGAAAATGTATGTAACGTACAGAAGGAGAAGTCGGAGACCCCCCAAAGTTACCTAAAGTATGATCAGAGTGACTAGAGAAGTCGATATACCCATGTCCGTCTGTCCGTATGAACGCCTAGATCTCAGAGATGGTAAGAGCTAGAGCAACCAAACTTTCAGATAAGATCCGTTATTTATCCATAGGAGACAAGTTTATTTTATTTTTTTGATATCGGGACTACATTATATAGCTCCCATAGGGGTGTTTCAGAGGACCTAGAAAAAAAGCAAAAGTTTTAGATGGATAATTCGTTTGCTTATGAAGATATCATAACCAAATTTGGTAATCGGAAGTTTTTTAGAAACCCCCAGCACTGTACCAAATTTTATCAAAATCGGTTGACTATATCATATAGCTCCCATAGGACCAATCGGTCGAAAATTTGTTTTATGTACAAAATTCGTTGTGTTTCGTTTGTTTGTGAAGATATTGTAACCAAATTTGGCGTTAAGGAGTTTTTTAGAGTTCCCAAGCACTGTACCAAATTTGATCAAAATCGGTTGACTATATCATATAGCTCCTATAGGACCAATCGGTCAAAAAATCGTTTTTTTTACAAAATTCGTTGCGTTTCGTTTGTTTGTGAAGATATTATAACCAAATTTGGCATTTATAAGTTTTTAAGAGTTCCCAAGCACTGTACCAAATTTGATCAAAATCGGTTGACTATATCATATAGCTCCCATAGGACCAATCGGTCAAAAAATCGTGTTTTGTACAAAATTCGTTGTGTTTCGTTTATTTGTGAAGATATTGTAACCAAATTTGGCATTAAGAAGTTTTTTAGAGTTCCCAAGCACTATACCAAATTTGATCAAAATCGGTTGACTATATCATATAGCTCCCATAGGATCGATCGGTCGAAAATTTGTTTTATGTACAAAATTCGTTGTGTTTCGTTTGTTTGTGAAGATATTGTAACCAAATTTGGCATTAAGAAGTTTTTTAGAGTTCCCAAGCACTGTACCAAATTTGATCAAAATCGGTTGACTATATCATATATAGGACCAAAAAAACGTTTTTTGTACAAAATTCGTTGAGTTTCGTTTATTTCGCAAAGAAATATCTTTTGGAGTTTGTAAGCAATATATCGGACTTGATTGCAATGTGGTGGTACAGGGTATCCCAAAGTCGTCCGCGCCCGACTTTAACGTACGCCATCTTTTTTTTTTAAATCTTTACTTCTAATTAATTTTATATTTTTCTCATGATATTATACAAATTTATTTTAATTTTTGATGCCGTATTTTTTATGTTGAAATTATTGTTAAAAAATTAAAATTCCTTCAATTTATTAACAAAAAAAACATTAAAAAAATAAATAATTTCTTTTGAAATAAATTAAAAATTTTTTTTTTTTATGTAAGTATTTGTTAATAAATTAAAATAATTTTCCCGTTCTTAAATAAACAATTTTTAAAATAATAAATCGCAGCTCTATTTTATTTTTTAATAAAAATAAAAACTTTCAACCTTACCGAACACACTGAATAGTTTTGCACTCGAATTTCTTGACGAACAAATCCTTATCTTTTTGATTAATACTTATTTAATGGAGTCTCAGATTTGTCGTAAATTTTTGTAGCTACGATTAAATTTCATATAAATTAATATTACGATTTTTAAAATTCATTTGTATCTTGGCTTTAAACAACATCTTGTGGTTTTTTTTTTTTGCTGCTCAAACATATTTCAAGCCATCTTTCCAGTGGCGCTTTGTGGCGCCTGTCCAATCATAACATCAGCCATTACTTTGATTTATGTAGATACAAAATGAAATCTTTTATAAATGAAATTTGAAAGCATTTTATGATGATGCCGCTTATCAGGCGGCTGCTTGCGCTCTCTTGGCTCGCTCTCTCTCTTTGCCTGTTTTGAGAGCAGTGTAGCGTGCTTTTTTTTTGTGCCTTATCTCGCGCCAGTTTTAGACAAGCAATATTAACTAAATTTAAACTATTTTTTGTTATTTTAGGATTTTTATGTCCATAAAATAATTTAAATAAGCATATAGAGAGAGGTATGCAATGAGAAGCAACTTTGAGTAGCAAAAAATAGCGCCATAAAAAGTAGTAAAAATTGTAGCTACAAAATAGTATCTCAAGCTATATAGTAGCTATATCTATAGAGGCGACAACGACGACTACGACGAACAGCGAAGTTGGAGAGCTTTTTTTTCTTTCGTTATTTTGTTTATTTTTGTGCTTAACTTTGTTGAGCAGAGCGGGAGAGATTATTTTTGCATTTTGAACGCGCGACAAAACTACAAAAAAGCATCGTGAGCATGAGAGAGTGGTGCGCGTGTGTGTGTGTGTTTGTGTTTGTGAGTGGCGCTCTCTCGCTTAACTCTCTCACTTCACAAACAACATGTGTTTCGTCATCAAAAAATTTTGTTTTTGTTGCGTTTTTTGCTTTTGTATTGTATTTTGCAGCTGAAGAAAATTAATACATTTAGCTTAACTATTTTTCGAGTTGTTTTTTGGTAATACAAATTTTTTTAAAAAATTAACAAGTAGAATTTTTTAAAATTGGTGTAAAAAATGCAATTGGCTTATTATTAAATAACAAATTGTTTAGCCATAGCAAATTACTATCCTAAGCTCATTTTGCTTAAATTAATTGCTCGCATTTGTTAAGGCCCGAGTTGAAAAGGTAAAATTTTTTCTAGAATTTTAAAAGTTCAGGCATACTTTCTTATTGTTTAATTACAGCTTATTTTTTTTTTTTTTAATTTTTATGCATTTTAGTTGCATGATTTTTTTTTTTGGTATGCCTTATTTATTAATTTGTTTTTAAAGAAGCCGCCATTAAATTTCTGCAAATAAAATCAAGTAACACAACAAACACAAAATGCTCAACAGCAAGCACAAATGTTTTTTGTTTTTTTTTTTTTCGTTCTTGACGTAGTCTCTGTTGCCTAGTGCGTATCTCTGAGATACGAATATGCCAAGTCAATGGTGTGACTATGGCCGCGGCCATGCAAAGCAGTGTGCAACTTTTTTGTGCTTTCTCTGCGCATGACGTCACACTCACAACGTGTGCGGCACAGTCAGTGGCAGCTGCTTTAGACTTTCAATGAAAGTTTGCGCCAAATGAATAAAATCAAGCAATTAAATTTAGTTAAATGAACAACTTAAAACTTTAACTTTAATTGTTTCAAAGCAGAATCGAACTTTATTGATACTTATTTAGTTTGGATAATCAAAATCTAAAAAAATCGGGCTTTAAATAAACTTTATTCAATAAAACAAAAATGCATAACTAATTAATTCTTTTACATAAAATTTTTTAAGTTCAGAGATCTGAAATATTTAGTCGCCCAAAAAAGCACCCTATATTTGGTCAAATTTTAAAATTACATGAAACTATGTGAATCATTGAAATAAAGTTTTCACATTGCATAAAATAAAACACATAAACGCAACATGCGACCTTTAGACAGTACTGCAGCTGAAATAGTGACGTCACATGTTTAAAAAAAATGTATGCTCTTACACAAAGCAATGCGTTACCTGTGGTTCAGTAAGCCCTGAGCTAAGGCATAGCAAAATGCCGGCAGTGCATATCGCACGTCTAGGCATCTCGCTCTCAATGGACTAGCCGCAGACGCTGGTGTAAAGATACGCGCACGATAAGACACACAGTCATACAGCATTGCCAACAGGCAGCTACATTTTTGCGCTCACTTGACACTTGACTCTCTCACACACACACGCAGACGCACACATGGCTGTTTCAAAGAGAGAGCGCACAGCTGGTGTAGCGCAGCAAAAATATCTTTGCGTTGCTTTGTGGGCGCGCGCTCAGTATCTTTGAGTTTCATTCGAGTTTGTATTTCGTTTGGTACGGTTGTTGGGCAGCAGCGGCAGCCTAAATATACTCTGTTGACGTGTCGTCCGTACGCCGTGCGTTTTTCATTGTTAATTTTTATACAACTTTTGTGTAAATATATTGAAATAAAATATAAGCTAAAGAAAAGAGAATTTTGAAATAATTATAACAAAAAAGCCAAGTGCGCAAAAAGCAAATCAAAAAAGAAAAGTTGGCGCAGCTAAAGCAGAGTGCGTGCTCTGCGTATATATGTGTGTGTGTGTGTGTGCGATGTGTCTAAGTGCGTGTGTGTTAAAGTATCTTTAAGTGCATGTGTCAGTTGGTCTGCCGCATGTAACTATTAAAAATTTTGGAAAATTAAAAAAAAAAAAAACGCCACATATAAATAAAGAAATTCTATAGATTTTTGTGTTTTTTCGTTACGGAATTTTTTAGTACGTTTCATTGCCAAAACGTTGCTGTGAGTTACTCCTACACGACGTCACTGGCGCTCTTTAACGCGCGCGCCGCACGCTCTCTCATTTAATCACACACTCGCTCTCTTGTCGCTTTGCCGCGGCCGCGTTTCATAATCCAATTGTCGTCGCTCGCTTTGTCGTTGTTGTTCGTCGTGTCGCGTCGCGTCGCGTTTCGTTTCGTCTCGTATCTTATTTATATTTTGTTTCGTTTCCATTTTATTGCGTGCTCGCGTTTGTTAATTTTTATTGCTCACTCATACCAATGCAAAATAAAGTTTTCTTTATATATTTTTTTACTTTATTTTATGTATAATAATATAAAAAATTTATATTTCATTAACTTTAAGCAGTTTTTTTCAATGCGCTGACTTCTGAGGCATTAAAAACAATATAATTTTTTAAAAACAAAGCAAAACACAGCAAACACACATACTATATATTAAATAAAAAAACAAACACATACAAGTGCACATAAATATTTTGTCTTTACCAAAACAAGTTTTAAATAATATTAAAATAAAAATAAATAAATTTTTCAATTACTGTGCAAAAAATATAAATAAGCTAAAGTGCAAGTTATACAAAAATTAAAATAAATTATAAAAATAAAGCAAACCTTTGCAAAAAAAATAAAAAAATATTTACAAATAAAAACAAAATATATACACAACGGTTTCAATACAATTTCATACAACTTAATATATTATATATAAACTATTTTATGCATAAAATAAGGCAGAAAATAATTGCCTTGAGTTAAAGTAATAGAAATTTATTTCAAAAAATAAATAGTGCAAATGAATGTGCAAAAGTTTAATTATTAATAAATTAATAATAAAAGTAGACGTCAAAGTCTTAAGATGCAGCCCATAAACTTTGTAAACTTGGATTAACGCATTTATTCGATATATCTTGGGATTACATTTAACGAAACTCTGCCGAAAAGCTTAAATAGCTTTGGAAAATTAATTATTTAACAAAAGGTAAAAAATAAAAGGGCTAATAATAATAAATGATTTAGTTTAGCTGTTTCAAAAGTTTGAAAACCCTAAAGGCTTTAGTACTTCAGGAGTATCTCTTTCTCTCGGTTTGTTTTTAAGCAATAAGACGAGTCTAAGAAATATTTATTATTTTTTAATTTTAATGCAAAAACTAAACTTGAATGCCTTAATTTTGATTTATTTTTTTATGTAAGTCGAAATGAAACCTAGTTTGGTAGATTGTGTTGTTGAGCTATTTGAATTGAAACTCTTATGAAAATATTTATTTTTCGATATATATTTTTTTTTTTTTTAAATTTATTTCAAAAAATCAGTTTTTTCTGTATATTTAATGCTTAGTTAAAATTAAAATAATTTTTTTTTTATAGAAAACCTAAAAATAGTTTTCTTGAACATTTTATAAAACTTTTAAAAAACTACTTTAAAAAATATTTAATTTTTTAATATTTCAATGATCATATGTTTAGCTTCAGAATGTTGAATTTAATTAAACTTATAGAATTTTTTTTGATTTGGCTATACCAATGGCGTACATTAAATAAAATAACAATTTTTCAATCTTAAAACTAATTTTTCCCATTTTTCAATGATAAATAAAATAAAATGCTGCATTGAATTGTAGCTTAAGAATTTTGTACTTAATAACTTATTTTACACTTCAATGCCTATAGTAAAAAATTTAATAGAAACAATTTTTTGAATCTTATGAATAACTTAAAAAAATTAAAGCTCGGTTAAATGAAGTCCAATATCTTAAAAACTGATTTATTTTAGAAATAGTTAATTTAAAGTTCTATTTAAAAATTGAATAAGCCCAAAAAGTTGTAATCTAAAATCTAAAAAAATTAAATTAAAAAATTGAATTAAAGTAAAATAATTATAATAATAAGAAAATAACTTCCAAGTTAAAGTCAATATTTCGCAATATTTTATAAAGCATATTTTTCTCAAATTTTATTGGAAGTAATTATCAGAAAATTTTAAAAATCTTCTAATCTTTCATTTCAATTTTATTCACTAAATCTTAGACATTACGAATACATGTGGAGTTTAATTTTTAAATACAGAGTTCAGGCTAAATTAGTTACCTTTTCCACTGTGAAATTAAATTATATCAAATCTTTTATATTTAACTTAAATGGCATTAAAAAATAACTTCAAGTTAAAGATTTCGCATTTTTTTAATAGGAACACTTTTTCAACGTTTGTTTAGACTTAATAAATATTATTTTTTGAAAATAAAATGTATCTCTAGTGCTCAAAATTAGGTTTGGTTTATGGTTCAATGCCCACTTTCTGAATTTGTTGCGAAACTCACGCAGATTATGCGAATATTTTTGAAAAATTAGCCTACAAGTTAATTTCATGCAAGTGCTTAATCAAATACATTTTTTTTTTTATCGAAATTTGTGTTTTTAATGAAATTTTTTTTAAACCGAACTTCTTTTAAAGAAAAGGTGCTCGAAATTTAGTTTGGTTCATAGTTCAATACCGATTTTATGAACTTGTTTACAAGTATTTTGTATATATTTAAAAATATTTTCAAATGAATAATAATTTTATTTGACTAAAGATTTTTAAAGCGAAAATATTATTTTCAAAGAATTCAGTTGTTTTTTAAAAGTGATCTCAGGCTTAAAGTTATGTTAGGTTGATGAGCTGGCTCAAAACAGAAAATAGCGCTTTGCGATTTTAAACTTGGTTAGCAGCCCTGATGATTACTCGGGAGGTTCGTTTTTCAAAATGAAAATCTTCATAAATTTTAAGATCTTACCCCCAAAGATATTTTCATATACTATATATTCAAAATTTATTTACAGGAACTTCATTAATACTCAAAAATATTTTTGAACACATTTTTATTATAAGAACATGACTTTTCAAAACTAAATTGGTCTTTTCAAACAATTTTTTAAATTTTTTGTTGATGATAAATTTATTATGGCTACGGCTCAAAATTATTTTTGGTTCAAATCACAAAAAATCCGTGATAATATTTTAACTTAAAAAAAAATCGATTTAAAGATCTTAATGCTAAAGATATTTTCTTAGGTACTTGATAACATTGATACTGGCCGATAATATGCCTAAAAGATACTTTTCTTAGCAGATTTAAAAAGAATATTTTTATAAAGTCTGACTTTCCCAACTACAACAAGTTAAATTCGGTTTGAAGCAGATTTGTCAAGTTTTATATCAATATTAGTTAGATTATTTTTTATTTTAATGGATATGGATTGAAAAGTGTTTATATAAATTTGAAACTATTACGAGATATTCTCAAAAAGTATTGAAAATAATTTTCTATGCAAAAGTTCTTCCTTATATGCAATACAATGTATCTATAAAATGCATAGAAACTTATCAGCTTGGCAGAGCTTAACGTCTTGCGCTTATCAATTTCATAGAAATATGCAATTTTAGCTCTACAGGGCCCCCTTGGTAGTTACCAACTACTACAAACAAACATTTTTCAATACACATAAACAAATAAAAAATAACGCACTGTGCGCTATGCCGGCAGAATCGGTTACATAACCAGCCAGTCGACGTCGACGTCGTTGTTGTCGTCAGTCAGTTATAATTCTTTTTGCTTAATACACAGTCAAACATAAAAAAGCAACAACTACAACAACAACGACAAAAAACTGGCCTGAGTGTATGCCTTTAGCTCTATCTATGGTTTGTATGTATCTGTATCTATGTATTTGCAGATATAAAAGCCATGGCTTTGCCACACTGTGTCGCTGTGATCTGAACGGCAAACAAAACACAAGAGAATTTGAGACTCACGCTCGCTCACACACACACACAGATAAGCTACAGCTACACAGATACTCCAAACACAGATACATTTGTCTATTTTATTTGCTGCTTTTTGTTTTATTTATTTTTTGTTTTTGTTTAGAATTCTAACTCTTTTTTAAACAAGCCTCGTCTCGCCGCTCACAAATACAAACATAATGACAACAGCGACGCTGACGCCGACAGCGACGTCAACGTCAACTATTTTTCATTTTTGTTTGTCGTCTTGGCAAAGTTTTTCTGCATATGGTTTGATACATTTATTTATTTATTTTATTTATAGTCTATTGTATTTATTTAGTAGCTGTTTATTTTTAATTTTCATTGACATTTTTTTCTGGTCGTTTTTGTTATTTTTATGCAGTTCCAAAAATTGTAGTTTCTTTTAATATTTTTTGTAAAAGTTCTTGAGTTTACAAAAGCATGTTTTATCATGCATATTTTAGAATTGACAGATTTTTGATATGTGCGATAACCGAATATATCGAATCGAAGTATCGAAATATCAAAACCGAATCGACTGATTATGAGTACCAATATTTGGAAGCATTTTTTGGGATTTGAGAAAATAGTGTCAAGTGGTTGTTGGAATTAAAAAAAGTTTTTTTTTTAACTTTTTAGTATAACACCAGACTAGAGTGTTTAGCGATTAACTTTGTAATTTACCTTTTGGATTATAGCCTTAGTTTTAAGTAGGCTGATGGCCAATAAATTAAAAAAAAATTAAATTTTTAATTTCTAAATTCTATAAAGCTAAAGTCAAACTTCCCTAAAGCGAATTTACAGAAAATTGTTTCATTGTATAGAAAATTCGTAATAAAAAATAATTTGATTTTAATGATTTGTGGCACTTATTGAAAGAAATCAGTAGTTGGATAAAACTTTTAAATTTTTCCCCTCTCTTTTGCTACTGATAGTATTTTATCTTTTTTCTGCTTTTTTTTTTTTTTTAATTGTGGAAGTACCTCAAGAATTTTTTTTACTTCTTTCTCGTTATAAAATTAATTCAAAAGCGTATCGAAAAACTATTTCAAATATTTGGTTATACGCAAAGATCTGAATACGTTTGTACGAAAATGAAAACGAAAAAATCGCTATAGGTAGAAGATCTTTGTAGAGAAGTTAGCTTAGCAAGTATCGACTTTATATAAATATTTTCAATAATATTTTATTTTTTTTATTAAATTGTTACATGGCCAAGGAAATTGGATAGATAATTCTTTAGCCAGAACTATGTTAAACTTAATAACTTGATTAACTTTGCTTCATTATTGTTCGTTATCGATAACGGGTAACTTAGTTTAAAATCAACGATATATCTTGAATGAAAAAAATCACTATCGAATATTCAGTATTTTACCCAAAATATTAGATTTGCATAAAATCGAATGTGTATGGGACTTAGGTATAAGGATAAACTGCATTAGTGAATTGATAAATCGGAATTAAAATTAAAAATATTCGATATTCAAAATATCGTATTCGTATCTTCAAAATAGTAGATCGCACAGAATAAAGAATAGACAATAAACAATGATGTAAGAGTAACTATCGCAATATCAGGATTTCTGGGTGATCTTGGCTTTAGTGGAGGTTCTTTCAAATTTGGCCGAAAAAATGCAAAGTTTGGGAATTCTACATATATGCAGCTTTCATTTTTTGTTAAAAAAAAATCGATATTCTTCATTAAATTTGAAGAAGCTTCCCTTAAGCTGAGTAGCCTAGCCTAATCTGTGCATAAACCATTTGCTTAAATCAAAACTTCAAAATGATTATCGATTTTAAGATCTATGCAAAATCGCAAAAATTTCAGCAATAAGCTCTTCTAGAATACCCGAATTTTTGAGTTTTAGTTGCGACAAAGCTTAAGGCACCAAAATTGTTGTGTACTCAGTTTTTCGGTAATATTTTGGAAACTGAAACTCTACGAACGATTTTTAGATATATGCAAAATTGCCAAAGTTTTAAGCACTTTTAGCAAAAAGCGCTTCTAAAATATCTGTATTTTTAAGTTTCGGTTGTGACAAGGCTTGAGGCACAAAAAATCTTGTTTGCACTCAAAGTTTTTAACACATTTTTAAAATCGCTTCAAATTTAAATTTAAACTGTGAAAAGTCAGTGCTTGACCTTGAGTCTACAGATGTGGCGCAAATTATGAGTGTTCCAGAGAGTTCGAATACCCCAACCGAAAAATAAGAGTTTTATATAAATTTTCAATACATTTACTTATTAGTCAAAAATTAAAATTGGTGCGTTTTTTTGTCGTGCAGAAATGCAGAAGTGCTTTCGTAGTCAAGGGTTTATGTTGGGCACAAATGCAGAAGTGCACTACTTTTCGTAGTCAAGGGTTTAGGTTGGGCAGAAATGCAGAAGTGTACTACGTTTCGTAGTCAAGGGCTTAGGTTGGGCAGAAATGCAGAAGTGCACTACGTTTCGTAGTCAAGAGTTTAGGTTGGGCAGAAATGCAGAAGTGTTCTTAGTCAAGGGTTTAGGTCGGGCAGAAATGCAGAAGTGCACTACTTTTCGTAGTCAAGGATTTAGGTTGGGCAGAAATGCAGAGGTGCACTACTGTTTTTAGTCAAGGGTTTAGGTCGGGCAGAATTGCAGAAGTGCACTACTTTTCGTAGTCAACGGGTTTAGGTTGGGCAGAATTGCAGAAGTGCACTACTTTTCATAGTCAAGGGTTTAGGTTGGGCAGAAATGCAGAAGTGCACTACTGTTCTTAGTCAAGGGTTTGGGCGTGCAGAAATGTAGAAATTTTAAAGTGTAATTTGTTATTGACCACTTGTGCATTTCTGCCCTGCTAGTACTTATTAAAAACAGTCAACTTTAAGCTTAAAAATAGTACATAACAATATATACAAACAAGTATATCTGTGACATAATTGTTACCTCGTTCTTTTCAATATACTTTTTCTTATAGTACCATTAACGTCATTTATTTCCTGTTTTATGCATATATGTATTTTTTTAACGATTGCCCAACATGCAAGCCCTTTAAATTCCTTCGCCATACCGCAAAATACATTTATAACTTTTTGCCTTATATTTTACTGCTTTCGGCTGCATATCAATAGCGTATATAATAAGCCTAGTACATTACAATTTGAGACACTTTAAATATGTTTTAAGTACTAGTTATTTAAATGCTATATGATGCTAGCTGTAAGTATCTGAAAGACCTTCAACGCATTTGCGCAGAACTTCAAAAAGAAATTCAACAAAAATTATAGCAAAAAAAAAAAATTAAGGTAAAAAAAAATACAAGTATATGGCTTAGTATATGCCATAGGAAAACCTGTTTTAACTGCGAAAATTTTTTAAATATGTGCCAGTGTGTGTGTGTGTGTGTGAGCTACATATATACATCTATACGTAAACAGTAATTGAAGTTAACGTAATTATAAACGTTGCCAAGAACAAGAAGTGCAAAAAAAAAAAAATGTTTATATAAGCATGTATATGAGTAATTTTCAGCTGGAGCGGGTTAGGGGCACAGGGTCTAGGTAAAGTCTACGCTTAATTTACCAATTAACAAGGAAAAACTTCAAAAAACTCAAAAGAAATAAATTTTTGTAATAAAAATTTAAGAAATAAGCTGAAAAACGTGCATTTTACGTTTTCCTTAACCAAAAAGTTGTTCAAGGTTTTGAGGACATTGACGCAAAGGTCATGCGGTGAGCGTAGCTACAAAAACAACAATAATAACAACAACAATAATCATGACAAGTTTGTATATAGCTATACTCTATATACTATACTATATATATATTGTATTTATATTTTATTTAAAAATGAATCGTACGCTCACTAGGCGTTTTTAGTCAAAAGTAAAAGTATCTGTCAGATACATTTTTACTACACACCGTGACTAGTTATAATAAAAATAAATAAAAACACACGCTGGCTGTACAAAGTAGCTTTTATTTTTGGGCATAGCTAAAATCGCTTTATGTACTAAACTATCTTAAGTATATCTAAAAAGTATCTTGTCAGCTGTGTTTGGTTTATGAGGCAAGACATTAATGGTTATACAATGAAACCAAGAGATTTCTACATATTTTGATTTTTATTTGCTGCATAAAATGTAGCTTTTAAATACATTTCAAATGAGTTGGCTTTTACGGGCTTGAAACATTTTGGGGCATTATCGAAACGAGTAGTATACAATTTTTTTTTGAAGATACTTATGGTATTCATGTGCCAAAGATTGCGTTAGCCGCGAATTGAGTTGTATGTCAAGCGAAGCTAGAATGTAAATTTTAGAGGTTAAGCTAATGAATGGTATTTTGATTAGTGAAGAGAAACAAGGAATGGAAAGAAGGTAGAGACCAAAAAGTTGGTACTAAAAGGATCAGTACCCTCAAAGTAATTAGAAACATATCCGTCCCCTTGTTGTCCCAAGGTAGGGTTTTTTGGCTAGAGTTCTGTACTTTCATTTAATTTTGTAATATTTATTAGACTCTCTTCTAAAATAATGTATTATTTATTGTCTTAAGGAAATTGATTCCTCAAATAATTTCTACACAGATTAAAAGCTTATCTACCCAATCTTCCCATTCTGGCAAAAAAGTCTCTTTCTTGTCTGCCTTGTATCTTAAACATCTTTGTAAGATTTTATAATTCATTGAAAAGATGAAGTCTAAAATTATGTAGTTTATTTTACAAAGTCAGGAAGTATTTTTGATATTTATCATACCTATATACTTGATTTCTACATACAAAACGGTGATATATAAAAGTAGGTATGTCTGTATAAAGTTTTTTTTACTTAAAGGCCCATACGCAGTTCGAAAAATTGTTTCTTATGTATCCCAAATGGGATTTTTTTAAAATCGAAAATTTTCAAACTGCGTATGGGTGAAACGAAAAAAATTAAGCAAGAAAAAAACAAAAAAAATGAACGGAAAAATGCAATCGATATATTGATCGCAATATATCGCTTAAAAAATATTTAACTTGGAAATATTCCAAAAATGTTATTTAAAAAAGACAAAAAATTGTATCTTTCGTAAAAATACTTACAAAATGTAACTCATTTTTTTTTTTAAGAAGACGAAAATAAAATTTTTGAATTAGTTCGAAAATTAATTATTTTTATTTTTTGAAATACACCCAATTCTGTTTTAACACGGTTTTTTCTGGAACAAGTACAGTAAAAACAGAATTAGGTGTATTTACAAAATGCTTCCTATTTTTTGTGACGAAAAATTGTGTATCCAATCGATTTTAAGACTTTTCGATTTCTTTCAATTCTGCTCTTTTTCGTACAAAAATGTAGTTGCAACGAGAAAAGAAAATCCAAGAATAACAAATTTATAAATAAAGCTCAAGAGACTTTGTATTCTATTAAACAAACATGTGAGATATTTTAATTAATTTAAATCCAGATGTCAAAAATAAAATTTTATTATATGTATAAGGAACAATTTTTGAAATCGATTTCCCCTCTAAATTAGATTTTAGGGTCCGCCAATAGTGAAGGGTATTTAATATTATATAACTGATAATATTTGAAAAAAGTAGTAGTTAAAAAAAGGTTCACTTCGAAAAAAATGCACAAAAATAATTATATTTAAAAAAAAAACCAAGTTTTGTCATTTCCACTAAATAAGTATCTTTTAAACAATTGCTTGCAATTACAAAGTTTCTAATATATTCTTGTGACGTCAATAAACCAATATTTACAAGCACAAACTTTTGCCAGCAATTTTACGCGCTCTCTCATTGCTCTCTAACTGCTCTCAATTGTGCGCTCTTTTCGCAGACTATTTGTTTGTCGCTTTGGCCTTATCAGTTGGTTTGCTTTCGTTTAAATTTTCAAACAAAGTCCATTTATTGTTGTTAATTTTGATGCCTCATTTCGTATTTGCACGTCAGCTGTGTTTTTACTGTACAGTAAAAACTGTATATATTCAAAGCACTATTATCTAATCGGTTTAATGTATACCGATAAGCTTTAAAAAAGTGGGCTGTTAATTTTTTTTGATTAAATTACGCGTAATTTGAGCTTTTTGTTCATACTTTCTATTCCTGATTATATATGCGTTTACACGAGCGCAGAATATAGTTAGCTAAAATTATTTATAAATATAAATATAAATATATTAAAAAAACTATAAAATAATAAC
The DNA here is from genome assembly GCA_949987675.1 of Chymomyza fuscimana. Classification (NCBI taxonomy): domain Eukaryota; kingdom Metazoa; phylum Arthropoda; class Insecta; order Diptera; family Drosophilidae; genus Chymomyza; species Chymomyza fuscimana. The sequence continues at coordinate 37,388,274 of OX465088.1, read as the reverse complement.
ATTTTGGTCTTGTGAGGTTTTATTTATACGTGAGTGCTAAAAACCATAACGAAAACAGGTTTAACCTGTAGACTTCGTTTAATAGCTGTACAGTCGAAAAAAATATATACAAAACCAACAAAAATAACAACAATAAACGCATATAAGCTCTAGCAACAATATAAACTAATTAAATCAAGCCAAAAAATGCGACGCAAAATTAAGCTTTATTTATAAAAAAAATAAAAAAAAAACTATATTACAAAATTTGTTAAAATGCAATCAAAAGACAAAAACAAAATCTTTAACAATAAATGCAATTAAAATACATTTTTTAAGACATACAATTTTTAAACAATAGTAATATTAACAAAGATTTTGTTAAATAAATATAAAATTAAACAACTTAATTAAGATATAATACAAAAATAAAGAACAATAGACTAGAAAGACTTTAAAATAAACACTGTGAATGTTAAGACAAATTAATAAAAATAAAAATATTTTTAAATTTAAAACAATAAATAAATTTTGTATGAAAATCTTTGCTTATTAACTAATGTTAATTAGTAAAAAAAAATATATATATGCTTAGTCATTCTTTTTGCTTACAATTTTTAGTAAAGGTTATACCGCTTAAGACCTGGGGGGGAGTCACACATAGACTGCATAGTCCTTATTTTTAATAAAAATATTAAAACAATAATTTTTGCTATTTACAATTATTTTTTATTATTAGAGTAAGGTGGGCCAAATCCGATTGGTTTTGGCTATAAAATGTTTATTTGACATCGGACCAACTCGTACGATATACCAAATTCAAGCTAACGCTCATTATTAATTTTTGAAATATAACTATTTTTCAAATATGTATAACTTTATTTAGTAACAAAAAATGTCTAATTAAATATTCCAAAATTTAATTGAAAATCGTTGTCGTTGGAACATCTAAATATTGACTGACAGATAACTTTCATGCTATCATTTTGGTTATTTTTAATACTCTACACCACAACACGAATATGAGCTCGCTCAGTATTGCAGTTTTTGAGAACCAGTGGGAGGTCGGGTTTACCCACACTGTCAGGTTTGCCCTACCTTACGCTCTAGTTTATAAATGTCTGCTTCTTACTTATTATTGTAACCGTGTAACCTATGCGGTTATATTCTAGTTTTTGAGAACCAGTGGAAGGTCGGGTTTACCCACACTGTCAGGTTTGCCCCATCTTACGCTCTAATTTATAAATGCCTTTGCTTCTTATTTATTATTGTAACCGCGTAACCTATGCGGCTACATTTTAGTTTTTGAGAACGAGTTGGAGGTCGGATTTGCCCCACCATACCCTAACTTTTTAAAAAAAAGTAGCTTCTCAACCAAGCTATTTACAAAAGTTTAAATTTTACCAATTTAAAAAAATATGACGAACATTATAAATAAATCAACCTATTTCGATCAAATTCTTATGTAGGTAGTCCAATAAATTTTTGATTTACAAATTCGCTTTCGATATTTTCATAAAAAAACAAATTTTACTCCTAAAGCATTAAACGATTTTGATTTTTGATACTTTTTACGTTAACCTTAAATTTGTTTCTATAAATAAAAATTTTATGGAACTTCGTTGCAGCTCTTAGAAAGTATCTGAAATGAAACCATTTTTAATCAATCAATTATGTTTTTAGTCAATCTTTTTGAGTAAAGCAGTTACAATAATGCAAAGCTTGTAGAAAAAAATGTGTTTATCAGGTGTAGCTTCCTATGGTAATGAAGAACTTAAGGTCTCATATGTCTCTTTCTCTCTTTTATATAAATTGCAAAAAAACCTTAACCCCTCGGATACAAGAGCTTAATAGACCTGTATTTAAATGACCAATCTTACAATTTATCTCTCATTTCCTGTTTATTCTGTTGTAAGTTTTCTAGAGTCGATTTAGACAATCCACAGTGGTATAAAATTCTGATTTGCTGGCATAAATTTAATTTTTTTATTTATTTATTGAAAACATTTTAACAATTTACTGTGCGCTTAATTGGTCGGAGATTTTTGTCGTTAGTTGTAAGTGTCCCTAAGTTGCCAAATTTTAATCTTCTATATCTTCTTCTAGCTGCATTTTTTAAATGCATGCGTCAAATGGTGATTTCCAACCACTGTGCAAACTGGCTTTAAATCTTGTAAAACGATGTTTTTTGTGCAAAAATTGTAAAGCTAAAAAAAGCTTATTATTTAAAATTAATAACAGGAAATGAAAATTACAATAATTAATTTTGCTTTTCACAAATGGTACAAATCCGGGTTACATCTTAAAATATGTTTAATAACACTAGTCTACAAATTTTAGGGTCATCGAGTGAACCTTAAAAATTAAGAGTTTTTAGGGTAATTTTGGGTCGAGAATCACGTAAATGACATCATTTTTTTTTTTTTTCTTAAGAACCGTTTTCGAGTTTTTTTCGAAAAACATATTTTTGGGTAGTGTTTTCAGTTATTCGTGAATATCTCGTGAACAAAATGTTTTACCGACCGAAATGTTCGTAAATAAATTCTCTTTCAGCTCAAAGCTTAAAGTTTAAAGTTTAACTTTTTTCAAATTCGGTGCTTCTAACTTCAATATTTTGTCTTATGTCATTTTGTTCACGAGATATTCACGAATAACTGAAAACAGTACCCAAAAAATTTTTTTTCGAAAAAATCTCGAAAATGGTTCTTAAGAAAGGAAAAAAATTCCATTTTCATGTTTCTCGACGAAAGCAAATTGAAAATTTGTAATTTTGAAAAATGGTCGAAAATGTAACTTTTTTTTCAAATTCGGTTGCTTGTAACTTCAATAATTTTGTCTTAATCTTCACATATCGTATATCACTGTAAAGGCCACATCAATACCTTCTAATGGTATTTTATAATTTTATGTAATTTTGTTCACGAGATATTCACGAATAACTGAAAACAGTTCGCAAAATAAAGTTTTTCGAAAAAATCTCGAAAACGGTTCTTAAGAAAAAAAAATGTATGTTATTTTCGTGTTTCTTGACCAAAAGTTACCCTAAAAAACACTTTTTATACGAAGGTTCATTTTTCGTGTAAACTAGTGTAATTAACATAAACAATTTTTTTTAACACTAAGCCAAATAAGCCAAAATACAAAAATTAACTTTTTAAGAAAGCTTTTTAATCTAATTAAAAAAAAAAAAGTTTTTGTCTCGCTTTCTTTCAGAAAACCCCGTGCATATTGATTTTTTGATTAGAATAAATTTTATATTTTTTAGAACTCACCGGCTACAATTCAATTCATGCAATCATTGCTGAAAAGGTTAATGGGAGATTTCTTCCGCGCTCAAGGTTCTCTAAATGCGCCAATTGATGTTTAATATTAAAAATATTTTTTAAGAAATCGAATTGACTTGAATGATCGTATGATTTAAATTGCGGTTTAACCTATTTTTTTTTTCGACTTATAAAGTAGTAGAATTCTTTGGTTAAAAAGCGTGCGCTTAGGGCGATTTATTTCTCTCAACTGCGCCACTATTGTAGAATCAGCCACATGCATATAAAGTCCGAGCTTGCAGAATTTTGTGTAAAATTAGTGGAATCGTGGTATCGAGGTAGAAGGTCCCTTTGGGCTGCTTCTGGGAGAGACTAAAGCAGGCATGAACGTTACCTGTTTCGAACCGTACATGAGGTGACCATGCAGACACAGCAATAGTTGATCATATTCAATGGTTGAAACCTGAAGCCCTTTGTGCATGTGCATCCTATCGTGATATTAGTCCGTGCCGGTTATTGTGAAAAACTAAAGCATGCAAAGCCCGCACGAAACAAACTTAGTCGGGTGACCATAGTTAGGTAGGTAGGTAGTAGTGGTTGTCTTTCGACACACCTAGGCCTGCAGAAGGCCCATTGTGAGCTAGTCCTCACTCTCCTATATCTTCTTTGAACCATTCTGTCGATTTAATGAAGGAATTAATCCTGCTTATTCTGATTCCTGCGATTTCAGTAATATTCCCAATAGTTTCGGAACACAGTGTTTTCAGTCTTCTCCTGCATAGTGCCATGCATCCACACAGGAGATGCTCCACTGTTTCCTCTTCTTCTACTTCCTGACAGCTTCTGCAGTAGTCAGCATAAGGCACTCCCAATCTATTGGCTTGCCTGCCTATAAGACAGGGTGACCATAAATAGAGCGCAAGTGCAAGCTGAAGGATTGTCTCATTAATAAAAAGCAACACTAAAGTTCGTTCCAGTTACTCACTACTTTGTTTGCTCTCATTCTCAGTACAAGAAAAAATAAATTTTCTATTTACTCTCTTCTGTCAAAGCCGCTCTCTTGAATTCCAATTAGCTTGCTTTTTGCTTCAAAAAAAAATAAAAAATCTCTCATTTATTATTGCGCTCTTGTGTCAACTCTTTCTCTCTTTAAAGCTATGCTTGCAGTTTTTGACTTAATTTTAATTAAGCTGCTGCTCGCTGCTATAAAATATTAAAAAGTATCTTCAAGTAACTTTGAGTTACACTTTGGTTCCGTATTTCCTCTAAAAAGCCCAACTCAAAGACTCACGCACACAGCTACATATTTAACTTTTTTTTGTGTTTTGTTGTGTTTAATTTTTTTTGTTTGCCGCCGCATTTGAATTTCATTTTTAGATTTCAATTTATTTTCGACGTAGTTTATGCCAATTTGGTTTTTTGGGTGCGATTTCTTTAAATATTATGTATTCTATATATGTATTATACATATGATATGAGTTTTGAGTGTGTGTGCGTGGGTTTCTTCAAATGAATTTGATTTGATACTCAGCTTGTATTGCTTTTGTTGTTGTAGTATAATAGAAAAATTGCAAGCGGTTTTATAATGTTTTTTTTGTTTTTGCTTTTGCTTATGTATGGAACTTTGAGCTCTACTGTACTCTACTAAAGCGATTATAATGCATGGGTTTGTAGAGAGGTTCATATCATGTGTCTGGTTTAGTCATTGTCAAAAACATTGAGCGCTTTACTTTAGGCTTTTTGAAGGCATATTAACTAATTGTCGTCTGTGTTTATCTACAAGATACACATGTATATATGTATAGCGCACAAAAGTATTTCACTTAAAATTGACATTTTGCACATGCTTGAAACAAATGTTTTAACTCAGCCAAAAGTTCATTGATATTGCGTCAAGTCCAAGAGTTGGCCAACTATAATTACAAATCTAAATGAAAATCTAAAGTCAAAGTTGGCCAAGTTGCTATTAGCTCATCTGTGTTTTCTGTAGAATTAGGCAATCATTTTCTCTTATTTTGGCCAACTTCTGAGGGGGGAGCTAAACGTTTAGCCAAGCTTAAAACAAAAAAACTACAAACCATGTTGAAAGCGAAACGCAGCTTTGTTTTTGCAAAAAAATTACTTTGGCCTTATATAATGCTTTTGGCTGGAATTTCAACTTTACGGCTGAAAATGAAAATATTTTTTTTTTTGACTAGCTCTGAAATATTGTTGATGTCATAGTTTGGTTAGCCAAAAAAAAAAAAAAAAAAAATGTATCTGAGTGTGTTTGTTTAGGCTCAGTTTTGGTGCGGTGTATCATCGAGCTTGAAGCTTTAAGAGGCTCAGGTGAAGGCAAGCATGAAGTACATTAAGCCAAGTGATATGCTAATATTGTAGTAGATATGCACTATAAGCTACAAAACACACTCTAATTATGATGTGTGAATTAGAATTATAAAGTGATTTTCATGCTGTACTTGGCAGTTTGAAGGTTATGTGTACTTTTTTCATTAAGCCAAAAGTTAGCTTTTTAGTTGTAGATAAGCAGAGTAGGGGTTCAAAAAGGTTCTCGAGCAAAAGTGTGAAGTTTATACTGTGACTATCTTAGTATGCACTAGAGTCTAATGCATGAGTAGAACGTGCTAATAATATCTTTAAAAAATTAGAAACAAACTTAAAGTAATCAGAGTATGTTATCTTTAATAGAATAGATTTAAATTAGAGCAAATTTATGTCTAAATTTGAAACGAAGTTGCTTAAGCGAAGTTCCCATAAGTAGAGTTGAATGATAGAAAAATAGTCACGTAACGAAAATAGGTGTCGTGACAAATTTTTATTTGCTTTGCATTTTTTGTCTTCGTGTATGGATGCATTTTTAAGTCGTTTCGATATTTGTTTACAATTTTAAAAAAAAAAAAAAAAAATATAATCAATCTTCTGGCGGAAGTAACTTTATTACTAAGGGGAATGCCCCAACCCACTACAACTTTCTTAAAACCGAAGGACACATTTACGTTTCGTTGTTTTACCCATTAAAGAAATGCTCTCTGACTGTACCATCTATCGCATGATCCAATAAAATTTACAAGGTGCGTGAGTTCAGCTGCGCAGAGCACTGGTTCAATTTTGTATGGTAGCTACATATATCAAATAGTTGTCCAATTTTGATCAAACTTTACAAAAATATTAAGTTTAAAACAAAATAGAAGTGACATAAATTTGTTCAAGATATTTTAAAAAATAAATTTAATTTTTTTTTATATTTATGTGTTTTTATGAATTTCATATTAGCTTACACAATTGTGTGAAGTTTGATCAAAATTGCTGCACTATTTCCTATAGCTACCATACAAGAATTGAACCAGTGCTCTCTATTTCAGAGAGACACGAATAACTGACGTGCGTATTGCTTGATTTTCTAATTGTTGGATCATGAAAGTTCGACTGTATATGCTTCAATTTCTGACAATAACTACCTTTATATACTTTTTGTTACTACTTTTAGCATATTTTTATGTATTATATATTTGTCTACACATTTGTGTGAAGTTTGATCAAAATTGGTCCATTATTTCATATAGCTACCATACAAAAATTGATCTCTATTTAAGAGAGATACGAATGAGGGACCTGCGCATTACGTGATTTTCCAATTGTTGGATCATGCGTCTATTGTTACTTCAACAGTTTCGTTCTCTATTTTTTTCCTCAGTAACTGTTCGCTTCACCATAAAAATATTTTCAATAAAACTGACTATTGTCTCTTTTTTTTTGTAACTTTAAATTAGTAAGAGAGAAAGAACACGAGCTTAATTTCTAGGAAGACATTATGTTTTTTTCTCCATCTTGAAGCAAACAGTTTTTCTTTAATAACCAAAAAGAGAACATGTGTAAAGTTGCAAGTGAATTTGAAAAAAAATGTTACCCCATAAATAATTCGACACGTCATTTCTTCCACTTGTGGAAAGAATTTTTCCAAATCCTTACCTAGTGGTGACATACGTCATAGAGCGAAACTCTATGTAAAATTTGGCTTATATAGATCGCCAATCAGTCAGTCGGATCGAAAAGTCTTATATTTATAACGCTATTTTTCTGGAAGATAATGCTCCGGTTCACGTTTCAACGGCCGCTCGTGGTTGGTTCCAGAGCAAAAACATCGAGCGCCGGACTGGAACCCCATTGAGAACATGTGGGGGAACCACACATGTCCCGTCGCGTCTACGCTGGTGGGACTAAATTTCAGACGGTGCAGGACAGTTACCGAAGAATGGGCTCAAATCCCACTTTCAGATATTCAGAAGGTGGTTCCTTCGAGCCCTTACCGAATTTTCGAGGTTATAAATAAGTCAGGAGGCAGGACTTACTATTAACTTAAAGTTTTTCCCATCTTTTTTTACAAAACATTTATATTAGTGTTCTTAATTGAATTTCGCAGCATAAATTTAATTTTTTAATGCTATTTGAAGTTTCAAGCTTTTTTTTGTTTATTAAGGATAAGTTTTTGAGTCACAAATGCTTTTTAAATAACTTAAAATTTAAAATTTTTTAATAAAAACAAGTGTTTTTAATTGAATTTCGGAGGCTGTATATACAATAAATATCATAAATATAACAAATATATGTAAAATTTAAGAAGAGGTCTGAACCATATTGGTAGTGCCCAGGAGCTGGAGAGTTAAGCACTCAGGGATCGTTGCTACACTAGTAGTATACAATAAAGCGACATATTGCATATAAAAAAATTATCATAAGTCCAAAAATTGGCATTATATTATTTACAGCTCACATGAATAAATCCATTAAATAAAAAATATATCAAATTCAAGCAAGCAATTGTTTTAAAATAATTATTTCACAGATGGTTTACTATGCAAGCTTTTAGCTTAAAATCTTTTTGTTTATTTATTTATTTTGACTCATAAATAAATTGAAAAATGTAAATTTTTTGTTTAGCCGGCATTCAAAGCTGATAAAGCTATTTACTTAATCAAATATTTTTGCAGTCTAGCAAATCAAAGAGCCTGCTTTATATATACATATATGTAAAGTACATACTTGTTTTTAGATATTTCTATTTTTAAACTGAATTAGGCTAAAAAACTTAAACTCATTTTGCTTTGTCTCAAGCCCAAACTTGGCTGGCTTTGCAACGTCTACCTGTTGTTGTTTGGGGCACTGTCCCTGGAGCAGCATTGTATGAGCATGTCCGGCCAAAACTAAACACAAATTCTGTTAAACGCTGCTAAACTCTATTATTACTCAGATACACACTCACACACTCGCACACACACAAGCTGAGACTAAGCTAAACCCAAAATGACCAACTACTGAGCCTTCTTCCAACATCTCAAAATTTAACAACAAAAAAACACGCAAAAATCTAGAATAATTATTACACATACATAAGCGGTTAACCAATACAACTTGAAATATCAAAAGCGGCAGCCAAAGAGCGCCACAAAACTGCTCCAACACTCATACATAGATACGCACAGATACAAGCAGCGCCAAGACTTTGGCCAAACGTTCTAACACATACAGATACATTCACTGCCTGTGTGTGCGTTTTGTGTGAAATGTAGGGGAAATATTAATGAGCATGTGTGAGCGACCGCCTTTTATGTATGTGTGAGTGTTTATGAAAGTTGATTGCACTCGATTTTTAGATAAAGCTTTTTCAAGGTCATCACCGAAAAAACGAAAACCTACCAAAGCAGTGGCAACGGCAGCGTACGCTTCGCTCTGCTCCGCTCGCCGTGCTTAGAAGCAGTGCTACTCTTCCTCTTCTAACAGCAGCCCGCCGTCATATGACGGACAGAGGGACAGTTGGGCGGACGTAAAGAGCGACCGTAGGGCGCTTTGGGCTCTGTTTCTTGCCGAAATTTGAGCTGTTGTTGTCTCACTTGGCTGCTTTGGTCTAAGGTTCTTCATCTCTTTGGACTGACTGTATTTCATTTTTTTTTTTTTGTTGCTGCTTCTTCTTCTTATTAACTTATTATACACTGTACCCATAGGGTCAAGGGTTTTGCAGATTTGTGCAGAAGGCGGTAAAGAACAAACACCTAGATCTCGGCGACCATAAAACAATAAATTAATTTTTTAACTTAAAAACAAAATTTAGTCTTGAACAACAAATTGCTTACAAATAAAAATAATTTATATTCGTTTGATTTAATAGAATGGGATGTATTATATTTAAAAAAAATATGGCCTTTTAAATTTAATAATAATTGTAAAATTATTAAAAACAGGTTGAAAATGTATTTAAAAATTAAATAAAAAGTATCGGAGCTATAATATTTCAATTTAATATTAATAAAAATGCAATGAAAAAAATTGGCTTTGGTTTTTAATTTAAACACAAAATTTAATCTAGAAATATAAATTCTTAAATCAAAAAAAATTTTATAAAAATATACAAATAAAAGTTTTTTTGAAAATTTAGACGATTAATAAATAAGTATAACCAAAGCTTTACTATTTTAAGAGAATGACGCTTTTAAATTTTATAATAATAATGAAAATATTTTAAAAATAAAATCTCTATGCTAAATTCCTTTAAAAGAAAAAAACAAATAAAACATTTTTAGAAAATGTATTTAAAAATTGAATAATAAAAAATAAATAAAAAATAAAAATATTAAAAAAACACAATGCTGAAAAATAAATACCTTAAAAACAAAAAAATAATAATAAAAATAATGCATTTATAACCAATTTATTAAATAAATGAATTGGAGCTATAATATTCAAAGAGAAATTCCTCATAAATTTAGAATACATAAAAATTCAATAAAAAAAATAAAAAAATTATTTTAAAAATATTTTTTTTTTTTTTTTAGAAAACTTATTTTAAATTAAAAATTAACTATTTTAAAAACATGCTCTTTCAAGATAATTAATAATAAAAATGTTCAAAAGCCCAATCTACCTCGGGTAGTTTAATGCTCTTTTGTTTGGGAGTTCTTATTATTTAAAAAATGGTTTTTTGACAAAATTACCAACATAAAATTTGATGGCATATATCATATAAGATTACAAATATCGATAAATTTAAGTCTAGGCACGGGCAATTCAAATGTGTTACGTCTACAAATTTCAAAGTTAATTCATAATTCCAAGAACATTAAGATAATTTAAAGACCGTTAGATACACAAAATCTTTTGAATAAACTCATGTAACGAAAACTATTTTCGTAAAGAAAATATAAGTTCTTTGATCAAATACCAAAAATATTCTTATCTTGGCTGAAATTTAAACATAATCCAGGGAAGGAGATTTTAAAACCTGATCAATACTTCCGCCCTATGCTCCTCCTAGGGGCGACTACTCGTAAATGCAAAATTAAGGAATACATATATATATAATACTCCAAAAAAGTGTGATAGTTTTCTGAAATCTGGGGAGCAGTCCCATGAGAGCGTAATAAACAAAGCGATGTTTGACCCTTATTGTACAAGTCCGGCATGCCCATGGAACATTTTCAAAGCCTTGTTAACTTAAATTTTAGAGCACCGCAAAATATTTTCAAAATGAAAAACTTAAGTTTAAAATTCATCAGCAAATCGTTAAAAAACTACGAAATTCAATTATTAATTTTTTGAAAAAAGGGTATCCCATTGTCGGTTTACCACCTTGATTGTATCAAATATTTTTTTTTTTATAAGAGCGAAGCGCGCATTTAATTGAAAACTATGCGCCAAAGCTTCCAAGCTTCGTCGTGGAGGCATCATCATCATCTTCGTAGTTGAAGTTGCTTTTGTCGCCGCTGTTGAAATTTCACAAATAAATAAATCAAAACAAGATTTATGTCTGCTGCGACTGCTCTGCGTCGCTGTGTATTCAAATCTTACAGTCAAAAAAAAAAAAAAAAAAACAAGAGAGACTATGTACTACATTCATACATAGTACTATATACCTACCTCTCTATATAAGAAAACATTTTCAAACAATAAACGAAACGCAGCGCAGCGCGTCTTTAGAAATTATTAGATGACAGACTTGTTTTTTGGGTATAAGCAAATTTTCGGCATGATTTTTATTGTAAATACGTGTGTTTTGTATTTATGTATCTTTCTCTGTGAGTGACTGAGTGTGTGTGTGTGTATCTGTGTGTACGTAATATGCAGCTGTTGAATTGAGCCGGTTTTAAACTAAGGGAACTTGAACCTCAATTTATAGAAATTTTTTTTAATATTTTATTTGGTTCGGTGTACTTGCCACTTGGGCGTTGCACTCTAGAGCGGACACGTTCTGAATAGGAACAGATGAAATGAAAGCCTCAATGAGTTAGCTTGAAAAAGCTGCCATCCTTGATCTTCAATTCTTATTTAAAATAAAAAGGACTCTTTGAGCATATTGCTGTGTACACCCGACTGTGTACCAACAGAATGATCCCATGTAACTATCATATACTCTTATCCCAATCAGGCATGATCAAGGTTTTCGAACTAGATATTACTATTCTTCACAGACTGGACAAGCGAGTTCGAGTCTTCGCTGAACAGTGCAACTTAGGGCAGGTCCACAGTCTTCCGTTGAAGTTGGAACTTTCTCAGAAAATTTAAACTTAAACCAGGCCGTTGTTTTTCCGGATGAATGCAACCGAGTTGTAGTCTTCTCTGAAGAGTTCAACTTGAAGCAGGCCTTCAGTCTTCTGGATCAATGCAGCAGATTAACTTGCATACCGTTGAAGTGGAAGGCTCCTCAGAAGATTTTAACTTGAAGCAGTCCTTTAGTCTTTCGGATGAATGCAAACGAGTTGTAGTCTTCTCAGAAGAGTTCAACTTAAAACAGGCCTTCAGTCTTCTGGATCAATGCAGCAGATTAACTTGCATACCGTTGAAGTGGAAGGCTCCTCAGAAGATTTTAACTTGACGCCGGCCTTTACTCTTCCGGATAAATGTAACCGAGTTGTAGTCTTCTCAGAAGAGTTCAACTTGAAGCAGGTATTCAGTCTTCTGGATCAATGCAGCTGATTAACTTGCATGCCGTTGAAGTGGAAGGCTCCTCAAAAGATTTTAACTTGAAGCAGTCCTTTAGTCTTCCTGATCAAGGCAACCGAGTTGTAGTCTTCTCAGTACAGTTCAACTTAAAGCAGATATTCAGTCTTCTGGACAGCTCCATTATCGATATGCAAATATCCATAATGACAGAGCAGATTCTTAAAATCGACATTGGTAATAAATGCTTTTTTCACAATTGGTGCATTAGAAGGAAAAGAAACGTAATCATAGGAGCAGTTCTTCTGTTCTCATCGTTGTCTCTTCCGTCCCTTCTAGAAGAATGCTCAATGCGCCTAGGTAACATAACCCAATGATAGACTTCATGTCATCACAAGGTTGGTTCAGCTCTGTGTAATAGAGCTTAGCGGGTATAGGCACCTAAGATTGTACTTCATCATCTCAATCCAGTACCTTTTTTTCGAAGATGGACATTGAAGAGCTTCTTATCCTACGTCGTCATCTCAATCCAGATGATCAGCTGGATTCTATCCACTAAATAGTTTTACTTTGATTTCCGTAATCCTACGTCGTCATCTCAATCTAGTCGCTTTCTAATGAAGATGGACACTTAAGAAGTTCTAACTAAATTATGATGAAATTGAGTGCTAGGTAATCAGTGCGATTCTTTTCGCGTTTCTCTTCGATTTCCGTTTCAGTTATTCGAATATTTTGTAAGATCCCCAGAGGTGTTGTCTTTTTTTCGAAGATGAACTTGTTCAGTTAAGATATTTTGAGGCTAAAATGTTGAAAGAAAGCTAATTGTTCGTTAGCCTGTTCTCCACAATTTTCGTTAGTAAAGTGTTTAATTTTTTTATTGCGCCTAAGAATCAACGTCACCAACGCAATACATAGAGTTTTCTGTTTTACGAAGATTAGCATTGTTCCGTTAAGGTACTTGGAGCTTAAGGAAGGATATCGATAAAATCGAATACGATAATATAATCGATCACGCTTTGGAATGCCTGCAATTCTCTGCACTAAAGCTTTTTATTTTGATTTTTGTTTCATTTATTCTAACTTATTAACTCGAGTTTTGCTGCAAAAATTTCACAACACTCTAAAAGTTTCTCTAAGCTCAAACGAGTCGAATAGGTCAACTGCTTACAATTTTGAGTGAAAAGTTTTTCAGTATGTAAAGGTTGCCAACTTAACTATATCAAAAAATGTTCAGATTGTTTGGTTTTTCTCTTTCTTACTAATTGCCACATTTCTTTTGAATTCATTCCAAACTCCTCTACTAGTCCATTTCTTTTCCTAGCATTTTCTATTTACGTTTTTCTTTTTTTGGGTGTTTTTCAATTTGCCAGAAATATCTTTGACAATCATAAAATGTATTTATTTATTTGTATTATTTTTTGGTCCAACAAATCAGTTTTACGCATGACTTGCTGTGCCAACATTGACCAGGCGTAAAAGTTATCGATTTTTTTTTCAAGTGCGAATCTGCAAAGCATTGCCAACCGGCAGTCATAACGCCTACAAGTATGCGATTAATTGTGTAAATACTTTTAGTACTTCAAGAGAGCAGCAACAACAATTGAGCAAATTCTTTTAATCTATTAAGTTAATCTGGCTAATATCTTGTGGGCCACCTGTCTTCTATATAAGTTTTTGCAAGAGGCCTAATTGGATTTTATGCCATTGAGTGCTTTTCTTTTTAGATCAAGTTAAGTCATTAGTCAAAGTTGCCATAACAACAATTGTCAGCAAACGTTGAAGTGTATACATATGTATATAATAGACATGTTACATATATAATAGGCACATTTGATTTACATAATATTATAAATTAGAAACAAAACATTTCATTTGCACGTTTCACTTAACTATTTGAAGAGTCATTCACAATTGTTCAATTTGCTTTAAATTCAATTAAAATTTATAATGCGCAATAGCACAAAAAAAAACAAAAAAATTATATCATATAAATTTGCATATAACAACAACCATGTATAGCGTAATTACATAGAAGTTTTATATAAACACTATAGACTTACAAATGCTCTATTTTCATAAAAGTATCGTTCGATGTTACATTTAAAATATTTTTCTAGACTAAGGTACAGTTTCGTCTTTAAAATCTTAGCTCTTATGCAGAGCTAAGTCCCCTTCTAAATTTTACACAAAAAACTCTTTCAAAAAATATAATTTAATATAACCACAACACCCTAAAAGATGATACAAACAACAACAAAATAGTGTAACAAAAATAAATCCATGCGCTCTATATGTACATAACAATTTCCATATGAAAATGAAACGAAACCAAAACAAAAACGTCATCCATAGCCATCATCATCATCATCTTCATGATTGGCTTTATCATCATCCATCTTCATAATCATCTTCCCATAAGTATACAGCTAACCATAAAAAAAAGCAAAGCAAAAACTTATTATTATTTCAACTGACTGACCGCACCGCACCTACTGTACTCCCTTCCTTGGACCCTCTCTTTGTTAGTTTCCTTTTTGCTCATAAAATAATCCACACTTATGCATCCACACATTGTATGAATTGCATTTTCATTTGCATGTGTAAATTATGCACGGCATTTGTTTTTCTATTTTCTATTGGAATTTTCTGTTCCATTTGCCATATTTTCAGTGTTGCCCCAAGTGTTGAGCTAATTTGCATGCCTGTGTAAACAAAATTCATTGTTTTGGCAACACCGAAACAATAACAACTGACGCAAATTTACAACATTTTTTAGCCAGCTCTCTTCATGTCTCTAATGTTAACTAATTAACTGCTAAAATTTCTTGCTAATGGCAACATGGCGTATGATTTATGTGCCCGACACAGCAGCAGCAGCAGCCCAGCAGGCTTGTCTGTCAACCCAGTAGAACTATCCATCAGCGGAAATTTTTTTCAGTTTTTATGCGAATTGTTTTTTAGCTAATATATTTCATAATATAGTTTTTGTATTTATCAGAAACTAACTACAGATGATTATCTGTCGCCGCTTATATGTATAAGCCTATATAAATTTTTCGAATTTTTTAGTATAAACGGTCTTATTGTTTTTAAAAATCTCTATCGGAATCCGGGACAGATCTAAACATTTTTATAAATTTTTAGTTATTGTACTTATGTCTTAGATACTTTCAATACAAATTTTTTAAAACTAATAGATATATATAAGAAAAACCCGTCTTGGTATGGGACTTTAATTATTTATTTATATTTTTCGTAAGCTTTCATACACTGTGATACCTTTTGGGCAGTGCTTAAAAAACATCGATGCTTTCAATGTTTTTAACTGGAAAACATCGATGTATCGAAACAACTTTTTAAATTGTGAGACGAATATTCTGGCCGTAACAAAATATTCGTTCCTTATATTATCTTAATATAATCTTCGATATATCGATGCGTCGATGTTTTCGATGTTTTTGGTTGTAAAACATCGTTGTATCGATATATGTTTTTAAATTGTGAGACGAAAATTCTGAGCCGAACAGAATATTCAGTACTTTTATTATCTTGATATAAACTTCGATATATCGATACATCGATGTTTTCCCACTGCTGCTTTTGGGTATAGCTAAACATTTTTAAGTGCATATTTCAAAAAAACATCTCACGCTTGTCCCATAAAAATGATTGGATTTGATTTCTAAGATTGGACCCATCTGACTCATCTGGAATTTTCAGTTGAAGTTTTCTAGATATCGAGATTTAAAGAAAAAGCTACTTCTAAAATAGAAAACATGGATGTATTATCTTAATATAAAATTCGATATATCGATGCGTCGATGTTTTCCATGTTTTTGACTTGAATTTTTGAATTGTGAGACGAAAATTCTGACCCGAACAGAATATTTAGTACTTTTATTATCTTGATATAAACTTCGATATATCGATACATCGATGTTTTCCCACTGCTGCTTTTTGGTATAGGTAAACATTTTTAAGTGCATATTTCAAAAGAACATCTCACGCTTATGTCCCATAAAAATGATTGGATTTGATTTCTATGATTGAACCCATCTGACTCATCTGGAATTTTCAGTTGAAGTTTTCTAGATATCGAGATTTAAAGAAAAAGCTACTTCTAAAATAGAAAACATGGATGTATTATCTTAATATAAAATTCGATATATCGATGCGTCGATGTTTTCCATGTTTTTGACTTGAAAACATCGATGTATCGATATATCTTTTTGAATTGTGAGACGAAAATTCTGACCCGAACAGAATATTTAGTACTTTTGTTTTCAGTTGAAGTTTTCGAGATATCGATATTTAAAGAAAAAGCTACTTCTAACATTTCCGTATTCCCAAAATAGTATAACTTATGAACAGTACGCCTCATCAGGATCAAAATTTTGACGATTTTTTAATAATACCATTTTTGACTTCCGAGATTTGATTTGCAGAGAATTTATTCTACATATTCTAAATTAAATTAAAATACTAGTGTTCAGGAAAATTTTCGAAAAATGGCTAAATTTTTTTTACACTTTAACTTGCTATTAAATACTTTTATACTAAATTTTTGTGAATTGAAATTTAAAAAAAAAAAATGTTCAAAAAATTTGAATAGTCAAATTTTTAAATTTTTTTTTATATAAGAATACAATTTTTTTATATTAGAAATACAATTTCATCATCAAAACTTGCTATAAAATACTTTTATACTAAATTTTGTTTTCTATTTATTTCCAGGTATGTACAATGTGAAAGAAGCACAATTTTATGTAAGTTTTTTAAAACCGATTTTTAACTTTCCGCAATGGAGCAGAATATTGGTTCGTTATATAAAAAATTCGTTATACAGCAATTAATTATAATATCATAAAAGCAGTATGACTTAAAAAAAAATTTTGAAGAGAAGTTTGTTATAGGGAAATTCTACTTTTCATAAAATTTAATACGAAATCTGTGCGCGATAGGGCTAAAATAAAATCAGATTAACTCGTTGAAGAATTATACGATTTTTAAGGATTTTGGGGAACTCTGAAAATGTTTGTTGGATGCTGGGATGCTTTTGATGAAACTATATACAAAGACTTAAAACTTTTTTTTTTGACTTTAAGGAAGAAATATTTCCAAAAATTATATACCCGTTTAGTCAATTTTGTTGCCGACTTCGAATGTTACGATCGATTTTGTGTTTTTCACTATTTTCGAGATATCAAGATTGAAGAATTTTTTTTTAGTTGTGCGCAAATGAAACTCAAATGGGGCTAAAATGAAGTAAATACGATTTAATGTTGAAAGGTTATTACGTTTTAAAAATTTTGGGAAATTATTTTGTCGGTATATTGGTTTTTTATTAGTACATACTTAAAAAATTTGAAATTTTTTGTACTTAACTTTAAAAAGGACGGTGTTTCAAACGCTGTATGCACATTACTCAGCTTTATAGAAAGGTTTTACGAAAATTTCATTGTTTCATTCATTTTTTTTTCTATCCACAATTATTTCATGGAGTTTTTGGCAACCTTTCTTAACTTGCTGTAACCAAAAATTATACAAAAAAAGATTTACGACTCTGAAGTCCAATTTCTTAAATTCAATTTCCTTTTAAACACTTACAACACAATCTTACTTTATTGCCTTTCTGTTGATGGCACTTGTAAAGTAGTTTCAAAAAAGTCTACCAGATAATTAATTTTTCCCACCATTTGTCTTAGTATTTTTTTGACTATTTCATAGACCGACCCCCCTTTGCCGCACATAATCATTATATGTTTTTTCTAGCTAATTAACTTTTATGATTATATTCTATTGTTGTATATTTTACAACTTGCTTATCCTGCTGCACGCTTTTACAAGTCCATAACCATTTACAGATGTGCTCAGAACTGTCTTGGCCAAGTCGGGAGCAAGCCAGCAACGCACACTTGGCCATAATTTAATGGCCAACTAATAAAAGGCCTGGGGCGTTGCCTAGCCACAGCTCAAGTTAAAAGCCATAAAAAAAGTCACTCAAATGGAAATTTCAAAGGAGCTAGAAAAACAAAAAGATACGGAAAATGCGTAGTAAAAAAAAAAATACGTGAGGTGATCAAAGCCTACAGATAAGTGCGGGTCCACATGGCGACAGTTTTGACCAAAAAAGTTTATGACGAACAAGTTTATTTTTTTGAATTTTTTAGTAGGTGCCAGATATATATATAGCTTTTGAATTTTCCCATGAAAAATTTGCATTACTTAAGGCACATTTCAGCATATCACTAGCTGTCTGTCGGTCTTTCGTTCTGTCGCTCTTATCCAACACTTGTGGTCTCTTTTCAATTTGATTAATTACTTAATTTTGACATAAACACGTTTTTGGCACAAATGAAGCAGAAGGCAGATAAAACAGCAGCTCAGCGGCCTTTTTGTTTCTACAACATTTTGAACAGATTTTTGTTTTTTGTTTTTCTTCTGCTGGGGTTCCTCTCTCTATATATATATGTATATCTCTCTCTCTAAGACTAGCCATAACAGTGATTAATGATTTGATTGACAGCACGGCAGAACGTCATCAGTTTTTTGGCTATTGTTGTTGTTATCAGCAAACACTTGCCTTGAACCTTTTGGTAAACTGCTTCCGGCATTTGTTGCTGCTGCCTTTTTCTTTCTTTCGTTCGTTCGTTCGTTCGTTCTTGTGTGTTCTTTTTCTTAATACACTTGGAATTGAAGAAGTATGCACACTTTGTCGTTGCTTGTGGAACGCATGGAATGGAATCGGTGACATATGCAGCCTATGCACGCACGGGCCGAACTTTTATCGGATGGAGCTACTGACAGGGCCGATGGGCTTAAACAAACTCTATGTCGCTCGTGTTTCCTTTTAAAATTTCCTGATTAAGAAACGAAAATTATTGCTATAGAGCAACTTTGTAGAAAATTTTACATTACGCAATTCCTTTGGGTACAAAAAACCGATAAAATGTCAGATTCATAGCAAGTTTAAGCTTTATTATCTTTATATACCGAACAATTATTACTTATTTGACACTTAAATCTGGATACTAGAGCTATCGATTTTGTATTTTTTTGGTTTGCTCATTGAATTTAAGTCCATGAAGTTTAATACTTTTTATTTTTGAGCAAAGAAATGTCAGAGTTATCGATAATCCGATAAATATTCAGAATTTCGCCAAAAAAAAAAAACTGAGCTTATTGGTTAGTCCCAGCCTGTGTCTTTTAAAAAAAAAGAAACAATTTACCCAAATCTTGAGTTATCGATAATCCAATAAATAATCGGAATTATGCAAAAATAATTTACTAGCTTAAAACTGGTTAGTACCTGACTGTAACACATAAAAGATATAACTTCTTCAAAAAAAATTTACCTAAATCATGAGTTATCGATAAATCGATAAAAAATAAGAATTTTGTAAAAGTAATGTACAATCACAAAATTGGCTAGTAACTCTTTATACATGTAAAAATCATGAAAATCGAAGATCTCTAATACATTAGTGCTTAGGTTTACTGATATTCTGCCATATATCCAAAACGTACAATATGATTTTATTTCACATAATTTATTTTTATTGGTAGCTTAGTTGTCCAAGGCCGTATCGGGAAGCTAGCGGCCAGCTGGCCATGAACTAAGACTGTTCTAATTAGATCGACCAGAACATGTGAAATGCATTTTCAAATCTCTAATTTTAGAATGTTTAAAAATATGATATCAGTAAAATCGTACAACTAATAAAAAATTTTAGAAAAACTATAAAACTATGAAGAATGCCCTGAATTGCCTTTTTTTAAACGGAAAGAGCTTCAAATGAGGATCTCGCTAAGCTATTGAGAGGAGACCCCAGCCGATCAGTGAATCTTCTATTGAAGAATTTCAGCTGATCTTCTATATTATTCTATCGCAGGCCACAATTATAAACCTTACATTCACAATCAATAAGTCGGCCCAAAATTTAATTTTGAAGCACTCGTTTCCATCCAATGAAGTTTTGAAGCAGATGGTTTTTTATTTTTAAACCTGTTAGAGAATAAGACATGGTCCGCTGGATCCCAATTTGGCTTTACCTATCTCGGTGAGATAGTGAGGTGTTTCTTGTTGGCTAAATTTTGTTGAACAAGAGCTTTGCCGATGCCTCATAGAAATAGCTTTAGAGGAACAATTGGAACTGGGTGGGCCAATTGACGTTTTTAAGCTCATCTGATCTTTTGCTCAGCAATCCAGCAAAGCGGAAATCTTTCCTGAAGTGCACTACATAAGCCATTGGAGAAATCATATTGATCTATTAATATGGCTATCCGAGAAGTTATCTTTACCCAAAAAAAGTCATGCGTGAAAATCTTAGCTGCATTTAAGATGTTGAGTCAGTCTTCCAATTCAATGAAGACAAAAGAGATGATGGAGAAAACACTGTATAAACATGCCATTTTTATCTAGTTGAATATATAAAAGTGACCGCAGATGAGATGACGCGTTCCGACGGAGAATGTACTATAAATAACCGTCCCAAATCTTCTGGTCTATAACAATATAATAAAATAAACCAAAAGTCACTTTTTGTTAAGCACTGGTTCGTGAACTAGATCAAATGATTTATACATTTTAAAAGTGACGGAGAACGTACTATACTTAAACTTCCCAAATCTTCTGGTCTATAACAATTTAATAAAATAAACCAAAAAGTGAATTTTTGTTAAGCACTAGTTCTTGAACTGGATCAAATGATTTATACACTTTAAAAGTGACCGTAGATGAGATGACGCGTCCCGACGGAGAACGTACTATACTTAACCTTCCCAAATCTTCTGGTCTATAAAAATATACTAAAATAAGCCAAAAAATAAGTTTTTGTTAAGCACTGGTTCGTGAACTAGATCAAATGATTCAAAACTTTAAAGAAGCTTCAAGCTTTTTTAAAAAAAATATCATTCGATGCCTCCCTAAAGTTTTTAAAGAGCATTCAAGCTTCGGTCATGCCCAACATGCCCAACCATTGTTTTTCTTATGTTTATTATTATTAACTTTTTTGTTGGTTGTCTTTTTGTTCCTAATGATATTTGGTTTGCATGTTAATAGGCAGTTAGGCTTATATAGAATTTTGTTTAGTATATTAAGTATATGAAAATTAATGCTTTCATTTTGCTTAATAAATGAGCAATTTCCATTTATAGAATTTATTGATTAATGCTTGAAAAAAAATATCTCACCGAGTCTGTATTGAGTGTTTTTTTTTGAGTTTTTGAATTTTATTGATTTATTTTGGGAACATGATATCTGTGCGTTTATTGTAGACTGTATTGATATACTTTGCAAAAAAACTATTTTAGTTATACGGACTCGATCAATTTTATGAGTATATTTTATGTATATGTATTTCTTATGCCTATAAATGCTACAATGCCGCTCAAAAGTTTGCTGACACATAATAATTGTATGCCAAAATTTTGAAAAGTTATTTAATAATTTTTAAAATATATCAAGATCTGAAGATTTATATACATAAATGCCACACTGCATTTCAAAAGTTTACGGTCACTCTATAATTACTTCTATAATTATTTTAAAAATATAAAAAATCAATAACTTTTAGTCTTAGAAATGTGAAGGCTACATATTTCTAAAATTCGCTTTACAAGTGGAAAGTATTTATAATGCCTTAAAAAATATAAAATATGTTGATTTTTTTACAAAAAACCCAATGCACCTTTTTTTTAAATAATACTTCGATTCGTTGCGAATCAGTAGTTTCATGATTTTTAAATTATCTTCAATTTGTTTATAAATAAGATAGTTGTACCCGTCAAAAGATTTCATACACCCTAATCATCCATAAGAAATTTGTAAGCAGATACTTATAGTAGAGCTAGTGTTCAAAGACATACATTAATTACACTAGTTTACAGCAAAATGTATCCTCAACGTGTTTTACTCGTTTCCGTAGTCAAAAGGCACACTAAATCCGAAAATGAAGTCCAAAAATTTTTTCAGGGAACGGATTTCGAGATATTTCGAAAAAATCCCTTTTCGAAATTAAAAAAAAGTGTATCTACTTAAAAGTAAATATTTCTGGTTGTACTAAACTGATTTTGAGTTTTTTTTTACCAAGCTGAAGATAATTTTTTTTACAAAAATTCCTGCTATTTCCACATTTCGTAATCGATCAAACTTTACGAGCCATGAAAAAAATTTTTTTTTTAATTTTTTAAAATTGTCAAAATCAATTTGGTGCAACCAGAGATATTTGCTTTTAAATAAAGACACTTTTTTTTAATTTCGAAAAATGTTTTTTTAAGAGGACTAAAACTTTTGACTGTCAGTGTATGCGTAAACGTTATGTAAAGATTAATTTCATTGATACACTTTCCGGGCGTAACCATAGCCGTTCTGAATTACGATTTCGATTTCTATTGTTCCGATATACTAATACAAAATTTCGAAATCGAAAGCTATCTTTTTATAGCTTTGAGTCTTTTTCTGTATGAATTTTTCTAGCCATATTTGATCTTTAAGAATTTTTTTCTAGATCCGATTTCGATTATTCGATATAACAATACAGTTGCCTTGAAAAGTTCGAATCAAAATCGAAAGCAGTCTTTTTATAGCTTTGAGTCTATTTCTATATGAATTTTCCCAGCCATATTTGATCTTTAAGAGCTCTTTTCTGGATACCGATTTCGATTATTCGATATAACAATACAGTCGCCTTGAAAAGTTCGTATCAAAATCGAAAGCACTGGTTTTATCGTTTTGAGTCTTGTTACATACGATTTTTTACAGCCATACTTTATCTTCAAGAACTCTTTTTAGAGCTGTCAATACAAACCATTCGAATAATTCAAATGCTGAATATCTAACCAACTTTTGAGTACCGGGTATTACCCAGCAATTGTGTTTACACAATATATTTTAATGCTAAAATACATTTGCGCAACAACAATAGTCATTACTTTTATGTGCAAGTTGTTGTTGGGGTCGTTATTGGAGTCCCAGTTTTTTTCAGAAACCAAACCAAAATGTTAAAACACCTTTTTTTTGTTATTTGGCTTATCAGTAAAAGGCATTTAAACAGCTGCAGCACTTAAAATGGTTGAAATAAAATTTAAATTTTTTTTTCAGCTAGTTGACAAATGCGAGGCACGTAGCAAAAAAAAAAAATGCGTGCAGCCCTAGCCCCTATGTCAGAGTCGAACCCGAACCCCTCTCAAAACCTAAGCCCCAGCACGCCTTGAGTAATTTACTTTACTTACTTGTTGCAATGTTTTCTATCGCAACAGTACCCGCCATAAATATTTTCCCTGCTGATATGCAAAACATGTGCCACAAGTAGAAGTTGTAATATAGTTACTGGTTTCTCGGTCCTAGCTTGGCCCCTATATGAAGACCTCTCGGGCTTTCTTTCGGCTTTCGAGTATTTGATAGCAGACATTTTTCTTTTGTGCATGCGGAAGCAGTCAGCTAACAGTTGATAAAGTGGGTTCTACTGGGCGCCCGAAAACCTTTTGAAGTAAAAGCTCATGGGTATGGAGGAGTAGTAGGAGTAGTAGGAGTAGCCACATATGTAATTGTTATGCAGCTGACGTCACGTGGAGCTCAATAAAAATGCTCATGGTATTGGCTACAATGTGCGTTACCATGTTTTAGTAGTTGGGAGCTGTGCATTTTCTAATGTCTTTTGCAATTTTAATGACACTTAAAAGCTTTTTAACTAGGGTCTAGACATGCATCCTGTTGTGTGCCATGGATATAAAAAGTCTGCTAATAAGTTGAATTTGAAATTATATAGTGTTGAGATTGTAAAGGTAATGACGCTATGAAAATATAAATTTATAAGTTTATCGAACTAATTATTATTTTATAGTTTGAATGTTGAAATTTTGTGAAGTCAGTTTAGCTAGCTTTACAAAATCTTGATTTTGGAAAACTTTTGGTACTTGGATATATGTTAAACTTACAGAATGGCACACTTTTTCGGTGATAAAAGAATGTAATGGTTTTTGTAATTAAAGCTCAAATTTTTTTCCTAACCAACAAATTTTGTTATTTTAAAAGCCAGCCATCGCTTACAGACGGACGATCAAATAATGTCTAAAAACTAAAATTGCTTCGAAATTTCAATTTTAAATTAAGATTTAATTTGTAGGAGTTGTTTTTAGTTACGTGAACTTTTCGTTGCGTAAAAACCAGATTTTATTTTTTTTAGTTATTTTTTATTATTTTTTTATATTTTTTTTAGATTTTTTTATTATTTTTTGTATTTGAAAAAAGTATAAAAAAATGAAATAAAAAAAAATAATAGTAAACAATTTACCTCTATTGGTTCGAACCTTTGTATATAGACTTCTTTAAGCTTAAAGTCCCAAACTAAATATTTTGCATTAAAAAAACTTTTGTTGATTATTATTATTTTTTTAATTTAAAAAAAAAGGTTCGAACCTTTGTCTGTAGACGACTTTAAACTTAAAGTCCCACACTAAATACTTTACATAAAAACCAGAATTTAGCAAAAAATATTTGATTATTATTTTTTTTTATTTAAAAAAAAAGTATAAAATAAAAAAATAATAATAAAAAATTTGCCACGACTGCGGTTCGAATCTTGGTCTCTAGACGACTTTAAGCTTCAAGTTCCACACTAAATATTTAGCATAAAAAATACAATTTGTAAAAAAAAATTTTTTGTTTAGTATTTTTTTTATTTGGAAAAAAGTATAAAATAAAAAAATAATAAAAAATTTGCCACGATTGCGGTTCGAATCTTGGTCTCTTGACGACTTTAAGCTAAGACTACCACGCTCTACCAACTCAGCTAACCTTTACACGATTTTGAAATGATTCTTATTTGGGCTTCAAAAATACCATATTGCGATTATCTATGATATTTATGATCCAATTATAATAATGTTTGGTATTAAACAAAATATTTTTGCACACATTTTATCCATACAAACTAAAGCAGTATCTTCGAAATTGTAGCAAATACACCTAATTTTGTTTTTACTCGTTAGATACGTTCCAGAAAAAACCGTGTAAAAAAAGATATAAAGTAAATCTAAGTACTAATCTAAGTAATCCCTAAGTAAATTTTTAAAAGATTAGATTTTATTTTTCTTTATAATTTCAATCAAAAAGCTTTTTTTAATCGAGCTAAATCGAATAACATTCTAAATTTTTTTCTGTACCGTGTTATTTAAAAAAAAAAAAAACAGAATTCGGTGTATAGCGCCTTAAAATAATTTGGGTGCGGAAGTGGGCGTGGATCAAGAAAAAAAGGACTATAATTTGGCTGGATATTTAGGGGTTTCAAATGTCAATTTTGGTTATCCTAGCTCTTATAATCTTCAAGATCTAGGTATTCATACAGACGAATTAAGATAATATATTTTTTTCTTCGCTACCTTATTTGCGGCCCTTTGCTCCCCCGCGATGCCATAGGATCATATATACCTATGGTGGTAACTTTGATGGATCTCCGATATTTCGTTCTCTAAGCAACATACATTTTAACAAAGTTAATATAACGCTTATCTTAAGGTAAAGGTTATAAAATGATTTGTTTTGAAATTGCAAACTAAGATTTGAAGTCCAACTATAAATTCAACTTAAGTGTTGCTTACGCTTACTGAAATGTTTACTATTTCCTTGAACAATTGTAGATATAAAAAATAGTAGTTGTTTATAGCTCATTAATCCCCGATTACGCTGGCTTAGATTTCTATGCCATAAAGTCAGTTATCTTTAAAGAAAAACTAGGAAATTGGTTAATGCTTTAACATTTCCTGTACACCACTATCATGTTTTTAGAACTAATTTGGTAGCTTACTTGATTTATGCACCCTTGCTGGAAACCTGGTTTTATTGAGTTCTAATTAGCTCTTATATGAGCTCAAGAAAAACAAACTAAAATTGTAAAGTACTTTTTCTTAGTATTAGTAGTTGTTCTTATCATATATTGGTACGAGATTATTTGTTAGCTATCCATCTAGAGCTTAAGTATCTTCTGCTTTGAACTCTAGACTGCTACACAATATCTGAAATTCTTCTAAGCCGAAGATTTGGTAAAAATGCAAAAACTATATTTTTTGAGATCTGGCAACTTTGTGAATAACTCTTACGCTGACTCGTATGTGCTGACATGTTTCTCTTTTTGCTAAAAATGCAATAAAGGTTTGATTGGAGATCTGGCGATTTTGCGACATTTTTTTCACTCTAACTTATATGCGATGTAATCTTTCTGTTTTTGGTAGAACTGAAATAACGATTTTATTAGAGATCTGGCAAGTCAGTGTTTCACTCTTACTTCAGAGATCTGTCAAGTCTGCGTTTAACTCTAACTCATATGCGAACATCTCTTTCTCCTTTTGTCAAAATTACATTTAGGTTCTTATAAGAGATCTGGCAACTCTGTAAGTAATCTGTAACTAATATTCTAACAAAACTGTAACTAAATAAAATTTTAACTGAGTTAATAGCCTTAAAAACTTAATTTAATAACTGATATTTATTTGAGATCTGGCAACTCTACGAGAAATCTCTTTTAACTCATTATTGGTGCACATTTTTCTCTCTTTTTGTTTAAGTTAGTCGCTTAAAAGTTTATTTCTCTTCGAATATTTAAAAACTACAACTGAAGTAATACCCTCAATAACTTTCGATAACGACATTGCAACTCTTAAGTCTCAAATTTTTGGTAACCCACCCATAAACATAACTCAGATTACGTGACATTTTTACAAATACTCTTAACGCATAACAAAAATTTGTTTATTATTTGTACAGAACGGAAGCAACCTGTACCGTAAATTATATGTTAATATATTATAGAAAAAAAAAAGTTGATTTCTTATAACTATAATTTGTCGTATGATAAATTGGCTTTTAACTTGAGTTATGAGACGTGAAAAAACAAAATTATTTTGTATGCCGAAAAAGTCAAGTTAAGTGTCTTATTAAAGATTGCGAAACTATGGACAAGTTGCCAATGAAAGTTCAAGAATTGAGTCATGAACATGAAGGAGAGATAAGCGCATAGGGCCTATTTATCAAGCAATTGACTTGGTGTATAATGTTGTTGTAACTACAAGCAGCAATCGATTGTTCTTGTTATCGACAGCCGTAATTTATTTAAATGCTTACATTATTTTGAAAAGCTATTTATAATAAAGTTTTTTTTTTGTATTTAGTGTATGGGTTTAAAAATTAGTCATATACGTACAGTGACGTAGCTAGCAAGCAAGCGGGTAAGGCGCCTTGGGCGCAACGGCTTTGGGGCGTCAAAAAGCTGATTGCTACTTACAGATGCTCCAGAAGAATTCTACAAAGTCTAAAGATTTAGCATTTATTTGGTTTGCCATTAATAAATAAATAACTTTGCTTCAAGCTTACTAGTCATCAGGATTGATGGGAAGACTAATTACCAGTACACTTTGATTTATAGTCGATTTCAAGTATGATTTCGTTTAAGTTTGCTGAATGATCTTTTACTGAAGCAGATAGAGTAAAATATGTTGCCAAAGCTGTCTCTTGACGTTTTGTAGGCTTCCGGTTCCATTACAAAAATGCGAATAAAACTTATTTTATAACTTAACTTATATTTGTGCAAAAATTAAATTTTTCTCTGTTTTTTAAACGCTCTTTTTTACAAAAGTATGAAATCGATCTTCTTTGTCCAAATCGTCATCTTAAGGGCAGGTTCTTTCAAATTAAATCGAGAAAATCGATTTTTTTTTTTTACAAAAAATGAAAGCTACAAATTCGTAGAATATGTGTATGAAAGGATTTTTTGATGCGATCGATATTTATAGAAATATAGCGTTTTGAACGCACCTAAGGCGCTCGCTCTGAAGGACGTTCTAAAAACTTTAAACGCGTTTTTCTCGGAACCATGTTTTTCGTTCGCATTTCAAGCATGGCTCTCGATCTATTGTTCCGATTCCCTTCATTTAAGCCATGTTTGAAAGGATATAATTTTTTGTATGTCTTATACTAACAATATACATGAAAAAGTGTTAAATTGTTATTTTTAAGCAAGGTCAAATCACAAAAAAAGTGAAAAAAACAAATTTTTGTTTCGATCGTCCACATTTTAGTTAATTTTTCGTCAAAACTCATTATGATTTAGTATAAGGCATAGAGAATTTCATTTACTTCAATAAACAAAAAACATTTTTCATTTCGGTTCACTACAAGAGGCTGGAGATCTGAAATGCGGGGACGATATTCTGCGGGCAGAGGCAGACAAGAGCCGCCATTTTGAATTTCGTCGCGAAAAAAATTTCCAATTATTGTACAATAAAAATCGCATTTAACAATCTAAACAGGAAGTTTGTATGTCTTTTCATCATGGCACCAATAATTCCCAAACTTTGCCTTCTTTTTGGCCAAATTTGAAAGAACATCCCCTTAACTTAATTAGTCAAAGCTCGTTAATTTCTCTGTTTTTCTTTGCTTTTTTAAATTTAGTAAAGGGTCATCAATCTTGAGGTTACAGCGTCAAATTTCTTCGTTTGACTTAAAACAAGTATCGTTCGTTTTTTAGCTTGGAATTTTTTTACTTTTGGCTGCTACGCCAGTGTAAACTTAGCCCCGCGCCCAGGCGCTCATTTTTGCAACTACGCCCCTGTACTTCTTTAAGTTTGCCATTCACTTGTTAGTTGAATGTTTTGGCTAGTTTATGTTTTTTTTTTTTTTCGTGTATTTTACCGGATTTTTAATTTTTAGCATTTTCTTAGTGCCTAACTTTTCGAGCATTTTTTTTTGCCAACTTGCTGCCAAAATACTTACTCATTTTCATTGGCCATTTCCTTAGCCACATTTGCACATTCTCAGCGTCTTACTTATGGCTCATTGAGTGCTAACAAAAATAAAAATAACCAAGTACATAAATGATAAATAAAAATAAAAACACAAAAATTGCAAATTTTGTAATGAGGTCAGCTTAAAATACATAAACTCATTTTTTGTGCATACAAACAATAATAAAAAAGGCATCGTTAAAAATGTTTTATTGTTGTCTTGGAACGCAAGAAAACGTACAGAAATGTGCGGCCCCAAAAATTTGGAATAAAAGGAGCACAAACACATACCAACAATTCATTAATAATGTTAAGTAAATATGCGGATAATAAAATAAGAATCGCGTGCGTATTTGTTTGTTTAATATTTGTACAAAATACTTTCTTATTTACGCATAAAATTTATATTTATTAATTTTTAAATAAAGATTTGGTGTAGCCCAATTTGAGCAAATCTTTTTGAGATTTGTCTTACAATTTTTGCTGTATATGATTGCAACCTTGTATACCAAAGTTCCCATAGTAACCATCGCTGATGGCGAACATTTTTTTTATTTTTTTTTTAAAACAAAGTTTCGGAACAAATTTTATTTTAAAAAAAATCAGTTTTAGCATTTGATGAAAATTGTATTACATTTACTTTGATGTTAAGCCTTTCCCTGTTCTCTCCTAAGTCACTTTCAAAATAAAAAATATTTAGAATTTGCAATTTTTCAATCGAATATCATTAATATAAAATATGTCTAGAATTTTCAATTTTTTTTGAATCGGAGTAAAATATTGGGGCGTCACGACCATATGGAAAATCTTAAAAATATTCCGTCACTGTGTCACAAGAGGTGGGGAGGGGGGTTTCTATTTTGATGAAAATCAGCGTCACATAGTTTATGGATGATCCCTAAAATATTGGATAAAAATTGTGTTGATATCTTAGATGACGGGAAGAACATGCTTGGTAGATTTTGCTCTTCTTTTTAAGCCACTTTCAATACATAATATGTCTAGGATTTTCCGTTTAGAAGAACAGGTTCTCTCTCTCTCTATCTATCTGTCTCTATCTTTCCACCCATCTCTCTCTCTCTATCTCTCTCTCTGTCAATCCATCTCTCTCGTTTTCTTTCTCCCCTCTCTCTTTCCCTTTCGATCTCTTCCTAGATGTGTCTCCCTCTATTTGTCTCTCTCTCCCTACCCCTTTAATAAGATTGGTATAAAACACTCAGAGAAACATAATTAAAGGACTGTTACATGGCGTGAGCTTCTTTATAAGATAATAATCAATCTCTGTCTCTCTTTCTACTCATCTCTCTCTCTCTCTATATCTCTCCCTGTCAATCCATCTCTCTCTTACTCTATCCATCTCTCTCGTTTTCTTTTTCCCCACTCTCTCCCTTTCTATCTCTTCCTAGATGTCTCTCTCTCCCTACTCCTTTAATAAGATTGGTATAAAACACTCAGAGAAACATGATCAAAGGACTGTTACATGGCGTGATCTTCTTTATAAGATAATTCTTTTTATGAGACGGTCGTGTTCAAGTCTTCTAGTCTCGTTCCAGGCTCCTTACTACTCTCAAGAAAGAACGGTCAGTTTTTGGTATTCTTATTGTTTGTATACAGCTTCCTTGGAAAAGGAACATGAGGATATACCCAATTTTTATTGTTTTAGTGTCAAGTTAAGGTAGTTTTCTCGTTGAAATTCTATCTATTTGGCCATTACAACCGGTTGTCGGCCTTGGCCGCGACAAATATCGCTCGCCAGCGGTTACTATCTTGAGCTTGCCGACGCCAATTGGTGATCCTAAGGCTACGAAGATCCTCCATTGCCTGGTCCTTCCAGCGCAGAGGCGGGCGTCCCTCTGCTTTTTAGCTGGAGCATTCTAATCTATGGGAATGACGTGCCCACTCCAGTGCAGACGTTGTAATTGTTTGCGTCTAACTAGGTCAGTGTCACCGTAAAGCTCTTGGTTCATTCGAATATGGAAATCACAATCCACCTTTGTCGGTCCAAAGATTCGTCGAAAGATTTTTCACTCGAAAGCCCCTAATGTTGCCTTATCGGGGGTAGACAATGTCCGTGCTTCTCGTTGTAAATAAATAACTTTCAAAAACACAGCAAAGCTGCATTTCGGAAAGTATTTCCTAAATGTGATTTCCAGCACACCCCCATTTACCAACAGCAAAACAAATTAACTCCCAAAAATTCAACGTGTGCCTCGATTTCGTTGCTCTCAAATGATAAAAAGAATATTTCACTTCTACAAACAAGTTTTACGTGCAAATCATTTTGCAAATATGTATACACAAATACAAAAAAAAAAAAACAAGTTTATTAAGTACACAAACAAATAATATTTAACGCTAAATAAATATCAAAACGAAAGTATTTCACTTTATCTCGTGCGTGCCTGTCCTTATTTCGGTTTTGTTTATTTTAGACCAAACCTGGCGCAATACTTTTGGCAAGCACTGTCAGCTCGTCATCAACATCCTATGCTGCGGCTTGACTGTAATTTTAAATTTAATTAAAATCTTAGCACGTCTGTGCGAATGTATCTCTCTCGGGCTGCCCTAATAAAAACTATAATTATGTTTCAAACAAAAAAAAACAATCGACAAGAAATTCTTTTGAAATCATGCAGCGTCGTGGAAACGGTCTAAACGGTGATTTGGCCATTATCTTAACGGTTAAATGTGCAGCTTCGTCTCGACTGAGAAACGGCTTGAAGCTTGGCATGTTGCATAAACGTCTAGCGCTCTACCACGTTTTGGTTTGTTTGCTTGCTTCTAAGCCATTGAACACTTTGTGGTTATGCAATCACAAACAAGCAATAAACCAAAAGATACAAAACACAAAAAAAAAAATACACCAAATTTCATTTACGGAAATACAAATAATCCGTAATATTCTTTGCACTGCTATTTGTTTACTTCCGAAATTTACACGCCATAAATAAATACAAAGCAGGCCAAACGCCAAGCCAGCAAACTGAGTAAAAAATAAAGTAATGTATCCCTCAGATACAATGCGTTTTGTTTACGTTAAAGGCGACGCCGTCGTCATCGCCGTCGCCGTCAAGTTGCTGGCTTTGTTTGCCCCGCTGCAGTTTTCACTGCTGATAAATATAAAAATACGTTACACAGATACGCATAAAACACACAGATACTTACCAACACAGCTGCAGAGACCACGAATTGATGCGACTGAATGCCGATGACCATTAAATAAACAACTTTTTTGAGTCACATTCAAAGACTTGTGGAAAATATTTCAAGCAAAAATGTATATATAAATAACTAAACGCTCCAGTCAGATATATTTTCTTTTACACAGTATAGCAGAAAAGTTTAGACACAGCGTTGTTTACAGAATTAGTCGCTGAGTATATGGAAAATTTTTTAGATGCTATTTTCGACACAATAAAATCTATGCTATATAAATTCTAATACAATATATAAAATAATACCAATTAAAAAAAAAAAAAACATTGACACTTAAATTTATTCAATATAAAATTAATTAAAATATATAAGCCTGAAGGGCAGAATTGCTTTGGCTATTAACTGTTTTTATAACTAAGAATTTCCCGTTTAAAATAAATAACAAATATATTCGACTTTTATTTTCTATTCAATATAAAATGTTTAAAAATATATAAGCCTCAAGGCCCGAATTGCTTTGGCTTTTAAATTTTTTATAACTTAGAATTAATTTAATTTAAATAAAAAAAAAAAATAAATTCGATTTAAAAAAAAAAATTATTTTTTTTGCGTAAACACAATTTATTATTTTTATATACAAAGATGTATTATAAAAATAAAAAAAAAATATAACAGTTGACCACAAAAAAAGAAAAAAAATGTATGCAGATACATTTATTAATCAATTTGAAATCATTTTAAAGCATCAAAAATATTGAAAAACGTCCAAATTAATTACAAAAAAAAACAAAAAAATATGCTGTGCATAGACTTTTTCAATACACTGTTTACATAAATCGTCTCGCACGAATGAGTGTGTCTGGCAAAGTACAATAAAGCTGAGAGATATGTAGAAAAAAACATGCTTTGGGCTTAGCGCAGCTCGACTTGGCTGAGATACATTTCGTACCGCAATTTTAATTAACATACTTTTGTGAAAATGTATCTTTTTTCGTTTTTTGTTTGATGAATTTCTTTTAATGAAGTTGCGTCTTTTAACCAAGTCCCTGTAGAGTTTCAGGTCTATTGTACACATGTAACTACAACTTTATCGACTAGTTGTTAATTAGTTAAAATATGTTGTGTATCTACAGCGATTAGATATAGATGTAAATGGTGTTGTTGCGTTAAAAAGGCGCTTAACGTTGATATGGAAGTTGGGAGAGATTCTTAATTTGTTAGAATATGATAGATAGATAGTAACGTAATTATAAATTAACTTTTAACAAAAAGATAGGGACAACAGTTTTAAATGCTACTATACTAGACATATATCAAAAAAAAAATTATTTAAAAAGAAGAGTGTAACAGTAACGGATGCACAACCAGTGGATCTAGCGATTAAAGATATAAAAATAACTCTTCAAGATGTCATACTTGAAGTTACAGCGATAACGAAAACCATGGCTGAAGGATAATGTCTGGGTGTCACATCTCCCTCTATCTGAGGCGAAGATTCGAACTGCTGAAGTTCAACAAGAACAGAATTAGGATTGTGACTGGAGCTGTAACGCGGCATTGCATAATGGCCGCGTGGATGCACGCAGATGAGCAGAAGATAACCAGAATTCGAAATCTTCTATGTGACTGCTCTGCATTTCTTAGAAAACGCACTCACTGTCCGGGAAAGCCTTTCTTCGCAGAACTAGACTGTCTTGGCATCCATAAAATCTTCAAGAGCGTGAGATGAAAAGCTTTTGTAAAATTTTATAATCATTTTAAATAAAAGCTTACACAATGCTGTCTAGAGTTTTCTTATATGTCTATCAAAAATATAAGAGCGCAATTATCTTAAATTTTAAATGCTTGTTATAGATTCTATTAATTCTATTCTGAGAAGAAAATTGCAAAACCAAATTTTGAAGAATTCTAAGAAACCACCTATGCATTCTTACTTTGATTCTGATTCATTTCTATCCTATATCCATTGCGGCAAGGGTATTGTCTTTTAATTAAAAAATTTTAATAACAATAAAAACAAAAAACGGGCAAAAAAGAGCTCCTAATATTCGTGAGAATAAAAACAGCTGTCACCATTCAAAGGGAGCTATGCTCCCAATTCATGCAAAGTCATGGGAATGTGAAGCATTTATAAATTACATTACAATTACATTGAAGCTCAAATTATATCAATAAATAGAAGTTATTTATTTATTTATTTAAATAACTTTATTAAATTTACTTCGAACTGCAATTAAAAGAATCAATAAAAATACTCAGTATATTAGATTGATTAGATTACTAAATTTAATTTACACCAGTTTTGAATTAAGAAATTTGATTTTCTTACTCTATAGGCTCAGATATTTTAGTATATGGAATTAATTGTTTACCTAACAAATTTAATATTAATATAAATAGTAAATTTTTTAGAAAAATTGAAGTTTTTTTTTTATATGAAACTAGTATAAATGCATTTATGTACAAGATAAGACAGTTATTTGGAAGATGACGCTGTTAACAAACTGAAAAGATTTGTACGACTTTAAAATTTTTAATTTAATTTAATTTAATTAACCTATCACACACTAAATTATATTTTAAGTGTAGCGATTAATTTTCATGCACTCACTGGATCATAACCTTATTCGTATACATATTTATTTATCGTACCTACAGTTTTTAAAAGTATTTTACGTTTTACAATTTTTTAATTTTAAATAAACAATATATTTAATATAAACAGTTGATAAAAAAAAATGTACGATTCAAAATTTTTAAAATCAAATAATCATATTTTACGATTTCCACTTTTTAATATTAATTAACTAAAATATTTATCGTAGACAGTTTTTTCAAGAATCGTACGACTTAAAATATTTTTTAATTATAATTATAAAAAGATGAAAAAAAAAAAAATTTACGTTTAAAATTTTTTTTTTTTTTATATTTATTTTTTATTGGCAATCGAACGAAACAAATTAGGTTATGATACAATATTCGCTACATTGCTTCAAAAATTGAATTTAAACTATTTTAATTTTATATTATATATTTATTATAAACAGTTGGTAATCAAATTTTACGATTCAGAATTTTTTCACATTGCATTTTCTAATTCTTTTAGATATAAATTAAAAATTATCAATTGTTGACTTAAATCTTTCTGTCAATTGCGCCAACCTCTTCCATTCCAGAGTATCCAGGTAACCAGAAGAAGGTGATTGAGTTAAAAAATTCAAATCGCTTTCTAACACACAACTGTAGAAGTCGTATCTGAAAGATACACTTTAAAAAAAGTTCCTTTCATAATAAAAGATAGAAAAGTATCTCACTACCAGAACAATTTTAATCAATCACAAGAACGAAAAAGCTTGACAGAAAAATCTATGTATTTAAAATTAAATTTCCGTAGCTTAGCGGCAAATTTTATATATGTACTTACATATGTACATAAACGCCTACATATATGACAACAACAACAATAGTAAAACAAAAACAAATGCAACAATTATGAACAATGGCAAGAACGACAGCAACAACTACAACAACAAAATGCATTATTATTATCAGCAAAAATACATGACAAAAGAATGGACAAGCCAGAAAGAGAGACAGAGAGTGAGTGAACCAGAGATGAATGAATGTGATGAGCAGGGGGAAGACAAAGAGAGCAAGCGTATATGCCACGCGTACAGGAAATTATATAAAACAAGTTTGTGTGTTGGTTTCTAAAGGGGCTGATCGGGGAGAGTGCAACAACAGCACGCAAAAACAAAAACAAAAACAATGGGGGAAAAAAAAAGGCAATGCAGTTGATATGAATGATGGGGACTAAGAGAGTAGGAGTAGAAGAGTGCTAGCAAAAGAGAGCGCATAACGAAGCGGGCTTCGTATTGTTGTTGCCAACTGTGACTAACGCTGCTCGCTGCCGCTGCGCTGCTGCAGCTGCGCGTGTTTCAAAAGAAAATGTGGATGTTTAAAAAACAAATACTCGTACATATGTGCGAAATAAAATGTGAACCAATAAAAATAAAAAATGTTATATAGAACATTATACATAAGTATGTCTTCAATGTCTATGAAAGTTATATGTACTGGATGGCGGCTGTTGCTTGCAGCAGTGACAAAGCCTAAGTATTAAGCATACGCCACGTTGTCATTTAGTTTTATATGATGCTATTGCTTTTATAGAAAAACGTTTTGGAAGGCTGACTGTAGGAAGTAGCGTATAAAAGAGGATTTTATTTA
Source organism: Chymomyza fuscimana (assembly GCA_949987675.1). Lineage (NCBI taxonomy): Eukaryota > Metazoa > Arthropoda > Insecta > Diptera > Drosophilidae > Chymomyza > Chymomyza fuscimana. The sequence goes on along the minus strand of OX465088.1, from coordinate 37,351,942 downwards.
GAATTTCTAAAGGAACTGCTTAAGAAGCTTTTGCTTTGGTCACTTTTTTTTTGTGCTTCATTTATTGGATCTTTTTTAAAAATTATAGATTTTAATAAAATGACGAAGCTGACAGTATTTTAGATTGTAGGCTGACTAGGCAGTCCTTAATATATAAAGTTGTATTGAAATATCGTTTTATCAAAGACATGATCTTGAAGATTGTATTGAAGACAAGATCTAGAAGATTTTTGTGTAGATGACGGATCAGATGATGAGATCAGAAGACGAGATCAGATGACTAGATCCGATGACTAGATCGGAAGACATGATAATAAGAGTGCGAGAATTGTTTATTGTAGTATCTTATCACATCTTGTACTATTTCATTATTAAAGGGTAGGATGTTCAGGTCTCTCTATATATTTTACTTGGTTTCTTATGTATCACAGTGTGTCAGTAATAGCGACTATGTTGCTGCTGCTTGTGTTCCGACAAAGCTTGCAGCCAGAAGTCCATATCGGTTGTAGAATGGAGCTATAGAGTAGTTTTCTAACCCAATAGATGGTTTAAGGATCTTGAATTGAGCTCGCAGGATAATGTCACATTTGCTTGTGTTCCATCAAAGCTGGCAGACAGAGGTCCATAACGGTTGTAGAATGGAGTTGTAGAGTAGTATAGTATAAATTAAGAAGATAGGTAACGTTTTTTAACCAGTAGATAGCTTAAGGATCGTGAATTGAGCTCGCAGGATAATGTCTAAGTTGCTTGCCAAAGCTGGAAGCCATAAGTGCAGATCGGTCTTAGAACCCAGTTCTAGAGTAGTGAAGTGCGGATGTTTCAAAGCCAATAAAGGCTACTGGATTTAAGCTTAAATGTGACTTCTCCTAGTGACATGTCTGTTAAGGTGGACGGATACGTTATAAGGCAATATTAAAAAACACACACAACATTTTTTTCCGCTTGTCCGGCAATGTATTTTTTAAGTTTTTGGGATCGCGTTAGATTTCTGAGATAGCCTCCAAAATATCTCGTTTTATGGGGTTTTTGGAGATTATCTCAGAAGCCATGGATTTAGGGATTTTCTGAACCGATGTGTTTGTTACGTTTTTGGGTTCGCGTTAGATTTCTGAGATAACATCCGAAATATTTCGTTTTATGGTGTTTTTGCAGATTATTTCAGAAGCTATGGATTTAGGGATTTTCTGAACCGATGTATTTTTTACGTTTTTGGGATCGCGTCAGATTTCTGAGATAACTTCCAAAATATCTCGTTTTTGGAGGTTACCTCAGAACTCTTTGATGTAGAGGCTTACTGAAACTTGGATTCGGATTCAGCAGGATACACCCGGGTAGCGCTGTTACATATTACTTCACATCACTTTTTTTCTTTTTGGGCCTCCTTAAGATCTTCATACTACTATCTCAGAATCCATAAGAAAGATCTATATATGTATATGATATCTCTTTAGACGTCTTCTCCTTTTTCTTCTGTCATTGACCAGTAGAGCAAGGGGCCTCTTTAGACTTCAAGTATGTAATAATATTTATATGAAAATAGTAAACATTTTAGATTATCCAAAATTTCTAATTGTGCTGGTGACCTGGAAGAAAACGAGATGAAGTTTAATGAAAACTTAATCTCGGTTACTAGTCGGCACGTGTCTGCATAAGCAGTTGTTAGCTTCATGACTCTTTGGACACATTTTCGTAACCATCGCAAGACTTGGACAACTGCTGCAAAATCCAGCTAAGAAATCTCCTACAAACCCACATAAGTCCAAATGCAAACCTGTAGCCGCTTTAACTTTATGTCCACAACAAATTCCCAGCGCACGTTTTCAAGCACAAATTAAATACACTCATCTTGGGCTTAACCCTTGCTAGGCCCCTCTCCAAAAAAAAAAAAAAAAAAGAAAAACTTATACTCTACAGTCAGTTGGTAAGAGTTTCGGAGCACACAAAAGCCAAGATATTCCGCTATGCCAAGCGGCAGCTGCTGTTATACATAACATTTCTTTTCCTACATAGACAAACACTTGGCGTCTTTTGGTGGGGTCCGACCGCCATTGCCGCCCCTAAGTGTTTTCTGTAACTTGAGTCTTCAAGTGGCCAGCTGGCATTTGCTTTTGGCTTTTGGCTGGTATTTTCTTTCGGTGTGACCGTTTCTACTGCTGTTGTTTGTTGTCAAGTGTGGCAACTTAAGTCAAGCCTGGCGTTTTGTTAAAAAGCAGCAGAAAACAAGCTCTTTTTTTTTGTAATAAAATTTGTATTTTTTTTTATCTCTTGTCTTTCTTTCTTTTGCAGTGTTTCATTTTGTTATGTACGCGTTTTTATGTGTAGTCTTCTGTTAGACAACCAAATCAGCGAGCAGCGACAACAACAACATCAACAAAACAACAACAACAACAACGACGGGCACATCTAACGCTGCAGCTAACAGATGAGCCCCAACAACAGATGTCAATTGCTGCAGCCGAAAATGCAGGGTAAGTTTCAAATCACAAATCATCTCCAGAGCATATAATTGTTGTAAGAAAATTATACCAGACGCTTAAGCGCCACAATTTTGAGTAAAAAGCCTAATTTTGGTTATTTCGAGATGACTTTGAAATAGGCTTAGTCAAGTTTTTTTTTTTTGTTTTTTAAGTGCTGTGAAAGTTCCAAAGCTGAACAGTGGTATTTTGTACATACAGTGGACACACAAATTATTGAAGCCCAATAACTTTTGATGTAACCAAACCAAAAAAATTAATGATTTTTACGCACATAAATTATTTGGACACTTGTTACCAAATAAGGAATTTTGTTAGAAAAAAATTTTTTTTTTTACTTTTTATGTTTAATAAGGCTGCCTTTGGGTTAAATAATGGCTTTCAAGCGATGCCACATATTTTTCAAGAATCTTTTGATCTCCTGGAGGTCAATCTTAGATAGATGTATTTGACGTTTCCTGGGGTGTTACTTGGTGCTACCTTTAAATTTGTTCAATCAAATGCCAAGGGGATGTTAGTCCGGAGACTGGAGTAGAGTTTTCAGTTGCAATCGCTTATTAACCATTCCTGAGAGGTAATTGCGTCAAATTCATTAAAAATTTGCATTGCCAAAGATTTTAGCTACTCTACATCAGCGAAATCTGATAGGAGCTGTATTTAAAACTCCAATAAATTCCATCCCACTAGTAGACCAAAATGTGAAGAAGCATTGTGATCCAAAATTTTGTCTCAAATAGTACACCATAGAAGGTACGATGCTATGTTTGAAATGCTATATGGAAATTGCAAAGCAGTAATTTTGATTGCTAATGAGAATCAAGGGCTAGAATTCAACAAACACCGAAAAAAAATACCCAGAGTTGATTGACTGATTTTTCGATGAAAATTATAACCTTTTTTGGAATTCAACTGGCATCTCATCATATCCTTAAAACGAAAAAAAAAAAATTCAAAGCAGAATTAAACACCAAAAAAATCTTTTTAGTATTTTTTGAAAAAAAGTCTTCGCCTAAGGTTTCGTAAAAAAGTAGAGCTTAACAAACATCAATAGTAGCGGCTATCTAATAATTTGAAAAATTAGGCCGATACAACTTATAATATATCGGAATATTTTTCTTAAAATATCTATAGAAGCGAGTATCGACACTTGTATACCCAAATTACTCTTTATATGTTTTTTAGTTCCAGATTATTCTTAATTTAGGATTAAATTTTCAATATATTTTTTGCCCAAACAAAATCAAAAACATATGTAAAAAAGTTCAGAATTTTATTTAAAAACAAAAATTGCAAACTTGAAAAGTAATAACGTTATAAAAATATATATAAATATAAGTATTTGAAATACACTAAAGAATATTAAACACATATTAATAAATCATCTAAAATAACTTCTGAAATAAAAATACTAAATTAAAATATTGTACAAAACATTAAAATTTTAGTATTTTGGCCTTTAAACCTTATCAATGAAAATGTCATTCTTATAAAAAAAAAATACTAAATTAAAATATTGTTCACAATTTTTAACTAAAACATCTTGAGATGGTAAATAGAAGGTTTTAGTTTAAAGGAAAAATATGCCTTAAGCGACGCTACAAAAGCACTATCGAATAACTAACGAAAATGAAAACATCGATATTATCGATAGTGTCTCGATTTATTAAAAAATGTAGTATTTTTAAGGTATTTTAATAAAACGGATTTTGAATTGCCTTTAAACCTTATCAATGAAAATGTCATTCTTATAAAAAAAAATTACTAAATTAAAATATTGTTCACAAGCGACCCTAAAAAAAAGCACTATCGAAAATGAAAACATCGATATTATCGATAGTGTCTCGATTTTTTTTGGAACACCGTTGAAAGGCACTCACAATAAACATTTTGAAGAATACGTTTCATATTTTCTGCTTATATTAGAAAATATTAAAATTTTTAGTATATTTTAGGAATTTTAATAAAACGCATTTTGAATTGCCTTTAAACCTTATCAATGAAAATGTCATACAATAGCTGATATACTTTCTTCTTATATACGAAAACTATAATATTTTTAGTATTTTTTGAGGCATTTAAATAGTTTTAATAAATACGTGCCTAAATATTTTACAAGTTATTAAATCAGCGCATTTTGATTGGTTTTAAAACTTCTAGTAACTATCTCAAGATATTTATAATAAAAATTGTTCTCTAATATACGTAATTTTTATGTTTTTGTTTGTTTTTAGTATTTTTTAGTGTATTTTAAAAGTTTTAATTAACTTGTCATTATAGTTTTTTTCATATTTTTAAATTTATCTCTTTTTATTGGCATTGATTTTCCAAATTTCAAATAATTCTAAATGGTAATATGGTTGTTTAATGATTTTTAAATTATTTTGAGCCAACTAGTATTTTTAAAGTATTTTTTGAGAAACTTAGCACTTTTTTTTCGAGTTTTTTTAACGAACTATTTTAAAAATCGTACATATTTAGTACGGGAAGAGTTTCCAGATCCAAAAAACTTTCATTATTCATTCATTCATATACATCAATAATCCGAGCAGTTATGGAATACATTATACTTTCTTAAGCGATAGATTCTAAACAAAAAAGGTTTAAAAAATTTTTTTTTTTGCTATTTTTCTGTCTACTCACTTTTCAATTAGATACTTTCTTTATTATAGCCATACAAAACTAATAAAGATTAATTTGTGTGAACCAAAATCACTTACTTATTCTCTTCTTCTGCTATCCTTGACTCCCTGTGGAGCATAGGGCCTCAAAATCACTTACTGCTGATATATACTTATATTAACTAATATGCTATTTTTGGATATTTAATTTCTGTGATATAATTTCCCTTGATAATGTTATGTTCACGCCCAATATTGATAGCCCCCAGCTGCAATTGGGCAAAATCAAAAGCTTAACATCAAAACATCACATGCAATCCCATAGATACACGCCATACTTGTGGATTGCCTTTAATTTGTATCTCCTCCAATCATTTGTTTTATTATTTTTGTTGTCTAGTCTAACGGCATGAATCTTTGGAGCTCATGTGCCAGTCATTAGAAGCTCATTGAATATTGCGACATCACGCCTGTTTGCTTAGCCAAGCCATGCTCTTCTATCTATATACAAATAAATGTATCTCACAGATACAATCGTGCCAATCTAGTTGCTTAATGTACGGTTATTTGTTTTTGTAAACGTGTTGCTTGAACTTTGGTTGCCTTTGGGCGCAACATCAAATGAGCTTTTGATTGTGCTCTCTCTTCAATCACTCAAGCACGCTTACGCACACAGATACTCGCACAGATACAGCTGCAGTTTTACGCTTATCGCACAGTTTGTCATTTGATTTATGATTTATACAAATTATATGAAATTTTTTGCAGCGCTGCAATTTCTTCTCATTTAGACATTTGTTGAGTCTTCTATGATGATAAAAGATTTTTCTTTCTGACATTTCTTGATTGTTGTTTTTCATCAAAAATTTCATTTTGTTGAAACGACATCGCCTTTAAATTATCTAAATTTGTCGTTCAACAAGTGGTTGATTTTTCAACAGATATCTTCTTTTCGGATGAGTTATATTTTCAACAAGTTATAAAGCAAAGGGCAAACAATATTAACTTTTTAATGCTGAAGATAATAGTTTCACTTTTTGTTGCGCTATTGATAGATTTATCGATTCCAAGCCGTGTGCTATAATTAGACTTACTCGAAACCAAAGCTTTGAAATTTGTATTCAAAATCTTCTGTCACTTTTGTGCGAAATCTAAAGAGCTTAGGTGCCATTATTGTGCCCAATTTTTGCAAAAATGAATTCATGTATCTATCTAACTATTTTGTCAGTCGTCCCCAGGTATAGCTTGGGGATCTCTATTAATATTTTTATATATAAACTGAAGTAAACTATCTCAGTTCAGAAACATACTTCGCGACGCGTTCTATTGGATCATGTTCACCTAAGTATTTCATAGAATCCCACATTTATCGCTTCCAAAGCTTGCCCTTTAAGACTTATCCGAAAACACAACTTCGAAATTTTGTTTGAAAATCTTCAATCGCTTTTGAGCTTCTGGAAATCCAGAAGACATTATTGAGAAATATTATTTCGAAAATGTTTGCAGAAGTGCAGTAATGGTTTTGCACTGCGTTATCGTAAAAGATTACTACATTTTTGTAGCCTAATTTTGATGATAAGAATATGAGTAATATGATGTTTCAAAAGCAAGGTCAATATTGCAAAAGTCTTATTGAAAGCTAAGATTACGTTAATCGGCTACCAAAATCTTGCGATTTAGCTACTTTGGATTATTATCTTGGGAGCTACTTGAAAGTTCTATGATTATGCCGATAATTAATAAGAAATCGAATTATTAAAACTCAACGTTGGAACGTAATCTGTCAACATAATCGATCGATTTTCTCTTCTAAGCCCACAGAGAAAAGTTTTCTTTATAAAACAAAAAATATTCCGTGCAGTAGCAGATCTACCTACTGATGTGCTGACTCAGCGATACCGATCCGATATTTATTCGATACCAATATTTTGGTTCTCGATTAATTGTCGATCCGATAACAATTTGCTAAGTATCGTTATCGAACTAAATTTCGTTTTACATTTGGCGCTTGAAATTTATTTTGCAAAAAGTTCCTTTATGGTGGTTGACCATGCGATTTTCACGTCTAGTAAGTAACATGAGTCCAGGCCTGTCGAAGGGGTGGGAAGGGGGTAATTTATGTCGTACTAACGCGAAGTTTAATAGAGGTGCCGGTACATTTTCCACCGGGCCCTGATTTTCTCTCTACGGCCCTGCGTGAACCACTGCGTGCCCACCGCTGCAATAAGCTATGCGAAAAAATTGAAATAATATAAAGTTTATATCATTCTCAGTTTAATTTTATAGCCCCTATCTCAATTTATTATAAACATTAGAAAATTTTGGTTTCTTTGTCGAGCAAAGGCCTCCATTTTGTTTAATTTTTTCTTTAAAAAAAAACGTCAAAAAGTCGATACCGATACCGTCGATATTGGTTTTTTTTTTTTGGGAGAATCAAATCGGTATCGAGTTTTTTGGAATACACAATACCTTGATTCAATTTTTTTTTCCGGTATCGAGCATCCCTAGTGCTGAGGCTGATCTTCATCATATTCCACGTGTTAAGTCAAAAATCCTACTGAGTAAGACATTAAAGTGGAATTCGATGCAGAATTTTCCTTCTAAGTCCGTGCCTGGTTCCAAGTCAGTTTGTTCAACACCATCTATTTTCTAAGTACATTCCATGAAAAAATTTCCTGATTCCTGATGAAAAAATTTTGCTTATTAAGGGACCATAAGCAGTTCGAAAATTTTCGCACGGAATGACAAAACTTCATATAAAAAAAAAAATCCCAAATAGGATATCCCAAAAGTCAGAACTCGTACTGAGACTAAAAGAAAGAAGAACTTCACCCAAAAATGTGTTCTAAATGCGGTCCTGATTTCATTCAAAATATTTCTTTAACATATTAAGTCATCAATAATATTAATAATAATGAGAATTGAATTAGGAATTAGGACAATTAAAAAGATTTTTTATTTAGATCCCTACAGCTACAATATTCTCTTCTAAATAGAACAATTTACTAAGGAAATTCCCCAAAAAAATTAATATTAAATGCATTAGCGGATCTATTAGTAGGGTCCTGAGGCTCCGCTCGCCTTCTTTTACCCCAAACATATGAATTACTTTAACATCTTGAGCCAGATATCATATTGAGAATGAAGTGTAGTGGAATTCCACCCAAAATTTTCTTTCGAAATCCGCCCCTGATTTTCTGCAAAAACTTTGCTCAAAATGTAAAGTCAAAAATCATAATAGGTATGGAATTTTGCAGCTCTCCCAAATTTTTGTCTAGTTCCACATTGCAACGATATTCTCTTCTAATCACATATAGAAAAAATTACCATGATATTCCTTAAAAAAAAAAAAAAAATATTAAATGCAGGAGAGGATTATACAAAAGAAGCTGCTGAGGTAAACCTTCTGTTACTCCAGATAACTAAGTTTGTTAAACATCTAAAGTCAGAATTCATACTGAGAATAAAGTGGAAGAGAATTCGAAATCCGAAGTGACCTCCACTTAAAAATGTTCGATTAGATATGCACGGCAATGCTATTTTTCTCTAATCACATCTACAAAAATTAACAAATCATATTCCTAAAAAAATAAATTATAAATGCAGTTGCGGATCTTTTAGAAGGTTCTTGGGGCTTCGTAGTCAGAAAGAGACTGAGAATGAAATTTGCAACTCCACTTGATTACTTGCAATAATTTTATTTCAAAATTAATAAAAAACTTTCTATAGACAATTTTTGTGCTTGAAATTAACCTTTACTTTTGTTCCACTTGACATTGGTTCAAGAGAATCTAACGAATTAAGAGAACCCTTCAAACTAGCAAGTTAAACAAAGTTAGTCTAAGACTTTATTTAATACAAGTGTTTTCTTCTTTTATTGTAATTGTTGTTTTTGTTGCTGCTTTTGGATTGTTCACTGGTTAATTTGACAACCAACAATGGCAACAATAATAAGTAACAACAAAAACAACAACTGACAATAACAATTAAAGTGTTTGGCTCTTTTGTAGGCTCATTTAAGTTGTGTAATTAAAATGAGAAACTTTATTTGTTCAAGTTGTTGTTTGTTGTAGTTGTAGTTGTAGTTGTTGTATCCACTAATTGTCATTGACAAAAGTGAAAGTACGCAATGAGTTGATTTAATACAACATTTAAAGTATATAGAAAATGCATTAAAATCTATGTATATAATATATAGTATATTATATGCTAAGTTAAAGAAATAGCTGCCCAATTATTCAAACTTGCACATGCGTCTGTGATTACGCATACGTCGCGTTGTGCACATGTAATACTTTTTTTGTTATAGACCAAATACAAAGCCGCAGTTTTGTTTAGTATAAATGGCAACAAATACAATAACAACAATTATACTAAAAACTGTCGAATGTGAACGCATTTTATGTACCCTATACTTGGAGACGTTTAGCATCAAATAAATTCCTTTGAATATTTACTATAAGTATAAATTTTTAAGCTGTAATTTTTAATTCATTTAAGCCTTCTTAGTTTAACAAATTTTCTTACTTTATTTCTATTATTGTAAACTTGAGTGCACATTGTATATTATAGCTGTGAGTTACCGACCAGCCCATCAGTTCAGCATTATAATAAAACTAGTTTAGAACTTTAGCTTTGATTTTTGTCATAGTACGCAAATTATATTAATTTCTTTTGGTTTTTAAACAATTTTTAAAAATGTAGTCTTAAAATTATTTGTTGCGATATATTTTAAATTGATAAGTACAAGATTTGCTAGTTTTTGCTTGTAATTCGCAACTGGTTTAAGCAGCAAGTGCATGATATATTTTAATGTGCGTTTTTACTAGTTCGTTTAGTTTTCATTTTTTATTAGTTTTATTTTTTAAATTTACACAAACTATGAACTATTTGACAATGGTACATTGTTTCGTAAAAGTTTAACATATAAGATGGCAAAAAACAGAGCGGTCATCAAAGCATTTCACAGACAGCCGATTGGAAGCAGAAGACATAGACGTCGAAAGAAAAGGTGGCTGGATGTAGTGGAAAATGATCTACGTTCTCTTGGTATCCTGAACTGCAGGAATGCAGTGGTCGATCGAAGAACATGGAGAGGAATAGTTGCGGAAGCTATGGTCTGCGAAAGACTGTAAAGCTAGTGATGATGATGAACTATTTTTTATAAACTTTATTTTGTAATTTTTTTTTTTTTTTTATAATTTAATTTTTATATATATAGAATATAAATAGCACTATTTTAGACGTTTAAATTTCGCAACTCGAGGCAATAGTTTGAATTTTGTAAATATCAATTCATTTTACATGCCATTTTCTTAAATAAAATATCTTTTGGAGTTCTGGCGTTGGTGGTACAGGGTATCCAATTTTAACGTTCGCCATCTTTCATAAATTATTTTTTTTTTTTTCAAGCAAATTGCTTGATGCTCAAATGAAAAAAACTAACATATGCATCGAAAAACGAAATTCTGTAATTAACTTTATTTCTGAAGTGGTATCCATTCAGTTGCAGTTTTTGATATCGATTTAAATTTATCGATTTTATACTGTGGTTGATGGTCATCTTGTTTTTACGTATTGTAATAGTCGGCAATCTAGTAGCCTCTGCTTAAGGGGCTATATACAAAGTTTGGGGCGAAAAAGTAAAGTAAGTTCGTGATTTTTTAAAATTTGCAAAATGATTCGGTTTCCCAAAAAAAATTTTTTTTTCTATAAAAAAAACCATGTTGGCAGAAAAAATCAATTTTTTTGGTAGTCAAAATTTTAAAAATAATTCATTGCAAAAAATTAAAAATTTTCGGCTGAAAAATGAATTGTTCAAGTACACGAGCTCGTAAATACGAATATTTAAAAAAAAAATTTTGAAAATCGGTTGAAAAGTTTTTGAGATATCACGTTCATCGCAACAGTACTTTTGAAAAAAACGCATTCCGAGATAATCGCGTTTAAAGTTTTGTGTCAACTATGCCTTTTGTATTATTCCATGTATAGCTCTATTTTAGACATTTCGTTTTCGTATTTTGAAGCAATCACAATTTTTTTTTTATTCTTTATTCCAACAAAAAAATGGAAAATACTGAAACAGCCGATATGCTTTTTTACAAGAAGCTTGATAGAAAACTTTTTTTGGTTAAAAACTTAAAAAAAAAATTTAAAAACAGCATTTTGTTTTTTTTTTTTGTTATTATTAACTTGTTTTTCGTCGTTTGTGTTATTTTTTTTTTTTTTTTTTTTTCGCCAACCTAATAGATTTGCTTTCCTCTACCTATTACTTAATATACCTCTTTGCCTTATAAGTAAAGAGTATCAAAAGCTGAACATCTTTAGCCAATGAGTAATTTACTAACATTTTTCAACCAACACGTCGTCAGACTTTGCATGAATAAAACAACTCTTATTTTGTGGCTCTGGTAGGCGCTTGAAATAGTTTTTGGCTTTTCAGCCATGAAATATGAACGACTTTATTTCATTGTCAGTGGGGCTCGAAGAAAAACCGGCTACACTGAACAAACACAGTAATAATAAAAACAAAAAAAGCAGCTATATATATACACATACATATGTATATATAGAAAAAAAAAAAAAGACTAGAAAATGAAAGTGAAAGTGGGCCAAACTCATCAACTACTATAGTGTACTAGTGTGTTTGTAGGCCTACCTAAAAACGTGGCTCACTTACACACTTGCAGCTACAATCAAGCTCACACAGATACAGCTATACATCTAACATTGGCTGGCTTTGTTTTATGTTTATTTTGTGTATTAAGTTTCAGTTTTGATTTTGAGTTTTGAGTTTATTCGATTTTATTTTCTTCGTCATCATCGTTGCATTTCGTTTCACTTTCGTTTTCATTTGGCCAAAAGAAAAGTGAAAATATTGCAGTGAAAATTTGTTAACTGTTGTTATTGCATATGCCGTGTTTTTATTGTTATTGTTTTTGTTGCTGATGATGTTTTTGCTGTTAATTTGCTGCAATTGTTGCAATTGGAAAGTGCCTAAGAGAGCGGAGTTTTTTAATTTATAAAAAAAATTGCACTAAATATAGCTTGAAATTGTATGAAGCGTATAATAACAAAATGTATATAAATAAAATAAATGTTTTCAAAACACTTTACTACCCGATGCTTACAATTCGCAACTGGTTTAAGCAGCAAGCACACTTTTTACTTTTACGTTTTCTATTGCTTATAATTCGTAGCTGCTTAAAACAGTAATATGTTGAAATGCAAAGTTTTTTTAAGCATAGGATAAAATTTTTGTATAAATCATCTTATTTCTGCTTATACGCAAACAGCCATCGCAATTAGTATTTTAACAAGTCTAAAGTTTAATACGTTTAGAATAATTAAAGCAGTTTGTCTTAGTTTTTGTAATTTTTATAAAATTGGATTTTAAGTTATCAATATTTTCTTTTTCCAGTTTGGTTGATAACTTTAAACTATTAACTATTTCCAATAAAGCATTAACAAACGCCACTTATCATGGATATTTTATTTAGTACAAATTCTTCACAATATCAACTTTTAAATAAAGACAATGACTAAAAGTATTCAACATTTTAGTCTAACGCTGTTTAAAGCCAACACTTTGTGGTTTCTAGGCAGTTTGAAGCTGCCACATCACGTTGCCATCTAGGCACGACTCCCAAAATTTAAAACCACAAAAATTTAACAAAGTTTTGCAATTACAAAGCCAATAATATGCTATCTTTTTCTCTTAAGCTGCTATTTTACACTCTCTTTAAAAACGTTTCATAATTTAACTACACCATAATGAATTCCAGAGTAGCACTTAGCTGCATACAAAAAAAAAAAATTGTCTATAATTTGCTTTTAAGCGCCTAAAAACACACATTTTCCATTTTACGATGAAAATTTCCTGCAATTTCTACAGCGACACCCACACAACATCTACAACAACAACAGCAACTTGGCAACGCCCAGAAATCTGTTTCTTGGCTCTCTTGTGGCAACAGCAACAAAAACAACACCAACAACAACAGCTGAAAATGTAATAAGCCGCTTACATAACAATCAATGACTTGTTATTCATTGAGTGAATTTTAAGCTTCCTTTAATTGGTCCCGAAACTCGCCTTATATATTAGAGAAGAAAATCAAAAACTTGCTTACATCGAATGCTTTTAGGCGCAACTGCAATTTTCTTTTTTCTATCTCTAGTTTTTTTTTTTTTGGGAAAACTTTTCTTTATGTTAAGCCCATGAACATAAACTGTTGCCCATGCAGTTGACGCCTCTAAAAGAAGTTCAAAAAGAATAAAAAATGGAAATCTAACAAGGTAACGAATATTGTAAGCTCTTTATGTAAGAGTCTTATACCAAAGCAGCTTTACCAAAGTAGTTTCGAATGAAAATCTGTATAAAGTCGTCGAAAACGAGATCAATTGCCTATATTCTCGATTTATCGATATTTTCTAAATAAACCTTTATTTGGTTACTTTTTGGTGAGCGCAAATAGATTTCTTGACATAAGGCTGGCTTTAAAAAATATTTTTTTAAGTGAGTGAAACGAAAAATAATTGAAACGCTTTGGAGCAGGAATCTAGGAGTAGAAACAATGAAGAAAGTGGAACTAATGCTCATCACTGATAACACTAGTTGACACGAAAAATGAACCTTCGTAAAAAAGTGTTTTTTTAGGGTAATTTTGGGTCAAGAAACACGAAAATTACCTTTTTTTCTTAAACACCGTTTTCGAGATTTTTTCGAAAAACATGTTTTTGGGCACTTTTTTCAATTAGTCGTTAATATCTCGTGTATCGACATGAAAGACGATTAGAACGAAAGGTATTGATGAGCTCTTTATAGTGATATATGATATGTACAGATTAAGTGAAAATTATTGAAGTTACAAGCAACCAAAGTCGAAAAAAAGTGTCAGTATTGGTCGAATTATTAGACATTTCGAGTCTAAGATCTTTAAAAGCGGGTAAGAATTGTAGATGTTATTGAACCAAGTGCGGTTCCAATCCTCACTCAATCACACTTTTGTATGAAAAAAAATTTTTCACTGAAAGTTTTTCATTTACGTTCAGTTACTTCTTCACGAATTTGTATGCAGCTGTAGTCGTAATTTTTCGTTCATGGTTCCATAATATCTACAGTTCCTATACGATTTCGAAGATCTTAGACTCGAAATGTTCATAAAAGAATTCTCTTTCAGCTTTAAATTTGAAAACTAGTGTAATTTGCAAATCTTCCAAGCACTTATTTCCAATGACAGCGAATAATTCCTAGCTGTACCCATGTATACAAAGGAGGATTAACAAAATTTTACAAGAAATAGTCTCGCCTTTTGCTTCTTCATATTGAATGACCATGACAACCCATTATCCGGTTAGGGCCTCGTAATAACTTGAAGTCTTCTTTACATTCTTCACAAGCTGATTTGCAGAGTGACAAACAATTTTGGAATTATATAGATATAGATCCTTATACGAGTAAGTTATGGTAGACCTCCATCCAAAAGTATCTTCTAAAAAATTAATACGCAAAAGATTTAGATTGACCACAAGAAATTTATTGAAAAATAACATCACATATCATCTTATATATTCTTATTTAGAAGATTACGTCTTCACTTTTCAGCTCTTTCTTTTTTGAAGAGGCTACTTAACCTTTCAAAATCATCCGACCTATTATCTTCCATATTCTTTTTTAAAAGATATTTGATTACGTCTTTATTTAGCAGTCTGAGGATTTTCTCGGTAATTCAATAATCGCATACATTGAGAAATTAATATCCTTTATCCGCGTTAAAAGATCACTTCCAAATTCTTATTGAATATTAAAACAAACTCGGAGTCTGATTAGGTATAAACCGACATTTCATCTTATATATTCGTATTTAGATGATTACGTCTTCAATTTTCAGCTCTTTCTTTTTTAAAGAGGGTAGCTTTGAAGATCATCCGACTTATCATCTTCTATATTCTTTTTTAAAACATATTTGATTACGTCCTTATTTAGCGGCTCGTTCTTCTTGGAAGAGTTAACTGAGCTTCATGATAGCAAATTATTTTTATAGGATCTGATGTTTTTCTCGGGAATCCAGACATTGCCAAACTAATATCACACTAGAACATATTTTTACTTACTACTCGGAGTCTAATTGGTATAATCCGACATATCATCTTATATATTCATATTTAGATGATTACGTCCTTCAATTAACAATTCCTTTTCTTTAGTAGCAACTGAATTTTTAAAAGCATTCGACATATCATCTTCAGTTTTTGATTTTAGAAGCTACCTGATTACATCTTTATTTAGCAGCTCGTTCTTCTTGGATGAATTGAATCTTAGGAAATGAGGTGTGTATGTGCCAAGTCTTCCTTCGTGTTTTACTTAGAAATTCAATGATCACAGACATTTCGGCAAACTAATATCCTTCATCAGCGCAGACAAGATCATCAAAGATGATCGAAATTCTTCTCAACATTTTGGCATATTTCAACAGTTCTTCTGTTCACTTGAATTCCCTTTAAATTCCATACAAATTTTTTGCGTTATATTTTGACCATGGTAGTTAGCATATCGTAGCTTTCTTATATTCTTTTTGGGATGATGAAGAGATCATCTGTATTCTTCTTTAAAAGCAGACTTATGACGTCTTCAATTAACAGCTTTCACTCTTAAAAGAACTATCTAAACCTTTTCACAGCATTGTTATAATAGAATCTGAAGAAATGAAAAGTGTATGTCTTCCAAGCTTCCTTAGGGTTTTTTTTGGCATTCATTGATCACCAACATTTCGGTCAACCAATATACTTCATCAGATTAAAAGATCATTCAAATTCTTCTTAAACAATCACATTACCATTTTATTTCTAAAACGTGTTTCAACTTAATCTCTCATAGACATGCTTTTCTGGTCTTTGGAACTCTACTGAGTTACGCGTCAGTTCATGCTGACAAACTTCTGGAGCAACTTTAAATACTCTCTACCAAGTAAAGAGCATAATACAAAAGAGCGATGCCGGCAATGCCAAAACTTTACTCTTGATGGTTTTTGCTTTGTCATTGCGGGCAGTTTAGACCCCGAAACATTTATTTCCACCCACAAACTTATATATAGCTGGCATTTGTCTGCGGACATCCAACCCATCCTTTTTCCACATTTAATGCACAAATTCTGTACTCGGAACATTTTCTGTAAAAACACAAAAAAAAATAAAAATAATAAAAAGGAAAAAATTGATTGCATTTTATTTTTATCCTTATCAAAAGCTCAACTCAGACCATTTTTGTAGCCGCCGTCTGTCTCTGGCTATTTAGTTGTCATTGTTGGAGTTGTTGTCAGTGTTGTGTTTGTTGCCAGTATTGTATATGTTCTTATTGTTGTTGCAGCTAAGCTCCCTGCTCTCTCATAATTTATATGCAGACAACGGAATTGCAGTTTACTGTTTGCCATCACTTTCTTGTTTAGATATAGCAAAAAAAAAAATTTCAAAATTTCTTATTACTTTTTTTTTGCTCATTTTTATGCTTCTCTGTTTGGCAAATTGCTTTCAATTTTTTATAGTTGTAGAAAGTTTTGCATGGCTTAGATACATCCATACATCATATCCCAGAGTACTCCTGAAACCATCCCTGTTCATATTCCAAGTAGTTTGCAGTACTTAGAACTTTAAGTTGAATTTTTTGTGCTCCCAAAAACTCTGTCAAAATCTTATAAAAGCTGTCATTTTGCTACACATGTCAATTACCTCTACAACAACAAGAACTCCAAAAGTACAGTTGCCATTTAGCACAAACAAAAGTTGATACATAATCCGTCTATGTCATTATGGTATTATTTTATATACGAGTTGTATTAGCCTAGCTGCTTAAATTCTGTACAAACGAAAAACAAAGCAAATCCTTTCAAATTGATGCAGCAACTTGCAGATACTCTTTGTGCTACTGTATTAAAAATTCGTAAAAATATTTTTTTTTCCATAATTAGCACTGCTCTGGATTTTCAAATTATCTAGCCTCATATATAAATTTTCATAAAAACCGCCCGGATACTGAATACTTACTTCTCTGAGAAATCTGACACTCTCGGCTCTGCTTATCAAATCTGACTTTAATCAGATACTCCATATTTTGCTGCATCAAAAATTGTAGTTTTTGTTCGGAAGCGTTTCGGTATGCTGCGTACTGGCCTTCGTAAAAAAAAAAGAATTTCTGTATCTCTGAGAAATCTGACACTCTCGGCTCAGCTTTTCAAATCTGGCTTTAATCAGATACTACACATTTTGCTGCTTCAAAAATTTTAGTTTTGTTCGCAAGCGTTTCGCAATGCTGCGTACCGGCCTTCTTAAAAAAAAAATTTCGTGCGATTTTTGCCTGTTAGCTCATCCCAATCGCTGGAACTAAACTTTTCCTGCGATCGTTCCACACTTCCACAGAAAAATCAAAATCTATAAAAGCAATGGATCGACTCAATAGAAGCGGATCTGAACGCATTGAGGGTCCAGAACTACAAGCTAAAGGCGTTGAACAGGGACACATAGAGAAAGATTGTGAAGGAAGCTTTGGTCCACACCGGACTATGTTGCTAACAATTTTTATATTTCACAAATTTATAGTGAAAGTGATACTTGCAAACCTTTCGAAAAAGTCCATATACCAAACCAGTTCGCAAGAGTATAGCCAAAAAATTCACCACCTGCACTAGTCAGTATATCTACTCAAACCCTTGAAAAGATAACGTCAGAATATTAATTACCAGCTGCTTACCTAAACAGTTTTTGGCAATTTGTTGTTACTGACAACCGTCAAATTTGTAATACGAAACCGTCTTGGCCCAAATTGTGAAGACAGCTTATTTAGTAACTTGGAGCTTGGCTAATTACTTGGGGCCAAAATGGTAAATAATATTTTGCATGCCTTTGAGTTGTTGCACTCTTTGTACATAAGCATTTAACTAACTCGGCCATAGACTCTTTTTCATTGGAAGTAATTCTAAATCTAGGTCTACTTAGTTATATTTAACTAGAAGTATTTATTAAAAGCCTTTTAATTGTAGGTTACACATTTGTTGCAGTTCACATTATTCATATTTTAAGCCATGGGCGTTGGGAACAATTATTGAGTTATTAAACGATGCCAGTTGCGGCCTAATTTTTTGTGTCTTATAAAACTAAGCCATCGTTGTCTGCCACTGTGCATTATTAATGCAAATTGTTTTGACAAATTGTTGACATTTATTTATCAAGTATTTATACAGCTCAACGTAAGAAAGTGGATTGATGCAACGGCGAAATGTTTATCGATTTTTTGCTTGGGTTAGATTTTATTTCGATACACTTCTGAGAAAATACCTTCTATTTTTAAATTCACATTATGAGTTTGGACTTTTGCTGGTTTAACGAAATCAAATTTTCGGAAAGTGAAAATAGCTAGAATATTTTCAAAATGCATACTCTCCACCTGCATCTGTACTTAAAAATCCAATAAAAATTATAATGTAATCGTTTCTCCTAAAACTCTTTATTTATTATCTCTCTCTTTGCTTTGGGAAGAAAGTAGGAAGCGGCTGAGCAAACATGATTTATTTTAACTTGGCTATAGTAGACTCTAGAAACCGCTTAAGCCATCCTGCAGCAAGCGCTTTCCAAATTAGGTTACTCCCCAACAAAAAATAAACTATGGTAACTCAGTCGCTGTGCACTCTAGCAAGATCTAATTAAGAGCATTTGGTAAAATTCTTTGAAACGCTCAAGTAACATTACCGTCTAATCGTTAATGCGCTTGGTGAAGAATTCTGCACTATTTTTGTATTCCATAACAGTTTTCGAGAAAGACTAGACTGTGGAAAACGCTTTAGCTTTTCTACTGCAAGTATATTCGTAGCTGGAACACTCCCTAACAAAAAACAAACTATGCTAACTCAGGCGTACCAAACTCTAGCCAGATCTAACTCATTGCATTTTGTAGAGCTCATTGAAATCTTCAAGGAACATTATCATTTATTCTGTTAATTAAAAAGAATTTGGGGACTATTTATGTGTCCCATAGACAGCTTTGGCACATCCTAAGCCTACTAATGCTCCAATCTGCAGCAAGCGCATCCCTAGTAGTCAGAACTCCTCAGCAAAAAACTAGCTATGAAACTCAGCCATACTGTAAATTAGCAAGTTTTAGAACACTCCTTAGCTAAAAAGAAACTATGGTAACTCAGCTGTAACTTACTCTAGCCAGATATATTTTAGTGCATTTTGTGAAGCTCTTTGAAATCTTCAAGGTACGTTGTCGATTGAAAAGAAATTAGGAACCATTTTTGTGTCCCATAGACAGCTTTGGCACATCTTAAGACTCATAATGGTCTTATGGTCTTAAACCAACTAAGAAACTCAGCAGTATATGCTCTAGCAAGTTGTGGAACACTCCTTAGAAAAAAACAAACTACAGTAACTCAGCCGTAGCATACTCCAGCAAAATCTTGTAAATTTCTTTGAAATCTTCAAGGAATATTAAAATTGAATCGCCAATTCGATTACATATAATGAGCACTATTTTTTTGTACTATATACTTAAGCAAATAGCTTTGCCGAATTCCTAGAAAGCAAGAAATATGTTAAGACTCTGGAATATTGCTTAAGGCCTTAACTGCAGTAAGCGCATCCCAACTTGGTAAGGTAACTCAAACTCCTTAGCATAAAACAAACTTTGGTAACTCAATTCCTAGAAAGCAAGACCTGTGTTAGAGAGTCTTAGCACTCAAAAGCGAGCGTATCCCACGTTTGAGCACTCCCCAGCTAAAAACACATTATGGTAACTCAGCCATACCATACTCTAGCAAGATCTAACTCAGTGCATATTGTTAAGCTCTTGAAAATCTTCAAGCAATGTTCGATTGACAAAGGATTTGTAATATTTTTGGTGTTCTATAGAATTAAGCAACTCAACCGTATCACAATATAAGTAGCAAGATGTCGAACACTTCCGAGCTGCATAGACTTAAGCAAACAGCTTTGGTATAATTCCTAGAAAGCAAAACCCATGTTAAGACTCAAAAACGCTTAAGGCCCTTTAGCTGCAGCATGCGCATCGCACGTTTGAGCACACCCCAACAAAAAACAAACTATGCTAACTCAGCCGTACTATGCCCTAGCAAGATCTAATTAAGCGCATTTTGTAAAGCTCATAAAGCAACTTAATGATTGATGCATCAAAGTACCACCTATGTAGTATTACCAAAGCTATCATAACTTGGCAGCAGTAAACACTTCAAAGCTCTCTATCAAATTGCATTAAGCTGAGAGCATATGTATATACATAATTTGCTATTATGATAATACCAGGCACATATCTATGAATTTATCAAATAATCAGACCGTGTCTAATGCCTACCAATGATACTGCCAATGATCATAACAAACAGCACCGACTGCAAATCTATGTAAAAATGTTGCCTTAACTTGGCCACCATAAAGCACAACTAGTATAGCTTCCCATAGAGAGACAAAGCATTAAATTACAACAACCAACTGAAATCGCTAATAGAGCTTCAACCAACAACTCACTACGATATCTACCCAACACTATAATTTAATAGTAGCTACTACTCCGGGTCGTCGTTATGTTGGCCATACTCGTACTAACGTTGGGTTTGCATGCCTGGTAAACTTGATTTCAAAGTTAAACCAACCTTAACCAACATTTACAGACATCAGAAATGGAAAAAAAAGAAACATTTACAAAATGCCAAAACAGATTTTTTTCGAGTTTTTTGAGGTGTTTTATTTTTTTTTGTATCTTTTGGTTTTAAACTTGATTCGCAAAAATTCGTTGAAGGTGACGTCTGACTATTGAGGTAGGTAACAGCGGGTCACTAACAACGACGAACTGGGAACTCTGTTAATGTCTAATTAAGCAAGCCATTAAAATGATGGAACTATGTATTGTACATGGAAATAATTTAAGAAAGTTATGAGAGACAATTAAGATATGATGAGTTAAGTTAGGGTGTAGAGAAATAATAGAAGTGTAGCGATTGAAAGCGAGTGTAATTAGATGGCAACGATATCAAAATTTTATGGGAACTTGTCGTTGATAAACATATATTATATAAAGGGTGTTTTTTTGTGCTGGAAAAACAATGACAACAGCTCTCAAAACGAGTAGTTCATAAACTTTAGTTCAAAATTTATATTTTTCGGGTAGTTTTCACTTTCTCTAAAATTTGGTGATATGTGAATAGCTTTTAGAAACTTCTCTTTAATGTATGGCTGCCGCATTTTAAAAGGGATATTTTTTTTTTGTAACATTTGATATTGTACTGGAAAAACAATGACAGCTGCACTCAAAACGAGTAATTCATAAACTTTAGTTGCTATTTTAATTTTTGGTTCAAGTTTTTACTTTCTCCAAAATTCGGTAATATATCAAAAACGTAAGAAAACTTCGCTTTGATATATAGTTGTCTGCATTATAAAGGGTGTTTTTTTGTGCTGGAAAAACAATGACAACAGCTCTCAAAGCGAGTAGTTCACAAACTTTAGTTCAAAATTTATATTTTTCGGGTAGTTTTCACTTTCTCTAAAATTTGGTGATATGTGAATAACTTTTGGTAACTTCTCTTTAATGTATGGTTGTCCGCATTTTAAAAGGGTGATTTTTTTGTAGTATTTGATATTGTTCTTGGAAAGCAATGGCAGCAGCCCCCAAAACCAGCATGTCATAAACAAAAGGCCTAATTGTATTTATTTCGATCTGTTCCGCTTCTTATTTACACTGAAATTTAATGAAATACAAAATCATTTAGAAAAATTTCTTTAATAGACAGTTGTATGATTTATAAGGCACGATTCATTTGGGCTCTTTATTGTTGAACTGAAAAAACAATGAAAGGAGCTCTCAAATGGGTTAGGTCGTAATATCTAGTCCAAAATTTATTTATACAAGCCTGTTCACAAAAATTTTGTGAAATATTAAAAATATTTGAAAACTTTTTTTTTTATAAATAAAGGGTGTTTTTAAAGCTAATCAATGTGGAACATGAAAAACATTGACAGCTGCACCAGAAGGTGTTAAAAAAAGTCTGTTCTGGTTTTCACTTAAATTTTGTGAAATATCAAAATCATTTAAAAATTTAGCTTTGTTTAAAAATCTTTGCTATAAAGAGTGTTTTTTTTTGTAACAATGTTCAACTGAAATAAATGAAACAGCAGCTCTCAAAACAAAAAGCTCATAAGGTTCAGTTCAAAATGGAATTAAACCAGTTTATTCCGGTACTCACTTTCACTAAAATTTTGTGAAATATCAAAAACATTTAGAAATATTTCTAGAAAACTTTGCTTTGTTCTTTCTGTACTATAAAGGGTGTTTTTCTGTGTAATTCAATGTTCAACTGAAATAAATGAAACAGCAGCTCTCAAAACGAAGAGCTCAAAAGGTTCAGTCCGAAATAGAATTAAACCAGCTTATTTCGGTACTCACTTTCACTAAAATTTTGTGAAATATCCAAAACACTTAGAAACATTTCTAGAGAACTTTGTTTTGGTTAAAAATTCTGTACTATAAAGGGTGTTTTTCTGTGTAATTCAATGTTGAACTGAAATAAATGAAACAGCAGCTCTCAAAACAAATAGCTCATGGAGTTTAGTTCAAAATGGATTTCAACCAGTTTAGTCCAGTATTCACTTTCACTAAAATTTAGTGAAATATCAAAAAAATTTAAAAACTTTTCTATGAAAGAAAAACAAGTATTTGTGCTATTTAAATATAAACTGGAAAAAATTAACAGTCTCTCTTAAAGTCACAGGGTACTGTATGCACTAAGTTCCGGTTTTCACATTCTGTAAAATTAATTTATTTATGACTAAGAGAGTTATTGTTATTGTGGCCCTATGTTCCACCTTGGAACTCTAGGAAATATATATAAGAGAGTTATTGTTTTTAACCAAAAATCTCCTTGTCAAGAATCGATTTGCGGAAGGTAATATTATAAAATTGATTTTCGTAAACATATCGTGATTTCTTTTGATTTAAGTTAAGTCAATTTTGTATTCTATACATCTAAGCAGAAACGGCCAATCAGCCTGTAAACCTTAAGTTATAATAACCTTTGGAAGTGAAAAAGTTGAGTCCCAATTAGCTTGATAAAATGCACTTAAATTTATACATATCAAGCATATGGCAGCTGAGTTATTATAGGTGGTTTTTGTTAAGGAGCGTTCCAAATCGGTATGCAGGTCTTGAAACAAGGTTAACAGCTTTTGCCTGAGGGTTTTTTATTATCTCTTTGGCGACGACAAGCTTAAATTAGACAGTTTTCACATATTTACCTGGGATTGGTTACCCATATCAACAGTTTTAAGCTCTTCGGGGTCTTCGCTTCAGACGTTCTCCGATTGCCCAAGGTTTTAAGTCTATTAAGGCCTTGCACGTCTTGACGCAAAGTCTGCAGCTCATCGTATGCATTTTTTTTAAATATCTTACTATTTCTCAATTCCGTTTAAAGATCTGCTGAGTCTCCTCTTCAGACTCTGATAACCCCAGACTATAAGTCTAGTAAGTCTGCACCTCATCGTATAAAATTCTTTTTTAAAATACCTATTCCTGGAAACTATCGTTCTGATAAGGATATTTCAGTAACCAACTAAACTCATTTGAGCTAAAAAGCGAGTTTTTGCGAAATACTCCAAAAGTTCTTCTCTTCTAGAACTAGGTGTGCTGTTGACGATGCACACCTCGCCTGCAGGGTATCATATCGTTGGGATTTCCCGACTGCATTATCTCGTGGTTGGTTGGTTTTTTTTTCTTTTTATTAATTTCATTTTTTGACAGAGCCATAAAAATTGCTCACGGCAGATGCCCAAGACGTTTCTGGCATTTTTTCATTATTATAAACGAAAATGAAATTTGCAGTGGCTGGGACGACGGAGTCTCTGTATGGAGCATGGAACTGGGCGTATTAGTAGTTTCCAAGCAAGTGATGCTGATGCATACCGAAAAGTCTCCGGCGCGTTGATGAGACATGAAACGAAGCGACAGATGAGACAGCAGCTTCGAGCAGACACTGACGCATATATAGCCATTGTATATATGTGCAGTAGTTGTACATATATGTACACACTAAAAATGTGTGTCTGTATGCGAAGTTATTTCTTAGCTTTTATTACATATGTACGTTTATATATATACCTACTATATGTATGTATGTACAGACGATATCTGTAGCAGCGACAGACAAACAAAAGCGCAGACCGCAGTGAATGGTTCGTCCGATTGTAAGAATGTGCATCATATGACCTACCCCAAGGCAAAAAGTATTATTATACTTTATTTTTTTTATTTTTGTTCTTTATATGAGTTTTTATTATTGCACGCTTATTTGCGTGTGTGTGAGAGTGTGTGTGTGGTTCTTATTGTTGTTGCTGGCATATTTGCCTTTGGTATTATTACATACCGAAATGAAGCAGTAAAATTATATACGCATGCTGCGAGGATGTCTGCCCTGACTTCATCGAATACTCCGTAGCCGTGTATTCACAAAAAACAAAAAAAAAAAAACATCGAAGATGACGACGACATTGCTTCATTGTTTCAAACTGCAGCAAAAAAATACTCTGTAAAACAAAAAGCACGAAAAAAAGTACAAAAAAAAGAAAAGACTAGCAGCGAAAAGCGAGTAAGGGAAAAATGTAATAAATGAGTAATACGCATAAAAACAAAGTTTGCACACAAAGCTTTGCAGCAGTTGCTGCACCCTGCGGCCATTGATTATTTCGTATCATGTCAGGGGTAGTCAAGCACTCAGTATGATAGTTTTATTTGAAATTGTTTGCTTTTGTGCTCAGAAATATTTTTAATTTTTTGCAATACTCTACAGCAAGTAGTTCCTGAAATAGAACACTCCCTAACAAAAAAAACCTAATGTAACTCTGCTGTGTTAAGCACTAGCTAGATCTAGTAAAGTGCAGCAAATTGTTAGTGACTTAAATAACTAGAAACAGTTTTTTGCAACACTCTATAGCAAGTAGTTCCTGAGTTAGAACACTCCTTAACAAAAAAAACCTAATGTAACTCTGCTGTGCTAGGCACTAGCTAGATCTAGTAAAGTGCAGCAAGTTGGTAGCGAGTTAAATAACTAGTAACAGTTTTTTCAACCCTCTACAGCAAGTAGTTCAGGAGTTGGAACAACCCCTAACAAAAAAAACCTAATGTAACTCTGCTGTGTTAGGCACTAGCTAGATGGGAAAAATTGCAGCAAATAGATGCTGGGCTAAATAATCAAAATAGGTCTTTTGCAACACTCTGCGCTCAGTAGTTGCTGAGGTGGAACACTCCCTAACAAAAAAAACCTAATGTAACTCTGCTGTGTTAGATACTAGCTTGGTCTAGTAAAGTGAAAATCCCAGCAAATCGTTACTAAAAGCGAATGATAATGCAAATAGACGGCTATGCCTGTGAGCAAAAATTCGGTTTTCCTTAGAAAGGAAAGAAAGGAGAAAGTAAGTGAAGAATTTGGAAATAACTTTGAATTATAAAGAGTATAAAGCAATATAGTTACAATAAACGAATTATAATGGTAACATTATATAACATTGTATTGTGTAAAAATATAGCAAAATAAACATTCCTTCATAAAAAAAACTTTAGCTGAGCATATCGCGAAAATAACGTATTATTTGGTAGTAAATCCTATTTTCAAGACCAATAATAACACAGTCGTAGCTACAGTCTTCTAGTTCCATTATCAGCAGCTTCTCAGTAGAATTCGCATCCAATTCAGAAAAACTTGGAGTCAATTTAAGCGCACCTAAGATGGCCAGCGCCTTATCTTTTAGTGATGCATACTCCTCACTGTGTAGTACCTTAAAGGCGGCCTCTTTCAAATGTGGATCGTAATTTTTAAAGAAATCATGACGATCGCAAATTCTTAGACCCTTTTTTGTAGGAACATCATTAGCATCAGTATTTACTACACTATTATATGTTTGAAACATGGTACGACGCTGCGCTTCCAAATCCTCAACAGCGCTCAGAGCTGGGAACTTCTTATTTGTAGGTGGCATATTATCGGTATCATTGGCTATAATGGTGAATACTTTCATGGCAGCACGCTGGCGTGCCTCCTTATTATCCGACTTGGCCGATATTGTCATCGATGCTAAGTTGCAGCAGGCCAAATATTCGGGTGCATCCGTTGTGCCAGCTTGTACAAAGATTTCGATATTTGGCTGTGGCAAGTCACGATATAAGCAGTAATCGCGAAGCTCCTTGTGCACATCCAAGTTCAGACGCTCCATTTTTTGCATAAGCTGCTCGATATTGGAATCCTTTTGTTTAGGCAGTTTATTTACAGCAGCGAGATTGTCATTTACAAAATCTTTCATTTTACGCAACATCTGTAAAGATGCCATGTGTTTGGCACCCTGTTTGGTGCGGTCTACAATGCGCCGAAAATTTATGAAGAGATTTTGGTTTTTTAGTTAGCAGCTTACCATGTGCTTGTGCCTCTTGACCCTCTAGGGTTATTATGCAAATGAAGCCTTTATTCGCGACAGTTGAAAAATGGTAGACAATGGGACCCACTTTTCTGCGTTCGCAATACTCCTTTAAGGCGGATATGGGGGT
The DNA here is from genome assembly GCA_949987675.1 of Chymomyza fuscimana. NCBI lineage: Eukaryota > Metazoa > Arthropoda > Insecta > Diptera > Drosophilidae > Chymomyza > Chymomyza fuscimana. Next base: position 37,325,258 of record OX465088.1, on the reverse strand, counting down.
CTTAGACATCTTATTTTTTTGAAGCAAATTCAAAATTTTGCTGACAAATATTTAAATGCTGTAGACTTTTTGTTTGACATTGTAATAATAGATTGCCTTTTCAGATGCTAAGTTATAGTTTTTAAGTATTTGTATACCTAATCGATTAAACTATAAAATAATGTACATCGATAACATAAACGAGCGACAGATCGACTGGGAGTGACACTATGCCTCAAGTCTTTAGGGCATGTTGGAAATTTCGAACTCCCACCTCTATGGTTCCTAACCGACTGTCTTGGCCAGGTGATTTCGTTTAGCGGCTTAGTGATTCTCTATAACTCACTGTATCACAATAGAAGTTGGTATAGGATCGACGAGAGAGAGGCAAAATATCGTTAGCGCATAAAAAGTATCGGATGGGTATCGCCATGTGATTTCGATTAGCGGCTTAGTGATTCTCTATAACTCACTGTATCACAATAGCAGTTGGTATAGGATCGACGAGAGAGAGGCAAAATATCGTTAGCGCATAAAAAGTATCGGATGGGTATCGCCATGTGATTTCGATTAGCGGCTTAGTGATTCTCTATAACTCACTGTATCACAATAGCAGTTGGTATAGGATCGACGAGAGAGAGGCAAAATATCGTTAGCGCATAAAAAGTATCGGATGGGTATCGCCATGTGATTTCGATTAGCGGCTTAGTGATTCTCTATAACTCACTGTATCACAATAGCAGTTGGTATAGGATCGACGAGATAGAGGCAAAATATCGTAAGCGCATAAAAAGTATCGGATGGGTATCGCCATGTGATTTCGATTAGCGGCTTAGTGATTCTCTATAACTCACTGTATCACAATAGCAGTTGGTATAGGATCGACGAGATAGAGGCAAAATATCGTTAGCGCATAAAAAGTATCGGATGGGTATCGCCATGTGATTTCGATTAGCGGCTTAGTGATTCTCTATAACTCACTGTATCACAATAGCAGTTAGTATAGAATCGACGAGATGGTGGCAAAATATCGTTAGCGCATAAAAAGTATCGGATGGGTATCGTACATCTCTAGTACGTTATGCAAATTAAAGCCGAAATGCATACTTTTTCAAATTGGAGTTTTACTGATAGAGGAACGATGATATATCGTTATCGCCTAATAAGTAACGACCCTCCAATGTTCGATATTAAAAATATCGCATAAAATCGGAAAAGCATGCTTCATTAAATTGGAGCTATATTCTTTATTCATTAGTTGAAAGCATTTTGACTAAGATATCTTAGGCATTTTCAGACTTGCATATGTCTTAAAATAAAATTTTTTCCCAAAATCCCACATATATACATATGTATGTATGTACATCTTTAAACATATAAGAGTTATGTACTTTTTATGTAGTTTCTGCCAAATTGCATGTTTAAAGGCAATAACATGCAGAACCGCATGTTTCATGCGCTTTAATTCCACCACCTACAAAATAAGACCACAAAAAATAAAAGTGAAAATACAAAAAAGTAGCTGGATGAACATCAGAGCGAAGCATTTTCATTAAATTTTCACACAATTGAAAGACAGAAAACAGCTGCAGCTGAAAAACGCAATTGCAGCGAAAATTGAAATGAAAATGGCAAAAGCGAAAACACCCAACAAACAAAACATACAAGGCATAAAACAGCTGGCCAAAAGTACCTTGCTTTAAAGCCCACATGCTGGGTTTTTTTGTATCTATAAGATACATATTTGTAGAGTGAGACCCACTCACCCAACTATGTATGCCACACCCAAAAAACTCGCTATCATAAGCAACAAGAAGCGACTGCAGTGTTAACCATGACATGTTAAAGTCCCATAAATAACGATACTTATTTTATTCTTTTAATGCAATTTTAATGAGCTTTAACTAAATTGAAATCGAGCTTATTACCAAGACAAGAAATCGTTTACGAAAATAATAAAAAAAAAGAATTCCAAGCTGCTTGCATTTTAAAGTTCTGACGGAAAACGCAGCAATTAACATAAATGGTTAAAATAAATTTAAAAAAAATGGCAATACAGAATTTAATTCGTTTAAAAAAAATTATAATAAAATAAACAAGTGGGTTGGTTACTGTAGCGGACATAGCGACTAGAATATACCCTATATTTTGCTGTTTGAAACATATTTTGGAAGCCATTATTTTATTGTTCGCGTTAAGTCTGAGTTAAGTTTTAGCACTAAATCGTGTAAAACTGTTAAGTAGGTCCGGAAATGTTATTCCGGAAAAGTAAAAAATGCTACATGAGTCTTTATATATATATATATATGGGAAATTCTGAGGCGAGCTTAGTACAATTTTTGGGGATAAATAGTGGACAATTGTTTAGGGAATATCGTTACAGAAGTCTACATAGGTTTAAATATTACAAATATGATCTCATGATACACATTTTTTATATAAAAGTCTACAGACGCCTTAATTTCGATCTTTATTCTTATATTTATTTTTATACATTTATATGAAAATCTACAAAGTCCTAAATTACGATCTTTATCTTTATGTTTATTTTTATACATACATATATGTGAAAGTATACAAAAATATAAATTTAGATTTTCATCTTTATATTTATTGTTATAAATTTATATAAAAGTCTACAGCGGTCTAAATTTCGATTTTGATCTTTAAATTTAATGCTATACATTTATATGAAAGTCTACAAAGGTCTGAATTCCGATTTTGATCTTAATATTTATTTTTATACATTTATATGAAAATCTCCAAATGTCCAAATTTCAATCTTTATCTTTATATTTATTTTTATAAATTTATGTGAAAGTCTACAAAGGTATAAATGTCGATTCTTATCTTTATATTTATTGTTACAAATTTATATGAAATACTACAGAGGTCTAAATTTCGATTTTGATCTTTACGTTTAATGCTATACATTTATATGAAAGTCTACAAAGGTCTAAATTCCGATTTTTATCTTAATATTTATTTTTATACATTTATATGAAAATCTACAAAGTCCTAAATTACGATCTTTATCTTTATGTTTATTTTTATACATATATGCGAAAGTCTACAAAAATATAAATTTCGATTTTATTCTTTATATTTATTTTTATAAATTTATATGAAAGTCTACAGAGGTCTAAATTTCGATTTGATCTTTATATAGAAGTCTACAAAGATCTTAATTTCGATTTTCATCTTTATATTTATTGTTATAAATTTATATAAAAGTCTACAGCGGTCTAAATTTCGATTTTGATCTTAATATTTATTTTTATACATTTATATGAAAATCTACAAAGTCCTAAGTTACGATCTTTATCTTTATGTTTATTTCTATATATATATATAATATATTATGTGAAAGTCTACAAAGATATAAATTTCGATTTCATTCTTTATATTTATTGTTATAGATTTATATGAAAGTCTACAGAGGTCTAAATTTCGATTTTGAACTTTATATAAAAGTCTACAAAGGTCTACATTTCGTTTGTGATGCTCAAACTTATCAAAATGATTTTTAGTGGAGTTTCTAGCTGATAACTTACAGAGCTCTTAGGAAATTTTATTTAAGTTGGCATGTTTGGACTTAGTATAGAGATAGGAAAGTTTGTGCTTTTCAAAATTTTCAAAAATTAACGTTTTCTTTATAAAAGGAAAAAGAAAACAAAAACTGCTTTTGAGTTAAGAACTCAAAAATTTGAGCTCTTAAATTGTTGATTTTTTTTTTGTGGGATCTCTCCAGTTTCTTTCTAAGTACAAGAACTACACGTATGCAAAGTACTCAAACTGGCTCCCATATTTTGCTGCCTTTCAGAAGAAAGCAATTTGAACAGATGACTTGGCTAAATCGATTTATTTTGTACTCCTAAACATTTTGTGGGATCACACCCATTTCCTTATAAATACAAAAACTTTTCGCATGCAAAGAACTCAACTTTGTAATTAATTTAAAAGTTCCCAGCTTTTTTCATCTTCGAGAAGAAAGCAATGCAAACAGCTGACGAACATTTTTCAATCGATTTATTTGATATTTCGGAATTAGACAATGCGAACAGAAGGCTAAATCTATTTATTATGTTCTCCTAAAATTTTATTGCATTAGACCCATTTCCTTATAAGTACATCTTACCAAAACATCTTGCAGCCCAAACTTGTCTTTTAGAGAGTATAAAAAAATCTAAAACGCAGTTTGTAATTAAAGTTTGATAATGATTTTTAAAGCTGTTTTTTGTTATAGTTTTTATTATTATTTTAAATTTATGGTAGAGCTTTTAAATTAGTAGCTTTTAAAAAATAATTCATTTGTAAAAAAAATGCAGCATGGTCACGCGACTTTCAACCGCAGTTTGGTTGTGCTTGAATAAGTAGCTTGTCAGGGTTGTTCTTCAACGGAAAACAAGGCCTAAAAATAAATATGACTGAACTAAATTATTTATTGAAGAAAATGTTTTACTATTTTTTTTAAATGCAAATTTTTTGTACTTTTGCTTTTCAATATCTTTCCATTATAAAAAAAGATTTTTTGACTTTATCGTCGTCCCCCTCAATATTTTTTGATTAAGAGGGCCGCTAGATGGCGCAAGAAAGTTGCTCCTCATTAAGTTCACAATAATACCTCTGCAGTCGAATTTTCCCATAAAGAACTGCTCTACAATGGACACCATATGACAAAATACTTTTTCTTAAGTACTGCTTAGTTGATATGCTTAAAATTACTTTCTTTATAACGAGTTTTCTATATAAGAAACCAAAATTCTGTTCTCATACAACTTCCTTCTAGATACGAAAAAATGACAAATTTTTAACTTTTGCTTTTTAATAACTCTCCTTGGAAAACTAAAACTTTTCATAATTCGCCTGGTTGATTTGACCACTAGATGGCGCTAGCAAGTTGTTGTCGCTAGATGGCGCAAGCAAGCTGTGGTTTATTTATGCTTACACTAATATAAATGTCATTTAAACATAATTTAAGTTATTATTTTATATTAAAATAAAATTTTCAAAAAGGGTGTTAGTTAATTATTTGTTTAGTATTGAAATTTAAAAAGCTCAAATTGTAATTAATAATTGACCATTAATTATTTCAGCTGGGCTGTGTACAGAAAGTTTTTTTTACGCAATTTGCTAAGTAAAAAAATTTTTTGTGATTTTCCGTTTTTTCGTACTCATTGTAAGAATGTTTAGTCCTAATACTGAGTTTAAGTATTTTGTTTTTAATTTAAGAAAAATTACTACATTAAAATAATCGTGTTTCGGGATATTTTACTCTTTTTTGTGAGATGCTAAATCTAGCAATGAATAAAAGTATAACTATATTTTATTTTTAAAAGCCTACAATAAATGCGCTTAAAACTGACTAAGCTTTGAAAGACATGCCCATCTGCTGCACTTTTATCACTTAATCCGTGACTTTTTGTAAAAATTAGCCAATGAGCCATAAAAAAAGCTTAATTCTCTCTTAGCAGATTTAGATATAAAAACATATGCAACGAAAAAAAATTATTTGTTTATGATTTACAACATTTTTATGCAGCTTTTTAAAGTTTGAACTGCAACAATTTTTTTTCTTTTGTTTAAAATTAAAAATCTTTTTTTATAAAAACGCGTAAAAAATGCCATTAACTTTCATAACAAAATAAATCCTATCATGAAGTTGACACTAAAAAAATAAGAAGAAACCACAGCAAATTATGGTATATTGTTTTTGTTGTTGTTATTATTTCCAACGACTACAAATATTTATTTAATAATAATTTATGCAGCAATAAAAACCGATTGTTGCAGTGTTATTAACTTAATTGATTGCTCGGCCATAATTGTCAGCTTTATGTTGCAAAAACAGAATTTGCATAATTGGAACAAAATGTTTCAATAGAAAAGTTTTATTTTTTTTTTTATATACCATTAAATTATTGAAGAATTAAATTTAAAGTAATTTGGCATGCCAATAAGTTAATTAACTTTGTAAAGGCTTTTTTAATAACATAAAAATAAATTATAAAAAGCATAATTAATTTCTGTTAATTATCATCATCAATATCGCACAGTAGTTTTTTTTTTAAGTAACGCTTTCAAGGGCTTAGAAATTAAAGTTGAAGACTGCGAAAAATATTCAGAGCTGTTATTTAAAAGACTGCTCATCTGTTCTTCTCTACAAAACAAAAATAATTTATTTAGCTCCAATTTTAATGTAGAATGTGCTCATTCGATGTTTTGACCATCGAACTGAATATCGGTACTGATTATACAATAGCTATAATTTGGCTCTCGATATATCGTTATATTATTATATCCAATTTTAATGTAGAATGTGCTCATTCGATGATGTTTTGACCATCGAACTGAAAATCGGTACTGATTATACAATAGCTATAATTTGGCTCTCGATATATCGTTATATTATTATATCCAATTTTAATGTAGAATGTGCTCATTCGATGTTTTGACCATCGAACTGAATATCGGTACTGATTATACAATAGCTATAATTTGGCTCTCGATATATCGTTATATTATTATATCCAATTTTAATGTAGAATGTGCTCATTCGATGTTTTGACCATCGAACTGAATATCGGTACTGATTATACAATAGCTATAATTTGGCTCTCGATATATCGTTATATTATTATATCCAATTTTAATGTAGAATGTGCTCATTCGATGATGTTTTGACCATCGAACTGAATATCGGTACTGATTATACAATAGCTATAATTTGGCTCTCGATATATCGTTATATTATTATATCCAATTTTAATGTAGAATGTGCTCATTCGATGATGTTTTGACCATCGAACTGAATATCGGTACTGATTATACAATAGCTATAATTTGGCTCTCGATATATCGTTATATTTTTATATCCAATTTTAATGTAGAATGTGCTCATTCGATGATGTTTTGACCATCGAACTGAATATCGGTACTGAATATGCAATAGCTATAATTTGGCTCTCGATATATCGTTATATTATTATATCGACATTGGTTCCTATAACAATTTCTATTTTATTAAAGTCAGTCTAAAAAGCAGTAAAATTTCTTAGTTAAAAATGCCCTGCTCAAATATTTAACAAAATAAAATATTATAAATCCAATTTAAAGGCAGGATGCGTATCCGATTTTTTCCCATGCTATAATACTTACATTTGGCTCTCGATGCTGAATATTTGATACCGATATTTTAGTTCTCAATAAATAATCGATCCTAATAAAGTAAGTCTGAATATAAGTAAAATTTCTTTGCTTAAATGCCCTGCTTAAATAGTTAACAAAAGAAAAAAGATTTCAAATTTACAGAAATACGCATTTTCCGATTTTATTCGAATACTAGGCAAAGTACTAAGGATACTACTACTTACTACTAGGGATTTGCGGTACCGATTCGATATTTCGAAATTTTTATACCCTGTACCTATAGGTACAAAGGGTATACTAGATTTGTGCAATGTATGTAACGGACAGAAGGAGGCGTGGCAGACCCCAAGTCCTTTATACCAAAATGCTTATCATAATCTCGGGTAGCGATTGAGCCATGTCCGTCCGTCCGTCCGTATGAACGCCTAGATCTCGGAGACTATAAGAGCTGGAGACACGGAACTTTTCCTGCTGGTGCGCATATTTCCTAAGCAGATGAAGTTTGTTGAATCATGTCAATATCTTCCCCCGTTCCCCCGCAGTAGAGTTTCGCGGTTTTTAGCCACACCGTTTAATATTTTCATCTGAAATTTAACAGAGCGATGCGTTGTGGTTACATGCATCTGTGTGTAAAAAACTAACAAAATCGGACAAATACAGCAAAAGTTATAGTCAAAAACGTACAAATTTTACCACCCTTGCCTATAAACTGCGTCAATATTTGACTCCTCATAATTATGGTTACAAGTGACCTAGAATCACAATTTTTGGTAAGCTGATTCATGTGGCTCTAATGAACAAATCCACATCCAAATTTTATCGATGTGGTCCCCCCACCCCCCGCAACCGATTTACCGTGTTTTCTCCCACACCCCTCTACATACCAACTTGAAACTTACCCCATATACTTTAAATAAATTCTTTGACGTAATATTTGAGTTTCATCAAAATCGGTAATAATTTAGGGAACTTATAGGTATAAATATCGAATTTCACCAAAAAAAAAAAAATCCAATTGGAAAGTTCTTAGAAGGAATATGCAGGAAAAATTTTTTCGAGAAAAAAGGTACAGGGTATGTCACTGTCGGGTGCCGCCTCGACTGTACCACATTTTTCAAACTGCGTATGGGCCTTCAAAAAAAAGAAAAAAAACTGCAAAATAATTTTCTGTTCGATTCTTTGCTGATCTGTGCTAGAAGTATCTCTCTAGTACTGTGAGGAACTGTCGATAGGTTGCGACAGGAGCGGATCTAGGAAAAGTAGCTGAGCGGCCTGAACGCCCGCAATATGCAAATATTTAACATCGTCTATAAAGCACTTTAGGGTTTATCTTAAACATTTCGAAATTAGACTGGCGGTTAAATTTGTACAGCCTTACCACCGAAATTGTTTTCTAGATCCGGACCTGGACAAGAGTGTTGGTAAGATAAGTAAGTAAGAAATTTTGGACCGGCATTGTTGATAGTTTAACTCTATAGAATCCCATTTAAGACACTAGTTATTCCAAAGCTCCTAAAAACAAAATTTCTCTGGTGTTCAATGAGAGTTTTGAAGAGATCAACCATTAAATTAATGGAGCATTAAATGAATTGAGCCATTTGAAATTGTTTACTAAAGACTTTCTGAAATTTTAGAAGACAGCTTAAATTGATTCGTATCTCAAAAATGGTTAGGACAAGGGTTAAAAAAAAAAAAATTCTGGAATGCTCAAGGACAGTTTTTTGAAAAGTTCAACTATCGAATTGATGGAGGAATGAATGCATTTATAAATCTTACATTTTGGGAAACTTTCAGACACTTAAAAGTTCTGCAGAAAAACATATTCATAGAAAAGCCCCGAAATCTCTTTTTTTCACATAAGAAATATTTATTTTTTTTTTTTTTTGTTGTAACTAAACTCTGTTGATGCTGTTATGAACCATAGGGAAATTTGAAGAGCTTCTGATATGTTGATATTCATAGACAACCATAAAAAATAATTTTAGGATGCTCAATGAGAGTTTTTTGGGGAGGTCAACCATCGAATTGATGTAGAAATAAATGATTTTTTTTTTTGTAAATATCAGAGAGATTTTAAAGTTATTCAGGAATTCATAGAAACCCCTAGCAAATTCATAAGTTTTTTTCATAGAAGAAAAATAAAAATAGATAGCTATGGAACTCAATGAGATTTTTTTAAGAAGTCAACCATCGAATTGATAGAGGAATGAATGAATTTATAAATCTTAAATTTTGGGAAACTTTTAGACACTTAATAGTTCTGCAGAAAAGTTCATATTCATAGAAAACGCCCGAAATCTCTGCTTTTTTTCACATAAGAAATATTTTTTTTTTTTTTTTTGTTGTAAAGCTCAGTCGATCCTTATTTTTACCAAATAATTTGCTTATTAGTTCGAGCTTCGCATTAATGGAAAAATGAATGAATTAATAAATCTTCTATTGTTGCTAACTCTCAGAGATTAATATTAATCTCTAACTCAAGAAAGCTGAGGCCCCAAAGTGTTTTTTTCTTACTATAAGCAAATAAAAAAAATTCCTGAGGACATTAATTTTTTTTGGAAACTATTTGAGAAATTTTGAAGTTGTAAAAAAAATTCATGGAATTTTGTATTTTTTAATAAGCACACTAAATCTTACACACAGACAGTGAGTCAGAATTTTGAAAATTGTTTTAAGACAAAATGTAAAGCGAATTTTTCAGTCTAGTTGATCCCATTTTCAAAAATTCCTTATAAAAATATTTTCACTATGTGTATGCGTTGAAAATTAATTTTTCCCTAAACCAGCTGAGCATACAAAGTATGTAACTTCAATTAGAAAATTATGTTCTTACAAGGAAAGCACTTTCCTGCTATTTTTTTTGCTGTTGTTGCATTTTGTAACATTAAGACGCACACCACACGTCGTATGAGCAATTTGCTAACATTTGGTTGCCTGTCTTTTCATATGATTTATGATTTTATTGGAAAGATTACGACAAACGCCAAAGCTGCAACATCATGATGATGTTGTTTGTGCTGATGATGATATATAATGATGTTGCTGATGATTTTGCTGTAGTTGATAATTATGAATATGAAGACGACAGCTGCAATTTAGAAATTAAATTTGCCATGCAACATTAAAAGAAGCCAAACAGCCAAAGCAACAGCGTTGCACTGTAGCACTGATTCAGCATGGAGGAGCTGTGGGACACGCCTTCGCCCCCGCCTTCGTTGCCTTTGGCCATTTGCAAGTTCTCAGGAACTACATGCAACGACAATGGGGCAAGTTGCTTAAACTCCACTCAAGTCGACACATGTTGTCGCTTTGTTTGTTTTGCGCTAATATCCGGCAGATACTTTTCCCTTTTGCTAATAATTCATTATCTGATGCGCTCTATATGCACATACTATGTAGCTTGCTCTGACTATGTATATGGTTAGGTGTTGCGCGGGCTGTCACGAAATAAAATAATGCCACAAAAAAAAAAAAAAATAATAAATAAATAAATAGCAGTGAGTAAAAATTGTACATATAATTTTTGTTGTTGCTAATTAAGTGCAATAAACTGCGCATTGAAGGCATTGAACTTTTTCGTCAGGGCTCTTGCTCGGCATTTGCCCGTGACGTCATAGTTATAATATCATCATCATAGATACTATATATACATACGTATATACTCGTACAAGCCATATGTGCTGATATTTTTAGGTGTAATGACCCATTGTTAGCGTCTATAATGCAATACTTGATGGAATTCTCTGCTGCAAGCTTGAAAAAAGTAATTAATTATAATAAAAAAAAAATATTTTGTACTAATTGTTTAACTGTTATTGAACTCACAAAAAACGTCATCTATGTATATTTATTTGAGAGCGTTTTGGTATAATTTTTTGGTATTTTTTGTTACCACAACTATCGGTTTTATAGGTCTGCATTAGGGAACCTGCGCATTGTATGCGTCACCTGAAAATTCTAAACCATATAAAGATTAATGTTGCTCTGAAGTTTTTTGTCAAGTATCTTAAACTATTCGGCTAGACCATTATCATTAATTATAAAAAATTTTCTCATTAAGATTTGAAAAATCTTTATAAAATTAATAGATATCTGTAGGTTTTTGAACGTATAGTCAAAGTAAAGGTCATCTCCAGTTTCTTCTATTGAAGCCCATCAAGATTCTAAAAAAAAAAATTTGTTTTCGTAACTCCAAATCTTTAATTCCTTTGTTTAGCTTGCATGTTCACTTTCATTTCCCTGATTCTTTTCCACCTTAAACTGACTCAAGTTCTCATGGGTGCGTCTGTCTGGCAATTTATTTGCTTTGACTTGGACTTTCCGGGAATACTGCAGTGCTAGCATGCCTCATAGCTTTAAGAGATTCAGTCGCAAGGACACATGACAGCCCACTGCCACGCCCACAACTGACTAGCCAAACTAACAAATCAAATCATATTGAAAGCTGCATGTAAATCTTTTGAATTAGCAAAACATCATGTTTCACTTGAAATGGCACGCACTGTAAAACATGCGAATAATGTGTGCATGATGATTATGTGTGGGTAGTAGACAAACAACAATAACAGCGATAAGGACAAGACCCTAGAGAGAGGAGAGCGGAGAGAGAGCGAGAGTACGAGTAAGGTGCAAAACATGCGAAGCCAAACAAGGACATCATCAAATTGACACAACGGCGAGGCCAATCTATAACCCACGATGCCAACAAAGCTGCCACTTGTGGCAGTTGTTGTTATCGTTATTATTCTGACATACTCTCACTGGGTGTATACTTATATCGAACATTGTAGAATTAGTAGCGTGTTTTTTAGCTGTAGTTTTTTTCTGGGAACACTTCTCATTTCTATATCTCGAGTATCTGTGTTCATTTCCTGGTAATTAGTTGGATATGGAACATCCTTCCAGACCTTAGTTAGTGGCCAATAAATTATGCAAAAAAAACTAATAGAGATTATTTTAGAATTCTTTTAAATTAAAAAAAAAAAAAAAATATTTTTAAAGTGTCTTAATTTTAGTTAAAGCAAAAAAGCTTTTAGCTGCAAACTTAATTGGAAATTATCGAAAATAAATCTATTTTTTTATCTTAATTAAAATAATGCAATATAATATTTACTAGTTATTTAAAAATAAAATTTTTTTTTTTTTTAATATATCTCAATTTTATGCAATCAAAATTTTTTTATGCATTAGAGCTATTCAAAAAAATTATATCTTTTGAAAACTTTTATGAAGATTATTAAAAAAATTATTTTAATTTTAATTAAACATCTTAACGTAGGAAAACTAATTTAATTTAATAAATAAATTAATAAAAAAGCTTTTAGCTTGAAAACTTTGTTGGAGATTATCTAAAGCAAATCTAGCTTAATCTTAATTTATATAATGCCATATTATATTTAATACTTAATTAAAATTAATTTTTTTAATGCTTTTTAATTTTATGTAAAACAAGTTTGTTACATAAAACATTAAAACTGTTCGAAAAAAAATTTTTTTTATTTAAAAATAATATTTTATTTTTAATTAAACATATTATTTTATGTATAATATTTTAATTTTATTTAAAATTTAATTTAAAAAAATAAATATTTTATAATTATTTTGTATCTTAATTTAATTTAGAACAAAAAGTTTTTAGCTTGAAAGCTAAATATGAAAAAATTTACAATTTTTTATATTGCGAATTATTATTTTATTTTTAATTAAACATATTATTTTATGTAATTAACATTTTATTTAAAATTTAATTAAAAAATAAATATTTTAAAATTATTTTGTACCTTAATTTAATTTAGAACAGAAAAGTTTTTAGCTTTAAGGCTAAAAATTACAAAATTTAGAATTTCTTTTATTGCGAATGGTTAAATTCGTTTAATTTTTTGTGTTGAGTGTAACCCCATACATTTTTTATTGAAATTGCATGATTTAATGCAAATAATTAAAAAATCGTTTTGTTGAGCAATATCAAAATTTTTATATTTATATTAAAATAAATCAGTTTTGTTCATCATAAAAGCAAGAAGTATGTACTCTATGAAATATTAAAAAAATTTATTATAATTTTTAGCATCATTTGACAAAAAAAAAATTTTTTTCCATAAATTTTATTAAAAAAAAATTAAAAATTTTTGGTTTTATTTGTTTTAACATTGTTCCACCAAATCGATTTGATTCATATTAAAACACGTGCTTTAAAATAAATGGTGATTGACATATTAAAGGAACATACTTAAAAAAAAATTAGAAAATTTCATATTTTTTAAAAAAAAATGTGTTTTTGTCAAAAAAAAATTAAATATTTTTTTTAAATAGCCCTATTGCCAACTTAGATTTAAAAAAAAAAAACTGAAATTTTGCGAAATATTTTTTTTTTCGCATTATGCATGGAACTGTATGATTAGTTTTCAAAAATCGCTGGGGGCAGTTTCCATTATCTTATCCAGCTAGACTCTTAGTTTAGTAAAAATTGTTTGGTTTTTATACAAGTTTATCTAAAATAAATTTGTTTGAAGTTTAATTAAACAAAAAAAAATGTTAAATGCGTATTTTGAGTAAACATTTTTTTCTGTGTAAATTGGTTAAAAAAATTTTATTTGTTATATTACATTTTTTCAAACAAATTTAATTAAAATAAAAAAAAAAAGTATAATTTGCTATGAGTACTTACATTTTTTCGAATTAATTTAATATTTGCTAGGATGCTAGGATAAATCATGGTTTGAAATGGGTCACAATCGGTCGAAATTCTCCTTTGCCGCCCATCTTAGTTCATTTTAGTTTAGAAATTCCGAGATTAGGCTACCAAACAACCTTTTTGGGATTTTCTCCATAAAATTAAAAACACTTTTTGGGAATAACCGAAACTCAAACGGTAGGACAGGTTAAGTATGGTAATATCCCAACTTGACTTGAAGGGAAATTTACAACAACATAAGATAAGATACACTTTTTGGGAACTACCTGACTTCAAATGGGAATTACGCCAAAAATATGTGAAAAACGCTCAGTCCCATAGATATAGTTGGATGATTCATTATAGATGTAGATATGTCATAGAGTACTAAAAGCATTTTGTAGGGTATCTAAATTTCTAATATCTGATACAAATTTTTGCTTGCCCATTTGTTATTACTCTTGATGTTATTGTTGTTGTGGGTACACAACATGTTTAGCCTTAATTTATACCATTGACGACCGTCATCGGCGTCGTTGTCCTCGCCTGTTGATGACGACCAACGGCCACCCCTGCTCACAAACAACGGTCGCGCCTGTGTCGTCTGTGTGTGCCAAAGGATTTTTGGCTCACCTTTCGGGACTGACAACTATGTAGAAGCTACCACCCCCCCACCCCGCTGGATAATTGTTGCCAGGCTGCTGCTGCTTGACATTTTTCATTGTCACTTTATCTATATATATTTTATATATACAATATTTTTCTTTACTTATATATTATATTTTTTTTCTTGCAAATTCTTGCAAATTTTTCCTTGCTCGCCTTATGATAATTTTTATGGTTTATTGTGTTTGATTTACACGTGTAGGTGCGAAAAAAAATGTAATAATAAGTGAAGAGAGTCTGGCACAAATATACTATACAAATTTTATATAAATATATTTTGTTCATTTGTTGCATGTTTTGGATTTCCTTTTGTGGCTGAGTGTTGCCATTTTAATAAGGTTTCCATTTCTAATGTATATATAGATATATTTTCTTTAAAAAAAGAAAATTAAATTGAAGAGGCGCATATTTTTTGGAGCTTGTTACAAATTGAAGCAATTTATTTTGGCTTATTGCAAATTATGTGCCAATTTGTGTTTCTTGGAAAACTGGAAATTTCCAGATGAAATTTGTGGCACTATTGCATATATTTATAGACTTATATATGCTACGAAATACTTATTTACTAAATTTTGTTTCTTTCTTTTTTGTTGCAGGTATGTACCATGTGAAAATATAACAAGGCTAATCTAGTTGTTGTCCGAAATTATTATGTAAGTTACTTGGAAATGTGTAAGCTTCCAGAAAATTCACATGTAAAGAAATTTATAGAAATTTAGAAGATATCATTAACCTTCGAAAAATAAGCTCAAAAAGTTTATAATTGTCTTTTCTACCGCTTTGCATTAGGATAATAATGGTATACTTAAAAACCCAACTATTTTTTGAAAGAAACACTTATTTTTCAACTATATACAACCCCTTCCTTTGGGTTCAGGGTTTAAAAATCTCAATCTTGTCTTCATTAAACTTGCATCTAAACTATCAAAAAATCATTTTGTTTTTTCTTCTTCTTTCTTTATTCTCGACTGTAAAATAACCATGAAAATAAATAAATTTTATATAAGTGGCGTCCAAATTGTTTTTTTTTTCTAGAACTGAACACAATTATTTTTTTAAATAATGTAGGGTTAATGAACACTGAAAATCTCTTGCGAGATAGTTTCATGAGCCCAAACCTAAGAATTGGATAAATGGTCCCTCCCAAAAAACGTCTTTGCTAATATTATGTTTTTAACAAGAGAATACTGGAACAATAAATTGTATAAATGGTTCCTGGAAAACTCTTTTCTTATGCTTTGTTTTAAACAACGGCTGTCTAGAAAAAGTTAGACAAACTTTTAAATGATCCATATCTAGATGAATCCAGAAAACATGTCGACGGTGTTCAACTTTTTTTTTACAAAGCGATTTCTGACTTCCTAGAAACTGATATATTTTTCGGATTTCTAGTATTCCCCTAGATCCGCGCCTAATGAACAAATATTCTTGTGCCTTATTAATGGTTTTTCAATTTATTTTTTATTTGTATTTACAATGATTTATTTTTAAAAAGATGGCGTACGTTAAAGTAGGGCGCGGACGACTTTGGGATACCCTGTACCACCAAATTGCAATCAAGTCCGATATATTACTTACGAACACCAAAAAAAATTCTTTGCCAAATTCAGTTACAATATTTTTATAAACAAACGAAACACAACGAATTTTGTTCAAAAAACGTTTTTTTGACCGATCGGTCCTATGGGATCTATATTATATAGTCAACCGATTTTGATCAAATTTGGTACAGTGCTTGGGAACTCTAAAAAACTTCTTAATGCCAAATGTGGTTACAATATCTTCACAAAAAAACGAAACACAACGAATTTTGTACAAAACACGATTTTTTCACCGATTGGTCCTATGGGAGCTATATGATATAGTTAACCGATTTTGATAAAATTTGGTACAGTGTTGAAGATCCCTAAAAACCTTCCGAATGCCAAATTTGGTTACAATATCTTCACAAACAAACGATTCACAACGTATTTTGTACAAAAAAGAAATTTTCGACCGATCGATCCTATGGGAGCTATATGACATAGTCAACCGATTTTGATCAAATTTGGTACAGTGCTTGGGAGCTCTAAAAAACTTCTTAATGCCAAATGTGGTTACAATATCTTCACAAACAAACGAAACACAACGAATTTTGTACAAAACACGATTTTTTGACCGATTGGTCCTATGGGAGCTATATGATATAGTTAACCGATTTTGATAAAATTTGGTACAGTGTTGAAGATCCCTAAAAACCTTCCGAATGCCAAATTTGGTTACAATATCTTCACAAACAAACGATTCACAACGTATTTTGTACAAAAAACAAATTTTCGACCGATCGATCCTATGGGAGCTATATGATATAGTCAACCGATTTTGATCAAATTTGGTATAGTGCTTGGGAACTCTAAAAAACTTCTTAATGCCAAATGTGGTTACGGTATGTTCACAAATAAACGAAACACAACGAATTTTGTACAAAACACGATTTTTTGACCGATTGGTCTTATGGGAGCTATATGATATAGTCAACCGATTTTGATCAAATTTGGTATAGTGCTTGGGAACTCTAAAAAACTTCTTAATGCCAAATTTGGTTACAATATCTTCACAAACAAACGAAACACAACGAATTTTGTACAAAAAACAAATTTTCGACCGATCGATCCTATGGGAGCTATATGATATAGTCAACCGATTTTGATATAATTTGGTACAGTGCTGGGGGTTTCTAAAAAACTTCCGATTGCCAAATTTGGTTATGATATCTTCATAAGCAAACGAATTATCCATCTAACTTTTGCTTTTTTTCGAGGTCCTCTGAAACACCCCTATGGGAGCTATATAATGTAGTCCCGATATCAAAAAAATAAAATAAACTTGTCTCCTATGGATTAATAAGGGATCTTATCTGAAAGTTTGGTTGCTCTAGCTCTTACCATCTCTGAGATCTAGGCGTTCATACGGACAGACGGACAGACGGACATGGGTATATCGACTTCTCTAGTCACCCTGATCATACTTTAGGTAACTTTGGGGGGTCTCCGACTTCTCCTTCTGTACGTTACATACATTTTCGGCTTGCACAAACACAATATACCCTTGGTACCATACGGTACAGGGTATAAAAAAGTAAATTTTTTTTTAATTTCTTCAAAATTTCTGAAAAAAAGTGTCAATTTCAAAAAATGTTCTCTTGTGAATTATTCCAAAATATTTCTGGACCTCTACCTAATGTAGAAGGATTTACGTCACTCTTTCAGCGAATGAAATGGTCAAAGCTTGCTTCAGCTGAAGTTCAGAACTCTAACGAAAAATTAAAATTTTCGGGAATTTTTTAAATTTTCTACACTCTTTAATTTAACTCTAGAATTTAATACTGTCAAATTGCAGCAACGAAAAAAAACAATCTTTCTTTTTCTGCAGTTTGTTTAAAAGTTTGTTTTAAGTTTGTAAACCGATAAAAATTTGAAGTAACTTTTTTTTTTGTTTTGCAACACTATGCGTTTCTTTTTGTTCTTGTTCTTCTTGTTGTTGTTCTTGTTAGCAACATAAATCTAAAATGACTTTTCCGTTTTTCATTAAATATTGGCGACAAAAACTTTTTCAACTTATTAAAAAACTTGCACGGGCCAATGCAGTTAAAGCCAATAAGCAGACAACAAGTATACGACAAGTATGCGACAGCAACCACAGCAGCAAAACAACAACAGAAACCAAAACTAAAACAACACAACAACGTTGACAACCACAACGACATTATTTGTATTTGCTTAGAATTTATGGCAAGCCACAGTGGTCGAAATTGTCGATTTAGCTGGCATAAATAAATTATTGATTAATCCTAATTAAGTTAGTTATTATTTTTATTTATTTTGTGTAGTATAACCGGTACAAAAAAAAATATTTTCAAAAATGAATTTAAAAATATTTTCAAAAATTATTCAAAAAATATTTTCAAAAATTATTTTAAAGGTTTTTTCAAAAATTATTTTACAAATAGTTTCAAAAATTATTCTAAAAATATTTTCAAAAATTATCTTAAAAATATTTTCAAAAATGATTTGACAAATAGTTTAAAAAATTATTTTAAAAATATTTTCAAAAATTATTTTACAAATAGTTTCAAAAATTATTTTACAAATAGTTTCTAAAATTATTTTAAAAATATTTCAAAAATTATTTTACAAATAGTTTCAAAAATTATTCAAAAAATATTTTCAAAAATTATCTTAAAAATATTTTCAAAAATTATTTTTTATGAAAAATATTTAAATAGAACTTTTTGTTAATTTTTTTTTTGTATAAAAACTAGTACATATTAGAATATATGCTCAATGAAAGTATTAAATTACATATAAAGTTAATTTAACTATTTCAAAATATTTTAGTTACTAATCTTATTTGCGAGGAAACTAGCTTTTTATTTGTGAACTACTAAAACTTTGACTGCAATTATTTTAACTTGTGGAGTAACACATTTTTATTTTATTTCTATTCAAAACTGGTAAATATTAATTTAAATATTTATAAAATAAATTTACTAAATTTGCTGATTTAGTAAAAATAGCTGAAAATGTTTAATCGAAAAAGTCTTCGAACAAAAAATATTAAAGCCAACTTTAAATGACTTTTAATATTTTAGTAGGTTAAGCCACATGGTTGTTGTACTTAACTAAGATGCTTATTTTAGAATTATAACCTTTAAGAAGAAGATAGGCCACAAAAGTAAATTTTTACGAGTAGCTTACCAGGTAACAGAAGAAGTGGACGACCACGTAAGAGATGGATAGACGGAATACAGGAAGATCTACGAAGAGTTTGAATTACTAATTGGAAAGACAGAGCGAGAGATAGAGAAGAGTGGAATGCTGTTATAGGACAGGCTTAGGTCCTACACGGACTGTCAACGCCCTGAAAGAAGAAGAAGAATTTAATTAGATAAATATTTCTAATGAACGACTTAAATTGCGCTTGAAATTTTGAGAAATTAACAAATCACATGAAATATGAGTGACTTATAGCAGCAAACATCTGCTTTCGATTTCAAGCCAGTTGAATAACTTTTTTAAATGTTTAAGGCATAGGTGGGCCTAGTTGTAGTATTTGTCTAAGTCTCTAGGCTGTCAAGTTTTCTTGTCCGCAGTGTTGACAAACTACATCAGAACTAGGACCTTTATTCACTTTGTTAAGGATCTTGAATAATAAAAATAAACCTTCTTTAAAAGAGCTAAGAATAAATAAATATGCTCAAAGAAAAAGAATAGAAAATTCAACCAAAGCGCAGATAAAAAGTAAGTGCGCCGTTAGTACAGCGAGCAGAAGCAGCAAATTTTGGCGCCAAACAATATTTTGTAAATTGCATTAATTTTAGTTAAATCGATCATTTCGACCACTGTGCGGGCGGGCGGTCGAAGAAAAACTTAAACTACGCACACACAAACGCGTGCAACGCTCACACACATGAGAGCGGTTGCTGCCAATGCTGCTTGTTGCCCCCTTACCTCGTCCCTGTGTCCACATATTCGCGCTTACGTTACGCTGTGCGCTGCTTCAATGCAGCAGAACGCGCGCACAAACGCTTTGGCCAACATGTTCCACTTGCCAATACGTTCCGCGAGAACGTTTTCTTTGCTTGCGTTTTTTTTTTGTTTTTGGAGAGCCAGAGCCAGAACCAGAGCCACAATACAAAAACTGCGACGCAATTGTGGCGCTGAACTGTACAGTGGAGGACATTGACATTTTGCATTTTTGTTTCGTTAGCATTTTTCGTTCGTTCGTTTCAACAACGTTTCGCCAGAACGTTGGAAATAACAACAACAACAACAACAACAACAACATGAAGTACAATGTTGTTGCTGCTACTGCTGCAAAAAGCAGCGACTGCGGCCTGGCCGTGGTATGCTGCCTTACTTTATTTCTTATTGTTTTTGTTGTTGGCATTTACTACTTGGGGCTTATACATACATAGCTCATTAAAGTTGTGATAATGCGGTTCTTGCTTGTTGTCTGTTTGCCAAGTGTTGTTGTTGTTGCTGCTGTTGTTATGGCTCTCTTCTCACTGCTTGATTATTTACTTAAAACTACTTGACAGTTTTATGAAAGACTTGCTAAAACCAAAGAAAAACGCGTGTCATATGTCTTAATGAGATTTTAAAACGTTTTACGATGGGTGGAGCAAGTTTTTTGATATCATTTCGGAATTTCAAGAATATGAAAATTTGTACCCCAAAGCTCATTTTATGGCTTTGAAAGATATCAACAACTAAGAGAAGAGTAATCCTTACAAGTCGCATGCTGCTTTGCACATTTTAAAATGAATAATTGCTTATTTCCATCATCTATCGTAATAACATTTTTTGTAACGAATTAAAAAAGATTTATCAAAGATGACACTATAACTTTTGAATGTGTAGAGACTAATCAGTCAAAGAACAGTACGCAGCAGCACGAAGCGCTACATAGAGGGTCATCAATCTTGAGGTTTTTTTAAAATAAAAAAAAAACACAAAAATTTCAAATGTATCGGAAAATCTTTATTATCAATGCAAAGAACAGTTCTTGCCATTCACTTTTTAAAAATAATCCCTTTCAAATGTTGGAGGTTCCAATTTTCGATGACGCGTTCGAGCATAATCGGCGGTATCTCGCGAATAACTCGGGTAATGTTGGCCTCTAATGCTTCAATCGTAACTGGTTTATCCACAAACACTTTAGACTTCACGTAGCCCCAAAAGAAAAAGCCTAACGGTGTGATATCACACGATCTTGGTGGCCAATTCACGGTCCGGACTGTGTGGCAAGTTGCGCCATCTTGTAGAAACCAAATGTCGTCGAGATCTCGGGCTGCAATTTCAGGTAGCAAATAATTCGTTATCATGGTGCGATGACGGTCGCCATTGACGGTTACAGTCTGACCAGCGTCATTTTTGAAGAAATATGGACCGATGATTCCACCGGCCCATGAACTACGCGCTGGACGAGGTCTATTCGGTCAAGTGTCATCCAATAATGAATATTGGATCTCAAATTTGTTGATAGTATGGCGAATAGTGGTCTCAGTAGGTCGATTATGGCGAACATAAAATGGCCTAAGCGCGCGAAAAACATTCTTTACAGAACGCGAATTTTCGTAATATAATTGTACGATTTGTAAACGTTGTTCGGGTGTTAGTTTTTAAATAATGAAATGGCAGTGAAAACTGAACAAAACACATGGCAACTTGACAGTACTCACGCGTGGTTTATCAAAAAAACCTTATTGAAAAAGAAACCTCAAGATTTATATTCTATGAACCATATTCAAGGATATTTGAATAATTCAAAAATGTAACTTAATTCCAAGTTATAAAACCGAATCGCCAAATTAAATTGAAAAAAAATGGATAAATATATTCTATGAACTATATTCAAAGAGATTTGAAAACTTCAAAAATTTAAATGGATTTCATAAAATAATTTTGTTTTTTCAGCAAAAAAAATCTCTTAAAATATATTGTGGAGCATATTCAGGGCGGTCTACTGAAATAAAAGTTGCAAGCTCTTAGAAATGTTTTTCAAAGCGTTTTTGTTTTTTTCGAGAGTTCATGTTTGAAGCTGGAAAAAAATGGTGACTGCTTTGAAAAATATTTGCCAAAAGATCTTCTCTAATATGCCTTATTACTGAAAACCCATAAAATGTACTGTGACGTCATAGAAAACTTCCTCAAAAAACACCCTATATGAAAATTTTTAGTGTTTGCAAATAGGCATAAAATGGCTTAAAGTAGAACAGAAATAAAGTTATAACATATCTGAAGCTTTTTGAAGTTCCATATTTTATACAACACTGAAAGAGCTTAAGTTTTAGCAAAATTTATAATATAATAAACACATGCCATACCTTTAAAAATATGGCATATTACATACAATAGTTTCTCGCAAAGCTGCGCCATAAAAGGCTTTTGATGTCGAGTAAAAATATAAAATTTTTTACTTATTATGGACTTTCTTAATTGGCTTAAAAAGCTTTATTTTTTTTTTTTATTATTTCTGCCCCACGCCCATAAAAAACATTTTCATTTCAATTGAATAACCATTATATTTATAGTACTTGGCTTTTCTCTCTCTACCTCTTAACCATAAAGCAAATAAACAACAAAATTTTAATGAATTGGTGTGAAAAAATGTGTGGAACCAAATATTTTATTAGCAAACTATCGGCACAATTTGCAGCTCTTAAGTTTATAAATATATTTGGTATAAATAAGTACTTAAAGACGTGTGTATCTTTGTGTTTTGTTGTTCTTTCTAGAAGTTAATTAAAAATTACTTTGGCCCGCTTTCGACGTTGAGCGCACATAAATCTTGAGATTTTCATTAAAAAGTCTTTTGCCTGATTTGATTGCGATATTGAGAGATTTATCTACACACATATACGTATTGAGAATTTTATCATTTATGAGATTTAGTTGGAGCAGACCAAAGCCATATTGCAGCTTAGGTTAGATGATGTATTACTCTAGGGGTTAGTACATATTTGTTTGGCTGTAAAGTGTTTAATTGCTTTGTTTGAATTTTACGTTTTTATGGGCTATAAATTTTGCTATTAAGACTTTGGGCTATTAATTGTGGTTTATTGTCTGGTGATTTTGGTTTCACTTGAACAATCTATTTAAAGGTGTTGGAAATCGCAAGTTTATGGCATAAATAAAAAAGAATTTTAAAAAGTTGTCAAATTTGGGTTTTCTGTAAATAAGTCTTTTTATTAGATGATATTTTAAGGATTTTAATCTGGCTTCACTAACTAAGCCCAGCCCCAGCCCTTTTTTCATTAAGAATACATTATTAACTTTTTTAAACGTTAAGATTTTTCTGAACACAAATATTAAACAATTCGCTTGCGCCATCTAGCGGTTACGCCAAAGTGATTAATAAATGTTGACGGGACGACAGCGTGTCGTTCAAAAATGATTTTTTACTATAAAAAAAAAAATTAAAAAATTATTTTTTATTATTATTTTATAATAAAAAATAATTTATAAATTAAATAAATAAAAAATTATTTTTTATTATAAAAATTATATTAAAAAATTATTTTTTATTATAAAAAAAAATAATTAAAAAATTAAGCTTTCAAGCGCCTCTTAAAAGCTATTAAGCTTAAGTTAAGAAAAAAAAAAACGTTTCAAAATTATTTTATTTTTTCAAAACGCAAATTTAAAAAAAATTAGCCTGGAACAGTTGACCGCTTCTGCAGTCTTCCCAGCCAAGGCCAAGAAGTCAGCCAAAACAGCTTAGCATGCACGGAAGCTAGACCTTGAAATGTCTCTGATTTCTTTAATTACTATTTCAAAAGACCGTCTGTCAAAAGTTAGTTTTATTGCGAATTTCCTTGAAATTTCACTTTCCAGTGTATTATGCATTTTCCATAAAAGTAAGTAATTTGCTGCTCATTTTAATACTACAACTCCTACGCTTCTCTCTACAAGCAAGGACATTTCTTTGAAAGTGTTTTCATTTAATCCTCCCGTAGTTGGACATTTGCATATTATTTGGTGCGCAATTGCCACTAACTTGGTTAAAACCACACCCAACTTGGCCAACAGCAAACTGACGACTTAACTTGAGCAATAAAAACCAAAATATGTTTTTTTTTCTTCTATTTTTTTCATATGAAGAAATGGCGGCATAAATTAACTCTGTAAGCGCGTCAGCGAATGTGAAATGGCATGCGTGCAAGAGTGAAATGGCGCTATATTTGTACGCGAAAAAAAAAACAAGCAAAAAATTTGCATAATACATAATATAAAAACAAATGCGTGTGACAAGGTGAAATAATTAGAAGAAATTAAAATAACAGCATAAGAGCGAGAGTAGATTTTGCTGCTGCTGCGCTGCAGCTGCGACGCTGCATCGCTGCTTGTGGGTGGACGGGTGCGAGCTACAGCGGCATTGCTCATACCACATGATGACCCTATCCCAACCGGCATTTTAGCCAAGCGCGCGTCATGAATGGGCTGGCAGTGGCAGCGGCGGCGGCAGCGCCACTTGCGTCAATTTGGCAATGAAACACACAACGTTGGCTTTGTTTTTGTAGCTTTCTAAGTAGGCGGCGACAAAGCTACAAAGCAACATGGCGACAAGCCAACAGTTAGCAGCTGTTTGGGTTCCCAGTTGTTGTTCTTGCTGCTTTTGTTGTTCGCTGGGAAAATGTTATTAGGAATTGCTTTGTAGTAGCTTCTCAAAATCAAAAGCATGAAAAACTCTAAAAAGGAAAGTGAGACGGAAAATTTGGAACACTCTGAAAAAGAATTGTTTGCATTTGTTTAATGCAATTTTATTTTTTGCTTATGGAATAGTATTCTTTTTGGGATGTTGTTCAAATCTTTCCATAAGATTATTTTTCACCCCTTCGATGCAAACGAAATAAAAGATAGAAGTTTGTTTCATTCCAAATTTATTAAAAATTTTTGACTCTTGGTGTGCCTCAATAAAATGTCTTATGTTGGGAAATTTTGGGATATGGAAATTTATTAAAATATTTTGACTCTTGGTGTGCCTCAATAAAATGTCTTATGTTGCTTTTTAAATACAAAGTAGAACATTATAAGTAAATATTATGTTGGAAATAAGGATTTTTCAAAAATAAGGCTTACAATAAACCAATAAGAGGTAGATTTTCTATCGGAATCTAGTACAACTATTTTCCATCTGTCTTTTGAATGAAAAAAAAAAGAACCTTTATCTTTTTAGTCCAAGTAAATATAAAGCCAATATGACGCCACTTCAAGTAAACCTTGTTCCTAATAGATCTTTCTACATTGGGCACAAGCGAAAAAGTGAAAACCTGAAGAAGTCAGGTCTGGAGAATGGCGTAGTTGCGATAAAACTAACATCCGCTTTTTTGAACAGATTAAGCTTCATGACGCCCTCTCATTTTCTGTCAATGCTCTCTCTTCAAACGAATCAGTTGTTTGCAGATGAAACTGACCCATGATAGTTTTGCCTGGGGATCATCCATCAAATCTTCAAAAATATTCCGTCCCTGTGTCACAAGGGGGAGGAGAAGGGGGTGTGTATTTTGACGAAAATCTGCGTCACGTAGCTTATGGATGATTCCCTGACTTTAAGAGCTCGTAGAAATCCGTTTTGGTCCCTAAATACCACCGTAAGGCAGGTTTTTGCGGGTTCCGCGTGATTCCCATATGAATCCTATCATTAGTCTATAACTTGAAAATTAAGGATTTCTAGAAGACGAGTAAGTTTTTATTGAAAAGTCTTCGTGTGGAAGTAGTTTTCAGTATAATGTCGATTCGCCAAAGTATAAAGATAGTAAAGTTAAAAAGCCTAGGTTTACTGAAATCATGAAATTCTATTTAAATTCGAAAAAAGTTATGCTATAAATCATCGAACTTTGTTATAAGTTCACGTTGAACTTTATCCTTCGATGCTAGTGAAATTTATGACAAAAAAGAAAAAAAAAGATCCAGATTTTGGTCTTAGTGGGAGGTTCTTTACTTTGAAGTGTATATATATCAGAGCTCGCAAAAGACTGTCAACCCATTTTCCCAACTTTTGGGGGGGACCCGGACACGAAAACCCGCACCGTGGATCCGCCAGTGCATCGAGACTAGCGAAAAATTTGGAAAACATAGATTTGCAAATCACTTCAGCAAAATTTATCAAGGGCGGAAAAGCTAGAAAGCTGTGTTGAGTTGAAGCTTCGCGAAAACATCTTTTTGCACCGAGTGTTAACTGGGGATGCAGAATTGATTTATTAAGATACCTAACTCTTAAGGCAGCAAATTGGCTTGGCCAATTCGGAGCAACTTCACCTCACCGAAGGTCTGTTTCGTGGCGCGATCGAATTTTCTATCCCATCCTCATCTCTATTGTAGACCCCCCACAAAAACACAAAAAAAGCAAAAGCTTTCACCCAGCCCTTGCGCCAAATTTGCCGCATATATGCTTGTTGTTGTTGTTATTATTATTTTTGCGCTTCACTTTTTACTATAAAACAATTTTGTTTTTGTTGCGCTCTCTGACTTTGCAAACACAAAATGACGCAAGCCACAAGGCGACACCGACTGCAGAGAGCGAGCGCGCGCTTTGCTAATTGGAGCAAAACAAACACAAACAAATGGCACTCTCGCCTTGTTTCATTTCCAGCGCGTTTCAAGCAAAACACGCACGCACACTCTCGCATGCCCACACACATATGACCGTTGACGTAGTTGGGCGCGCTGCTCGGTCTGCTCGCCGTCTGGAGCAGCAGCAGCAGCCGCGCATTTTTTTTTCCCTTCGTCTTCGTCGCTTCGTGTTGTCTTCATCTTCGTGTTGTTGTTAGGTAGGTCGTCTCGTCGTGCTGTTTCGCTCGTTTACATTACATTGAAGCTTGTACCCCTTCCGCTCTTATCCGTTTTGGTCCTTACACAACTGTAAATGTAATGCGTCAGGATTTTATGTTCTGCTTTGCTTTTGTTTTATGCTTTTCGCATAGTTTTTTGTGCTTGGCCAACTAAAGGCTGCTACCCAGTAGGAAATTTGGCGCGTCTAGCAGCGCCTGCCGCGTGACTTACTTTGTACATAATAAGAAATAATTGAATACAGTCATCGAAAACATTTTTTTTTAAAAGTATACTTAACGACTGAAATTTTGAAAACGCTTTTTAAGCTTAGGCGAGTCTATAGTCCTGTTTTTGTAAAGAAAGCTGCCAACCCAAATTTATACATATAATGAAACTTTTGCGATTTAAAAGTATCTAAGAAAAAACAAGCTATGCTTCTTTGATGTATAAAACTGATTTAAATTTAATTTAATAGATACTTTTATTGCCAACAAATTTTGGCTGCACTGCTGCACTTGACTCTATGCAGTAAAGATATAAACCATGAATACAATCATACACATTTTGTCCTTGGGTGGAATTGAAGTGCTGTAGAATAGCTCAATTCGAAACGGTAATCGATACCAATCAATATAATTTGCGTCTTTTATTCGGGATACTTTTTATTGAACTTTAATCTGCTTGAAATGCCATCTGTGGCAAGTCAATACATTTCATTAAAGACTCATGATATTAGTATTAGTGATAAAGTATTATTGTAAACTTTAATATTAACAAAAAAACAAGAAAAATAATAAACTGAAAATTACAACCAGAAAACTAGAAAATTTAAATTTTTAAATTTAAAAGTAAATGTCCAAAAAGAGCTTAGGAATTGGAAGACCATGAACGACCTACCTAATTCGTAAAATAACATATTTGCTGTTTAAAACATCTCTTCGTATAATTTCGCATGACCAAGACCTTGCTATAGAGTCGATCAAGTTTCCGTATTACCATTTGTAATTATTTTCTCGCATTATTTACATACACTACACTAAACATACTTAAATTCTTCAAATCATATCCTATATATCAATCCTCACGAGGCAATAATCCACATTGGTTCCGTCAGAAGGAAGCGAAGAGTATGTTCTATACTATAGTTTTCGGTTTTTCAAATTTCACCCACCTAAAACAAAAAAAAAAATCAACTGCGTATATATACAGACGCCCTCACTTGTGATACAAAGTCTGAAGTACTGAAGCCATATTTTGTTTCTTGGAAAGTAAGAAGTATAAGTCTATGAATACATATTTAAAAGAATCAGATTGCGGATGTTTGTTTGCAATTCTAATTCAGTTAAAAAGAAAATTGTTATTTTATTAAGATTTTGATCAAATTTTCGCAATTATAATGAACTTCCATATTAGTACGGTAGCAAAAGAGTTTAAATACTTTACTTATATGAAATGCGTACTAGGGTTGCCGCCACTGGTATGGCAGATTTTTAAACCAACGACATCAATAGCCCCACCATAAATTTGGTAAGCTCTAAAATTGATTAATTACACTAGTTTACAAATTTTAAAAAATTTTGGTATCCTCAACATGTTTTAGTCGTTTTCGTAGTAAAAATCAGTCAAAAAATGTTTCATGAAACGCGTTTCGAGACATTGCGAAAAAACCGTTTTTCGAAATAAGAAAAAAAAACGTGCATCTACTTAACAGCAAATATCTCTGGTTGTACTAAACTGATTTCGATAATAATTTTTACTTGACTGTAGATAATTGAATCTACCATCGATTATATTTGGAACATATTTTTGTGAAACTTATGGCTTGGTCGCTATTTATGCATTCATATGAAATTTTTCGTAATTTTTTGACCTATTTTCCCTCAAATACTTCATTCAAATACTTTCGGATCGCTTTTAAATTTTACAGGCGCTATATGCAGGTAAAAAGGAAACTTGAGGCGGTGGGGTTATTAAAATCGTGAGATATTACAAAAATGAGTACTTTTGAAAAATTCTTTAAAGTGGAGTTCTTTATAAGGAAGTTGGACTGTATTATTTGTACTAATTTTTTTTTTCCGACATAATAGCGTTCAGTTCGAGTGGCAAAGATAACAAAATGTGCGGTCGTTCTCAGGTTTGAGCCACAAAAATATTCTGGTTCGTTTTAAAACAATTGAGGCTGTTATTATTTTGGCGAATTTCTTGTATTCTGCCCATAAAACTGACGTATCAGTCTTAAAAACTCCACAAAAATTAACGAAAAACAATA
This sequence comes from Chymomyza fuscimana, assembly GCA_949987675.1. Taxonomy (NCBI): domain Eukaryota; kingdom Metazoa; phylum Arthropoda; class Insecta; order Diptera; family Drosophilidae; genus Chymomyza; species Chymomyza fuscimana. The sequence goes on along the minus strand of OX465088.1, from coordinate 37,296,208 downwards.
TATACAAAAAACGAAGCGTTCGTTAAATTTTCTACTGGGATTGTCTGCTGCTGTTGTTGTTGTTGCTCTCGCTTCGGTTCACTCTCTTTAGTTTGTTTATCTCGTTGTATTGATCTCGTTACAATTTGAAAAATTTTGTAATGTGTTTTTGTCTGCTAAAGTTTTGACTGTTGCTTACGTCATTTATGCTGTACAATTTTTATGTATAATTTAAGCAGTTTTAACTTTACCTTAAATTGTCGTTTAAACTTGTATTTTGCCTTTTTTTATGTACATACAAGTATAAGTATGTATGTAGTTTATATAAATTAGTCTAAACTGAGCTTCAACTTGACGCACAACTGCGCAAATGAGGCCTCGAAAACTACAACTTGAGCAAGTGTAGCAACAGCAAAAACAACAACGTGAACAAGCAGCAATTACAACAATTACAAACAACACACACATACTTGCAACAAAATGTACATGCAACAACAACTAGCCAAAAAGTCATTAAAGCCACCTTAAACTTTGGCAATGCACGTAACGGCCAAAGCAGCCAGCTTTGAAGTTTAACTTTATCGACAGGAAACTTCATTATAAACGACATTGGCACACACAGATACACACAAACACACACACAACCATACACATACGCTGTGGCAAGTAAACCAGCTCGACAAGCTATAGCTCTGCCGCTGCTGCTGCCTCTGCTCGAACATAACGGCAATGCAGCCAAGTACGCGAGGTGTTTAAGCCACAACAGTGACGTAGATAGGCAGGGAATTTTATAAGGAGATCCATTCCACATAACTTGAGTCGTAAAGGAGCGCGAGAGTTTGGCTGCGCAGCAAACTGGTTCCATTTTGTATAGTAGCTATATAAAAAAGTGTACCAATTCTTAACTAACTACACACAATTGTTAAGTCTAAAAGAAAATACAAACAACATAGATTTGGCTGCGATATTTAAAAAATTAAAAAAAAAAATTGTTACATGTATATATGCATTTTATATTCGTCTACACATTTTTAGGAAGTTTGATCAAAATTGATCCACTATTTCGTATAGCATAGAAAAATTTAGCCTGCGCTCTTTTTCAGAAATACACAAATAAAGGACCCACGCATTGCATGACCTTCTTATTGTTGAACCATGGAATTTATTATAGATACACTAAAGGGTTATTAGGCCTCTGGTGCTGCAAAGATGAGGAAGAGGTTGAGTCAGTAGAACACTTCTTCTGCTCCTGTGAGGCTCTCAATAGACGCAGGAATAAGTACTTGCGAAACTACTTCCTTCACAACCTAGCAGAGCTAGCATTTATATGTACTAGGAGGATTGCAAGCTACATTTCAGCAACGGGATGGGAATCCTTTTAGCGTGTTCACCTCAGGAGAAGGGTTTAAAGAGAGATCCGCGGTTTGCACAACGGGCCGGTACAGGACTAAGTGTGCTGGCTTTCAAAGCCAGCAGCCGCCCTTAACTACTATTAAGCCACTAAAATACCGTATTAGACTGCCCAAAAGCCCTTACTGTGTCATAATCTTTATTACTGACATAAAAGTCTATTATGTCTAAAACGGTTCAATCAAATTTCCAAAAAATCAATGTTCTTGTTTAATTTGTGCAGGAACTTATCAAAAACGTATTCATTTAAGTATAACTAAGCCCCTCCAAAGCAAGCAAAACTATCTACGTCACTGAGCCAACGCCACAGTGGGCCGAGTGTGGTAATAGGCTGCTGCCTTTTTTTTATATCTGCTTTGCTCTGCCAATGTAGACAAGCAGCCAAAGTGGCTTAGCCAGGCCTTAAAGAAAATAACTGTGTGAAACACATTATGGTCTAAGGCGTGAAGTTTTTTTTTTTTTTTCTTTTTTGTGGGAGGTGAGGTATAAAGCAGAGAAGATTGTGTAAAAAAAAAATGCCGCCTGTTTGAGAAGAAAAAAATATGTCTAACATTGTAACGTGACCATCGCGTTGTTGCACTTGTAACATGTTGCTGTTGTAGCTGTAAAGTTGCACAGCCAGCAATGCATGAAAGAGAAAGAGAGAGAGAGGGGGGGGGGGGGGGGGAGGGGCAGAGAGGACGCACGTATCCATAAATCTACACAAAAACTGGATTAGAGGCCTGCGCTTTGGCAAACAACGCTGCATGCATGCAGCAAACTATTTGCACAGTGGGCTGAAAGCTGTGAGCGGGCTTAACAAAGGTCAATAATAATTACTTTTGAAAATTGCTTAAAAATAAGCTATGAAAAAGAATGCAAAATTGAGGGAATATTTAAGGTATAAGATGGAGAGAGAGAGATTTTTAAGAAAACAAAAAAAAAGTGAAAGATATTATTGAAGGCATATAATAGAACTTGCATCGGGAAGGAATTATGAAATGTGCGGGATGTGCAGATTTTTTGTTGGAAACCGAATTAATTGCAGTGTCCCAAAATTACTGCGTAATCCACAAATTTTTTTTTTATAAAGGCTTTTGGGATATCCCTTTTGGTATTTTTTTTTATATGAATTTTTGTCATTCCGTGCGAAATTTTTCGAACTGCGTATGGGGCTTACAAAACTTCATATAAAAAAAAATTCCAAATGGGATATCCCAAAAGCCTTTAGAAAAAAAAAAACTATGGCGAATGCGCAGTAATTTTGGGACTGCAATAAATTCGGCTCCAAAAAAAAAAACCCCTACATTCCGCATATTTTATAATTCCTTGGGATTTTTTTTTTGTATGAAGTTTTGTCATTCCGTTCGAAAATTTTCGAACTGCGTATGGGCCTTAATACGGAAATTTTTTCCGGGTCCCCAAATTACTGCCTAACCTGAAAGATTTTTATTTTATTATTATAATTTTCTTTGAGTGTTATATAAATAATACTGTGGCAATAATGCATAATATATAGGCTAATTTCTGCTAGCATTGTCTCTGAGTGAAAACTTATTTTTTAGACTACTCAATGACACTACCAGGAAGGGATTAAATTTTCATCTGATGGGAAATTTTATTTGCCAGTGGAAAAGTTTATAAGATTTCATAAAGAAGTATTTCTGTCTGTTACGCAATAATCTAGGGCACGCAAAATGAGAGCTTGTAATTTTCAAAATGCACGACATCTTCATAATCGGCTTTGATAGAAGATTTTTCTACGATGGTATTTTTTTGTATACGAAGTTTTGTCATTCCGTGCGAAATTTTTCGAACTGCGTATGGGCCTTAAGTAATAAACTAGTTGAAGATAACAGGGAATCTTTAATTCGCAAAATATGCGTGTTTCTTACAAATTTGTAAAACTCTTCAAAATTTGAAAAACTTATCAACTAAGCAGGTTTTGCTTTAAGCATAAATTTGCATTTAAATTTAACAAATATAACAAAAAGTCTTTAGTTTTTATCGTATTTAAAATATGGAGAACAAGTCCGCAGTATCCATTTTGCTCGAGTATTGTTTTAAAAACCAAATGGGTCCTATTAACTTCATTTTTTATAAGGCCGATGAGGGTGGGCAAATTTGCAAAGTAACCTTACGTGATATGGAATCACAGGGTAATGGTAAGCTACTTGCTCTTCCACATCCTACAGAAATTCCTTGTACGCCCCTTTTCTCTCATAGGTCGCTCAAAACGTGATGCCAAGCATATGGCAGCTCAAAAAATGATGAATAAAGTAAAAAATTTAAATGGATCTGGCGACGAGAGTATTGTCCCTAAAAACGATGAATTCCAAAACAAAGATTTTGTAAACGAGCTGCGCGATTATTGTGTGCAGCATGACAAGCCGCTGCCTACCGTAGAGAATGTGCAACAATGCGGCTTCGAGTGTTCTCCCACATATATTGCCTGTTGCACTTTAGCTTCAATAAAGAGATATGTCAGCTCATGCAATAAAAAGAATGCGCGTCAACGTGCTGCCGCTGAAATGTTATCCATAATTTCAACTGATATGGATGATTTGCGGGTTCGAAATATGCAGCATGATCTTATCAATATGGGAGTTAGTTCGCCAAAGAATTTTGTGGATGTGGAAGCACAACGTCGTTCCAAGTATGTCAGTTTTTACAAAATGAAAGTAGCTGGCATCGAGGATAATGCAACTCCAAGATTATGCGAGCGTCATGACTACTTTAAAAACCTATATTCGCATCTAAAGGAGGCTGCCTTTAAAATATTAAACAATGAGGAAGTGTCCCAACCGAAAGATAAAGCTTTGGCCATTTTGGCTGCACTCAAATTGACGCCACGTTTTACTGAAGTAGATTCTACAGGCACTGAGCCATTGCTGCTCATGGAACTAGTAGATTGTAGCTACGACTGTGTTTTGATGGGTCTCGAAAGTAACATTTATTCTCAAATTATAAATTATTTTCGAGAAATGCTCGACTAAAGATTTTAATAAGAAATAAATAAAAAAAATAAGTACACTAAATACTTATGAGTAAATAGAAAAACATTCTGAATTTCTGTGTCGTCTTTATTTTTATTTAGTCTAGCAAAATTCAAAGAAAAATTTGAGAATTGAGTTGTACTTAATATTATTAGAGAATCTACCAAAGTTAAGTGATATATTAAGTTTGCGCATAGGGAAGGAACCACAAAGCTGTCTCCAATACGGTAAGGAGCACAAAAGAAACTAATTCCTTAAGGGATATCCCATTTGGAATTTTTCTTTTTATATGAAGTTTTGTCATTCCGTGCGAAATATTTCAAACTGCGTATAGGCCTTAAATCAACTTTTTTTTTTTGACAAATAAAGTATTTCGAAGAATGTCCAGGATCATTAAAATTGGAGCATAATCGGAGCGAATACAATCGCAATATAGTATACTTACTAGAGGCGAGAGTTCAAATCGCTTCAGGTTCAAGTTCGTGCATTAGGGTGGACCAAGGTTTCGGAAATTTGTTTTATTTTTTGTAGTGTTTTATATTACCTACATTGGTATTAAATTTTCGAGTCAAACTCATTTATACTTACAAATTTATTCTCTTAATATCTCAGTTGTAAAGATATAATATCTAAACTGTGATTCAATATGTTAAGCTAGCTTTAAGCAACATTTTTATATTATTTCGGCAAATAAAGCAAATTGTAAATTGTAATATTACTACAAACGCATTAGGGTGGGTCAATTTGTATGGAGCCGAAAAAGTTGATTCGTGGCGCCCCCTAGGATTATTCTACTTATTCTACTATTATGCCCTATAACGACAAAATGTAACATTTTAATTCAACATTTGGAACAATATTTAGAATACAACGATCCACCATTTTCTGATCCTGATCGAAATTCCGTAACACATACAAGCAACAGAAAGACACGTTCAACTTCTGGCTAGCGTCTCTAAACGCGTTTTAGAAGAAAATCGAGAAAGTGTTTTGACGGTGACATCAGAAAGCCGTGCGAAATATCCTAGACTTGATAGCAAGAAAGACTTTCGCTTCTCTACTATTACTAAATTAATAAAAATTTGGATTGCATTACGAGAAATTCAAATATTTCTCAATTTTTCAAGAAATTCCTAATTTTTCTCGAAAAAGACGATTGATTGTCGGCAATCATAAGTAAAAATAAACATCAAAAATGAATTCCTTGACCCCCAAAACCCTGTATACACATAAAAAGATGACAAGTTTTGGTTTAAAAAGTTATGTTTTGGTCGCTATAGGGAAAAATCATTATCAGATAATAAGTTTCCTTATAATATGATGGTACGGGTCTCCCAAATTAGAGCGGACCCGATTTTAACGTTTACTATTTTTTTTAATTTATTGTAGAATGTAGGTAGTATTATCGAGCTGATGTATATTTTAAAACTACAAATTAATAAATTAAGCAAAATCTAATTATATATTTTTATAATATTAAAATAACTATTGATTCCAAACTAATTAAATAATCTTATTACTTCTCATTACAGGTACGTAAATATGATAATCTAATTACATGTGTTATTTTGCAATTTGTTACGTAAGTTGAAATAAACCTTATATATATATTTTTTTTAAAGTGTATGGGATATCCCAAATGGAATTTTTTTTTATAGGAAATTTTGTCATTTCGTACGAAATTTTTCGAATTGCGTTTGGTTCTTAAAAAAAAAAGATTTTAAATAATAAAAAAGGCTCAAAACAAATTTAGCTTCACATTAAAAAAAAAAAACAAGTTATAAGCCAATATGATAAATTATTTATATTTGCAAATAAAAGAAAAAAATAATTGAATAGAATAACTAAATCTCAAAATTTTACTTCTTTTTCTATAGTTTGTAGTGTCAGCGTTTTAGACAAAATTTTACTTCTTCTTCTTCTATAGGTTGTAGTGTCAGCGTTTTGGAAAAGATTTGCAAAAAGTGGTTTCAGTATTTTGTATAAAAAATTCCTTACTAAAAATACCATTTATTTGCAAATTCTCAAAAAGTAGATTTTCAATCGGCCGTGCTTCGGAAAACGAAAACGAACAATTTTATTCGAATTCGTTTTTGCTTGCTTTTTTTGCTATCGCCACCTACTCATATTTCCCTTACTCTTTGTTAGCACTGCTTTACACTTTTGGAGTTAAATTATTCACGTCTATGATATTCTTATTAAAAGGGAAATTTCTTTAATGCAATACATGAACCACGCAAAAGTTTGGATTGCCTTGTGCATGCCATATTTTGGGTTGATTCAGAAAAAAAAGTAATAAAAAATATTAATTATTTATTATTTTTTTTTATTTAATTATAAATTAGAAGTTAATTCTAAACTATAATGGTTTGTAAGCCAGAGCAACGTAGGCCTTCAGGCTGAAAAAATATTAATATTTAACTTGAAATTGGCATAAATAGTATATAAATTCTCTAAATCAAAGAATATTTAAAAAATTATTTCATGCGTACACTTTAATTCTATTTAATTAAATTAATTAATTCGTTTTAATTCTGCTTGCAACAAAACATTCGGTTTCAAACCACATAAAAAATTCGTTTTGGTAAAATTGAATATTTTGAATTTTTTTTTTTTTTCCATTTCGATTTATGTTATTAAAAAATTATAAGGATTACAAATTTCAAAATTTAAAAAAAAACCAAGTTTTATCATCATATTCCAAATGGACTCGCTGTGGACAAATGTAATTAATTCTGATTGGACATTCTCTTTCCGGCTTTATAGGTGGCACTCGGGAACTTGAGAAATAGGTTTTTATTAATAAGGATGCTCGTACTCAAAGGATAAGTAAATGCCACCTTTAGGTTTGAAATTGGGAGCACCAAGCAAGTGGTTTCAAACGAATACGGAGCACGGCCGAATATCTCAAAGATTGTGTCTATTCAATCGACTTAATTTTTCTTTTAAAAATCTACTATACCCTTGACCTACTGGAGACCCTGTATGCCTGAATCAAAATTCTAAAGTTCATTTTTTTGTTTTATTCGTAAAATAAGCGCCCATAGACGCGTTAACTTTTAATCACTTTATAGACCAACCTCAGCCCACTGTGCGCACGTCATCGACTGTGTGTATAGCTGTTGTTGTTGTTATTGCATTGCGTTGCATGTTTGGCGTCGGCGTCGACGTTGACGTCGCTGTAGCTTTGGCAGCATTTTTGTTATTGGCACGTTTTTTGTTGTTGGTGTTGTCGCCATTGTTGTTGTGTGTAAAATAGGCAAAAGTAGTGAAAACTTGTTTTTTTTTATGCACACACGATTTCGAGTTTTTCTTGCCCCACTCGTTCGTTGTTGGGTTTGAAGTTTAACTGCTTTTGGAGGCAAGTTTACAGGCCAAAGTTTTATGGCTGTTTGTTGTTGTTGTAGTTGTTGTGGTTGTTGTTGCCATATCCTTTAGCCAATGACGCCCAGTTTTGTTGTTGGCCGCCCCCCTTTGCCGACATACGGCTTTTGTCTACCAGCCATTTGAAGTTAAGTCGGAGAGTAGGTCAGGAATGCAAAATGTTGTTGTTGTTGTAAGTTGTTGTTGCTGCAGTGTTTGTTGGTTGTTGAACAAGGCTAAAACAACGCGACGCGCCTACTTTGTGACTGCACTTGCCACTTGGGCCATGGTGCATGCTATACACACACACACACACACACATATATCATTTCCAATGTGTGTGTGCGTGTGTGCGCGCCTTGTCATACGGTATTTTTTCATATTTTTATTTACCGTTAGTTGGCTAAAGTTGTTCGTTTGCTTAGTTTTTGTCAATTTAGTTAGCAGGGCCCAACGCCAGCCAACCAGTTTGTTTTAGGCCATTTTGACTGACTTGTACTTCTTTAAACTCTTCTGCGTCTCCTCTTCTTCTTCCACTGCTTGCTGTCATATCATAAAATTAAATTAACACGGCATTTTATTATTGCATTTCTTTTATGTTTTATTTTTAGACATTTATTGTTTTGGCTTTGTTTATGTCAATTGGCATATGTGTCTTTTTTTCCTTTTTTGTGCGTCTAAACGGTTTGCTTTTTATTTTCTTTGAAAAATCGCATGTGGAGCTTTTTTGACGTGCCGCGATTTTGACATTTTTATGAAAGTGCTGTCTAAATGCCTAGGGCAATAGGCAGGAGCGGATTTAATAGCAAAAGATTCCGGGCGGGCACACAAATTGTAAACATGATTTATAAAGCCTGTTTTGTTAAGACTACTCAGGTCATAAATCGCACTGCAAATAAAATTTACACAATCCCAGAAAATTCTTTCTAAATCCGCCCCTGGTAAAAGGCGCATACATATATCAGTACTTTAAGCAGGCGTTGGCATTGCGTGGGAATTTTTGATAAAACATTTCCAAATGCAATAAGCTTTTGATGGACGTAAACTAGATCAAAGTCTACTTTGATAGCTTGGCGTCTGTCATTTGAGATCTAAAAGTATTCGGCCCTGTGTCAGTTAGCTGTTTCTATTTTATCTTCAGAAGAGCAGCTACAGAATCTTTCCACATTTTTGCAATTCGAGGCGTATGCTGCAAAGCGAATTCGGGTTCTATCGATATCATCGTAAATCTTCCTAGAATTTAAAAATTAATCTTTAGTAACGTATTTCGGCAAATACTACGGTAGCTACAGTTGATGATAACGATAACCTTATGATGCCAATGATCATTTTTATATCATGTACCTTAAGGTGTATTATATTAAATCGAAGCTAGTCGAAAGTAGATTAGGTAGAAAATGTAAGAAGACAGACCAGATTCTATACACACTATACACATTCAGAAAAAAGAACCAAGCTTAATATACATAGGTTCAAATTTGCTCAAAACAAGATGGTTGATTCTAGTATTTAAGAGAATTTTTCATTCTCCATTATTTTATAGATTAAAATAAAATCTTATCTCTATCCCAGCATTAAGACTAAACATTCTTACAGATTCCTTTGAGAGCACTTATTAAATACATATTGAATATTCTCAAATTAGCAAATACTGTCTACAAAAAAACGCACTTGAAATAAGAAGAATGCTTACTGACGTCCTTTTGACTATGGAAATTCACATATCGAAAAAAGGGCGAAGAATTGTAAATTCGAAAGATTATTTTTATTTTATTCTCAATAATAGAAAAATCGCTCTTGGCGCTCTTTTGACTATGGATATTCACATATCATTGACAGTAACGAATTCTAAAATCGAAAGATTATTTTTGCACACAGTATCTTATAACAATCCCTGACATGACTATTTAGTCAGTCGCCCCTAGGTGGAGCATGAGGAATTATTCGAAGAGAACAGGGACCTACAGTTTCTAGCCGAATCCGAAAGGCGGCAGTGCTAGGCAAATGCACCAGTGCTACTGCGGGGAATCGAACCACCGACCATCGGGTTGCAAAGCGAGTACGCTACCACTACGCTAACGATGGCCACACACATTATCTTATATCTATATATAAATACGTTAACAAAAAAAATCCGTTTGGTACCGATTGTGTTCGTATGCGTGATATTATCGAGCAGAAACTGTGGTATATGATAGCCACGCCTCATACGGTGTGCACAATGCAAGTTTCAGCTCGATATGTTACAGTCCCGACGTGGTCTCTTTTTGAAGAATTTGGATATTATTCATAAAAAGACATTGAAATTTGAACAGTTTAACTTTTTTTGCAGATAAACTAATATAGTCAAAAATTTCCTATATCGAAATATTTTATAACAAATTTTTCCTTTTTTGAAGTTTTTGCGCTTATAATCCTTATATCACCTTATTTTTCTATATAAGATGCAGATAAACTAGTATAGTCCAAATTCCCTATAACAAATTCTTCCACAACCAATTTTTCCTTTTTTAAAGTTTTCGCGTTTTTGTTCTCCTTATATATCACTTTTTTTTTTAAAAAATGAACCAATATTTGGCTTAGAGAAATCTTTTCAGACAGAAAGATCAAGCAGTGGGGTTTAGCTTTCACCCAATTTTTACCTTCAAAGCCAGTCTAAGCTTCAAAAAATTCTACACTTTTAATCTACCTAAAGTCTCTCAACTTAACTGCACGTCTCGTCATGTACAGCACAAAACCAACGTTAATACTTTGTTTTAGATACTTGGCAACTAAAGTTTTAATACTTCAACTCTTCATCTCTCTAACAGTTTTTAGCTCATCTTCAACTTCCGAAAGAAAAACATAAACTGTAAACTGCTTTAAAATTTATAACTCAACTTCCAACTGTTACATAATTAACGGTGTTCATGACAGCTAACACTTCCATTAGATGCATATGAGGCAGAACTCTCACATCTAAGCTGTATACATATATGTATGTATAAAGAGCGGGTATTCATCAACACCCATGAATGATTCTGATCCGAAGCTCCACGTTCCACAATATACCAAGACGTAGAACTCACAGTTAGCCACATTAATTAGTTTTGTCTAATTACAGCTTGGCAGTCAACTTGGCACTTAATAGCATAGACCCAAACAAAATACATAGTACCTACATATGTACATATAAATGTGTATATATTATATACATACATACTTTTTATGTACATAACTGACAGATAGAATGCAGTTAGATGTGCAATTAAACCCACATTGAGTCAGTTTCTGTCAGTTGCAAAGATTATTGTCGTTGTTGTCAACGTTGTTTTTGATGACATTTGTGATTTGTTGTTAATTAAAGAAAAACGAGTCAATGGATAATGACTTACTGTTATATATACAGCAAGAGAGTACGAGAGAGAGAGATACTTTTTTGAAAAAGAGCAAAAAACGTGAGATGCGAAAGAGAAGCTTAAGAAACTGGTTCGCTAATGAATTGCTAAACTGTACATCTTTTTCTTTTTCGTATTTGTGACAGTTAAAAGATGACGAGAAGTTATGGAATTCGGCAGATGGTTTGAACAAAGAATAAAAGTGAAAGAGATTATGAAATAGTGGATAGATAGATATTTCTTTTTCTGTCTAAGATGAAAGCTGAAGGCACTAAAAAATTCGACAACGGTTTGCTTAGGTTTGCTTAGACCCGGAAGCTAAAAATCACATGATCTCTTACATGGTTTCAGGCTTGAGAGTCTTTGCTATGGCTAAAGATGCTTGACAGATCGGGCCAGTTCCAGAAAAATTTTCGCAGTCAAAATTTCATGCACAGTGGGATTTGTGATTAGTATACACACATAGTGCTTTAGATAAAATCTTCATAGTTTTAAAAATCTCAGCTATGTCGTGAGTAGGACGTCCGCACACCCCGAACTTCAGAATTAAAAGCTAACCCGGCATTGTTATAATGCTAAAGACGCTTATTAAATTGTGTGTAGCACTGTCAGAGCCAGGGTTCCAGAAAAATTTTCGCAGAATAAATTTTGTTTACAATGCGATTTAAAACTGAGTACTTCCTTTTTAAAGAACATAAAAAAGGGTCCGACCAACCAGGACTTGAGGCACTTCATAATTCACATTTTAAGGAGCTGGACTATTTTTGTGTAGAGAGCTTTTGGACAGCTAGTACCCTGAGCATTGCCGAAGGAGAATCTGTATTTGATGCAGTGACGGACACTCAAGGCTTCAGAGTTGGTCATAATAGCAACTGAGATACTTCGTCTGATAGGGGTTCGAACGTTCAAAACTTCAAGAGTTGAAAGCCAACCCGACTTTGTTGGAATGCTATAATTTTCAAGAATTTAAAAATACTTGGATATTTCGGTGGTAAGTGGCTACCAGGACCCCTGAATCCACCCCTCATCATTGCCGAAGGACAATCTGTGTTTGATGCAGTGACGTAGAAGTTAATCATAATAGCAACTCAGATACTTCGTCTGGTAGGGATTCGAAGGCTTCAGAGTTGAAAGCCAACCCGACTTTGTTGGAATGCTATAATTTTCAAGAATTTAAAAATACTTGGATATTTCGGTGGTAAGTGGGTACCAGGACCCCTGAGTCCACACCTGATCATTGCCGAATTGTTGTACCAAGTAGAAATGCTTTCACCGACTGCAGATGATGCACTGATGTGGGTGTTGGGAAACCATCTCCGATAACTCTTTGACCCTAGCTACTGCTGTTGAATGTATTATACAAAGGTAGCGATTAGCTTGAAGATGTGCACCAGTTCTAAACGGCCTTCAAGTTTCTTCACGGAGCATCCAGGGACTTCTTTATGGCCAAACTGCGCAGAGCACTCGGTGACGAACACCGTCTTTGGGATAGTGTCCTATGACTACTATGCTCTTTGCATAAGTCCTTATCAGTAACGATTAGTTCCTCGAGTAAAGGACGTATTTGCCGTCCTTAGGTAGAAGATAAAGTATTGAGGTATGCAGAAAAAGTATCTGTTACTCCTCTTTCCTTTGCAGTAGTTTTTATCTGTGACGATTATTTCCTCGACCAAAGGACGTATGTGCCGTCCTTAGGTAGAAGATAAAAATTGAGGAATGCAGGAAAAGTATCTGTTACTCCTCTTTCCTTTGCAGTAGTTTTTATCCGTGAAGATTAGTTTCTAGATCAAAGCTCGCATTTGTTGCCAGACTGTCACAATTAATGTTTATTGTTATCTACCTCGAGGTAGATGCCGCCATAGTAATTGTCACTGACTGAAATCGTCTTTTGTAGCTTACGTTTTCATCCCATTCCGAATGGGTTTATTCGTGTAAGCACAATCTATGATCATACGAAAATAATACTCCTAAATAGTTAGTTGTATATGGATTCCTAGACTACTGCAAAGCGTAATTTTGCATTTACGAGTAGTCGCCCCTAGTAGGACCATAGGGCATTCTGCACTCTTATTTCCTTAGAATACTGACTAAGCAAAATGCGGGTTATGAATTTGAAGTCATGTAGGTTTTGTGAAATTGAGGAGTGTGGAACGTAGCCAGAAGATGGATATGCCTCTATGTCGGGCATTTCACAACTCTAAAGCGTCCCAATTAATTAAGTTTGCTTCGGTTAAAGGGACTTGCTGAGAAGCTCTAGTTGTTGTAGGTAACGCAATAGATCTTTGAGTTATGGATATTTCAGCATGGATCACAAAAAATAATTGACTTTAATTCAGGAATTGGACTGACTGAGGGGGTCTATTTCAAATAGGGAGCACAATTTATGCTTGCAAGTTCTAGTTGAAGTAGGGAACACAATAGAGCCCTAGCACAAAAACCAGCGTATAATCGAAGTGAAGTAGCTTTTTTCGCAAAGTTCGTCAGCAGACTTTCTACTTCGTCGTTATATTGTAGATCCCAAACTTAGATAAATCCAGTTGCGGATCTAGGATTTGCTCTTGGGGGGGTGTTCTTCACTTCGAAGTGTATATAAATCAGAGCTCGCAAAAGATTTTCAACCCATTTTTTCAACTTTTGGGGAGGGGGTTCGTACCCGAAAACTTCCCGTGGATCCGCTACTGTGTACAAATTATTCTCGAGTTCCTTGTCATTATACAGTTTTATATAAGGTTTCCCCCTTCGAGTACCCTGTCGTTAGGGAGCAACATTACTTGCAATTAGCACTAATTAGCTCTCTCTTAAGCTCGCCTTCCGTCACGCTTTATAAATAGCTTTGGGCTCTAATAAACATTCCTTGCCAAATTTCACTCGTTTTTTAATAACTCTTACTTAACCTGACCGTATATAACATTTGTTACAATAATTGCCGACTATATAGCTACATAAACGCCTAATTTATGCAAAATTCACAGCCTTTAGCGCCCATAAGCAGACTACAAAAATATTTAAACGTTAAAACATTTTTTATCAGCTAGCTGTTATTTTTGACTGCTCCCGATGTCAAATGCCATGTAATATGCTATTACCAAATAAACGTAACGGCCAAAGTACGTGCGTAATTTCAATTCAAAAATAAAATTTTAACCCGTAAACAAAAAAATCAGGTTAATAGAGCTTCCTAAACGTACCCCGCGCTTAGACGTCTATAATAAGCAGGCGCGACAAATTTGCATAAGTTTCGACTTGTGTAGACATTGAGCTGGGAAAAAGGAACCAAAGAGGAAAAGACGAAAAAGAACGAAGTAGCAGATTGAAACAACAACACAACAGTCATAGGGAAAAATCATTTACCAGGCCTTGGAAATTTTCTTTGCAACTTTTCCTTTGCAGCCTCAAGTTCAAGGTTAACACGCGGCATTTGTCGCAGGCGTTGCGCGCTCTCTCTTGTACGTGGCTCTCTTGGTCTTGCTCTCAAAATGTTTTCGCTTTCCTTTTTGCTCAGCTTTTTTGGGCGTGAATTCTGACGCTATATATAAGGTAGGTGTCATGTAGTTGTTGTTGTTGTTGTTGGCGTTGTCGGTTCTGCTGCCTCTGCTGCTTCTAAGGCAATTTTTGGGGTGTTGTCGTCGGAGCTCAGGTTATTTACCCAGAACTTGGAATTCGTTGAACTTGAATTCGGTATGTATGTGAGTGTGTCTGTATGTGTGTGTGTATTTTATTGCTGACAAGTTTTTTGAGCATCAGATACAAATATAGTAATTTTTGGGGTGTGAGTTTTGGATGTAAAGCACGGGATTTTAGTTTTCATTCGGTATACGCCTCAATTGTACAGCTTCTTATTTATGATATGCTTTGATGATGTCTTAACTGCAATCTTCGTGGAGTTGTTATATCCTTAAGCTACTGAGCTGTCTACAAGGCTAATGTTATATACTTACTTACTACTCAAGTCAAAGATTTGGCATAAAATTTGCACAGCTTTTTTTGGCTTATAAAGCTAATTAGTTATTAGGTAGTCATAACATTTAATCTTTAACCCTTTGCCTGCGCTTACTTTACCTAAGATTTATGAAGCTTATAATTAGCTTAATATAACCCTAATGGTAATAAAAATGCGAATAGTCCTTTTACAGGCACATAATCTGCTGGTTTGCATAGCAGCTGATTAAGTGAGTATATAAAATTACTTACTAAATGCTTCAGTATGAATGACCCCATAATTTTATGTGGCTACTTCAGGGATATCAGCGTTTTTGGTACTAAAGTTGGATACCATCAAACTTTTTTTATATGAAACTTACTTAGCTTTTCTGGTTTTACCTTTCACTTAAATTTAGTGAAATTAAATTTTATATGCACAACGCTGCTGTTACACAATAATTTTGAAAGATAGTTCATAACATTTCAAAATCGTTGAGCCAGGAATTTTTGCATTGGAAAATTCATTCACATACATTTTCGGTTAATTTTAGTGAAAGTGAAATCCGAAACAAGCTTGATTGTTAAAGAAGCAAGGCTGATACGTCTAGCGAGCATAATCGCTACACAAAATCCTAGAAAAGAACAACAAATGTCCTCTCCCTCACTTTGTCGATTATTTGCTAAAATTGAGCGAGTATTCCGGTTACGCCAAATCCTGGAAAAGAGCCGCGAATGTTCTCCCTATTGAAGCGTTTTTTGAGTTACCGATACCATATCGGCCTTATTGGCTGAGTTAGTAATATCTGCCAAATTTAGTGCGACAATGCAGAATGATGAATCTTTCCATTCCCGTTACTATGTATTACCTGGTCACCCTAGGGTGACCGAGAGTTGCGAAGATTTATGTAGTCACTAAATTGATTAAGAATTACTCACCCATATCTAGGGCGTATCTATTGGAAGCAGATGAGGATTTTGAATTGGGGGGGGGTTCTTTACTTCGAAGAGTATGTCAGCCCATTTTTCCAACTTCTGAGGGGTCCGGACCCGAAAACCTCCCGTGGATCCACCACTGAGGGGAGTGTCAAAAATTAAAATTTAATCGAACCAAATTTTCAAGTTAATATGATTTTCTTAACTATTGCTCATAAATGATTAAAATCAGCTCAATTTAAATTTTAATGAGTTTTATTATCCTTATAATCTGTTACTAATGCTTATTAACTTATTATTGACACTTGATAAGCTGTTTAAACATTCAAACGTAATCTCTAAAAAATCCATTGAATTCGTTGGAATTTATTTTTTCCTAGAAATTTATAAGAAAGAAAAATTTCTTTAAAAAAGGAAGTTGATGGAAACTTATACAGTCATACGAAACTCTTGTCTGACGTGAGATCGCAAAGTGAGTATCTATTCAGTCACTTTGATAAAGTCTTATTATACCAAAAAAAATTATAATTCAGGAGACTTGAAAAATTTTCCACACTTACCAGCTATTGCTTACAAGCTGAATTTTATTTTAGACTAGGGGACTCCTGCCCCCTGCTACCTTCACATGCAAATCCAGGTCCTCCTACCCTTATTTATTTCATAACAACCTGTTTATAATAGCCTCTGCACTTTCGAGTTCATCTGAGTACGAATGTTTGCCCGTTATTAGTCGGATCAACAAAGATTTTATTCTTACCGGATTCTTAAAAAATTATACCGACCAACGAACATGGTCACTTTTGTCTTTATACCATGTTCTCAACAACTAAGCGTGTTTTCGATTAAAACAAGGGACCTTTAAAATCAATTATTTTCTAATGAAATGTTCCTTAAACCAGTTGGTTTTTGTTTTCCGAAAACAATTTCCAAACACAAAGAACACTTCAAACTTTTGCTTGTTATTCTCAATTTACTAATTATCTTAAAGTACGCATAACTCAAAGGCATTAAGCCACATTTCACTTAACGCTCTTAATAACTTATTTAATTTACGCCTAAAAGCAGACCACAAATTTTAATTTCGGCAAAAAAGTGTTTGAAAACGGTAGACAGGCCGCAGCCAGGGCTCAAAAACAAGCGAACATAAAAAACATTTAACAAAGTACAAAACGCCAACGCGCATAATTTGCGATTTTAAGACCCAAAGAAAAAACACTTAAAATAAACAAGATATACAGAAAAACAACACTTGAGCCAGTCACAGTTCGGGCAGCTCGACTGCAGGATACCCTTATCGCGTACTCACTACAACTTTTTTTTCCAAGTTTTATTTCGGCTTAAATGCGTTTTGAAAAAGTTCTCAAGTTAAATTTAAATCGAAAGTTTCCAGTTTTAAGATTGTAAGAATGATGTAAAGCATTTTGTGGAAACACTTAAAATCTATTGTAGAGAATCTTGAAAGAGTAAAACGATTTTGATACTTATGTTAACTTACCAATTACAAAGAGGTAGTTATTAGTAGAGCTTTTAGACACAAAAAAGTACATATATAGAATTTTTCCCGTGCATGTACGGTATTCCCCCATCTTCCATATGTATGGTCAACAGCAACAACGATCTCTGGAGAATCTGAACAGATTTTATATTTGTACTCAATTTTATATAGACACCATACAGTTAAACATTTTCCGATTTCGCAAATATCTTTTAAAGACTCACATGAGCAACCCTTAGAGCAATGCAAAAATGCAGAAGTGCCATAGCAATTTTTTTTTTGTTGTTAAGAAAAATGTTTGTGGGAAAAATGTCATTTAAAAGCATTAACGATAAAGTTTGAATATTTTTCGGTACAATACTTATAAGAATGTGCTGATCCGCTGCAAAGAAATTACTTGAATTACTCTAGTTTAAACGAAAAATGAACCTTCCTAAAAAGTGTTTTTTAGAGTAACACGAAAATGGCACGCTTTTTTTGTTCTTAAGCACCGTT
Source organism: Chymomyza fuscimana (assembly GCA_949987675.1). Taxonomy (NCBI): domain Eukaryota; kingdom Metazoa; phylum Arthropoda; class Insecta; order Diptera; family Drosophilidae; genus Chymomyza; species Chymomyza fuscimana. Next base: position 37,278,260 of record OX465088.1, on the reverse strand, counting down.
TTCGAGATATTTTCGAAAAAACATGTTTTTGGGTACTTTTTTCAGTTATGCCTCAATATCTCGCGAACAAAATTTTGTATCTATATGAAAGACGATTAGATCGAAAGGTATTGACTTCCAGTGATATATAATATGTACAGATTAAGTAAAAATTATTGAAGTTACAGGCAACCAAAGTCGAAAAAAAGTGTAATTTTAATCCATTTTTCAAAATTACACATTTTCGGTATGCTTTTTATAAACGAAAAAATATCTTTGAGCTGAAAGAGAATTCTTTTACGAACATTTCGAGTCTAAGATTTTCGAAATCGGAACCCTAAAAATCACTTTTTAAGGTAGGTTCACACGATGACCCTTAAATTTGTAAACTAGTGTTATTTAAATAAATTTGTTGTTTACAAACAGATTTTTCAGATTTTGAAAAAAAAATTTTTGTATCTACCCTTTTGTTTGACCCTTATAACTGCTGAACCCGTCATCGCATAAAAAAAACATTGCAGTTTTTCGATCTACGCTTTTAATACCGATAGAAGGTATTGAACGCTCTGTCAAAATTTTGAAATACTAGTGGGCTAGTGGAACTCGTCCCAAACAGGAACTGCCGTTCTTAAAGAAATATTTCATCCTGTTATATTTCGATTGTATCTTGATAAAGTTGCTGTAAAGCTTAAAATTTTGTTAAGAGAATTGAAAAGATGTACAAAAAGTTGCAGCTTGCCAAATTTTCTGGCACCTACATCTGTTCTTCGAGAAAATGCCGCCCGGAGACAGAAAGATATAACTCTTTGGAATCGTGGAAAAGTGACAACAAAGCACAAAATTCTATTGTAGAAATTGAAAAATATACAAAAACTTAAGGCTGGTTGTCTAAAGAGTATGGCGTACCTAACCAAGTTTTATGCTACCAGATCTTCTGGTCTTTTAGAAACAGACGCCCAAACAAGAATGAAAGAATTTACAATTATAAAAATTCCCAAGGCAAATAAAATACTGAGGAGTTTGACGCAACTGAAAAAACTGTATGGTTCTAGATCTTTTACTTAAAAAAAAAGAAAAGGCTACTTGAGACAGCAAGAGGAATTAAAAAACAAACAAAAACTTAAGGCTAGCAACAGCATAAAAAGTTGGTCTCATCTGACTATGTTTCCTGCTCCTAGATCTGCTGGTCTTTGTAAAAAAAACAGGCGCCTAAAAACAGAATGATAGACAGACAAGTCTTCAAGAAAGTTTTTTCCACAGGGTCTTATTCGTTTCCTTCTGGTTGTTAGACACACACTGTAACAAAAATGTTACAGCAAAGCAAAAACAAATGAAAGAATTGCTTGGAAAACATTGGTTGACACTTTATCAAAAGGGGCAAAGCAAAAAAGTGTTACGCATGCCACGGCGATAAGAGAAGCAACAACAACAACAATAACAATAAGAGAGCACACGCAAAAATCGAAAAACGCTTTTGACGGTTGAATGTCCGCAGGTCCTGAGTTCATTCACCGTTGAAACCAAAATCAAGATACAAAACGACAACAACAACAATAACGACGACGACGACAACAAAAACAACTGGGAACGACGACATCTACGACGACGCTGTTGCCGAACGCTGTGCGCTGCATACGTAAGACGTAAAGAAAGACGTAAAAAGTATATATGTACATATATAGTATATGTGTAAGCGTATGTACGTATGTGTGTAAGAACAAATGAACAAAGTTAACATAAAATAAAATAAAATACAAAAAAAATAAACACACACACACAAAACTTGCCTCCAAGCTTTTAACGCACTTTTCGTTTCATGTATTTTATTTGACTCTTTTGTTAAGCAGCGAATAACTAGCAACAACAGACGTAAAGACAAAACAACAAAAGAGAGCGAGTAATAGAGAGAATGCAATAAAAGAGCGCTGCGAAATGTATGCAAATAAAATGCGTATGTTAGCGCTGAAGTGGGTTAATATTACAACAACTGCTGCAACAACAACAACAACAATGAGAAGCACTCAAAAAGGAAACGAGCGACCGGCTGAACGATAAGCAAAGAACTTGCTGAAGGACAAGAGTTCAATGAACTTGGGAGAGGCACTCTCTGTACTCTCAGCAAAGCCATAAGCAATTGTAGTCTGCTTTTAGGCATTAGGGCTAATAACTATCGATAATAAGCAGCATAATTTATCGATCAGCGTAATAGTTGATGGCAGTAAGAAAGTGATTTGAAACAGGCAGAATACATGCATACATATTTTATGTGTAAATAGTATTGCGAAGTTCTACAAGAGCTAACAAGCTGGTTCTCAGGAACGTCTGTAAGTGGAGGCATAAAGCCTACATAGTACTGGCATAGTTAACAAAAAAAAAAATTAAGAACCATTGGGTTAAAAAATTTGGTTTGAAAAGGTTCATAGTTTCTGATGGGCATATCCATTTAAGTAGCGCTCTGAGCGAAGTCTTTAAGTTGAACTAAGAAGGTTATGAGCTTCGGAGCCATTGAGTTTAAAGATACTAAGAAGATGCTATTATACTTGCCTATAATCTTAAACAAACATTAACCATTCCAAAATATATTTTGAAGCTTACCCCTTAAAGGCCGAGAACGTTTAAAATCAATCAGTTTTTGTATCCAAGCAGGAACAGTGGCCACAAACTGGTTAATTACAAATCGTGCATTTGGTTGGCCTTGAACCAAGAGCCTCAACATTTTGTCCAGATTCGCACCTATTAAAAGCTTTTCTCCACTAAATTTTTCAAAGGGTTGGAAATTTTATCCAATATCATATAGGTTATAGGTTGACTATATTGACCCCTGGGGGAGTCACACTAGATAGTCCTTAGTGGTTAATATCATATAATATACAACACAAATATTGCCTATTCCATAATTTGTGCTTAAATCTAGTTAGAAACTTCTACATTTGTTCGAACTGGAACTAAGGGCCTCTCCATCACCTCTAGATTCGTAAATTTTATAGTTTGAGCAGTAAATTTTTCGAAGAGTTGGAAATTAAACTTACAAATAATTCGATATACTGTCATATCAAAGAAGATACATTTGTATCACAAACATAGTCCATTCTAAAGGGTCAACAATCTTGAATTTTTTAAAAAAAAAAAAAAAAAAAAAAAACACAAAAATTTCAAATTAATCGGAAAATTTTTATTATCAATAGAATGAACCGTTCTTGCCATTCACTATTTAAAAATAATCCCTCTGAAATGTTAGCCGCAATTTTCGATAACGCGTTCGAGCATAATCGGCGGTATCTCGCGAATAACACGGGTAATGTTAGCCTCTAATGCTTCAATCGTAGCTGGTTTATCCACAAACACCTTAGACTTCACGTATCCCCAAAGTCTAACGGTGTGATATCACACGATCTTGGTGGCCAATTCATCGTTCCGGAGCATGAAATTAATTGTTCACCGAATTGGTTCCTCAATATGATTGTTTCACGGACTGTGTGGCAAGTAGCGCCGTCTTGTTGAAACCAAATGTCGTCGAGATCTCGGGCTTCAATTTCAGGTAGCAAATAATTCGTCATCATGGTGCGATAACGGTCGCGATTGACGGTTACGGTCTGACCAGCGTCATTTTTGAAGAAATATGAACCGATGATTCCACGGGCCCATAAACTACGCGCTGGACGAGGTCTATTCGGTCGAGTGTCATCCAATAACGAATTTTGGGTCTCAAATTTGTTGATGGTATGGCGAATAGTGGTCTCAGTAGGTCGATTATGGCGACCATAAAATGGCCTAAGCGCGCGAAAAACATTCTTTACAGAACGCGAATTTTCGTAATATAATTGTACGATTTGTAAACGTTGAAAACAATGAAAACTGAATAAAAAACACATGGCAACTTGACAGTCCTCCCGCGTGGTTTTGTTAAAAAAAACCTTACTGAAAAAAAACCTCAAGTTTGATGACTCTTTAAAATACATTTTTAAGCTTATTTAGAAAATCGTACATAAACAGTATTATAAAGCAGAAGGATTCTCATCAGTCGCAAGGGGTTGTCTGCTGATAGGCTCTCCCTACGCAACAACTTTTTTGAGAATTTTGTCAAAACACTGCGCAGGGTTTTGGCCTAATTTTGATCGCATGACGTCACTTTATACATTTGTTGCCTTTGCTTCATGGTGCATTGATATTGGTAGTATTATAATAAGAGACTTAGTACCGAAATACTTATCTAACTATGCAACTTATCGCAGAAATTTTTTTGTCATTAAGGGTGTTCAGCTTGATGAGCAGAAGTCTCCTACAAAAACTTGGTGGTTATCTAACTATCCAACTTAGCGCAGAAATTTTATTTTTTATTAAAGGTGTTCCGCTTGATGAAAAAAAAATCCGGATTTCTGCCTGACTCTGGACTAAGAGAAGTAGTGCACTTCTGCACAAAACTGTCTTGCAAAATTGCCAATATCAGTGTGTACATATTTTTTTAGTACTGTTTTTGGTATTATTTAGAGTTTTTCGTGTGATAGAGAACTAAGTAAAGATTACCAAATATATGTTGTACCGGCAAATATGCAGAACTTATTCTTTTAATGCATTTCGGCGTCATAATTAGGGCTTGCTGACGTCGTTAGTTGTGCATTTTTGCATTTCTGCCTACTGCTTTGATATACGAGTATGTTAAAGTTCCCCTTGAAAACTGCCTTTATCTTTCTTTAAAAATATCTTTACACTGATATCATTATACGAAAAAATTTCTTTTTTTTTTTCTCTTGTTTAAACAGAAGCTCAATCTTTGTTGGCTAAATGAGGACTCAAAAGGCTTATGTTAGTCCCAAAGCCTAAAAGCAGGCAATGAACTTTGTCTGATTTATTAGTAGATTGTTCTTTCGTTTTCGTCTTCGTATTTTATCACTCTCATGTGCACATTATTTCTATATTGTTTTATATTATTATTATTTATTTTTTTTTTGTATGTTTTTATGAATTGTCTTTTGTTTTTATTGTTATTGTTAGCTGGCACTTTGTGGCTTTTATTGGGCTGTTGTTCTAGATGATTCCCCAAAGTAAATTAAATTTAATTTGTTGGCTAGCTTTGATTTTGTGCGTCCGTGCCGCTCTAATGGAGCTCATAAGAAAAACGAGCGCTCAATTTATGCCACAAAAGGTCACGTGTTTGCCTACCCCCCCCCCAGGACACGTGTCCTGTTACAATCAGCTGTTATTCAATTGCAATTACATAATTACAGTCGTTACCAAACACCACACACACACGCACACACACACTAAAAGCTCTTATGAGCAAACAAAATATCAACTACATTTTGTATCTAGGGGTGTGGAAAGGAAAAAAAAATACCAAGCGGGGGGTGAGAATGGAGTGAAGCATACTCTATGACGAAATGAGCCACACATGTCAGTGATAAATGAACAATTTATTAAATTACCACATAGCCAAATAGAAATCAAAAGCAACCAGGGTTGGGGCAAAATCACTCGAGTGTTGTCGCTACTGGATTTGAAGCTTGAAGGAAATGTGTCACATACTGTGTGGGTGTGTGTGTAAGAGTGTTTGCGTGTGTGTGTGAGTCGTTGATTTATTGTTAGGAAAGTGCTTTAAATGTGGCATGCAATGCCAGCGGTATCTTGGATAGATAAGTTTGGGTGGCTTAGTTGTGGGGAGGGCAGAGTGAGTTATGCCGAGGGTCCAAGCTGTGAAGACTTGTGTTTGCAGCTGACAGGTTGGTGTCATAGTAGTAGGAAAAACAGTATGACATAACATAAGATAAATAATAGAAGGAAAAATAAGAAGAAATAGTATATCATGCACAACCAAAAACATATGAAGTCTCTTTATGTAAATATAAGTTGAGTAAATCTGCGGTTAGCTCGGTTGAAATCATTTTTATTTAAGTAGAAAAACCTTAGTAGAGAAAGAAAAAGAAATCTTTATTATTGCCATAAATAATAAAAATGATACAAAAATTAAGGTTTTTCCCATTTTGTTTATAATTATAATAATGAACCATTAGCTTTAATGAAAATGTAAATACTTAAAGGGAATAAAGCACAAATGATTAAATAAATACAGATAATGTTGTAAAGAACTTTATTAAAAGTATTATTTTTACAAATATCAAAAAAACTTAAAATTTTGTATTCCCAGTTTTTTTTAAAGCTCTGAAATACACATGACATTTATCGCTTAAATTAAAATTTTAACAATTATAATTATACAATTTTTCAAGCAAAAAAAGAACGTACTGTACAAGCACGCGTTTGAAGTAAAACTTTTTACGCCCCACTCATTTTTCTACGCTGCTTTGATTTCTTTCCAAAGAATTTTTTTCGTTTCGCCGTCTTAACATTACTTTGGAGTCTCCCACGCGCCTTCTTCTACGCCGTTCTCGTTCCTTTACAACTTTCCTCCTCCCCCGCGCCTTCTCTTTTACCGTTCTTGTTCCTTTCTAACACTTTTTGCTCACCTTAACAGAATCTCAAAGTTACTCCCTTCGAAAGTCACTATGCCGCCTAAAAAGTTTTACTTCAAAAATCGTTTAGTTTCTTCTTTAATGACATTCTCTATTTAATTTAGAAGAAGTCTCCAAAACTTCAACGAATCGAGAGACGTTAACCTTAAAAAGCAAAAGACATTTAAAGCACTACATTAATTTATATTTAATATAGAAGATTTCAAAATTTTACCTAAATTTTACCCATACGCAGCTCGAAAAATTTGGGATATCCCAAATGGGATTTTTTTTATATGATGTTTTGTCATTCCGTGCGTAATTTTTCGAACTGCGTATGTGCCTTTAGCTAAAATTTTGAGGACTTCTGTATTAAATATACTGGGTATGGGCCTTAATCGAGAGAAGGTAACATTAAAATCAGTAAATACTTAAATTCTTATAGAAGTCTCCAAAATTTCAGTGAATCGAGAGACGTTAACGTTAAAGTAAAAAATAATAAATAAATTCATATAGAAGTCTCCAAAATTTCAGCTATCGAGAGATGACGTATTTTAAAAAGCTTTTCACTTAGTTAAGGTTTTACTTTAATAAAATTAATTCTCAAAATGTTACCAAACTGACATAGTGTCTTGTAAAAAGCCTTAACGAATTCTGTAGAGTTTAAAAATACTCTCCGTGTATACAAGCAAAAACTACATAAAGTATTTCAAATGTGTTTCCTTAATATTGTGGAATAATTTTTGGCTAGGAGTTATTTTTTTTTGAGATATTTATTGCGCGCTTTTTTTTTATATCAGAGAGTTGCCAGATCACTGGACAAACTTACTAGCAAAAATTGTGTAATAAAATAAATCGGTAGTTTTCTATCGATACGATAAAACTTAAATTAATTTAAATTTCTACGATAGATTCTTTAAAATATCACGAAATTAAAAAACCAAAACTTTAAAGTGAACTTATAAAATCGGTAGACTTTTTCACTAATTTTCACTGGACTTGCTTCTAAATATCAGTGCTTCACACGAAGTTTTCCAGAATTGTAATTAGCTTGCTAGGGTTGTATGCTTAGTTCATCCTGAATAAAATGTTCATTGGCAACCAAGCTCTTTGCAGATTTCTGAAGTTTTAAAGTAGTTTAAGAATCGGAAATGCGAACCTTGACAGTGTTGGATCAAAGAGTAGTTGGATTGGATTTCTGGAACGCGGTCGTAATGGGTAGTCTTCCGAAGAGAGCGACATTTTTTGCCGTCAGCTGCGGGCAATTGGATAGTAAGCACTTCGATTACCGTGAACATCTGTTAAGAATAGTCATCGGGATCCAAGGGAAAACTGCGAAGAAGACCTTCCGAATGATTAAGCCATGAGTGTTCGAGTGGCATAAACTGTGCCGGAAGGGGCGGGAGCTCGTCAAAGATGATGAAAGCTTGATGCAAATTTGGCCAAAGTGAAGACGCTCCTGTACTTTGACCGTCGCACAAATAATCGTTTAATTCTTGATGAGTTAGGGATTTTGTACAGTAGTGTCTAAAAAACTATTACCGATGTGCACCAAGCTTGTGCAGTGTTGCCACATATTAATAATTTTAGTCCTAAAATCAATTAACAAAAGTTTTGTAACTTTGAAGTTATAAGCTTACCCAACTAAATTTCTAGTAATTGAAAAATCTTTCATAAAAATCCACTATTCACAGCATTTCTACAAAATGGCTGCTAAAACTTTTTGTTTTTCTTAAAATTTTAGCGTTTGAGATATTGAATTTAAAGTTCCTGTCTTTCCAAATGTTAACAACATAAGTCGCTCTACCCAAGACCTCTCACTGTCAACTCACAGTAAATCAAATTGTCAAGCCAGACGAAAAAAAAGCAAGAAAGACGACAAAGACAAAACTCAAATGTCAATCTCTGTATCAAAATCTCTTCCATAATCTGGCCTCACTCTTGCTACTCCACTACTCTCTTCAAAGCGACTTAGCACAAAATACCATTTGGTCAAATAGCCTTAACGGTGTAGTACAAGCCAATAGACTGCTGGAATTTTTATTCTAACTCACTACCAGTGTTGTCAAGTCATGCAATCAAATTAAACTGAAACCGAAAAAGATTTGATAGAATGTTGCCAAGTCCAAACCCACATGAACACAACTCATACGGTGACAAGTTTATTTTTTGACAAATTGTGGTTTTAATATCGGTCAAAATTTGGCCAAGAAGTCAATGCCAATGAACCAGCTGTCGAAGAAAGATATGAGCAACTACACATGTTCCAGGCAGCTCCGCAGAAGCTGCCAAAATGATTAGATAACCGCACACCGGCACGCTTATCAAAATGGCCCTGCACATAAACTCACACTGGTGCTTAAATGTTTTCGGACACTTAGTACTATTTCTTATTATTATATTAATTTGACAATTGTAAAAAAAGTTTTAAATATCTTTCTTCGCTTACGAGATAAATTTGCATTTATCGATAACACTAGTTTACAAATTTAAGGGTCATGGAGTGAACCATCGTAAAAAAGTGATTTTTAGGGTAACGAAAATTACATTCATTTTTTTTCTTAAGAACCGTTTTCGAGATTTTAAGAACTGTAGATGCTATGGAACCATGTACGGAAGTTCCAATCTTCACTCAATCACACTTTTGTATGAAAAAACAATTTTTCGTTCAAAGTTTTTTATTTTCGTTCAGTTACGTCTTCACGAATTTGCAGCAGGAGACGTGATTTTTCGTTCATGGTTCCATAACATCTACAGTTCCTATCCGATTTCGAAGATCTTAAGCTCGAAATGTTTGTAAAAGAATTATCTTTCAGCTTAAAGCTTAACATAATTTTTTAAAATTTTTTCACGTTAATAAAAAGCAAACCGAAAATTTCCAATTTTGAAAAATGGTCGAAAATTACACTTTTTTTGACTTTTGTATTTTTTACTTAATCTGTACATATCGTATATCACCGTAAAGAGCGCATCAATACTTTTCGATCTAATTGTCTTTCATGTGGATCATTTTCGTGTTTCTCGACCCATAATTACCCTTTAAAACACTTTTTTACGAAAGTTCATTTTTCGTGTAAACTAGTGTAATCATAATTTTTCTACTTGGCCATCTTTTTAAAGCGACACGCTTCTAGCTCTTATCTTTTTTTGCTGATAAATTCCGCACCGCTTTTATAAGTGTGTGCGCTTACTTCTAAGCAACAGTGTATGCACACATTTGTAATATGGTATGCACACGCAACTTTTCGTTTAATCAATTAAAATAATATAGCCAACGGTTTAATGTCCTGCCAAAAAAGTTCACTGAACTATGAACTAAGCAAAGACAAATTCAAAACCAATTTTTGTGATTGTTCTTTTTTTGTTTTTGTTTAGAAAACAAAGTAAAAGCAAATGCTGCCATGTGCCACCACTTGACTAACAATTTTTCATGCTGGCACTCTTTATTCTAACTATAACTCTCTTACTCTCTGTTTTTATATTTCTCTCGCTTTTTCTCTCTCTCATTGCCTCTCTCTCATTCTCTCTGACGTTCTTTCTCGCATTTTCGATTGTCGCAATTACACGCAATTTATTTTGCCGAGCAGAATGTCGCACATTGAAGCCAATAAATGTCCAAAACATACTTCAATTTTCGTCATATAATAGATTGTAATTTGCTTTATATACCCTTCAGATAGGGTATATGTGTTTTGAGAGTACCTAAGTCATTTGCTAATCTTAAAAGTTGTTTTTGATTCGGATTTACGTTTCAAATAACTTAACAAACTGTATTGCGAAATCGATCAATCGAAATTTTTTTAATTTTAAATTTAATTTTTTTTTAATTTGTAGTTTGCCGGTCCTGTTACTAAAATTTGAATGTTAGTAGAATAAGCTTTCCCAGAACAGATTTTGTATGAATAGACTTAATCTTTTCAATAATACTCAGGAGCAATCTGAATTTTAAATTCTTGAATATTTAATTTTTTTCCCCCATTGATAAAATTACATATAAATCAATTATAGGGAAACTATAAAGTTGCATAAAAATCTGATATATGGGAATTTCACATTGTTTAACCTACAGCATTTTTATATCCTATTCTCAGAGGGGTAAGGGATGTGTTAAGTTATTCCAAAAAAAAAATGTTGTATTTGAGAGCTAAAACAAAACGATTAAGAATTTAAAGACCAAAACAATCAGCTTTATGCCTTTGATTTTGTGATATGGTCTCATTTTTAATGTTAGAATTACTTAAAAGTTTCTTCACAGTTTCTTCGTTCATTTGCCGTCTATGCATAAATGTCAATAAATCGGATTTATGCAAATTGTCTTAATTGTGTACACTTGGTCATAGTTCCAAATGTTGTCTGCAACTTTCTCCTTGAAATCTTAAATTTTCTAAACAGTTTTTTCGCTTATTATTTTCAATGCTTGAAATTTCAAAGAAATCGGATATAGGAAAACTGTTCAAATATGGACATAAAATTGCATCAAAATGGGATATATGCAAACCTCATTTATACACATGTAATTTCCCATGGGTAAAATTGCATAAAAATCCAATATAGGCAAACGGTACGTATTTGAACATGAAATGGTACAAAAATCGGATATATGCAACTTATGTACACTTGGGAAATGTAGATTTTTGCTGGCCACAGCTCCAAATGTTATCTCCAACTTTCGCCTTGAAATCTAAAATTTTTTAAAAAGTTCTTTTGCTTGTTATTTTTGAAGGGTAAAAAACCGGATATAAGCAAACTGTTCATATTTGGACATAAAATTGCATCGAAATCGAATATATGCAAACTTAACATTTTTTACATATGATATTTCCCATGGGTAAAATTGCATAAAAATCTGATATGGGCAAACGGTTCATATTTGAACATGAAATTGTATAAAAATCGGATATATGCAATCTTCATATATAAAATTGCATAAAAATCGGTATATCCGCAAGCGGTACATATTTGAATAAGAAAATGCACAAAAATCGGATTTATGCAAATTTGTAATTTCCAATTTATTAGTAAAATTGCATAAAACTCAATTGAATAGTGTAAATTGCAGCGTCTTGTCTAGAAAAAAGGAAATCGGGCTATGAACACCCCAAAACGGCTTTTAGACTAATGTGGTAAAAAAAAATATATTTTGACAAGAACAGACTTTTAGTTCACGGTAAAGTAACTTCATCAAATTGAATAAAAATCGTTTGGAAAATGTGTATATATGCAAAATTGTCAAATTTTAAAATAATGTCAAATCGGCTTATGAAAAAGCCAGCATACCATAATCGGTTTATAGACTAATGTAGAGCTAAAAATAAAAATTGCTTATCCAGCTTTTAGGTCTTCGCACAAGAATTTTTCAAAAATCTTTTATATGCAAAAGTATCCGTATTTGCAGTTTTTCGCCTAGAAGCGCCAAAAAAAACACCAAAATCGGTTTTAGTACTAATGTGGGGTAAAGAAAAAATAATTATATTGGCAGTCTCAGGCTTTTAGTGCCACTAAAACAATTGCAATTATTAAAAAAAAAAATTATATTAAAATACGGGATTTAATGAAAATATCTTTCAAGTTGCTTTGATTTCGTACAAAAAGGTTTGGCTTTCGAAGTTACAGCGTATATTATATTCGAGCTATCCCGACTTTTTTCTGTCCACTTGTTTTCCTCTTGGATTTTGGTTGCTCTTGCTCTTCTTATATGTACAACAAAAAAAAATAGTTAAATATATGCGCTGACGTCATTTAAGCGGCTAGGAAACGCACGAAAGTTGGTAACAACAACCACAAATGTTATAGTAACAGTCGGTGGCAGGCTGGTGGCGCACTTGGACTGGTTTAATTTGTTGGCCAGGTAGGTAACCAGCCCAATTGTTATTTTGGAGCTACCTACGTTGCCGTTTTTATTTATTTTTATTTTTTTTTCATTTTTGCCCACGTCAATGGTCTTGGTTGTAGTTGTTTTTATGAGTTCCTTTTCGATTGGCTTAATTACAGCGACGTCAAAGCCAAGAAAATAAAGAGCTCTGCTTGGATGCCAAAAAAGCTAGTTGGTTTCAGAAATGTGTACAATATTGACAGCTGGCCAATGTGGGCGCAATCGATGTGCTATAGAGGTATAGAGAGGCCTTTGAAGGTCAGTAAGACAGCATAATTCAAAAGAGAGCAATAATGAGAACTCACGCGCTCAGCCCTCAACTGGCCTAGCCCCCTTGGGCATAAACATATATGTATCTATATATGTGTGCCCACGCAGCCAGAAATAGTTAACCCTGAAAGCAACAAAAATTAAACAATACTCAAAATAAATTTCTATTTTTATAAAAAATGTTTGAAATCAATTGGTTCATCATTCACACATAAATTACGCATACGCCTTGTTGACTGCACAACTCGAGTGTTTATGCTCGATTCCTCTCGTTAACAATTGTCTGTGTTTGTGTTTTTGTAAAAAACTTAACTCTCAAGTTTTGTTGATTGGCAAATAATGCACACCATTCCAAAAACAACTTGAGTTAATCTCCACCCACTTCTCTATGCACTGCAAAAAAAAAACACAAAACTACTCAAAGTCACTCTTTATTAGACTTTAAAATAAAATTGGGCATTTATTTTTAGCTATTTTTGTTTTTTTTTTGGTTTGACCTTAAGCTTATGACTACTGCATTTAAGTTTTGTTCAGGCATTAATTATTTTTAGCAATCATTTTTATATTTTTAACATGTTTGTTGGCCCTGAAAAGCCGGCAGCGCTCAAGGCAATTTTGCTTGAAAATTGTTAAATATAAATAAGCATAGCGCCAAAATTTTTATTAACAAAACTTGGGCATTATTACAAAAAAAAAATAAAAATACAAATTTTAGCAAACAAATGATGTATAAAAAAATGTGGTACAGTCGAGGCGGTGCCCGACAGTGGAATACCCTGTACCTTTTGTGTCAAAAAAGTTTTTCCTGCATATTCCATCTAAGAACTTTCCAATTGGAATTTTTTTTTTTTTGGTGAAAATCGATATTTATACCTATAAGTTCCCTAAATTTTTACCCATTTTGATGAAACTCGAAAGTTACAACAAAGAACTTATTTAAAGTATACGGGGTAAGTTTCAAGTCGGTATGTTGAGGGGTGTGGGAGAAAACACGGTAAATGGATTGCGGGGGGTGGGGGGACCGCATCGATAAAATTTGGATGTGGATTTGTTCATTAGAGCCACATGAATGAGCTTACCAAAAATTGTGATTCTAGGTCACTTGTAGCCATAATTGCGTAGAGTCAAATATTGACGCAGTTTATAGGCAAGGGTGGTGAAATTTGTACATTTTTGACTATAACTTTTTCTGTATTTGTCCGATTTTGTTCATTTTTTACACACAGCTGCATGTAACCACAACGCATCGCTCTGTTAAATTTCAGATAAAAATACTAAACGGTGTGGCTAAAAACCGCGAAACTCTACTGCGGGGGAACGGGGGAAGATATTGACATGATTCAACAAACTTCATCTGCTTAGGCGTTCATACGGACGGACAGACGGACGGACGGACGGACGGACGGACGGACATGGCTCAATCGCTACCCGAGGTTATGATAAGCATTTTGGTATAAGGGACTTGGGGTCTGCCACGCCTCCTTCTGTCCGTTACATACATTGCACAAATCTAGTATACCCTTTGTACCTATAGGTACAGGGTATAAAAATGTATTTGAAGCGTAAAATTTTATTTTTAAAGAGTAGTCATAATAGTTTAAGAGAAACTAACAAGCAGAAATTATTTCAGAAGCTCTTTAAAAGCAGCCTATTAAAATAGTTAAAAGCAGCTTTAAACAAAATTATTTTGCCTTTGCTAGAGTAATACGAAAAAACTACAGAAAGCTAAGGGCCAGTTGCTGCGTAGAATCCGAGTCCGGGGTCAGTATTGGCCCATCACGTCAGGATTTTGAGATATTTAAGGTTATCTTCTTTTGAGGTTATGTACAGTGTGCAACAAATTTTTGTGGTCTATCACTCCAGTTACATAATTTAGTACCACTCTTACCCTTTAATTTAAGAGTTAAAGCGATCATTTTTTTTTCGCAAAGTTATGGCTAATCGAAGTTACGAAATATATCCCTTTGACGTTATTAGCATTTCACAGGTCTACAAATACCGGGGTCATGTCAGTTGTTGGAAAGCTATTGGTCATTTCCGAACTAATTTGCTGCGTAGAATCCGCTTTCGGGGTCAGAATTGGCCCATCAGGTCAGGATTTTGAGATATTTGAGGTTTCTACTTTCTCAATTATAGGAGTTACCTATGTTTTTCGCAATTTAATTTGAAATAAAAAAAAAAAATTTAGATAAAAAAAAATTGTTAATTTTATATAAAAAAAAATTGTTAATTTTATATAAAAAAAAATTATTAGTTTTATAAAAAAAATTGTTAATCCACATATAAAAAAAAATTTTTTTCATCCAAATACTCTTTTTTTATTTAATATATTTTTATTGTTCGAGTTCAAATATTTACCGATCGATCCTATGCGTGCTATATGAAATAGTCAACCGATTTTGATCAAATTTGTAACAGAGTTTGAGAACTCTAAAAAAAACTCGAATGCCAAATTTGGTTACGATATCTTTATAAACAAACGAATTATTCATCTTAAAATTTTGGATTTTAAAACAAATTGACACTTTTTACAAAAATTCCTGTTATTTACACATTTTTCTCCGATTTTGATAAATAACCTCTCAGTTTTTTCGTAATCGATCAAACTTTACGAGCCACGAAAAAATTTTTAAATTTACGTTCAAAATATAAATTTTTTTTAAAACTTTGGTAAAAATTACGAAAAATTTCATATGAATGCATAAATAGCGTCCAAGAAGTATTACAACCAGAGATATTTGCTTTTAAGTAAAGAAACTCATTTTTTAATTTCGAAAAACGGATTTTACGAAATATCTCGAAATCCGTTCCATGACAACATTTTTGGACTTCATTTTCGGTTTTACTACGGAAACAACTAAAACATGTTGGGGACAACAGAATTTTTTAAAATTTGTAATATATATATGTTCCTTTAACTCCTATTGGGAGCAAAGAGCGTCTTGACGATTCTGTAGCAAGAGATTTTTCAAATAGGTAGGTTGCTAGCCCTCCTAGCCTAGCTTGTTGATAGAATCCCTGCACCTCCAAGCAGGTGTTTTGTCTGTTTTGGTCCGCGAGTGGTATTTTATTTCCCACTGACCCTGCATAGTGCCGAGCATTCGCCTATCCGCCACCTGGGGACGCGTCCGATGGGAGCCATTTGCAGCAAAATAAGTGAGAAAATAACGATATTTTTAAGGTTGAAAAAATTCAGTTGTTTAAAATTTAAATAGCAAACAGCGATGCTTCGGAAAACGAAAATCGTAAACAAACAAATTTTATTCGTTTTCGTTTTTGCGGGCACCCAATTTCACATTTTTTGTTGTCGATATCTTCCGATATTTTCCTTACGCTTTTCTAGCACAGAACTGAATCTTTCGATTACTTCATATTGTTCACAATTTCGTTTGATTAAAAGATTGTCAGTATTTTATTATTTTGACTTTTAATTTAAATTTATTAACATAAACCACGTTTTAGCAATTTTTATTAAAAGTGAAATTTTTTTTTATGCGAAAAATGAACCATTTTACAAGACATGAACCATTTTTTATGCAAAACATAAACCATGTTTGTGAATTTGTTTTGAGTTATGAATTTTTTGGGTTGATTAAAAAAAAATATATTTTAAAATAATTATCAATATCTATCTATCTTGTCACAAATAGAAACTAAAAATAACCAAAAATATTAAAAAGATAGCCTACGTTAAAGTCGGGCGCAGACGACTTTGGGATACCCTGTACCACCCCACTGCATTTAAGTCCGGTATATTGCTTAAGAATTCCAAAAGACATCTGATTGCAAAAATTGCAAACAAACGAAACGCAACGAATTTTGTGCACAACAGGTTTTTTGCCCGATCGGCCCAATGGCAGCTATATGACATAGTCAACCGATTTTGATCAAATTTGGTACAGTGCTTGGGAACTCTAAAAAACTTCTTAATGCCAAATGTGGTTACGGTATGTTCACAAATAAACGAAACACAACGAATTTTGTACAAAACACGATTTTTTACCGATTGGTCCTATGGGAGCTATATGATATAGTCAACCGATTTTGATCAAATTTGGTATAGTGCTTGGGAACTCTAAAAAACTTCTTAATGCCAAATTTGGTTACAATATCTTCACTAACAAACGAAACAAACGAATTATCCATCTAAAACTTTTGCTTTTTTCGAAGTCCTCTGAAACACCCATATGGGAGCTATATAATGTAGTCCCGATATCAAAAAAATAAAATAAACTTGTCTCCTATGGATTAATAAGGGATCTTATCTGAAAGTTTGGTTGCTCTAGCTCTTACCATCTCTGAGATCTAGGCGTTCATACGGACAGACGGACAGACGGATATGGGTATACCGACTTCTCTAGTCACTCTGATCATACTTTAGGTAACTTTGGGGGGTTTCCGACTTCTCCTTCTGTACGTTACATACATTTTCGGCTTGCACAAACACAATATACCCTTTGTACCAGACGGTACAGGGTATAAAAATGATATCTGTTTAAATAACGTATATATTTAACTTATTTTGCCAATTCGATTTGATTTCACCTGCAAAAAATCATTCAAAGGCATTTTAGTGAAATTGGTTTAAAATGTGCTTTCTAAATTCGAATATTTTATTCGATTTCGTTTTCCGTTCGAATATCTCCAAAGTGAAATTGGTTTAAAATATGCGCTCTAAATTCTAAATTCGAATATTTTATTCGATTTCATTTTGCTGTCGAATATCTCAAAAGTGATGTTGAACATAAGCAGTATTGATTACGTCTTAGACATTATTTATGTTAACTAGTGTAATTTATTTTACTATTTACATGTATTAGTTTTCCTTTTAATAACAAACATATTTTCTTCTTTTATTTACAGGTAAGTTTTCCGAGAACGCAAACTCCAAAGAACACATATCAGTGCTAAGTAAGTTTATTAGACCATACCAAGAAACTTGATATTTTTTTCAGTCTATTTATACGACGACCCTCTGGCCAACACATTGGAATCAAATCAAATCGAGATTCGTGTAAACTGTTAATATCAACACTGGGTCCATGAATCTGCTGAGTGTCAAGTTTTGTATGTTTTTGATGCCATTTGATTCGTGTTTAATTTTGCTTAGTGCCCCGTAATGAAAATTAATTGCGGTCATGGTAGGGAACGTCAAAGACAACAACAATTCCTGCCGTTTTAGGGTTTGCCAATGGTCAATACAAAGTTGTTTACTTGGCTTGAGTTTGGTGGAGTACTCTCTATAAGACATGCCGCATATTTACACAGCTGATTAATTTGCTGGGCTTTATTTGCTGTAATATTTGAGCAGGGACAAAGCTATATTAGACAGCTTAGATCCACTATACTAGCTATATACTAAATCTAAACCCGAAAAAAATTCTGTGTATAATATTTGCAAGGCAAATTGATATGCCTTGTATACTTATATACTATATATACATAGTATGCTAATCTAAAGGGAACCTGTCAAGCCGCCGTGCGGCTTTGTCTTATCAACAAAACTTACTTATATCAAAAAGTCAGCAAAGGTCTGCTAAAAATACATTTTAAACAAAATAATAAGCAAGCATATTTAAAAATAAAAAAAATAATTATTATAATTTATATAAATTTTTTGTTTGCTAATTCTGTTATGGACTTTATTAAATTAAGCAGCTTAATTAATGTTATATGTTAAATATGCATATTAAATATATCAATTGATTTTTATGACTCGAGTTCAGTGAACCCCACTCTAGTTGTTAAAAGCATACAAATATTTCATTAGCAAAAAACATTAAGAAATACATAAATATTATAAAAAAAATATATTTGTATATATTTACTTGCAATAAGGAAATGCATTTATTTCAAGTCACGCACAAAACAAATATGCACAAATTTTGGAAGATATTCGGTTTATTTTATGACTTTGTGCCAAATACTTTGGCAGTGATTTATTTTCTCGAATATTTTAGTTATGATGAATTTGCACTCAACTGTACATGTCACTTTCTTTTTTGATATATTTTAAATAAATTGTTTTTTAACCGCAAAAGTAATAGCATTTTTAACGCAATATACATTTTTAAATGCTTTTTTTCTAAGCTGAACATTTGTAAAATTCGTTCAATAGCAAATGCTTACAATAAATTTATATTTTATTAATTAGGGGACTTCTAATTTCAAGCTTGGTTTCAACTTTTGAAATAGTTTCTTTAATATTCTAAAAGTCTGCCTTTAAACCTCAATAGAGTACCCAATAGTAAGCCACGATGCAAAGAATTTTACAAGGTGACGCAAACAAGTGCGCGAATTTGGCTGCCCAGAAAAAATGGCGGCTCCGGGTTGACTTTTTGTTTTTTTGAATATCGCAACCAAATTTATGTCAGTTTAGTTTAGTGTAAGTCTTAGTGAACCCGCTCTCTTTTGGGAAGACACGAATAACAGACCTGCGCGTTGCGTAACCTTCTTATTGTTGGATCATGCATTTAACCGTCAAAATACAGCCGTATACTTTTGAGAAACAAGAGTCACAAAGTAAATATCTAATTCTAAGGCGCGAGGCCAATGAAAGAACAGAGTTAAATAAATACTATACGAAATGCCGCTAGCATGAGTAAGATAGCATAATTACTCTCTTTTTTCATAGTTTTAACATATGTGCTGTGCATATGTTAGAAAGAGACCAAGGGCATGAGAGTGTTTTCACATTCTAATCTCTTTCCGTCTTTGGCTTGAATCGAAGCACTGTACAGCAAAAGTTGTGTACACTAAATTTGAATACCATACAGTAGGGATGGGCATCGCGTACTCGAATATCGATATTCAGTATCGATGTGTATCGGATGAAACCGATGTAAAAATCGATATATCGACCAAACAATATCGATATCTCGATATATCGCCCAAAAAATTTGTATAAATAATATGAGTTTTAAAATAATAAGTCATACATAAATTCAGACACATACAAATAATCAGTTTATCTGGATTTTTACAATTATTCCAAAAGGCTGGTTTTTAGTTTAAATTAGAAAGGCTCCAAAGAATCGTCTACACAAGCCAAAGGCCGGTTCCGTTCGTCGGTCATTATTCTCCCTGGTCGCTCCGAGGTAACAGACGTCGCAACAGCCGGAACAAATATCCTTGCTAGTTTGTAAAGATTCAAGAATTGTGTCGACAGCGGCTCCCATATGATTAGTGGATTGGAGTCCAGCGGACACTGTTGGCGTGAAAAAAAACTTTCATCTCCGTTCTCGCAATACTTTTTGGATCTTCCGTATCTAAATGCAATACAGGATTGCTCACGGCAACAATGTGCTTTCCCAAAGCGACTTAGCCAGAATGTTGTTTCCCGACGTCTCCAATTTTTTCCCCTATGCAGTCAAATCTTTTTCTATGCCCAAAGTGGCCATTCCACCTTGAACGCTTAGTTTTGGCGCCGAATTCGTAAATATCGTCAGTATCGGATGAAAATATCGATATCGGATATATCGTCGAACATGGATATCGATACAAAATAGTCGACTTCCAAAGAAAGAATATCGATATTCCAATATATCGATACACTATCACCCATCCCTACCATACAGTACTCTGTATTGTAAATGAATGCAGGCATGCTGATCTCTAGTATCCAAAATTTTTTTTCTTTTTCGAATAAGTCGTAAATATTGAAATTAACTTCAAACATTTTCTTTTTATTTAAAAAAAATTTATTGTTCAAGAGAGTTTTTTAAATTCTTTTTTCATGCAGTTCTAGATACAAACTATGGTTAAACTTTTAAAATAATAAAACAATATTCTTAAATATCTGTATTTATCCAAAATAGACGTTATTTCAATTTTATTATTAAATATCTTACAAAATCGTAAATATTGAAAGTTGAGTTATCTTGAGCAGAGCTTGGCAGCCCATAGCCCAAACGGTCACTTTTACTTCGTGCATTCACATAGACACGAGGCCGAAGCAAGCCTAAGTCGTCAATTTGAGCACATCAGAGAGCAAAATTATTACTCATTTCAACTCAACTGTGGCTTTGTACGTTTTGTGCACTGAGAGAAATAAATGATTACAATTTCATTCAATGTTCTGCACTTCAAACATATATGAATCAACATTTTCAATGATAAATAAAAAATAATTCCATTATTTTGACAGTCTATATAATTACTACAATTAAAAAACTAAGACTAAAACAATAATAAGATGCAAATAATTAAAACGATGAATATAAAAAAAAATGTGGTACAGTCGAGGCGGTGCCCGACAGTGGAATACCCTGTACCTTTTGTGTCAAACAAATTTTTCCTTCATATTCCATCTAAGAACTTTCCAATTGGAGTTTAATTTTTTTTGGTGAAAATCGATATTTATACCTATAAGTTCCCTAAATTTTTACCCATTTTGATCGAATGTTACAACAAAGAATTTATTAAAAGTATATGGGGTAAGTTTCAAGTTGGTATGTAGAGGGGTGTGGGAGAAAACACGGTAAATCGATTGCGGGGGGTGGGGGGACCACATCGATAAAATTTGGATGTGGATTTGTTCATTAGAGCCACATGAATGAGCTTACCAAAAGTTGTGATTCTACGTCACTTGTAGCCATAATTGCGTAGAGTCAAATATTGCCGCAGTTTATCGGCAGGGGGAAGTGAAATTTGCACATTTTTGACTATAACTTCTGTTGTATTTGTCCGATTTTGTTCATTTTTTACACATAGATGCATGTAGCTACAACGCATCGCTCTGTTGAATTTCAGGTGAAAATACTTAACGGTGTGGCTAAAAACCGCGAAACTCTACTGCGGGGGAACGGGGGAAGATATTGACATGATTCAACAAACTTCATCTGCTTAGGAAATATGCGCACCAGCTGGTAAAGTTTCGTGTCTCTAGCTCTTATAGTCTCTGAGATCTAGGCGTTCATACGGACGGACGGACGGAAGGACATGGCTCAATCGCTACCCGAGGTTATGATAAGCATTTTGGTATAAAGGACTTGGGGTCTGCCACGCCTCCTTCTGTCCGTTACATACATTGCACAAACCTAGTATACCCTTTGTACCTATAGGTACAGGGTATAATAAATGCAAAAATAGTTTGCAACACAATTCACTTGCGCAGTGTATAGCTCACTAATACACTCTCATTTTTCGGCCGCTCTCTTTTTGCCCAGCTCTGGTCTTAACATATGTGCCGTGCATATGTTAGAAAGACACCAAGGGCATGAGAGTGCTTTCACATTCTAATCTCTTTCCCTCTTTGGCTTGAATCGAAGCACTGTACAGCAAATTTGAGTACTGTATTGTAAATTTAGTTCAACTTTTAACATAATTCTTACAAACTACTGAAAATCTGCCTTTATCATAAAGTAAAATCATAAAATCAGTTTATGATGTTCTATCAAGCATCTCTTGAAAAAATTTCTATACTTCTGCAAATATGCCTTTTGTTATTTTTCCAATAAAATAAACAAAATATAATGCCCAATTGAGGGTTTGTTGAAGACAATTTTAAAGCTAAATCGAAATTAAATAATTTGAT
The DNA here is from genome assembly GCA_949987675.1 of Chymomyza fuscimana. NCBI lineage: Eukaryota > Metazoa > Arthropoda > Insecta > Diptera > Drosophilidae > Chymomyza > Chymomyza fuscimana. The sequence continues at coordinate 37,256,158 of OX465088.1, read as the reverse complement.
TTTGGACGTTACCATGTAGTTCTAGATCTACGATTTGAATACACTTTTGAATTATAAAAGGATATTCTTCAAAATAGTGGCCATTTTCAAAATAACGCATCTTGAAATTTGAATTCAGTTAAGATTTTTATCTTCAAGATTTCCTAAGGGATACTTAGCAACAATTTTAAAGTTTTGCAAATTAGTTTTGATTGTTACCGCATAACTTCTAGATACAATCTTCAGTTTAAATTTTAAAAGGATTTCACCAATATCTTAAGAATCTGTCGTGATTTTTCGAGAAAATTATTATTATTACATTTATTAAACAATATTGTTCAATCGGAAAATAAAAAACATTATTTTTGATTGCGCTCAAAAAGTGATCAAATCAAAATAAAAATCAAGGAAAATATATGCGCTGGAACTGAAATTCAATGAACTTTCATAATCAACAAAAAGTTTTCGGACATACAGTGAATAGACAAATTTTTTTCAATGCATTCCAAAATGGCTTCAAAAATGTAAGTTGGCACACTTTTTAGCTTGTAAGTTGCCCCACATCTATTTTCATGTTTTTCAATTGCTATTTTTTTCAATTTACTAATTTGAATTGATTTTAGTGCATTTTTCTGCCGTTTTCGGATATATTTTTTCAATATTTTCCGTAACAATTCATTTTTAGTATGGCGACCAAGAAAAACCAATCACGGAAAACCACAATTTTGACTTCTCTTGAAAGTTAAATTTTAATTTTTTTTAAATTCAATTTAATGCTCAGTTAAATTTAAAATCATTAAATTTTCATAAATTTTAGCAGTCATGCGTTTTTATTTCAGTTTTCTTAAAGGTGTCCCAACTTACAAGCCTTTTTTTTGGTGGTCGTTTTCAAGCTCTTTTGAAAATCGTCTGTAAAATGCTTATTTTTATGGCTTATTGTGGATTATAGCTCTTTCTTTTCTCTTTCCAACGGTATATTTACATTGATTTCTATGTCTATTCAATGTCGAGATATAGCTAAAAAAGCTATGGTGTCTCAACTTACAAGCCTTTCCCTAATAAATTTTTCTCCGTCCATCATTTATTATTTTTTGTTGCTCTAGTGGACAATTTAGGAACATGATTTGGTTTCAATGATGAAGAGCGAAAAATCCGTAGTGCTTAGCTCAAAAAGATTCATAACATAGAAGGCTGATGGAAAATTTAAAATTCAGATAAAATTTAAAAGGAAAGAAATCGGAGTAGTTTAAAAAATTTAGCTTTCAAACAAATTGAAAAAGAGAGAAAATGAAATCATAGACCAAAAAAATCAATTATTTCACGTTCAAACGCGCAGCGAATTTTTTTTTTTATTATTTTTGTTAAGTCTCTTATTTTGAGATAGATTTTTATTATTATTATTAGAATGTTTAAAATGATTTAAACTAAAAAATTTCTGAAAGAGCGTACTCATTGCAATGGAGTTTTTATTTATCATTCAAGGGAAAAGAGAAAGAAATATTCCCATAAATTTTATAAATAAATAAAAAACGAAAAGTTATACCGATATTTATTTGATTATTATTTTTTGTAAATAAAAATTTTTAAAGAATTTATAATGATCAAGAGAAGAATCAGATTCGGTATCTTGTATTAAAAGATCCGCACACAGATATTTTTGATACAAAAAAGAGTTTAGTAGAAGTTTTTTGTTTTATTTTTCTTAGCTTAAAAAAATATAAAAATATCATCAGTAGATGAGATCTTGAGCTCTTCCATTATATTTGGCATTATAATAGGTACTACTTCTTTTAAGTGCTAAAAATTTCACAAATTTTTTCTTCTATTCAAGACATAATTTGATTAATTTAAAGCACAGCTTGTAACAAATTATTTACCGTAATTTCGAAAATGTCTTTAAAGTCTATTATTATTTTAATGTAAAAAATTCCTACAAATAATCGTAACTGTTTTTTTTGCATTGTTATTGTAACTGTAAGTTCAGCGATTTGTTGACAAATTTGCATCCATATACGATTATGTATTATTATTTTTTATTGTTCACTCAAATGTAATTTTTTGTATACATTGTTTACTGTACTTTGTTTTTGTTTTTCGCTCTCTCGCTTATTCTTTATAACGTGTTTACAAACTGTTTTTTGTTACTGGGTCTTCTACCTCACACAGAAGTTCTCACGCGTTTTGATTGCTACGCATGACGTAGCTCCGCCCGCTTCTGGGCTTTGTTTTTTTTACTGAGAGCTCCATATTATTACATATAAGGTTATGTTTTCTTTTTATTTTTTTGATTATAGCGATAAGTTTTTTTTTTGCATGTGAGTCAGTCAGTCAGTCCATTTACATAATCTTTTGGCGTTGTAAAATCACACGTCATTTTAAGGTTTGTTAAAAGATTTCATTGGGTTTTATGTGGGCACATATTATGATTATATAGATTGGATAAGACTAGTTTGGGAATAGATTTATGGTGGCATTTATTAAAGTGCGGGCTTGTGAGATGTCTTTACTTTGACATTATGGTGAAGCGCTTGTTAAGACTTTTTTGGCTCAATCGGGGCTCATTAAAGCTTGTGCAAGTTTCTTTATAAGTATTTCGGTTTTAGATTTTAAGTTGGATTATGTGCATAGATGATATTCTATTGATGGTATTTATTTTAGCTTCAGATTTCAAGACGTATTCATGACAAGGCCTTAGAGGGACTAGTTTTTAAAAGTAGGTTATTATAGCAATTATCATTATATCAAGTTCTATTGTTCTGTGAAATTATTTACATTTATTCTAGTTTCCAACTTTAGTTAGAATTTTATGATAATAGACTAAACTTCTTTATAGTAACTATTTTCAATTCTTGTGATTTGAATTCACCTAACTTCGCCAACATTAGAAACAATAAACTTGCTTAGACTGCCGCACCAAATCTGAGTTCCATATTATAAATAAATAACTTGTGAATTGAATTCACTTGACGTTATACTCAATTCATAAAAAGTTAGAAACAACAAAAATCGCTTAATCCGCCGAAGCACATCTGAGCTCCATATTTGCTGCGGTGCTAAAGTTCGGCTAAAAACTTTTTATAATAACTATATTCACGTTCGGCAGGAACTTGTGATTTTGAATTCACTTGACGTTAAACGAAATTCGTAAAAAGTTAGTAACAACGAATATCGCTTACATTGCAGAAGCACGTCTTAGATCCATATATGCTGTGGGGTTAAGTTTCGGCTATGAACGATTTATAGTCACTACATTCATTTTCATTCATTAGGCTTCGGAACCTCGTTATAAATAACACTGAGGTGGAGTTTTCAGAACAGGTCAAATATCTAGGTGTGGTCCTAGACAAACGACTCAACTGGAACTCCCACTTAGAACAAGTGCTCTCCAAAGCTACTCGAGCCATGTGGGCTTGTAGGAAATTCTTTGGCAACACTTGGGGTTTCACCCCAAATATTATAGATTGGATATACCGTATGATGGTACGGCCTATCGTCACATATGCAGCCCTTGTGTTGTGGCCCAAGACGCAGCAAAATGTGGCCATTAAGAAGTGCAGCAATCTTCAAAGATTAGTATGCCTATCTCTCTCGGGAGCTATGCGTACCTGTCCTACAGCTGTCATGAAGTCAGTCCTTGGACTTACACCACTCTCCAGAATCTCTAGTGCAATGGGCATCTGGCCCAGCATCTTTCAAGCAGAGATTCATGCCATAGAGATCTGCGCCCATAGTATCCTTAGTAAGGAAACTAGGGGAGCAAACATCTGTATCTACTCAGATAGCCAAGCTGCTATTAGGGCACTATCATCATGGAGCATCTCCTCCAGGATGGTTAAAGAATGCCATAATTACCTCCAAAACCTGTCCTCCCGGAACAAAGTCGTGCTATGTTGGGTACCTGGACACTCAGGTGTGGATGGTAACACGATCGCTGACGATCTAGCACGACAGGGTGCCTCCACCCTGACCCCTGCTCCTGCGCCCTTCTGTGGTATTGGTTGGTCCACAATCAAAACTATGGTAAACAAATGGGCTGCAGGAGAACATAGGAGATACTGGTTCTCCTTACCGGGGCTGCGTCAAGCAAAACACTTATCAAACCCCTGGATATGATCAAGACAAAAGGTCTTGGCAGAGCGGACTTAAAACTCTTGGTAGCTTATCTATCTGGCCACCACACTGTTAGATACCATCTACAGAAAATTGGCCTATCGGTTTCCCGGGCCCGGAGTTTTCTCAGGGGCCCGGTGTAATTACTGTCATACTGTCGTGATTCAAGCTAAAGTTGTAATAGAGGGGCCGGTACATTTTCCCCCCGGGCCCAGATTTTCTCTCTACGGACCTGACTAGGGGGCTCTACTCCTGCTCGCTTCGCTTGCCAACTCTGGTTAATACAATTAAGACTTACTAAATAGAGTAAAATATTTATACGAATACGTTGTTTGTTTAATAAACAATGAATATATAATTATTGTACAGAAAAATTTCAGATGAGATTATTTTCTTGTTACATATTTTTTAAGTCGTAATTTTTCAACAGTCGAGTTTAAATTTTTTTTAAACTAATTTTCTTCATTATATTTTTTTGGGATTCTAGCATTTAAAGCGTCGATTTACATTTCTTTTCATTTGATTAAGCTGCCTCCTCTAGCTGGTAGAAAACAAGTTTCACGTTTTTGACAAAAAAATAGCATTTTTTAGCTTTTATTGCTTTACATTCACCTAGGTAAAAGCTAAAAAGCTGGAAAAATTTTATAATTGCTCGATTCGCTTAAAATATCAAAAAGTAATTGCTTGTACTAAATAATTTTGATTAAATTCGAAATGTGCTAATTAAGCTCTTTTTTTTCGATATGCATCATTAAATAAAATTTTTTTGTAATTCATGACTTAATGTCCTATTGAGCGCGTCAAATTAAATTTTATGTGACGTCACCTAGTCTATAACCAGCTGACAATTAAGAGGCTTCTAACGATACTTCTTTTGTCAAATTGCGTTAAGCGGTTTAGAAGTTAGGAGGGAACAGACGTACATGCATATTTGCAGGTCAAAAACATAACCCAGCTTCTTGCTACACGTAGTCGTGTAAAAACAGAAAGATATTGCTAATTCCTCAGCACACTTTAAACCATATTTAAAATCAATTTAGAGGAATTTGTTGAGGAAGATAAATGGAAATTACTGATTTCTTTAAAAAGCGTAAAAAGCATATCGGCGAGAATAAGTGAAACAGGCCAATTTTTTCGTCAACCCCTCCGATTTCGATGATTTTAACATATGTGGTATTGCGAAATTCCGATTATTTATCGAGTTATCGATAACTGAAAAGTGGGTTTCTCAATTTTAGACCTTTCTTTGACAAGCCATATTTTCTAAACGAATAAAGATATTGACGCATGTCAAGTTTGAACTTTTTATCTTTCAATTCCGAGCAGTTATGCTTATTTGTCATTTTTCGAGGTACTGTTTACATGGCGAACGTGCGTGGTGCCATCACAAAAATAAGCGTAACTTCTACAATTCTACGAGTTACTAACTCTTTTTTTTTTCCTCCAGTGAATTTTCACTTACAAATGGCATTAACACTTTTTTTTAAAACCAGGAGATCACATTTGAATTTTAAAATTAAAAAAATTTTTTGTAAATTAAAATTTTTTTTTTCCAAATTCAATATTTTTTTTCTAATGGAAAAAAAAATTTGCGTCAATATCTTTATTTGTTTAGGAAATATGGCTTGTCAAAAAAAAGTCTAAAATTGAAAGATCCCATTTTCAATTATCGATAACTTGTTAAATAATCGGAATTTTGCAATAAAAATTTGGCGTGATTACTATTGGCTAGTAACTCTACCACAAAAGTGGCCCGCTTCACTTTTTTTCGCCGATATAATTTCTGTATTACAAATGTTCTATGCAAGGAACCAATACTCTACTTCGACTGTAATTAATGACAAAATAAAAGTTTTATGGCTATTTCAGCTATTACTAAAACTTATTTTTACTTAATTGAGTTTTTACTGAGCTGCACCTTTAAATTTTGACTACAAAGCGGCGCTAGATCTTCAGATCTTTTAAATAAGAAGTCAGCAAATATTTGATTATGTGAACAACTAAGTAGATGTCGCAGCACAACTTGCAGCAGTTACGAATCTATTAAAGTTTCCGAAAACGATAGCTAATCAAACTGACAATCAGCAATACATATAATGTCAATAATATAATTTAAATTTATTATTATAATAAATATAAATAAAATTCCACACAATTTATGTGATATTATGCATTAAAGGTAAGTAGTCAGCAGTCAGTTTGCAAAACTTTTCCATTCGTCAATTTCTTGCAAACTTTTGGGCAGCATTAATTCATTTTAATGGAGTTGAGTTGATTTTCGTTTCGTTCAGTTTTTTTTTTTTATCTGTATACCGTTGCCCACAGAGCACCGCTTCCGGCCCCCTCACTAGTTGGCTTTTAAGAACTTTTTACACCATTTTGTATGATTACAAAGGGCAGCCATAATAATTTTTGTTTTTGCACACACACACCTACACACATGTAAGCTTAGCTCTGCGCTCTACCGCTCTCCCACTCTCTTCGGCTCTTCTCTTTATACTTTGACATGTTTTGTTTTTGTTGTTGCTTCTTTATATGTTTTCATTTCATTCTTTTGCTGGCAAACTCAAATTAAATGCGCAGTAAATTACGCAATTTTATGCTTCGTTAAGCTGCTGCTGCTTTTTTTGATGGCATTTCTTTTACTCTTCTTACATTTCTATGCCAAGGCAAGGTAAAGAGTGCTTCAGCAACAAGTTTTGACAGCTACCCTCTCTCACTCACTTACTCTCTCTCTCTCTCCAGAGCTGGCAACTCTTTTTGGGGGTAGTGTGGTGAGTGCAGCAAGTTGTCAAAGCATGCAACTTCAAAGCTGTCGTCCAGCAGTACAGCCGGCCCTACCCCAATGCAGTAAAGCATAATGCACCAACAAGCAAGCAGCTTAGTTGCAACAGAGGGGGTTTAGCAGAAGTAGCAGTGGCAGGGGCAGCAGCAGCCGCAGGCAGCTGGCAATGTGTTGCAGTTGCTGCAATGGCAAAAGACTTGCATAACAAATTCTTAATTGTGCAACGGCAGAGTCGTTGCCGCTCTCTGTCTTGCTCACTCTCTTACTTCCACACACACACACACACTTGCTCTGGTATCTCATTCACCCTGCATAACTGTTGCGCGTACAATAAAAAACTTGTCCGGTTTGATATGCAGCTGTATGTGTGTTCGTGTGTGTGTGTGCGTGAGTATCTGTGCGAGCTGCCTGCAGCCATATTGCGGAAATATGTCACTGCTGCCTTTGTTGTTCTTATGCTATGTTTACACTGGACGACACTTTGGCTAAAAATATTTTTTAGTAAATTCTGTGCGTGACGATCTAAAATTTGAAACGATGTATTGTTGCTAAAAATTATTTATCATTATGAATATGTATAACATTTTAATTATATGTTTTAATAAAAATTAAAAGTTTAAAATTAAACATAAATATATTAAAAAACAAGAAGAGAGAGAGATTTTTCAATTCAATATTTCTGGTCGGTCTTTGGCCTTAGGCTTACACTACTTTTCGAAAATTTATTATTGAACTTGAGTTGATTCCTCTTCTTTAACATTTAAAGGATCTAATTGTAATCTAGGAACCAATGGGAGACTTTAAAAGTCCGCTTAATTACCATGGCTGCACAAAAACATATCAGAAAGAATTAAGGCCTACAGTACTTTTCGAAAATTTATTATTCATCTAGAGCTAAATCCTTTTCTGCTTTGTGGCTTTTGCGGATTTTTTTTAATATTTAAAGGATCTAATTGCAATCTAATTTTGAATTTTCTTTTGATTTTTATAATTTCTTCCCAAACGCTTTTTTGCCTTTTTCTCCTCAAACTAAATTCATGTTAGGCAATTCATTTTTGAATTTTTAACTAACTATCAAATTATTGACATTCACAAACATCACTGACATACTGAACGTTGCCACCTGACCAGTAAATTCGTCGCACTGGTAACTTAGTAAAATTAATAATACAAATAGAATTTTTTAACTTTAAGTTAACACCAAAAATATGTATTATTTTGTCAAGTTAAATACTCCGAAATGTTATTATTTAGTACCACAACTAGGTGGCAACTCCTTAGCTCGAGACAGTTTTACACGTTGATACAGAATGGTATATTTAATAGAGATTTTTAAAAATTAAAATCATGAATTAAAAAATTCGTTTTATTAAATTATAGAGATAGCTCAGAAATTAAACAACCTTTTTAAATAAGTAACAGTTTCTTTAAATAAAAATGGCTTTTTGGTGAATTTGATCAAATCTCTAGAAAATTAAGTAGAGATTTTAAGCCGTCCAGAAAATGTGTCAATAGCACCGAGAGTTAGAATTGTAGTGAAATTGTTTTCTATGGCACCCCTGTAAATATTAGTTTTGCCGAAAAAATTTTAAAATAATTTAAACATTTTATAAAATTGTTTGAGCAGATGACAGCAAATTTTGCTCATTTCGATTATCATACTGATTATCATGCTAGCGTTTACACTAAAAACATTCCTGTGACATTTGAACTGAACTGTACCAAAGTGCAGAACGCCGTGACGCAGTGTGAACTCAGCATCATTGCTGATGCTGTTGCTGTGAAGTTAAAGTTTGCATCTTCGTGCTCACTGTCTTTGGGTTAGGTGAGGTTATGTTCACACACACACACACACTCACACGTGTGTCTGCGTATGTATAGACAACAAACACACAAAAGCATGTCACGCACAGTGTAATTTCATGTGACGTAAATGCAAAAATATGTTAAAACTGCGCAGATTAAAAGCATTTTAGTAAAGAAAAAAAACAAGAACATTTGAATGCATTGCAACAAGAGAATAAGTGAGTGAGAAAGCAACAGTCAATAGGCGAGAGATAGAGGGAGAGAGCGCTTGACCGAGAGGTGTTGTTGCAACATAAAAAAACCCGCAGAACTTGCAACTTTTGCAAGTTGAGCAACGCGAGCTGGAGATTGAAGCATACAGCTGTTGAGGCGTGTGACGTTGTGAACTATTTAAAGCGATGACTTGACGAAACTTGACGAAAGCGAGCTGTAAACTAAAGAGGCTGCGTCAGTGCATGCAAATAAAACTTTGAAACCTTCAAGATACTCGCTAGATGAAACTTAACGAAAGCTGGTTGGAAAGCTGACGAAAGTATAAATCAAGGGAAGTTTGAGATTAAAATACATATTCGTATACATTTTTATTAGTTTGAACTGATAAAATAGGCTTCAAGAATATCTAAATTTAATCTGACAAAAAAAAAAGCTCTTAACCAAGAATTGACGGGTAGTTTCCCATCTTTATCATTTACCCAGAAGGGAATAGATAGATAGATAGATAGATGTCCAGAAGCAAAGCTCCTATCTCATAAAACCCTTAGTCTACGCGTTTGTTTGGAGGTCTGTTAAGCATAACGAAACTTCACATTTTTGGAACAAGGAATGTATGCCAGACATAGGAAAAAAAAATGCATCAAATTTATACTACTACTACACTTCTAGAAAATCTGTACTTATGGTTTATGGCTTATTATTGGGAGCAATCAAGACTAATGGCTGGCATCAGTTGGGATTGAGAATAATGATTTGTTTGTGCAAAAATTCGACATTTTTTCTTCATAAAGAATCTTATTATGCATGAGCCTTACATGTTTATACTGACCAAATCTGTTGCCTCAAGCGTCTCTATAGTAAGCATATCTTTAAAAAGTCTAATATTGTACGATCCTTTAAAAAGGTTACCAGATGAGAATGATAGATAGTGAAATTTGAATAAAACAACAACAGTGGAAGACATCTAATAAATTCTGGGTTCATTAATGTTACAATGTAAGGAAAAGCACATCATTCAAATTCCCTACTCGGCTTATTTGGCTGTGCTTTTTGCCCAAGGATCCTTGAGCAATATTTCCAGCACCCAATTAGCAAACTTACGTAGTGATCTATGGTCCTCCAACTGTAGAATACGCCAGGTTGTATTTTTGACAATGCCCCATTCCGGTGATCGGCTCCGTATCGACAAAAAGCGAACTCACGATCCAACGCAGCTATAAAACTTGTAACTTTGGAAGTTTCTTAAACTCAAAAATTGGAAAAACTTTCTTTACTATCAGGTCCCCTATGGAAGATGGGCTCTGAAATGAATGCATTAATGCCCATACACTATAAAAAACAAATCCGAGCTGGATAAAATATACACCACACATAAAACAGCAGAGCAGACTTAACTGTGTCGGATGATTTTTGTAGCATAGGTGTGGTCCACCTAAAGAATGAATGGTGAAGGGTCTAGCTGGATAAGGTACTGGAAAGTGCCCCAAACGATTTTAAAAAACTAACATATTTCTTTTTTTTTTGGTTAAAAGTTTTAAAACCAAAAAAATTTTTTTTTAGAGCCCTGTTGCCAATTTAGATTAAAAAAAATTTGTTCAAAAATATTCATTAGTTTAGTCACATATTTAAAAAAAATAAGCAAATTTCAATTTTTATTTTTTTTAAATGTGTGGTTAAAAAAAAAATAAACATTTTTTTTTTAAAAAATTAAATATTTTTTTTTAAAAAATTAAATATTTTTTTTTAAAAATTAAATATTTTGTTTTAAAAAATTAAATATTTTTTTTTTTTAAATAAAATATTTTTTTTTTAAAATTAAATATTTTTTTTAAAGAGTCCTGTTGCCAATTTTCAGTAGTTTAGTCACAATTAAATAAAAACGAAAAAAACACGGTTTTTTAAATTAAGCCGTAACGCGTTAAGTTCAAAAACTGGAATTTTTCCCAAAAATTTTTTTTTTCATATGCATTGAACTTCATCATTAGTTTTAATTTTTGATATTTACAAATACTATTGATTTTATTGATATTTTTTAATAAAGGGTGTTTTTTAAGAGCGTCTGAATTGGAAATAAATTTTGTTTGGAGTGAAATTCAATACCATTTATGTTTTAAAATGTTTTATAATAAACTAGCACTTTTATAGTCCTATTAAAAAATCAGTTTCATCGTGAAAACTTTGATTTACAAAAACGATTATGAGACTCGTAAAATTCACGAAGTGGTCTGTCTATAAGTAGTTTATCGAACATGATATAGTTAAAAAATTTGTCATTTAGTTAATAACACTACTGAAAGAACTAACAAGCTAAAAAAGCACCCTATTGACAGACGCTAGGAAAAAATACCAATATCACTCAGAAATGGTAATTGTAGAAAAAACCTTAAACGTTTTAGTTTTCAACCATTCTGAACAAACTCAAATTTGAGGGAAATCTTAATGTCCGATTTTGGGAAATTTCAATGGAAATTAGGCCAAATTAGCGAGAAAATTAAGTAAAATTAAAAAATTTGTAATTTAGTAAATAACCCTACGGAAAGATCGAACAGGCTAAATAAAAAGCACCCTATTGAAAGACGCTAGCAAAAAAACCAATAACACTCAGAAGTGACAAGACTTTTATTGTAGAAAAAACCTTAAACGTTTCACTTTTCAACCATTCTGAACAGACTTAAATTTGTGGGAAATCTTAATGTTCGATTTTGTGAAATTTGAAGGGAAATTAGGCCAAATTAGCGAGAATATGCAGTAAAATGTTTTGAGCGCAATCTAGCTTACAAAAAAGTTAGAGCTTAAAACGGGCATTTACGTTCTATTTATTTTTAATAGTTTTATAATTTTATAAGCTCTTCAAACTGATCTAGAACGAATATTATTGCATTTTAATGTGCATGTTTGACTACAGTTTATGTATAAGGAAATTAGCAATCATGATTTAAGCGGCTTTAACATTTTAGCCATATAAATAAATTTAATCTGCCGACAGTAGCTGGCAAAATTTCATTAAACTCTTTCGAGCATAATCGTAAATTGCGAATATATTGAGGTAAAATCAAATTTACTCTTAAGATCTGAGCCACAAAGCCGGTAGACAAAAACAAAACTAAACAACACTGAGACAAAGGATGCCAAGTTGCGAAGGCTGCTGGCTGCAGACAACGTTGGTTCTCTCTGCCAGAAGAGGAAGCTGAAATACGGCAACAGCCAGAGCACCGTAATAGACCTACAAACCTACAACAAGCCGACAAAAACTACAAAAAAAAAAAAAGAAAATAAAAGAAAAAAAAGCACAGAATCTGTACATAATAAAAGAAGGAAAAAATGCAGCACAGAACCAGAACTCGTTGCTGGACAAAATCAAGTTTAAAAGCAATCGACAATGATGATGATGGCCAGAGAGCCAGGGAGAGAGGTATAGAGTAGCTGAAGTGAGCCACTGCTGTCAGGGGCAGCAGGAGCTGCACGGGGGCGATGGCAGTGATGACGAAAAGCCAGTTTAAAGAGCTGCCTGACTTGCCGGGCTTTGCTTTAACCCTTTTTTGGATTTCCAGTTGGCTAGGGCGTTGTTTGCGTTTGTTTATCGTTGTTGTTTTTGTTGTTGTTTCTTGGCAAATCCGCTGCGCTGCAAAATCTCAGCCAGTGTTGTATTATGTTGTTGGTTTTGTTGTTTGCCTACGTAGGTTGGCTGTTGTTGTTGTTGTTGTTGGTGCAGCGCTCTGTAATTAATTTGGCAGCTCTATACACAACAACGAAAAGAGAATATTTAAAGCGGCATAATATCGAATTACCATTGACTGACGTGTCGACGGCGTTGACGATGACGACAACGACGCAGCAGTTGGATTAAAATCCCCCCACAGGGTGACACGAGTTGGCATTTAATGGCATTTTAATCACTTTTTACAGTATTATAAATTTTAAAGTGGATTCTTTGATGGATTAAGTTTAAATTAAATGAAAATTGCTAAAAATATATAGCTTTAGTGGTTTTTAAAATTAAACCGGTAGCTAAAGGGTATAAATCTAGATGGTTGTTATGAATTTCGATTCTGATATATCGATTTAAGAATGCTAAGTGAATCAATAAATACTAGTAATTTTTACATAATTTTTTAAGACCCCTGTACCAACTTTTCCAGTTCCTTATATAACAATGAAATGCTTATCAAAACCTCGTTTAGCGATTGAATCATTTCCCATTACGATACACTTAAGGCCATTATCATGTTAGTATTTACAACGATCAAATGTTTATCTTGATATTTTTACAATTTATCTTTCATCATCTTTTCAACTATTCATCTGATCATGAATGATGGCTTATAAATAATCGTTTGTGACATCTACATACATAATACATTTATTGAGTATGACCAGACTTATAATCATCTCATTATCTTTTGGCAAATTTACCATTATATTTTAATTCCGTTTTCTAAACGTTTACTTAGATTTTTTTTTAAAAACATTATTTACATGATATTATCATACGTTTAATTAACTTGTTGATTACACTGACCATTATCGTCTCTTTATGATCTTATTATTATTATAATCTAGTCTTAAATCAACTATGTATATAAAACGCAACAATTGCTTAGGATTTTGTTTTTGTTATCTAGATCGCAGAAACATCAAAAGGTAAACACACCAAATTTCGATATAAAATGAAGTTTATCGATTTTTTCCAAGAATTATATACCTCAAAAGTTCAACTTAAGATGAAAACTTTAAAAGATATACATTTCATTAATAAACAATCTGGAGCCACAAAATTTTTTATGTTGACTCCCATGAGCCTAACAAGCAAGTAAATGTTTACATTTGAGTGAGTGAGTAACTCATTATCGGACACCTCCCCGATTTATTCACATTTTTTTCAAAGCCATTAGTCCAATCAGTTTAATTATTTCCAGTGGAAATTTCGTACAAATTGAAATTAAAATAGTTGTAAATTTTTATACCCTGTACCGTATGGTACAAAGGGTATATTGTGTTTGTGCAAGCCGAAAATGTATGTAACGTACAGAAGGAGAAGTCGGAGACCCCCCAAAGTTACCTAAAGTATGATCAGAGTGACTAGAGAAGTCGATATACCCATGTCCGTCTGTCCTTCTGTCCGTCTGACCGTCTGTCCGTCTGTCCGTATGAACGCCTAGATCTCAGAGATGGTAAGAGCTAGAGCAACCAAACTTTCAGATAAGATCCCTAGATCCATAGGAGACAAGTTTATTTTATTTTTTTGATATCGGGACTACATTATATAGCTCCCATAGGGGTGTTTCAGAGGACCTCGAAAAAAAGCAAAAGTTTTAGATGGATAATTCGTTTGTTTATGAAGATATCATAACCAAATTTAGTAATCGGAAGTTTTTTAGAAACCCCCAGCACTGTACCAAATTTTTTCAAAATCGGTTGACTATATCATATAGGTCCCATTGGATCGATCGGTCGAAAATTTGTTTTTTGTACAAAATTCGTTGTGTTTCGTTTGTTTGTGAAGATATTGTAACCAAATTTGGCATTCAGAAGTTTTTTAGAGTTCCCAAGCACTGTACCAAATTTGATCAAAATCGGTTGACTATATCTCATAGCTCCCATAGGGCTGATCGGTCAAAAAAACGTTTCTTGCACAAAATTTGTTGTGTTTCGTTTGTTTGTGAAGATATTGTAACCAAATTTGGCATTCAGAAGTTTTTTGGAGATGTTCAACACTGTACCAAATTTGATCAAAATCGGTTGACTATATCTCATAGCTCCCATAGGGCCGATCGGTCGAAAAAAAGTTTTTGATTAAAAATTCGTCTGTTTTTGGTTGTTTATGAAGGTATCATAATCTAATTTGGCAATCAAATGTCTTTTGGTGTTCGTAAGCAATTTACCGGATTTTATTGCAAGCAGTGGTACAGGGTATCCCAAAGTCGTCCGCGCACGATTTTAACGTACGCCATCTTTTTTTATAAAGTCATTAAATATTTGAATATTTATAATTTTATTTATTTTATTTTTAATTTATATTATATTATTTTATTTTATTTTATTTTTAATTTATATTATATTATTTTATTTTATTTTTAATTTATATTATATTATTTTATTTTATTTTATTTTTTTTCAATTTAATTTTGTTGTATTTTATTTCAATTTATTTTATTTTGTTTCACTTTATTTCATTTTATATATACTTATTTATTTAAAATAATTATTTCAATAATTTTATTTATTTTTTATTTTATTTTATATTATTTTATTTAATTTATATTATTTTATATTATACTGTATTATTTTATATTATTTTATTTTAATTTTAATTATTTTTTATTTTATATTATTTTTTTTTTTCAATTTAATTTTGTTGTACCTATTTTATTTTATTTAAATTTATTTCATTTTATTTCAATTTATTTAAAATAATTATTTCATTAATTTTATTTATTTTTTGTTTTATATTATTTTATTTTATTTTATTTTATTTTATTTTATTTTATTTTATTTTATTTTATTTTATTTTATTTTATTTTATTTTATTTTATTTTATTTTATTTTATTTTATTTTATTTTATTTTATTTTATTTTATTTTATTTTATTTTATTTTATTTTATTTTATTTTATTTTATTTTATTTTATTTTATTTTATTTTATTTTATTTTATTTTATTTTATTTTATTTTATTTTATTTTATTTTATTTTATTTTATTTTATTTTATTTTATTTTATTTTATTTTATTTTATTTTATTTTATTTTATTTTATTTTATTTTATTTTATTTTATTTTATTTTATTTTATTTTATTTTATTTTATTTTATTTTATTTTATTTTATTTTATTTTATTTTATTTTATTTTATTTTATTTTATTTTATTTTATTTTATTTTATTTTATTTTATTTTATTTTATTTTATTTTATTTTATTACATATTGCCTTTTATTTTTTTTTTTTTTATTTTATATTATTTTATTTATTTATTTCATTTTATTTCAATTTATTTCAATTTATTTAAAATAATTATTTCATTCATTTATCTTATTAATATTTTAATATATACAATTTTTTATTTTTATTATATATTTTTGGAAATTTTATAACTTATATTGAATTATATACGGCCATGGTCGAAAAATACATTTTTTTATAGTTGAAAGCTTTTCTCACAACTAAGATCATAAGATTTAGAAAAATTTGGCTAGAAAGCCTGGCTAGAAATACCTTTTTCTAAAACAATTTTCTATACATAATTTTTTATCAATATATATTTCAACAATTGTAATATTTTTATTCAATTTTTTAATATTGAACTCAAAATTTTTGCAAAATTCTGAAAATTAAAGAAATGTCTGTGGTATAAGTTTTAGAAGTACTTTGTAGATTATGAAAATATTTGGTTTGTCAGTTTTAACTATTTCGGTGTTCTATGGCACCAGCAATAATATCTACATAAGTTAGCCAAAAAAAAAAAAAAACCAACAACTTAATGTAAACATTTAGCATATTTAGTTCTGCGAAAATTACTTGCAACTGCTTAACTTCAAGTTCAACACTGAAACCGCTCTGCTGCGCTATAAACTTTCAGGCAGTAATCAATTTGCTATACATATTTACTTAGTAAGTCAATCCGATACTTCACTTAATTTACATTCTATTTTGCTTAACTTAATTAACTCAGCTGGAAAATAAAACAAAAACTGATATAAAATCAACATTTTAATTAAATTTGCATGTGACAGAAACTATGTAAGAAAGAAAGTAAAAAAGTGTGCATATAAAATGCTCTTCAGTGCATGTCAAACTGTGCAGCATAACATTTAAATTGACCACGCCTCGTTCCGCGTAAAGTTGGCCAACAAAATGTCAGTTACACCTGCAGACCGGACCGGACTCAAACAAATGTCAAAAACTATTCAACAAAAAAACCAATAAAAATTACAAAAAAAAATATCCGTACTTCATACAATAATAATAGCAGTGTAGTGGAAGCTACTGACGCTCATATCGGTCAACAAGGCAAACAGGACATATGTGTGTCTCACACACACACACACACACGCAGCAGGAAGCCACATGAGCGGAAAATTGAAAGAGAGTAGAAAAACAAAAAGAGACACTGGAAAAAAAAAAGCAGCAACTGAAACAGAGCTCGCAATGTAAAGTGAAAAGCATACAAAATGGTGGCCAATTGCATTGACAGTGTTGGGCAGTGACTGTTGGGCGGAATATAAAGTGAAATGTTAGACAAAGTGCCAGAGAGTCGACTAACACACACACTTATGCTTATAGAGAACTATATGCTTTTACTCACACATGCATATGCTTTGGGTAGTTCTTTTATAAACTTGACATTTATTTTGAATTTAGAATTTTGATGTTCTTCAAAATTATTTTCGAAATTTGGAACAGCATGTGTTATACCAAAAAAATTTGAAACTTAATCTAAGTAAGAGAATTCCAAAACTTTTGACACTTTTAGATTTGAAATATATATTTTTTGTTCCAATTTGTTACACAAACGAAAAAGTTTGCCAATAACTTGTTTTTAGACCTTTTCACGATTTTTATGCTTTAATACAACAATTTTTCGAAAACAATGTTTTGAAGCAATTCGCATTTATTTTATATGACAATATACAATTTTTTTATAGACTATAGTCATTGGAGATTTTCAAAAAAATTGTGAAAACATGCCTATAGAAAATTTTTTTAAAATGAAATAAATCCGATTATGCTAAGCCGAGTTTTTTGGAACTTTTCAAAAATTTATACGTATATAAATATTTTGAAATTTTTGAAGGTGTTTAAAAAATTTTAAATTTCATTTAAATGTGTTTCTTCGCTTCTTATAGATTTTTTTTTTTTTACTTTTCAAAGTACACGCAATTCTGTTTATACACGGTTTTGAAATAACACGGCTTGGAAAAAAAATTTTACTGAATTTCATTCGATTTAGCACGATTAAAAATTTGACTGAAATTTGATAAGATTTCGCCTAAAAAATTGCATGTACATAGTGTAGGTAAATATTATTTTTCCCAAAAATTTCGTTCAGTTTGTAAAAGAACTACCCATATGCAAAAGCGCTCGTTGTAAACTTATACTTTGTACAAACAATTGCAGTCAGGCAGTCACACACATGAGGACGCACAATTACATGCGTGTGGGTGTGTGTGTGTGTGTGTGTGTGTAGGTAGGAATCCTAAAAGGACACAGTGTGCATGTGTAAGGTATTACATGGCAGAGACAGCAGAAAAATTGCAAAAGCCTCCGGCATGGCAGACGGCAAAACAATTGCAGCAGCGCCTCATGAAAACTGTGACAATGTGCAGTCGTGTGTGTAAACAATTGTAATCCGGTAGAAAAATCACAAGCCTACCCACAGGCGCTTTTCCATGGTGAGTGGAAAAAAAATATGTACACAATATACTCGTCGTCGTCGTCGTCGTCGTCGTCGTCGTCGTGGTAGTAGTATGTACATATACCTATAGTATAAAACCCATGAGCCTTTGGCTAAAGAACGCCTACATAAAAAGGCCTGTGGCAAACATTGGTTGGGAAAATGCAGCTCAGCTGTCTGGTGAAAATATATTATATGATATTAAATTGAAAAGAATTTAATATGTGGAGCAGAGTTAAGTGGTTTGAGGGGTAGATATGTAGCTACCCTTAATGTTAACCAATATTTAGTTTTGCCAAAGGGTTAATGGGATAAGAGTTTCGGATTTACATGAGATTTTGAGCTTTTTAATTTCCATTTTTTTGATGCTATTGAAGAAAATTATTTAAGCACGTGCTGTTTAAAATAATTCTTAAACAAGCGTGGTAACATTGGCTGGGTTATTGAATGGGTGATTGTGCTAAGTTTGCAGAATTTGTACGAAAATTATAATTTCTTCATTTTAACTATGGATTACTTAATTACAGCCGAGCTTAAAAATGCTTTCTGTGATCTTTTGAAGTTAACAATTTTTAAAATTTCTTAAAATTGCATTTGTGGAATTTCCTTATTTAAAATTTCGACTGCGAACAATTTAAATCTATAATAAAAAATCAGAAAGTCTTTCGTAATTCAAAATTTATTGTATCCAAAGGACAGGATATTATTTTCGCAAAAATTTTGATCGAACTTAAAAAAAAAGTGTACTAGTAACGTCTCTTAAGCAAAAGTAATAATTTTTAATTTTCCTTTAGAAAGTAACAAAAAAACTCTCGCTCAAACTGCCAATATAAAAAAATTATATTTATGTCTTATCCAAAAGAGATACAACATTTTTTAGTTTTTTTAGGAAACTTACCAATTAGTGTAAATCATAACTTAATCAAAGATAGAGAATTTTTAAGAATTCTGATTTTATTCATTATTACAAAAAAATAAAAAATAACCACAAAGCAGAGGATCGTAAAATTATTCAAAGAATTTTTTTAAATGCACTAAATTATAAAACCCGATTTTTTAAAAGATTAAAAAAAAAATAATATTATTCATCAATTTCCCGTAGTAAAGGCTCGTACAAGTGTTCTAAGAATTTGTTCAAATATAGTACAGTCAAAATAGACAAACAGAGGGGTTGACCAGGAAAAAATTGCATGATGGAATTTCTCTTGCTTAATGTATTAAGGACCATCCAAAAAGTCTAAAAACAAAATGGTGACCTTGCAAGCGCAACGGCAATCTATAAACATATTGAACGGCAGGGGGCGCTAAAGTGATGATCGTAGCGCAGCGCTTGCTTGTTTTTCAAGGCGCAGGACTTTAAAGCGTTATAACTTGGGAATTACTAGAGATACTTACATGATTCAAAAACCAATATTTTGTACTTTTTTGAGATCTACAATTTTTAGATAGCCGTCTACTACATAAAACATGAACTTCTGGGTATACCTTCCATTACAAATAAAATTAAATTCAATTTTGAACATTTTTTGCCTTGGAAGTTTTTGTGTACGACTTATAGAATTCGAGATAAATGTGCTCAAACATATGTCAAAATAACGGAAAACCCTACGGTAGGGGGGAGGGAGGTCACCATTTTGGTTTTAGACTTTTTAGATGGTTAAGGTCAAAACCTATTTTTATTGTACTAATACTCTAAAGCGTAAAACAATTTTTTAAAAGATAAATAAAATAAAAACTTAATAAATTTTAAATAAAGCAATATAGCAGAGGTTTGTAAAAGTATTCTAATTTTTTTTAAATTTAAATCGATTTTTTAAAAGATAAAAAAAGAAAATAATAAAATTTATAAATTTTAAATAACGGTCGTAACGATTTTTTAAAACGAATGATGCAGATTGATTCATAGATAAAAAGGTCGCAAAATTTCAATTTTTAAATTTAATGCATTATTTCTTAATTTAAAATCAAAAAAACATAGTTTTCCTTTTTTTTTTTTTAATTTTGGTTAAATTACAGAATATTTTAAAACAAATTTTATTTATCTAAGTTACTAAAAGAGCTCTTAAAAATGATTTATTTCTTCACATTTTTTGCCAACACATTTCTTAAAAAAAAATATTTTTTTCTCAATATTTTTTATATACAATCTGTTGTAAGACAATTAGTACATTTTTTTAATTTTAATTCAAAATAACAGTAATAGAAAGAATATAAATAATTGAATGGAAAGGAAATATGAATTTTTTTTTAAGTATGTTCCTTAAATGTATCAAACACTATTTGTAGCAAAAATTAATTCGTTTTTGTTTTATGACTTGGACTTTGTCATTCAATAAATTTAGCAAAAATGTAAAACCTTCATATATTATCTAATTCAGATGATATCATTTCCACATTTCTTTTACATTAAGTAACTCGACAAATTTTATTGTATTTTTAAGCCATACTTATTTTCTGTTTTTATTTTTTCGTTTCAGGTGAGTAATCTACGACTTCTGAAGAAAACAATCGAACACTACAAATAAATAAGAAAAGTAAAAAAAAAACAAAATAAAAACGTAAATCTCCAAAACATCAAAAACTGCACGTTTTGGACACTTCTTTTGTTGTCGTCATCAGCTGCAAATTGCCTTTAAATTATTTCAACTTGTAAACAAAATGCGAAATGCCCAAAACGCAACAACAACGAAAACTTTTGAAGGTTAGCTCATATATAATTTATTTATAAATAATTTTTAAACGTAATTTATAAAAAAACGTAATCTTGAGACAAATTAAATGTGGATTTCGAAGAAGCAGCTAAAAGATATATTTTTATAATTACACTTGGCAACAACGTTGTTAAGCCAGAGTTGCCAATTTTCTTCAAGTATGAAACTGAAAGGTTTTTTTTTTTTTTTTTCAATAAAATGAAATTTGTAAGACAACTTGTCTTATATGAATATTTTTTGGGTATAGAAGTATCTAAAATGAGATACATATATCTTTATAAATATACTTGGCAACTATGTTATTACACCAGAGTTGCCACAAGACTGTTTTGACGTGAAACTGCATTCTTAAATCGAAAAGTTGGAATCGAAATTCAAATCCAGAACAGGCATATACGTAAAATCAATAAAAACGTCCGTTGCAATACTATTTTTATAGCTGCATTAATACTAGTTTAAACTCGTTAAAAAATTTCAAAACCTTGTTGACGACTAACGTAAAAATTCTCGGAAGTATAATTGAAATTTTAGCACTTGAGTTTAAAGGTAAAATTGAATACTTACAACAAATACCAATCTTAGCCAAACATTTTCCATTTCGCAGAACTCTTAAAATATTATTATTAAAATACAAAGTAACGTCAAAATACGCAAAATACTTAATAGTTGTCGTAAATAATCGTACATGCCTCTGTTTAGCTTGCAAGCCAAGTTATTTAACTTGACTCTTAGCTCACTTGATGCATACTAATATTTAGATTATGTATACGCACAGTGACCACGCCCGCCAACAACAGCAATTGCATTGCTTGATACACTCAAATTTCAGCAAAGTGTGCTATAATTTATTATATTACTATAATTATATATTTTATATATTTTTTCTACTTGGAAATTTTATATTTTGAATGCTCAGCTGTTTGGTTGCCGGTAAACTCAAAAGCGGCCCCCCATTAGCCTTAGCCTAGTTATGAGCGTGTAGAGCGTTTAGAGTGACCATGCGTTTGTATTACGCATACGCCGTGTAAGCAAAACAGCTGTTTTTGCTTGCTCATGAAATGCACTAGCACAAAATAGCAACAACAACAACAACAACTACACAGCAAAAATTTTAAATCGACTCTGACCCACTGACATTATTTCATAGTTGTTGGCTGACTTTGGCGTCAACGTCAGCGTCAACATCTACGTCAACGTCTGCTTAGGCAGGCAGCAGGTGACTGCGGCTTGTTATACAATATGCTGCGAGAGCGCAAAATACTTGAAGTGAGCGGTACAGAGTAGGCAAGCAGCTACACTGAAAGAAAAAAAACCAGAACTTTGTTTTCGAAATCTTGTTTCTAAAAGTGTAAATAAAGATAGTTTAGAGTAAATCGAATAATTTTTTGTAGTTAAGCAGCGAGAGAGCAAAATACTTGAAGTGAGCGGTAGAGAGAAGGTAAGCAGCTACACTGAATGAAAAAAAAACAGAACTTTGTTTTCGAAATCTTGTTTCTAAAAGTGTAAATAAAGATAGTTTAGAAAAAATCGAATCATTTTTTCTAGTTAAGCAGCGAGAGCGCAAAATACTTGAAATGAGCGGTAGAGAGAAGGCAAGCAGCTACACTGAAAGAAAAAAAACCAGAACTTTGTTTTCGAAATCTTGTTTCTAAAAGTGTAAATAAAGATAGTTTAGAGTAAATCGAATAATTTTTTCTATTTAAGCAGCGAGAGCGCCAAGTACTTGAAGTGAACGGTAGAGAGTAGGCAAGCAGCTACACTGAAAGAAAAAAAACCAGAACTTTGTTTTCGAAATCTTGTTTCTAAAAGTGTAAATAAAGATAGTTTAGAGTAAATCGAATAATTTTTTGTAGTTAAGCAGCGAGAGAGCAAAATACTTGAAGTGAGCGGTAGAGAGAAGGCAAGCAGCAACACTGAGAGAAAAAAACAAGAACTTTGTTTACGAAATCTTGTTCCTAAAAGTGTAAATAAAGATAGTTTAGAAAAAATCGAATCATTTTTTCTAGTTAAGCAGCGAGAGCGCAAAATACTTGAACTAAGCGAGATGAAGAGGCGGCGACAAAGCAAGCAGCTACACTGAAAGAAAAAAAACAATGTACTCAAGATCTGTTCATAAAAACAGTCTAAACACCAAAAAGATAAAAACTATAGCTGAGAGTTTTTGTAAGAACTTTCTTCAAGTTTTAAGAAAATCGAATATTTTTGGTTAGTTTTTTGATTTATTAAATTTAATATCGAATAAAAATTTGCCCCAAAAATGTGAAATGTTTTTTGTTTGTTTTTTTTTTTAACAGTCGAAAAACGTAAAGCTGAAAGTTTTTATAAGAACTAAGTTTAAGTAAAGAAACTAGAAACCCTATATTATAGATTTCCATCAAAATCGGTAAAAACTTACGAAACTTATACGTATAAATATCGATTTCAACAAAAAAAAAATAAAAGAATTCCAATTGGAAAGTTATACAGGAATACAATTTTTTCCAGAAAAAAGGTACAGGGTATTCCACTGTCAGGCACCACCTCGACTGTATAACATTTTTTTTAATTTAGTATTAAAAACTTTATCCATATATAACTATGTCTCAAAAATGAGGAATGTTTTTTTGACGAAAATATGGCTTTATTTCTATTAGACATCAATTAAGTCATTATTAAAAATATTATCCATCGGCAACTAAAACATTTTTCTATCTTTTTGGTTATTTATTGTATTACCAGACAACAGTTTTCGTTTTAAGCCCGAGTCAGAATCTATTAACTTGTTATGCTTATAGTTGAATAAGATAAATTGTTGACAAAGAATTTAGCATTGATCGAAATAGGCAAAATTCAGGAGCTACCAGGTTTGATAAATTCGGCGGTTTCGATAGTTTTTAAAACATTTAGCAACATGATAACGAGCATTACCATGATGGAAAATTCGGGTGCAAATCGCCTTTTGCAGAACTTTGAACTTTAATTTTACTAATGTTTTTCCAAATATATTTCTTTTAATTTATTATGTTTTAGATTGCAAGTTGGAATAGTTCAAAAAATAATTAAAATAAAAAAATACATTAAATCTAAAATACAAAACCTGGCCCCCACTCATGATAAGATCCTAAATCTGCTACTGTATTGAATTCTCAACCAGTACAATCCTATTACTGAGAGTAAAATACTTTTTTCAATTTTTTTTAGAGAAGAATTTCACGCCTTACAATTTTTTAGAACGTTGGGAAACATTTCAAAGCAATGGTAAAATGGTTTTTGCAAAAAACCGATTTTTGCGACCTTTGACCTTAAATATCTGGAAACGGGGTCATGATATTTATTGTTACTTTTAAAATTGACCTTCATCAATCAAATCGATTAATCATGTCAGGTTTAAACCTTTCATCGTTCAATTCCGAGGAGTTATGCTTATTTGTCATTTTTCGAGGTACTGTTTACTATGGCGAACATGCGAGGTGCCATCGCAAAAATGAGCATAGCTCATTACAAAGATTTTATTTTTTAAAAGTGGGAGATCACTTTTGAATTTTAAAATTAAAAAACTAAAAATGATAAAAAATTGAAAAAAAAAAATCTAAAAATGAAAAACCCAATTTTCAGTTATCGATAACTCGATAAATAATCGGAATGTAGCTCTACCAAATATGTAAAAATCATCAAAATCGGTGAAGGTCGGGGAAAAATTATCCGCTTCACTTATTGTCACCGATATATATATAGTTAGTCTAAAGAAAAAGAAAATGAAAATATAATTATGTATATAAATTCTAGATATTGTTTCAAAAGATTCCATCTTTTTTCCAAGTGTACAAATGGTACTCATTTCAATTCTTTTTGAACTAAATTCTTTGTACTAAACACACACAATCTTTTTTGAGTACTCATCAGACTCATTTTCTGAGGCACTTTTTTCTCTCTGTGCATAGATGGGCGTTCATTATATATTGTTAATGTTGTTCTATTAGTTTTTATATTATATGTTATCGTTTTTTTTTTCCCCCAACTACAAATTAGCAGTTCAAAGGTGGTGCAATTGATAGGCGAGAATCAGTGCAAAAATGTGTTTGAAAACTTATATTTTATTATTGTTTTTTTTTTTGCATTAAATTTACATTAAAAGTGTGAAATTTTTTTAAAATTGTTTTTTTTTTTATGAAAAGTGAAAATTGTGACTGGCAAGCGCTGCAATTAGTCAGTGAAAGTGAAGCTTATAGCCACACCTTTCGCTATCTCTTCTTCACTTTCTACCTCTCGCTCAGCTTTACAATAATTAAAAAAAAAAATAAACTTTTTAATTGACAAATAAAAAAAAAAAACCCACTTAATAAAGTAATAAATCAGTCATCATCCATTATAAATTTATATGCCCAAGCTCGCATTACAGTTTTAAAAGATACTCTAAGTTAACATAAAAAGTTTTTAATTGATACTTGAACAGTTTGACAGCTACTTAACACTTTGACAAGCATAAAATGAGCAAAAAAAAAAAAAATAAATAAAAGTTTGTTGTGCATTAAAAAACTTTTAAAGCATGATAAGAGCTTGCAATTAATGCACTACGATTAAATTGCATAGTTAAATAAATGAACTAAAATAAAGAGAGGAAATAATTTTTTATGATTAATTAGTAAACAGTTTTGTGCCAGAAATCTCTCGCAATCGAATTTTACTAAGTATTAATAATTTTAACAATTTCAACTCAAAAGCTATTCAATAATTTTTTAAGAGCGCTGGAAAATCTACAAAATTAAGCCAAATGCCATTCGCGTAAAAGCCAGTTTTCTCCGAAAATAAAACAAGAGATATTTTTTAAAAGAGAAAAATAAATATTTCAAAATAATGAAAATCTTTCACAATTATGCAATACCTTTCTGGTTGATTGCGCATTGTTCTAGGAACAAAGATTCGAGCTCGAGCCTCATTAATTTATCAATCGTGTTTGCCAAAAAATTTCACTTTCAATTTCATAGATTTGATTCAAAATATAAGAAAGTTTCGATATGAAAATTTGGTTAAAAAAAGTTTAAATACAAAATGATGTACCTTTTGAAACTTTTTTGCCAAAGCTGGTACAATGGCTTCCGATTTTTTTTAAGCCAAAGTATTTGCATCTGTATGTTTTTAAATTGTCTGAAGATCGATGATATTGGTGGCAAAGAGTGTATCCCATAAAGAGAAGAATCGTCACAAAAATAAATCATTAAAAAAGTTGATAAATTTACATAAAATATTAACAAATATTTTAGTTTTTGAAAATAAAAAAATTAAGTAAAAAAAATACTTACGAAAGTACACCATAAATAAATTACAAATTTTCTGAAAATATTAAAAACTATGCATTATTATAATAATAAAAATGGAAATTTAGTAAAATAATACATAGTTTATATTTATAAAAAAAACTTTAAGCACGACTTAAAGTGAAAATTCCACAAAGATAATTCATACAAATCAAACATGAATTGAAAAATAAAATTAAACAAAAGTTTAAAATAAGAACTAAAAAAAAACTGCACTTCGTTCCAAACTCGTTCCTTACCACCCCACGGGGGAGGTGTGAATTGTAAAGTGTGTTCTGTAAGAACGACAGTTCAGTTCATCTCTATTGCAATGGGTATCTGGCCCAGTGTCTTTCAAGCAGAGATTCACGCCTTAGAGGTCTGCGCCCACAGTATCCTCCTTAAAGGTACTAGGGGTGCTAACATTTACATATTTACAGATAGCCAGGCCGCTATCAGCGCATTGTCCTCGTGGAGAATCTCCTCCAAGCTGGTTAGGGAATGCGTGAACAAAATCTAACTCCTGTCCTCCAATAACAGAGTCACGCTCTGTTGGGTTCCTGGACATTCAGGAGTGGAGGGTAATTCGACAGCTGATGAGCTCGCAAGACTGGGCTCCTCTTCGCCCACCACTTGCCCCGCGCTCTTCTGTGGCATCAGCTGGTCGACAATGAAAACTATGGTCAACAAATGGGCCTTAAGTGAACATAGGAGATATTGGTTCTCTTTACCGAATTTAAGACAGGCAAAAGTGCTTGTCTCACCTTCGCATGCAAACCGAACTATAGGTCTTGGTAGAGCACATTTGGGAGCTGAACGGATTTGGGAGCTGAACGGATCACCCCGTTTCAGCTACGCCGAATCCCAACGAAAGACTTACTGCTCTTCATAAGGGAGGCAGATGGTCTTTTGTCCTAAAAGAATGGAAGGTACAATAGATCTTGAGGTCGCAGTGCCCACTCTCTGTTGTGAGAGAACCTAACTATTTAAAAAAAAAAAAGAGCTACAGTAATTATACCGGGCCTCTGAGATAACTCCGGCACCGGGGGGAATCCCCCCTCCCTTCCACCCTCCCTCTCGTCGGGCCTGACTGTAGGTCTAAAAATAAATGATGACGATGAGCACGACGATGACTAAAACACTGGGTTTCGATTCCGACTGTAGTGCTTCAGAAAAAAAATATATAAGTGCAACTATAACAATAAACTGCATTGTCAAAGTTTCTAGCTTTTATAAAAAAATCCAACCAAATAAGTTCTTAAGCTTGACTTAAATTTTTTTTAAGAAATAAAATGCAAAAAAAATACATAAAAAGCGGAAATTCGAAAATGTTAAAAATTTTTATTAGTGATCAACCGAGACATATAAGGTTATGATCCAATATTTAGAACATAATTAATCGCTATAAATTAAACATCATTTAGTGTGTGACAGGGTTAAAAAAAAAAAAAAAAAACAGCAAATAAAAGAATTCTTTATGAAAAAAAAATACGGATAAAATCTGCTTGGAGATGCAAATCCAGAGCAGACCTAAATATCTTAATGACAGCATACAATATATTTTATTTAAAAAAAAAAATGGCACATAGAAAGAATGTGAAATTGCTCTAGAAAAAAATTAACATTCGAAATCGAAATGGGAATCGAATATGAAATTATAAATTGAAATTGTACAAACTTGTGCCTACTAAAAAAAAAATTTATCTAAACAAAAAGAAATAATTTTAATTATTCTATGTAACAAAACAAACACCCCTATGAAATAATATTAAGCACTATTAATTGACTGAAAGTCATAAAATATTTTATGCTGTTGCTGCTCAAAGTCAAATAAATAAAATGCCAAATAATAAAATCTAATGCCAAAAAAGAAGACAACAAAGCCAACAACAATAAATAAATAATAAAAAAAAGGTAAAAACCTGAATCATACATAAACAACATATCAAAAATATATTTTTTAGTTTTTTGCAAACAACACAAACAAAAATCAGCAACAAAAACAACAACAACAACAACAAGAAGCGACAACAACGACGGCAATCGAAATACACTTGAACGTGAGTGAAACAAAATTCATGACCCACTTTATATAAAACGCTTTTTCTTTCATCCATGACCCACTTTATTATTTGTAGCAATGATTGTTTTTGTTGTTGTTGTTGTTGCTTAGCGTGCGGGCGAACTGCGCTGCTGAGAAACTAACTGACTAACTGAATGAGCAAGTGAGAGACAGCAAAGCATACATATGTTTTATTCAGACAATTAGTTGCTAAAACGCAGGCTTAAAAAAAATATAACTAAAAAAAAATATGAAATAAAATACATAAAAAAATTTGCGCGAAGCGCACAGCTGAGCGGAAAAGCTGCTGGGCAAGAGCGGCAATAAAACGTAGAGAAGAGATGAGAAGCAGGCAAATGCGGTTTAGCTGTGAGAGCGTATGATTGTGTGCGTTCACAGTGTGTCTGCGTATTTGTGTGAATGTCAGTTGAATAGACAGACAGGTAAAAACACTTAAAACAGTTTTAAGTAGTCATAGCAACAAAAACTACAGCAAGAGCAACAACTAGCAACAACGGTGCATGGCCAAGTGCAGTTAGCCATGGTGGGAATTAAAAGCAAAATATGCTACATAAAACAATAGTACTTAATAATGACTGAAGTTTGGCTAACCAAAAGTTCTTAACTAACTTGGAACGACAGTTTTTGATGGGAAGAACAAGCGCGAGCTCCTATGGAGAGCCGTAGCTTACGAGTAGAAGCCACTTGGCTAATTTCGTGATTCGAGCGGAACTGCTATATACATACGCTTTCTTTCAGAATCTATCAAAAATTTTCAAGCTACTAATGTTTCGAATAATATATGGGCTTACAAACACTTGTCACAGTCTCTTGCAAAAAAAGAACGACAATTTTCGAACCACCGAACAGCGATTCCAGTAACAACTTTTCTTTGAAGATAACAAATAATACTACATTTCTCACAAAATTTTAGGACTTTGAATTATAATCAATCAATCAATCAATCAACAATTTTAATAATTGACCTGCAGATCAATAAACATACTAGCCGCTACAATTAGGGTTACCTGATGGTCCGAGTGAAAAAAGCGGACATTCCACAACTGACTGATATTGATTTTCGAAACGCTGTACATAAGTAGCTCGTGAACTTATTATATTCGAAGTCTTTCAACTGGACCGCTATTATGTTACGCACGGTCTGTACGGACAATATATTCCGCTCATCAGTCCATTGAGTTCTATGAGCGAAAAAATGAGCTCAACTGTTGCATTGGAAGCGGGAATGGCGAAGAAATTTGGTCAATTGTTAATATATCACCATGCGATGCAACATTTTTATTTGCAGCGAAGAAACAGATTTGATCTTTGCTTGACTGATCAAAAAATCCAAAATCCTCTTTTTTAGAGCTAAAAAATTCATTCAAATTCATGATTTGATCGAAAAGTAGAGTCATCGATGATGTCGTTATATAAAAAAAAGTTTTCTCGACAGACGACATTTCGATTTGATTTCTCCAAGTATGTGACTGCTTGACTATAAAAGTTGAAATCTTATTTTTCAAAATGATCACATTCATTCTTAGCCTTCACTTCGGATTTTCGAGAGAATACTTTAAACTTTTAAAGACAAAAATTTGTGTTCGAATCTGTTCCGCAAAGACTTGAAAACAGAATCAATCACCTCCAAAGTTTCCAAAATGCTGTTAGATTCTTTTTCTAACGCTAAATGTTCGTTATGGAAAATTGACATAAAAGAGAGGACGAAATACAAAAAACATTCAGAAAGATGGCGTACGTTAAAGTCGGGCGCGGACGACTTTGGGATACCCTTTACCACTGCTTGCAATCAAATCCGGTAAATTGCTTAAGAACACCAAAAGACATTTGATTGCCAAATTATATTATGATACCTTCATAAACAACCAAAAACAGACGAATTTTTAATCAAAAACTTTTTTTCGACCGATCGGCCCTATGGGAGCTATATGATATAGTCAACCAATTTTGATCAAATTTGGTACAGTGCTTAAGAACTCTAAAAAACTTCTTAATGCCAAATTTGGTTACAATATCTTCACAAACAAACGAAACACAACGAATTTTGTACAAAAAACAAATTTTCGACCGATCGATCCTATGGGACCTATATGATATAGTCAACCGATTTTGATAAAATTTGGTACAGTGCTGGGGGTTTCTAAAAAACTTCCGATTGCCAAATTTGGTTATGATATCTTCATAAGCAAACGAATTATCCATCTAAAACTTTTGCTTTTTTTCGAGGTCCTCTGAAACACCCCTATGGGAGCTATATAATGTAGTCGCGATATCAAAAAAATAAAATAAACTTGTCTCCTATGGATTAATAAGGGATCTTATCTGAAAGTTTGGTTGCTCTAGCTCTTACCATCTCTGAGATCTAGGCGTTCATACGGACAGACGGACAGACGGTCAGACGGTCAGACGGTCATGGGTATATCGACTTCTCTAGTCACTCTGATCATACTTTAGGTAACTTTGGGGGGTCTCCGACTTCTCCTTCTGTACGTTACATACATTTTCGGCTTGCACAAACACAATATACCCTTTGTACCATACGGTACAGGGTATAAAAATCGCTTACAAATAAATTTTTTATGATTTTAGTGGGGTTCTCTTGGAACAGAAAATATGATTTTAAACCTTCAAAAATTTTCGAAATGCGTTCAACTGCGGGTTTGTTTTCGTACTCTGATCCACTATTGTGGAAAATGCACTTAAATACTAGGTAAAAGATATGAAATTATTTATGACAAAAGTTGATCGGTCTAATCGAGCATAAAAAGCAAACATTTCTGCAAAAAAGCGAACATGAGACAGAAAAAGCGAAAATCTTCGCTTAAAAGCAGAGACATGGTAACCCTGGCTAAAATGAAAGACTCAAAAGTCACCATAATAGGCTGGCAAAAGAGCTGCCTAATGAGAATCCAATAAAAAGGCTCAAAATAATATGTTTTAATAACCTGATTCAACATGATATGAACTGAATCTCCGCCATAAGATGCCCGGTAATGTTAACCAATTCTTGGCCTTCTGTTGGGTACACAGCTGTGGCCCCTTTTATGATAACTCCAGCTAGTCAGGCTGGATTGGCGATCAAAAATTAGTAAACTGCGATTCATAAAAATTTATGTATTTTTGATTATTTAATTGAAATTCTATTAAGTTTTAGAAGAAGATTTAGTTGAAGCAGAATTCAGAATGCGTCACAGAATCTAAAAAGAACGTGAAATTTGATTTTCTTGATTTCGTTTTGCAATCTGCTTAATTAAGTGGTACTAACTAAATGCTTACTTTTTTAGATTCTGTAGCGTAAAGCATAAATTCTAGGCTATCTGTGAAGTTACTGCATTTATTTTGAAACCAAGAACGTCTTGAGTTTTCTGGGGCACTCTTCATAAAGTACAAACAAACAAAATGCTTACAAAAACAAATAGCACTCGTTCATATCTATAACTTTTGCCACATTTAACCTACTTGGCTATCGCCAATATTTTGGTGACTCATTTTAGGCAGTCAAAGAGTTAGGACAAACCTACTTAAAAGCGTTTCGACTTTTTCAAGCACTTCTTCTTCTTCCAGGGCGTTGACAGTCCGTGTAGGACCTAAGCCTGTTCTATAACAGCATTCCACTTTTCTTTATCTCTTGCTCTGTCTTTCCAATTAGTGATTCCAATTCTTCGTAGATCTTCCTGTATTCCGTCTATCCATCTCTTACGTGGTCGAGCTCTTCTTCTTCTTCAAGCACTTAGTTCAGTAAAATTTTATTTACAAATATTTCAATGTTCACATTTGGGAAAATGTTGTGAAAAGGTGCAAAGAATGAAACTGGCAGAATTGGAGAACAGCAAATTTTGTATCAATGAAGATGACCAGATACTCCTGGAAAGGTTTTTCGAAATCGTTCTATATTATACACTTACTTTGCATAGATGATGATGAAAAAATATTTCTGCAAGTTTCTAAAAATACGGATTTCGAGGTAGTTACATCATCAATTCAAACTATCGAAATCGGTAATCGGAAATACTTATGGTACTGGCTGAATAAGTCAAAAAAAATTCAAAAATTCAGAATTAATTACTAATTAGTTGTGCAGATTACGGATTGCAAGTACATTTGCAAGTTTGGAGAAAACTTTTACGAGGGTGGTCCGATAAGAACTTAACCTACAAAAATTTGGAAAAGTTGCGATTTATTTTTCAATATAGTCTCCTTTTAGTTCGATACACTTGAACCAGCGATGTTCCAACTTCTTTAACCCGTCTGAAAAATACGTTTTCTCGAGGTGTGCCTCGCCGTGGCTAGTGACTTTTTCAAGTTTGAAAACGAAACACGATTGTAAATTTCTCTTGCGATAGTAGCGCCATCGGGCGTTGAGGCTAAGTACTTATCAAACCACCCTCGTATTTCCTTGGACCAAATTTAACAAAAAAAAAAATAAAAATTTGATAATAATGAAATGTCTTTTTATTATTTTACGATTCGAATATGGCTAAAAATTCGTCATCAAACTATAATAATAATAAAAAGTTATCGATGGCACTCACGTAAAAATGTTCCCAAAATAAAAATTTTCTCTCTTAAAATCAAAAATATCAAAAATAAAATATTTTTGATATTGCATAGTTCACTTCTCTTGCATTTTATGCGAATTAAACATGCAACTAATGACAACGATAACAACAACAAAAGCTAAATCAACAAAAACGATAACGATAATAACAACATAAACCGATATATATGTACATACAACAAGTATGCAAATTATGCAGCTACTGTTGTACATTGTTGTTGTTTGTCGCACTTTGGCTAGTGTCGACATTGTTGTTGTCGTAGTTATCGTTGTTGTTGTCGTCATCGTTATAGCCATCGTTGTTGTTGTTTTTATTGTTTATTTTATTTTGTATTACATTTTCATTGCAATTTTGTTGGCAGCAACGACTTTGTGGCCCAGTCGGTGGTTTTAGCCAAGCTGCATTGATGTTGTTGCAATTGTTGTTTTTGTAATTATAATTGTTGCCGCTGTTGTTGTAACTGGTACTCTCACTCATTTGCAATTAATTGACACTGGCATATTGGTGACATGTTTGTTTACTTGTATTTGTGTGGGCTCTGTCGTATTACCAATGCACAGTGGGCGAAATTCAATGTAAAGTAAATTTACTTTCCAACTAGGGTTGATTAAAAAAAGGTTGTTTTTAGTTTACCAAATAAACAGCTCTTGCGTTAACCATATATAAACGTGGGTATACACAAACTTGTGTATTAATGCAGAAATGCAGAAGTGCCCAGCTTGCTTTGAAAATGTTTTGCACTACTTGTTCGACCCAGACACTTGAATATGAACTTCTGCACTAAATAGTGTTGTAAAACTTGCAAATACTTACCAGTGTATAAATATTTTTTAAAGTCTTTATTTCGGTATTATTTAGTGCTTTAAGCATGATTGCAAATTAAGCAGCTGTTTGTAAAGAAGCACCAAGAATAAAGAAACCAGTGAATTGTCAGAAAAAAAACATAAGTTTTAAAATTGTCTAATATAATTTTTGTACTTTATACAAAATTTGTGTAAAGCTTAATTCAACTGCAATATATGTTGATCTCTTTAATAAATATGCGAATAACTATAATAACATATTGTATAAAGTCCAAAATAATCAATAGCTTTTTGTAGACTCCTTACATTTCGAAAGAATTACAAAATGCTCTACTCTGCAAAATTGTATCTTTTATTCTTTTCAATGTAATTTTTGTCACAAAACATTTCTAAATCAAAGCACGCCGGTTATCAGTTGTAAACAGCTGATTGTGCACTATTTTAAGGGTTCACATGTTCTTAGGTCTGGCTCTTGTGCATCAATGCACAACTTCGTGAACACGCTAAGAGTTTTATTGATCAAAAACAAATTCTAAGTTATAGCCCACAATAATCTATTCAATTCAAACATATACTTTATTTTTTTTTAATATTAGTTTATACATTTATTTTTGTAAAATTATATTTTAAAGAAAAAATAGGGATGCAAAAGCATTAAAATTAAACTAAAATTAAAAAAAAAATATTTTTTATATTAATTTTCGATACAGCCTATCCAATAATAACAATTTATCAAATAATTAAAAAAAATATATCAAAATTCTTCATAAATGAAAAAAATAAAAATAAAAAAATGTGGTACAGTCGAGGCGGTGCCCGACAGTGGAATACCCTGTACCTTTTGTCTCGCAAACAATTTTTCCTGCATATTCCTTCTACGAACTTTCCAATTGGAATTTTTTTTTTTTTGGTGAAATTCGATATTTATACCTATAAGTTCCCTAAATTTTTACCGATTTTGATGAAACTCGAATGTTACGTCAAAGAAGTTATTTTAAGTATATGGGGTAAGTTTCAAGTTGATATGTTGAGGGGTGTGGGAGAAAACACGGTAAATCGATTGCGGGGGGTGGTGGGACCGCATCGATAAAATTTGGATGTGGATTTGTTCATTAGAGCCACATGAATCAGCTTACCAAAAATTGTGATTCTGGGTCACTTGTAACCATAATTATGAGGAGTCAAATATTTACGCAGTTTATAGGCAAGGGTGGTGAAATTTGTACATTTTTGACTATAACTTTTTCTGTATTTGTCCGATTTTGTTCATTTTTTACACATAGATGCATGTATCCACAACGCATCGCTCTGTTAAATTAAATGAAAATATTAAACGGTGTGGCTAAAAACCGCGAAAATCTACAGCGGGGGAACGGGGAAAGATATTGACATGATTTAACAAACTTCATCTGCTTAGGAAATATGCGCACCAGCTGGTAAAGTTTCGTGTCTCTAGCTCTTATAGTCACCGAGATCTAGGCGTTCATCCGGACGGACGGACGGACGGACGGACATGGCTCAATCGCTACCCGAGGTTATGATAAGCATTTTGGTATAAGGGACTTGGGGTCTGCCACGCCTCCTTCTGTCCGTTACATACATTGCACAAATCTAGTATACCCTTTGTACCTATAGGTACAGGGTATAAATAGTGTAAAAATTTTGAGATTAGTTCTTAGAAAGAATAAAAGTTTTTACGACAGATGTATTTAATTTTGTATACTACTTATCATTATTTCATTGAATTAAATGGATCACAAGACAAGGAAACGGTAACGGAAAATAAATACTAGCCCAAAATAATCATAAAGTATCCGATCCCAGAGTTTTTTAAAATAATTCTAACCGCCTTGATCACTTGTCAATTTTCATCTTCTTCAATGTGTTAAGAAATTTCTTAATCCCAAACATTTTAAAATGCAGAACCGCTAAGATTCTCGTCTCGGTCCCATTATTAGTATAAAAAAAAATAACCTTATACCTTCTCTTATTTTTGCGATTTTCATGTACCTCAAGACATAGGTTAAAAATGATTTCTAC
The DNA here is from genome assembly GCA_949987675.1 of Chymomyza fuscimana. NCBI lineage: Eukaryota > Metazoa > Arthropoda > Insecta > Diptera > Drosophilidae > Chymomyza > Chymomyza fuscimana. The sequence continues at coordinate 37,220,409 of OX465088.1, read as the reverse complement.
TATTACAAAGTAAAGATCTAGATTGAAGATTATTAAATAATATCGATTCAAAAAGTGTTGACTTTCATTCATTTACAAACACTTTAGCGTGTAAAAATTTATATTTAGTTATTTACCAAACGCGCCCACTGTGCAATGCTCTCACAGCATATAGCTGTCAAAATGGCTGTTTCTTGTTTTTGCTGGTTAGTTGTTGTAATTGACGCTTGTTTTTAGCCTCAATTAAAATTTGTTAGCTCGCACAATTTGCATGACAAGCATCAAAAGATGTTAAATATTGACGGGCCTATAATGGCAAAAATAATCTACATATATGCATAAAAGATTGCACATAGTTTTAAATGCGCGCTTTAAAGTTTCACATGCTCAGTGTGACCGTAGCTTAAACTTCACTTAAGCATGACTCAGCGAAAAGCGAAAATACTCGTGCACACTTAAAAGCTTCAATGGGCAAATTTCACAATTTCAGCATAATTTTAGCATTGATTGCCACTGGGTAAGCTCACAAGGCAACATCACGTAGACTCAACAACTACAAAAACAAATCAAATTTTAAGCTATGCTCTGGGAGACTTCCATAAGGTCTCACACAATAATAATATATATACCTACTCTTTTGAGTTTATTTCATAATAATATTGGGCTACCGTGCGTATGAGTAATTTTATTTTTCCTGCATTGTGCGTGAAAGTTTATTTGTCTAAGCGAGTAGGCAACAAAAAAAATTGGCACCAAAAAGTGCGTGCTATTAAAATCATCATTAAATTAAATGTCATAAACATATTTTTATAATATTTTTTATTTTTATATATGTACTTGTTTTCTTTTTTTTTGCAACGTACTTGAAAACATGAAAACATTTTTGTTTGCTTATAATGAGTCATATATGTTTGGTTGATTTACGAACGACCTTGCCAAGTATGTGAGAAAACAGTAAAATATAAAAATAATATAAAAAAATAATGTTGAGGCGTTAAACTTGCGAAAATATGTTAGGATTGTGATTAGATTTTTTTTTATAAAATATTAAAAAAATATTAGAAGAATTTTTTTATGTTTGTTTTTGCAAAAATATAGACAATCAATACATTAACTCTTCGAAGTCTTGATTAATTTTGATTTAACAAAAAACAAATTTTTTAATTATAAAACATTTTTTTTGTGCCTATTTTTTTGAATTTTTATGATAAATCGTTAGCAGTTCGATTTGTTATTAAAATAAAGAAAGTTAGAACAAATTTTTGAATAGTTATGATAATTTTTTTTATTTTAAAAATGAATAAATAAAAATTAAACAAAAAATACATCAAACTCGAAATGTTGATAAATAATAATTTTTATTTTAAAAATAAATAATTAAACTAACTGCCTGATAACTTCCTTCACTCACTATAGTCTTTTTCCTACACAATAATCAATTTTTTAATTGAAAAAATCTTTTTTTTGTGCCTATTTTCTTAATTTTTTTATTAAATCGTTAACAGCTCAATTTATTATAAAAATAAAGAAAATAGATAATAAGCTAGAATAAATTTTTGAATAGTTTATTTTCTGAATTTTTATGATAATTTTTTTTATTTTAAAAATAAATAAATAAAAATTTCAAAAATAATTATACCCTGTACCGTATGGTACAAAGGGTATATTGTGTTTGTGCAAGCCGAAAATGTATGTAACGTACAGAAGGAGAAGTCGGAGACCCCCCAAAGTTACCTAAAGTATGATCAGAGTGACTAGAGAAGTCGATGTACCCATGTCCGTCTGTCCATCTGTCCGTATGAACGCCTAGATCTCAGAGATGGTAAGAGCTAGAGCAACCAAACTTTCAGATAAGATCCCTTATTAATCCATAGGAGACAAGTTTATTTTATTTTTTTGATATCGGTACTACATTATATAGCTCCCATAGGGGTGTTTCAGAGGACCTCGAAAAAAAGCAAAAGTTTTAGATAGATAATTCGTTTGTTTATGAAGATATCAGAACCAAATTTGGCAATCGGAAGTTTTTTAGAAAACCCCAGCACTGTACCAAATTTTATCAAAATCGGTTGACTATATCATATAGGTCCCATAGGATCGATCGGTCGAAAATTTGTTTTTTGTACAAAATTCGTTGTGTTTCGTTTGTTTGTGAAGATATTGTAACCAAATTTGGCATTAAGAAGTTTTTTAGAGTTCCCAAGCACTATACCAAATTTGATCAAAATCGGTTGACTATATCATATAGCTCCCATAGGACCAATCGGTCAAAAAATCGTGTTTTGTACAAAATTCGTTGTGTTTCGTTTATTTGTGAACATACCATAACCACATTTGGCATTAAGAAGTTTTTTAGAGTTCCCAAGCACTGTACCAAATTTGATCAAAATCGGTTGACTATATCATATAGCTGCCATAGGGCCGATCGGGCAAAAAACCTGTTGTGCACAAAATTCGTTGCGTTTCGTTTGTTTGCAATTTTTGCAATCAGATGTCTTTTGGAATTCTTAAGCAATATACCGGACTTAAATGCAGTGCAGTTTCTTGTTTTGAATTTTAATCTTATTTCAGGATGCCTCTTAAAATGGCCCTTCAACCTAAAAAACCATTATTCAACAAAACTAAACTCAAATCTCAATAGAACTTTTTCAAAAACGTTTTCAGGTTTGGTGAAAATCGTCTTTCTTGAAATACGATTTATCTTAAAAAAAATTGTTTGCTTATATACCTTGATCCACTTAGCCCTGATTATTTTCATAAATTTTTAAAATTAAAACTACAAAAATAATTCAATGTTAAAATTTTTGGAAGTGGAACGAACTCAAGGCACCAACTTTGGGAGGTTCTTTCAAATTTTGCCCGAAAAGAAGGCAAAGTTTGGGAATTATTTGTGGCATGATGAAAAGACATACAAACTTCCTGTTTTGATTGTTAAATGCGATTTTTATTGTACAATAATTGGAAATTTTTTTTTTCGACAAAATTAAAAATGGCGGCTCTTGTCTGCCTCTGCACGCAGAATATCTTCCCCGCATTTCAGCTCTTCAGCCTCTTGTAGTGAACCGAAATGAAAAATGTTTTTTGTTTATTGAAGTTTATGAAATTCTCTATGCATTATACTTAATCTGAATGACTTTTGACGAAAAATTAACTGAAATGTGGACGTTCGAAAAAAAAAATTTGTTTTTTTTCACTTTTTTTGTGATTTGACCTTGCTTAAAAATAACAATTTAACACTTTTTCAGGTATATTGTTAGTATAAGGCAGTACCCAGTCCTTCTGTTCCACAATTTATCAACTAAATAAATTTGTCTTAAAAACGGAATAGATAATAAGTTAACTGAACATAAAAATTTTAAGCAGTAGGATTCAGAGATCCAGATCCAGATCCAGAAAAGGTAAACAAAAATTGAGAAACTGCGTTCCCAGACTTCCTTTTCAAACCATTCCTAAAAATTTGTCAAAAAATTCCATAAAAACAGAATTCACTAAAACTTTCTTAAAACCGAAACTATAGAACGAACTAAACATACAAATTTTAGAAAGTAGCAACCAAAGATGCGGATTGAATCAAAATGATAGAGAAAAATTGAGATAGTGCATCTGCGGCCCCACTTTATTAGATTATTATTACTAGAGAAATCACTGCAGGTGCCTCGCAGTCTAGCTGCGAATTTTTTTAAAGCATTTCTCTAAAATAACGAATACTATAAACAAATGATATAAATATTTTTTATTTACTATAATACTAGGCAAACTTGAACAAGGTTCTTGCTGACATTGAAAATGTCTTAATTTTAAATGAAAAGTGAAAATAAATGAAAAACGATTTGCAAATTTTCACTATTCATTTGAATACATAGCCCCGCAGATGTTTGATGAGTAGCCAAATGTTTGTATATAAAAAAAAATGAGTAACAAACAAAATAAAAAAACAAATACTCTCAATAAGAGCGTGAAAATGCTTCAACAGCTATTTATACTCGAATGATATGATAAGTGGGAATATATAACACATATATGTATATAATTGTACAGCATACTTTTCTGAATGTATTATATGGTGGTATTGCCTTTATGCAGTGGCGTAGACTGGTTGGGAGAGGGGTATTAAGGCAATGCACATTCGTAGCCTAGCTGACGAAGCTACAAATAATTTATTTTAAAAAAATATACGTATATATAAAAAAATTTATTTTTTAATTATGTATTTATTTATTTATTCAAAGTTGCTCCCTTTATTATAATTTAAGTATGAAAAAATATCCATGAATATGGATGATCGTGTCCCTAACACGTAGGGTTAAGCTTTTAATAATTTGAAATGCTTTATATACTTTATAGTAAACTTTTTAATCTAATTTTCAATAATCTAATAATAATAATAATCTAATTTTCAAATAATATGTTGTATATGCTCCCAACTCGTATCCTTTTCCAATGCAAAAAGCAATCTACGCCATAGCTATGCATATAACTAATGTATATATGTACTTTTATTAATGTACATTGATAGTCAGGCAAGCAGCAATCAACAGCAATAATTATAATTTAATTAATTTATGCTGCGCTTTTGCTTTAGCTTTAATTAAGCGCATCAATCATACGCACCGTAGCACCATTGACAACGAACAACGTTTGAAAAATTGTAACAAACAGCAGCGGACAACAAGTAACATGATAATAATCACTAAAATCATAATGATGGTATTAATGATGAAGATGATGATGATGTGCACGATAATGACAATGATGATGAACAACATACCAAGCTGCCACATTAAAGTGTCGCCTGTCAAAACATGCAAAAAGCGAGCCAACAACAAACAGCAAAGAATCCGCACAATTATTGCGCTTGTCAAGAGTCGGAGTGAGCCAAGAGAGCGCCTCTACACGACATACATAGGCTTGCTTATATAGTATATACATATATTATGCTAGCGTACAGTGCATCAAAAAAGTTTTCGTATAGACTTTTTTATTAAATTTACCTATAAATACATTTCTTTTAGGCATTTTTTTTTTCGTATAGCCCTTTTTTTAAATTTGCCTTATGAAAAATCCAGACGCGGAATCCATATGCCCGAAAACATTTTCAAATATTAAGCTTATTAAACTATTCTTCTGCTAAAGCCATATGTCAGTTCTCATTCTTTTATTTTTGTTTGAAGTTTTACGCATATAAAAAGAACACGCTTTGGATTCCACTTAAATATATATGTTTTATTTTATCCATAATTTGAATAGGTCCTATTAAAATATTTTATGTTATGACATATTTATGTATAGACTTGTATGAAGTACTTAAAAACTCAGAAAAACATGCTAAACAAAATTTCTGTATTTCTTAAAATATCATGACCAAATTTATGTCAGTTGTATCTTGTTTTAGACTAAACATTTGTGTGAAGTTTGACCAAAATTGAACCAGTTTTTCATGTAGCTACCATACAAAATTGAGCCAGTATCCCTGTATCCCTGTTTCTGTATTTTTTAAAATATCATTACCAAATTTATGTCAGTTGTATCTTGTTTTAGACTAAATATTTGTGTGAAGTTTGACCAAATTTGAACCACTATTTCCTATAGCTACCATACAAAATTGAACCAGTTTCCCACGCAGTCAAACTCGTGCACATCTTTCTGGATGGTTGTATATATCTTATTCATTATAAGAAGTTTAAAAAAAAAACCCATGTATTTGCAGTGAGGTTTGTTATAGAGAAATTCCACTATATTTGCTTGTGCCAAGACTCTTTTGACTCACTGTATATGCTCGTACTTATGTACGTCACTCATTTTAGCACGAAAGGCGGGAAAAATTCGAAGCACCGGGCGAAACTGCAAACGTCCGTCCATTCACAATTTGGCTAGCTGCCCGTCGAGTTACTTGTTACCCGCCCCCGCCCATTGCGGACAGCTGCCTTTTTTTTTTTTTTTTTTTTTTTTTGTTTTTGTTCTCTCTGTTGCACATAATTCGTACTCTTCGTTTTTGCTTGCCTTTTGTTTGTGGTTCTTCTTTTTGCTATTCCTTTATGCTGATTACATCTGCTGCTGCGAATGTCCCAATGTCTGTAATTATTTCGCTTGCATTTTGCCTTAGTATTAAACTTCGCGTTCTGTTTAATTTTTCCTTTTCGTTTTTTTTTTCTTCTTGCAACCAACAAGTTTTGTGGCGCTCTCTTTGCGGCCTGCTATGCCCACTTCGTTATGCATATAATGTAATTAAAAACTTAAAAAAAAAAAAAATTTTTAAAAAAAATAAAGAAAAGTAAAGAAAAGAAGTTAAGCTTACAGTGGACAGTGAGCACTGGGCACTTGCTGGGTGGTCCCAGGTTGCTATAGGCGTTGATTTGTGAGCTTTATGCTCTCAATGAGAGTACCCTAACTTTATCTTAAAACTTGAAATATGTATTCTTTCAAAAAAAAAAGTGCTGCCTTCGATGTTTTTAACAAAAATCAACGATGTATCCATATATCGAAGTTTAAATTCAGATAATAGAAGGAATGAATATTCTGTTTCGGTCAGAATTTTCGTCTTTTTAAAATTTAAGACTACCGCTAGCATTAAAAGAGTATTAAAGAACTTCTAAGATGCTTAGGTTACCCTTTGCTGTTTTTTTCTAGCTTTGTTTATTTCTTGTTTGTTTGCTTCATGCTTCGTTGGCCAACTGACTGAGTAAGTTGTGCCTCAAACTGCAGTTGAAACTTTGATACTGCGCTATACCGCCCACTTTAGGGGCGTGTATATCTGAAAGTAAGCTTTGAAATGATTTCATGATTTCAAAACCTACACACATTGTGTTCCAAATTCAATTTTTTTTCGCTCAAATTTCGTGACTAATTAGAATTTCCATTTAAACAACAAACAACACAAAGTTTTTAAGTGGTTTTTGCAAAAACGAACAAAAATAATAATAATAATAATAAGTAAATAATATGCCACACTTTGAGTAAATAAAGTAAACAATTAATCACGTAACCAAATACATTAAAAATGTAAGACAAAAAGCAGCACGACGGCCAAGCAAAGTTGTTCTGGCAACCACTTGAAATCCCAAAACAAAGTTTTTTTTTGGTGGGGGGGTCCAGCATAAGTGCCAGAGAAGCTATCTGGTTCTGGAGCTGACAGCATTAATTTGACTCACATTACGGTTGGCAACAGCAAAATGCCAAAACAGCAGGCATTTGGTTCCAGGCCCCAAAAATTTTTGTAATGGGAAGCTGTATGTGGCAACTGTTTAACTTAAGGCGGCAAGGTGAAGCTCTGACTAAAGGTTAGTTCCAAAATAGCTGGGAAAATAAACAGAACTATGGGAACTACTCTTAAGATCTAAGGTGCTAGTTTTTATATATTGGACGGCATTTTATTTAAGCAAGATCTAAGAATTAATTTATCTGTTTCTTAACAAAAACCATTCTGATGGCAGATCTTGAAAAAGAAGAAACCTAAACTCACATTTCGGATATTCTCATTGGAGTAAAGCCAATCATGTAAATATTTTTTGTAAGATGTTATAAAATTTTTTGAAGGTCCTTTTGACAGATAACAAATAAAAAAAAAAAAAATTTCGGATATCAAATTTAATTTCAAATGCATGATTTAGCAGCATTTATAATTTCTTCTTTTGACAAGCCGATAAAATCGATTAACCGATATTAACTAAGGCAAAATAATCGAAAGACGAAACAGATGATGAAATCCAATTCTCAAAGAACAAATTAATTTTTTAGAAAGAGTTGAGAGCAGATTCTGTCCAGCTTATGGTATCCTGTAACCATAAAACAAGTCAAGTAAATTTTAATTAAATATTAATATATACTCTCTTAATGTTGTTTTTTTCTTTTTACGATTTTTTTTTATTTTTTAATTTGTAAAAGCCTCAGGCATGGCTTTTTAAATTATTTTTGCCTTTGTTATTATTCGCCAAGGCCAAGTAATTTTGGTCTCATCTTGTGTGTAGGTTATTCTTAATTAGTCTGTCTTTGGGAAGATAGTTGAGAGGAGATAATTAAAGCACCTTCTCTATTGTAACCGTACCCACAAATAACTTTGCGTAATCGGACTTTTAGCCAAAATTGTATTATATATGTTGGAGAAAAAAACGATCTGGCTGTCTGGCAAGCTTACAGGAGATGCTTGAAGTAGTGCTGGAAGTAGCATCGATGTTATATCGATGCATCGATGTTTTTTATTTTTTTCCCATCATCGATATTTTTATTTCGATTATCGACCAAATCCTATTATTCGCTTTTTTAGAAAAAAAAAACAAATCTCAAAAGATCCGAAATAGTAGGGCTGACTCAATCTTGGCACTTCGATAATATTTTAATGTCGAAAACTTAGATTCAAGCATGTGCCCATTGAATTACTGGAAGGTAATACCTTTTAAAATTTAGCAGGGCTGGCAATCTAGTGAGCGACAAGCGGAGTTCGCTGAAATAAAAAAAATATTTAATAACCATAATGAATGGATCTCAAATTAGTTTAAAGATTATGAGACTGCAATTCTGGCTGGAACAGAAAATTTTTTTGTTAAAACTCACAGGCTCACAAAAAAAAGTGGTTTAAACTTTACATGTGACAGAGGTACGTACACCTTATGGACTTTGGGCTGCTGAATCCGAATTCCAAAAAACCCCGATCCAAGAGTTCTTAGATAATATCCAAATTATCTCGTTTTTTGGGATTTTTTAGTGGTTATCTCATAACCCGTGTGTAAAGGAGTTTTTTAGATTTCGGATTCTGCTGCTCAAAATCCATAAGGGATGCCTCTGTCACCTGTTAAGTTTACACCACTTTTTTTTTGGGGTCTGTATTATCTTTTTTCTATGCTTATTTTTCTATGAAATGAAATTAATTTTTGAAAGATCTTAGACTCGAAATGTTCGTAAAAAAATTCTCTTTCAGCTTAAAGCTTAACATAATTTTGAAAAAAATTTTTCGTTAATAAAAAGCAAATCAAAAATTTTTAATTTTGAAAAATTGTCCAAAATTACACTTTTTTTCGAATTTGGTTGCTTGTAACTTCTATAATTTTTATACCCTGTACCTATAGGTACAAAGGGTATACTAGATTTGTGCAATGTATGTAACGGACAGAAGGAGGCGTGGCAGACCCCAAGTCCTTTATACCAAAATGCTTATCATAGCCTCGGGTAGCGATTGAGCCATGTCCGTCCGTCCGTCTGTCCGTCCGTATGAACGCCTAGATCTCGGTGACTATAAGAGCTAGAGACACGAAACTGTACCAGCTGGTGCGCATATTTCCTAAACAGATGAAGTTTGTTGAATCATGTCAATATCTTTCCCCGTTCCCCCGCTGTAGATTTTCGCGGTTTTTAGCCACACCGTTAAATATTTTCATTGAAATTTAACAGAGCGATGCGTTGTGGATACATGCATCTATGTGTAAAAAATGAACAAAATCGGACAAATACAACAGAACTTATAGTCAAAAATGTGCAAATTTCACCTCCCCTTGCCAATAAACTGAGTCAATATTTGACTCTACGCAATTATGGCTACAAGTGACCTAGAATCACAATTTTTGGTAAGCTCATTCATGTGGCTCTAATGAACAAATCCACATTCAAATTTTATCGATGCGGTCCCCCCACCCCCCGCAATCCATTTACCGTGTTTTCTGCCACACCCCTCAACATACCAACTTGAAACTTACCCCGTATACTTTAAATAAGTTCTTTGTTGTAACATTCGAGTTTCATCAAAATGGGTAAAAATTTAGGGAACTTATAGGTATAAATATAGAATTTCACCAAAAAAAAATAAATTCCAATTGGAAAGTTCTTAGATGGAATATGCAGGAAAAATTTTTTTGACACAAAAGGTACAGGGTATTCCACTGTCGGGCACCGCCTCGACTGTACCACATTTTTAATATTAATATTCAGGATGAACTGAAATAAGTACCCAAAACATGTTTTTCGAAAATATCTCGAAAACGGTGCTTAAGAAAAAAAAAAGGTTGCCATTTTCGTGTTTCTCGACCCCAAATCACCCTAAAAAACACTTTTTAGGAAGGTTCATTTTTCGTGTAAACTAGTGTAATTGACTTTTTTTTTTAAGATCTATAGAAAAAGCTGTCTGTTTCACTTATTTTTAAAATGTTTTGGAAATTATAAGGTTTTCTGCCCGCATTTTAAAGATCTTACAATCTAACCAGCAGTTTTAATATTTGACAAGTTTTTAAACTTAAATCAAGTATGATTTTATATACATTTTTTGTTATTGTAATTTATATAAAAAATTTAATCGTGGCATTCAATCTTTCTGCATATTTTAATTAAATGCGTTTAAATATTTTGGTTTACTATTTTAGCATACATTTCGTGCAGCTGTTTTCAAAAACCACACCGATAAAATGCGCTATTTCGAATAAAATAAAAATAAAAGCCACAAAAAAAAAACACATAACATAAATTCCCGCATAGTTTTCGTACAGGTCTCCATAGTACTTATCAATGCAAATTAATTAGCAAACCCCAGCAGTAATCAAGTCAGGCCATTAATGACAATAGAGTGTGTGATGAAGCGAGGAGCAATATGCACAGTGGGCATATTTGAAAAACATTTGCATTGTGATAAGCAAACACAGGCAAGGCCAAACGAGCAACCCAAACGAACTGAACTGAAACACGCGTAAAAGAAATTCCAAAATTTGAATTACAAACAAAAAATGTAAAAAACTTTCCATTAACATTTGCTTTTTTTTGGTTTAAATTACTTTACAAGTCATTCGATTTTTTTAATAGTTTTTCCATAGTTTTTCAATTTTCAATATTTTTTATTTTCAAACTTTTTTGTTGCTCTTCTCATTTCATGTATCTAATTTAATTCTTGTATCTTATTTAATCCAGACACTAAATTAAGTGAAAATGCAATAAATTGGAGAGAAAAGATTATGAGATAAATCTTTAATGAGTTCTTTTATATGGATTTCGTAAACTACCATAAATTCTTATCCATTAAACAGGTCTACATAAGCCGGGGTCATGTCAGTTGTTGGAAAGCTAAGTGTCATTTCCGAAGTAATTTGCTGCGTAGAATCAGATTCCGGAGTCAGAATTGGCCCATCACGTTAGTATTTTGAGGTATTTGAGGTTATGTAGCCGAAAACGGCGTTTTTCCTACTTTTGAGGTTATGTACAGGTTGCCAAACATTTTTGTCATCTGTCTCTCCTGTTACAACATCAAGTAAAACTCTTACCCATTAATTTAAAAGTTCAAGAGATCAAATTTTTTTCGCTAAGTTATGGCTATTCGAAGTTACGCCGTCAAAAAAATCTTGACGTGATGGTCCAATTCTGACCGCGGATTCTGATTCTACGCAGCAAATTACTTCGGAAATGACCCTTAGCTTTCCAACAACTAAACCATGTTGACCTGTGTTATTTGAGTTCCCTTCATTTAATAAAATTAGCTCCAAACCATGAGTAGTTTGGTAGTTTTTCTTTTTCTCCCAATGAAAGATGGGAGTCATAGTGGGATCTGCTCAGAACGCCGTCAAGGGTCCTCTATCATAGCATCCGTAGTCTGGGCACTTCTGGGAAAGTGAAAAAATTAACTTCTTTTTAATCTTCTCATGGGCTCTCTCTGTTCTTGTGACGTAGATGCGTTCATTGTAGCGACTATAATACGTGTTTATTTGTATTACAACGGTCTCCAAAGTAATGTGAAGTTCTTTTTTGGTGAATGTTGGAGGTACAAAACGTTTTTTCGGTATTTCTTTTTACTGCTTTCAATCCTTATAGATCCGTAATAATAAAGCAGCTTGAGGTTTTACATTCGATAATCGAGTCGAGCATGTCGAAAAATCGATTATCGATTAAAAAGTTTCGGCCTGAAAATATATTTGTGACTTAGATAGATAACGAACGAATAAATTCGGTGGTAATTTCACATATTTTTCGAAACACATTTTAATCCCGAGTTTTTTTGTGTCAAAAAAAAACCTAAGAGGTGGCATCGCTACCATTGCTACCCAATCTTGCCCTATTCGGGGACTCACTCTTTCATTAATTTGTTCAATTATTTATTTGTTTGGCAAAGATTGAAACTAAATCATGAATCTATCTCGGGTTAATCGAACTAAATTATAGTCCATATGCATATAGTCCATAACATTCGACTAACATTTAGATTTTTTTTTTCGAATTTCTTTTGCAGGCTTAGCCCAAGTGACTTACCAGATCATTGGGCCTCAGGTACAGCTAGTGCAACAGCAACAACAACATCAAGCTCAACAAACAACTCGAAACGCTCCAGCGGTAGCAGCAGCAACAACAACAGCAGCAACAACAATAACAACAACACAATTTGCAATCTGCCGCGCTCATCACCGGCCGCTGCGATCGCAGCTGTTACAGTCTCAACCTCTGGCGGTAGCGTGGTAACTGGACAGACTCCTCTGCTGCACGGTTTGGCGCCCACAACGCCACTGCAGTTAGCCACGGCAGCAAGCGGCGGCGGTGCTGTTGGCGGTGCTGTTGGTGTTGGTGGCAGTGGAGCTGGAGGGGGTGTAACTGCAGCAGCAGCCGCAGCATTGCAACAACAACGACAGCAACAATTGGCCTACTACCAGCAACAGCAGCAGCTACAACAACAACAACAACAACAACATCATCAGCAACAACAACAACAGCCACAACAACAACTTCAGGAGCAACAACAACAACAACACTCTCATCATTCTCAGCATAGCAAAGCAGCGGCTGCTGCCGCAGCTACGGCCAATATTGCAGCTGCGCTGCAACGCTCCGCCATTATGAATGCGGTGGCATCGCCGATCTCAGCAAATTCAGCGACGTCGGCACGTAAGATACGACGTAAAACGGATCCGAAGGTTAATTTGGTAAGTCAAAAGGTTGCCACGAAATGCTATCAACTTAGTTGATAAATTTATCATAGCAACAAACTAATTGAGAATATTCTCGATTCTCTTGTTTCCACAAGAGGCTGAGGATTTGTTTTTCAAATATAACGACCAAAAATTACGATTTACAACAAAAATATAATTTATTCGCAAACTTGGGAAATTTTATGAGAAATATATATGCGATTTATTTTGGATGCATTATTGTGTTTTGTGCTCATTTTTTTGGAGGTTATGAATAACACAGATGTGAGGGGGTTAAACACACCACGACTCAGTGACATTAGAAAAAGGTCAAAGAAAGCTTTTTATCGATTTTTATTGAGTTAGGTTTAGTAGTCTGCGATGTGCACAATTCGATTTAGCCCAGAGGACTTAACCCATTTTGACGCCTAGTGGGTGGATGGAAAGAGGAAAGAGGTGTGAAGCGTGCTGTTATAGTGGGCAATAGTGGCATATAAACCTCAATAAATATTTTTTGGGATCCTGGTTGCGTTTAAAAAATTACACTGGGGAACAAAAAGATGTCCTTAGCGAAATCTTAACCCATGTGAAATTCGCACTCTTTGATTTGAAAATGAAAATTTTTTTTAGTTTCTGAGTGCCCCAATAAGCCGGAAAGAGAATGTCCAATCAATATCAACTACATCCAGGCCCGCCGAGAGGTGGGGTGGAAGGTGGTGATTCCCCCCGGGCCCGGAATTATCTCAGGGGCCCGGTGTTATTACTATCGTACTTACAGAACACAATGATTCAATCTAAAGGTGTACTAGATGGGCCGGTACTTTTTCCCTCCAGGGTCCGGATTTTCTCTCTACACCCTCTACGCCCTGACTACATCTAATAATTTTAATCTATTTTTCCACCGTGAGTCTATTTTAGAAAAGATGTTAATAAAACGGGAATTTTTGGAAAAATTATTCAATTTATAATTTACAAAAAATACGAAAATTTGATCATATTTGAATTTTCATTAAAATTATGGCCAAATCTAAGTCTTCTGATGGGTACCCTACTACTAGCTACTAGCCTATAGTAACCAAATAAATTCCGATTATTTATTGAGTTATCATTTTCAGACTTTTCTTTGACAAGCCATATGTCCTAAGCAAATAAAAATATCTAAACTAATTTTTTTTTCACTCAAAGGCACCATTTTGGATTTAAAAAAAAAAGTTAGATTTTTAAAAAAAAATTTTTTTTAATTTTAAAATTTAAAATGGGATCATTGCCATATTATACGCATAAATTCACTACGAAAAACGAAAAAAAAACTAACTCCTATAACAAGCTTACAAATTTAAGGGTCATCGACTGAACCTTCCTAAATGTTTTTCGAAAACGGTGCTTAAGAAAAAAAAAAAAAAAAGGTTGCCATTTTCGTGTTTCTCGACCCCAAATTACCCTAAAAAACACTTTTTTAGGAAGGTTCATTTTTCGTGTAAACTAGTGTAATTGAGGAAGTGATGCTTATTTTAGTGATGGCACCTCGTATGGCCGACATTGTAAACAGTGCCTCGAATAACGAATGAAAAGATTTTTGAAAATTTTTGAAGCCACATGTTTTTTATTAGTTCGTAAGTCTGAAAATATTTTTAAAATATTTTGTGATATTATTAGATTCTATTTATGCTAATTTCAAGTTAGATATTTATTGATCATTTTTTTTAATTATCTTTTTTCTGAATCAACCCAAAAAATATATAAAAAAAATATATTTATAAATATATAAAAAATGGTTCATGTCTTGCGTGAATGCTTTATATCTTGCATAAAAAAAAGTCCTCTGCAATAAAAATAGGTAAAATAAATATTAATAGTATTGTGTACATTTATTTAAAAGACAAATAATAATATACTACCAATAACTTAATCAAACGAAACATTATGAAGTAATCGTAAGGTGCAGAGCTGTGCTAAGAAAGTGTTAGGGAAGTATCAGGGTATACCATGGAAAATTATAAGATATCGAAAACAAAAAATGTGAAATTGCGGGCACGTAAAAACGAAAACGAATATAATTTGTTCGATTTTTGTTTTTCGTTTTTCGGAGCACGGCTGCTTATATAAAGGCTTTATTCCATTATTGTATTAGACAGAAATTCGATGTACACCCTTCTAAATAGAATTTTGGATTTTTACTATTGTAATAATTTGTTGGTTGTTTTTTTTGGGGTTGTCAGTTTTTATGTAGACAGCTTAAAGGAACAGAACGCATATCTTAACAAAACACATAAGCAAATATAGATATCTTTTGAAATTAATGCAAATTGAAAATAATAACTTTTTGAAAAAGTCGAAATAATTTTGAAACTTAACCTTTTTTTCAGCCTCAATCACAAATCAACAAATGCAACAATGAAAAACGACGTCGCGAATTGGAAAACAATTATATTGAGCAACTCTCGGAGTTTTTGCAGCTTAACAAACGTGGGGATATGACCTCAACGAAACCGGATAAGGCAGCAATATTAAATCAAGTGGTTCGAACGGTAAGTAAAAAAAATTACTAAAAATATATCAAAATAGAAATTTGAGATAGTTCCGTCAATGGAACTTCATTACTACAGGAAAAGTAATTTGTAAGGTTAAAAAGAAGGAAGAGCACCAGTGTAATGGAACAAAGTAGTGCTGGAAGTAACAACGATGTTATATCGATGCATCGATGTTTTTTATTTTTTTCCAATCATCGATATTTATACCCTGTACCGTATGGTACAAAGGGTATATTGTGTTTGTGCAAGCCGAAAATGTATGTAACGTACAGAAGGAGAAGTCGGAGACCCCCCAAAGTTACCTAAAGTATGATCAGAGTGACTAGAGAAGTCGATATACCCATGTCCGTCTGTCCGTCTGTCCGTCTGACCGTCTGTCCGTCTGTCCGTCTGTCCGTCTGACCGTATGAACGCCTAGATCTCAGAGATGGTAAGAGCTAGAGCAACCAAACTTTCAGATAAGATCCGTTATTTATCCATAGGAGACAAGTTTATTTTATTTTTTTGATATCGGGACTACATTATATAGCTCCCATAGGGGTGTTTCAGAGGACCTCGAAAAAAAGCAAAAGTTTTAGATGGATAATTCGTTTGCTTATGAAGATATCATAACCAAATTTGGCAATCGGAAGTTTTTTAGAAACCCCCAGCACTGTACCAAATTTTATCAAAATCGGTTGACTATATCATATAGCTCCCATAGGACCAATCGGTCGAAAATTTGTTTTATGTACAAAATTCGTTGTGTTTCGTTTGTTTGTGAAGATATTGTAACCAAATTTGGCGTTAAGGAGTTTTTTAGAGTTCCCAAGCACTGCACCAAATTTGATCAAAATCGGTTGACTATATCATATAGCTCCTATAGGACCAATCGGTCAAAAAATCGTTTTTTGTACAAAATTCGTTGCGTTTCGTTTGTTTGTGAAGATACCAAATTTGATCAAAATCGGTTGACTATATCATATAGCTCCCATAGGACCAATCGGTCAAAAAATCCTTTTTTGTACAAAATTCGTTGCGTTTCGTTTGTTTGTAAAGATATTATAACCAAATTTGGCATTTATCAGTTTTTAAGAGTTCCCAAGCACTGTACCAAATTTGATGAAAATCGGTTGACTATATCATATAGCTCCCATAGGATCGATCGGTCGAAAAAAACGCTTTTTGTACAAAATTGGTTGTGTTTCGTTTGTTTGTGAAGATATTGTAACCAAATTTGGCATTCAGAAGTTTTTTAGAGATCTTCAACACTGTACCAAATTTTATCAAAATCGGTTGACTATATCATATAGCTCCCATAGGGCCGATCGGTCGAAAAAAGGTTTTTGATTAAAAATTCGTCTGTTTTTGGTTGTTTATGAAGGTATCATAATCTAATTTGGCAATCAATTGTCTTTTGGTGTTTTTAAGCAATTTACCGGAATTGATTGCAAGCAGTGGTACAGGGTATCCCAAAGTCGTCCGCGCCCGACTTTAACGTACGCCATCTTTTTATTTCGATTATTGACCAAAACCTATTACGGACAAAATATGGGCAATCAACGTCGCAGACACTTTTCGGTTTTTTTGAAAAAAACAAATCTCAAAAGATCCGAAATAGTAGGGTTGGCTTAACTTTGGCACTTCGACAATATTTTAATGTCGAAAACTTAGATTCAAGCATGTGCCCATTGAATTACTGGAAGGTAATACCTTTTAAAGTTTAGCAATGCTGGCAATCTAGTGAGCGACAAGCGGAGTTCGCTGAAATAAAAAAAATATTTAATAACCATAATGAATGAATCTAAAATTAGTTTATAGATTATGAGACTGCAATTCTGGCTGGAACAGAACATTTTTTTGTTATAACTCACTGGCTCACAAAAAAAAGTGGTGTAAACTTTATATGTGACAGACTTTGGGCAGCTGAATCCGAAGTCTAAAAAACCCCCGATCCAAGGGTTCTTAGATAATATCGAAATTTTTTCGTTTTATGGGATTTTTTGGTGGTTATATCATATGCCATGTATGAAGGAGTTTTTTGGACTTCGGATTCGGCTGCTCAAAATCAATAAGGGATGCATCTGTCACCTGTTAAGTTTACACCACTTTTTTTTGTGGCCTGTATTATCTTTTGCTTTCGTTGTATAACCTTTTGGATTGTTATTTATTATTGCTTTGCTTATTTTTCTATGAAATGTAATTAATTTTGAAATGTATATAATGAAAATATAGTTATCTCTTGGTTTGTTTGTTAATTCCATATTATTATTTGAAAATACTTATATAACTAAACCAACAGATGGCCCAATCTGAATTGATTTAAGCATTCAAAAAATGGCCGCCACATGTACTTCGATGTATCGAAACATCTGTGTATCGAAGTTAGAAAATATCGAAAACATCGATGTTGGCCAACATCGATGTTTCTCCAGCACTAGAACAAAACTATCCATTTCCTTACTCCAAAAAAAAGTGTAAACCGGGCATAACTGATCTTCCTATTCTGCTATCTTCCTTTTGAATATTTAAATTTTTAAGAGATATGCAGAACGAAAGTGATTTCCAGCCTTAATAATCACTTTGTGCTCCTCTCCATCGCAAAGGCACTTCCGAGTCCTGTCATACACACAAGTGACTAATAGTTTCATATACAATATTCATATATCTTCCTTTTAAGCTTTTACCTGCCTCATAAATATCTTAATATAATATAAATATGTATAGCAACTGTTTAAGAAAATGTTTAATCAAAGATAGAAACAAAAGAAATAGAAAAGTACTTCAGCCACGACTGTTCTAGGGACCCAAGATTGTTTTTCTTTCTTTTACAAAGTAATTATTAGTTGCAGCTTTCTTTTAAGCACCTAACTGCCTCATAAAGGTCTAAATATCAAAATCATTTTAATTACATTTTTATTAAAAACTTAATTACATCTAACGTAAAATATAAATAGTACACGCAAGTAATAAATCCAAAAACCCACTTCCGACTTCCCTAGGCTCCTAAAATTGCTGTTCTATGCCAAACAAAGTATTTATTAGTTTCATAAAAATGTAAATTAGTAAACTATAAACTATTCTCTACATAAACTACAAAACGTTACAACTAATTAAGCCCGTTCCAGCTATGGTCAGGTGTAGATGAAAGCTGGCTTGAATTTCTAATGATCAATTACAACAAATCCCCAATGTAATTTCCATGCACTTTTTCATTTAACTTTGACAACATGCGGTCAATTAAAAAGCAATTATTTTGAAATTAAAAGCCCATCGAAATAGAACTTGGAAGAATTGGCCAAATAGACCCACAAAAAGCCAATAGACTTGTAGGCTTTGCACGAACGAGCAGTGACGTAATTTCGCTTGTAAAAATTTAATTAATATTTTTATTTAATTTACATAAATTTTGTTTCGATTTCTATGGCATCGACGAGCTTTGTTGCGGCTTTTTAGATTTTATGGCATTTTAGGGTTTATTTTTTTTTTGTATGTTTTATTGGTTTCAGGTAGCCTAAGCACTTTATTATGCAAATTATGTTGCGAGGCGCCACGCTTTGGCGAACTTCAAAAACAAATGGCTTTTTAAATTGAATGCGTAAACCCAACAAAAACAACTTGAACAAAAACAACAAACACAACATACCTATATATACCTACTATATATTTTATTTTAATTTAATAATTTAGCCAGCAAAAGCTAAACAAGTGACGCCCCCTGACCAGCAAATGCAATTAAAAGCATAGGCGTTGGTTAGGGGTGTTTGCTATTTGTGAAGAGTGGGGCGCTAAAACAGCTGCTTTCAAAGGACACGCATGTCGCATTAATAATAAATAAATTAAATTAAACGCCATATAGGCAAAGGTTTGGGTTAGGGTTGGGGTTAGCTGCTAATGAGGAAGCTCTGTGGGTTTTGTTTGATTTAATTTTTTATCTCGGCACGCTGAAGCTAACGCAGTGTTAATCAAATTTACTTAGCCATGAACGAGCCTGAAAGGGTCAACTTGTCAGCCATTTTAATGGAAATTCAATTAGTCTGCTTAGTTAGAGATTTAATAAAATGGTACCGTTGATATTATGGAAATTGTTTAGTATAGTTAAAGAAGAAAAGCATATTTTATTTTAAACACAAAAAATAGCATATAATTATAAATATAGTAAAAATTGTTTAAAACAAATTTTGTTTAGTAGAAAAGCAATATGTAGTCAAATCAGTAATTAATTACTTTATCGTGCAAAAATATCCGAGTAACGACGCGTCGTGAACAACCCCAATAATCAGCCATAAAGTCAAAAATGAAGGTGCAAAAATATAAAAACGTACAAAAGATCTAAATCATATACATACTTGTATAAATAAAAAAAAAACAAACTAATAAAAAATTGTAATAATGCCACTGTATTAATTAAAAAATAAAAAAAATGGCACACTGCCACCAGAAAGCCAAAGGCCCCGGCGAGATTCGAACTCACGATCTCCTGTTTACTAGACAGGCGCTTTAACCAACTAAGCCACGGCGCCAATTGAGAGCTATTGTACGCAGCTAGGCATATTTGCTCACGCAACGCAATTTCGCTCAAATTTGAGCAATAATTGAGTGTAACGCCAAAGAACTGATCTAATTATATTTATAGCAAAAATAGATTTACTCAAATTGTTGAAATTCGGTGAGCAAAAGGTAATACAATTAAATGATGAAATACAAACAGTTTATTATAAATTGAGCATGAGTCACATAGTAAAAAAAGCTCAAAAGTGTTGTACTCTTTTTTTCTTGTACGCTCTCTCTCGCTCTCTTTCTCACCCTTGATATGCTTGCGAATATTGGAGTCACAACAGTTTAGCTGGAACTGATCAAGTTTATTATGGTATTTTTTTTGTACGTTAATTTATTTAATAGTGTGGGGGGAAAAATGTGTGGATAGATCTGGAAGCTTGACGAATGTAACAGCAGAGAGACACTAAAATGGAGTTTTTTTTAAACATAAAGTAATATGTTTGTGTACTATTGCTCTTTTAAAGGCATTGGATGTTTGATCTACTTAGGTATGTACAATGTGCTAGAGAGCTGCGCAAGCACTGCACAAATGTCTTGTAAGCCATCAGCTGTTATTTCAAGCACTTCATGTCTTTGGCTTGAACAAAACAAAACAAATACTACAGTGTCAAAAGTGATTGGTTAACAACAAGCAATAGAACATCAAAACAAAGGTGAAACCATCAGCTGTTATTTCAAGCACTTCATGTCTTTGGCTTGAACAAAACAAAATAAATACTTCAGTGTCAAAAGTGCTTGGTTAACAACAAGCAATAGAACATCAAAACAAAAGTGAAACAGAACAAACCTGAAGTAGAACAAAATGCAAGTAGAACCAAATTGAACTAGAAACAAACTAAAGTAAAACCAAACTGAAGTAGAACACTTCAAGCATAGTAGAATATTTCAAACATAGTAGAATATTTGAAGCATAGTAGAACATTTCAAGCATAGTAGAATATTTGAAGCATAGTAGAACGTTTTTGTTGTTGCAATGTTGTTGGTGGTTGTTTTTTTTGACTAACACAAACAAACAATCTGCTTGTGTCTGTGTGTGGCTTAATATTGTGTCTGCTGCGCAAAAAATTCAAAGCATTCTATTGCATTCGCTATGCTTGCTGAAAATTTGCTTCACTCAAGCATTTTGTGTGATGTTCTAATGTTTTAAAATATTCAAGCACTGTCAAGCACTGAAGCAAAGACAGTTCAAGCACTGAAGGTTTTGTTTTGAAGCAAACAGAACATCAAAACAGTTTGTTCTGCTGTCAGCACTGCACTGAAATACAGTGCTTGGAAGTAGTGTGCAGTAGTGTAGTGCGACGTTTAGAACATTTTGTGCAGCTCTCTAGTATGTACATAAATGTATGTTCCAAATTTATGTATTACATTTTTATTTTAATCTAACTTGATGCATATACAACTGCATCCACAGCAATATGTATATTTTAAGCTAATTTTGAAATTTCTCGCTGTTTTTTTTTTTTTTTTAAATATTGATCCCACTGAACGCGATAAACATTTTTTAATACTTTCACAATTTAAATATACAGGCTGATCAGATAAAAGCAATAGGAAAAGATATTCAAATGACACAAAACGTTTAATGATGTTAAATTTATTCTGGCTTTATTTTAAAGCAAAATTTTTGCCATTATGCTTGAAATAGCACACAATTCTAGTGGCCGCCAAGTCTTTGTTAGCAATGTTTTTTAGCCAAAATCCTGTTCTCTGACCAACATTTTAAATTAGTGAAGTCACGGTGTTGTCCTATGGTCGTCAGGCTTCAATTCTTGCATACGTTTTATACCAATGTAGCACCAAAACCAATCGCAAAACGTGGCTCATTACGAGTGGACTCGCAATTCAGCTGATCCATGCCAAAACGACACTTCTGGATCTCCACTCGACGGCTATGTTTCGAAAAGTATATTGACTATACTTTAAGTATATGTAACAGGTAACCTTGACAGCTACTGAAGCACAACAATTGGAAAAACTATCATTACTACTTGGTCACCCTAGACTATTCTATAGAAACCTTAAATATTAATCATAATTTCGACCATCATTAATTTTATTGACCCATAAAGCTTACAAACTGATGGTTGTGCTTAAAATTTGTACCCCAACCAAAGAATCAACTTAAAAATTGTAGCTAGTCTAACTTTAAATGCAATCAAATCGCCAGTGTTGCCAGCTTCGAATTAAAATTTTCCACTCGTAAAATTAATAAACAGTTGGTTAGTTTTCGAGGATTAAATTACCATCAAATTCAAGAACTTGCTGCCATGATTCCATTTTTCAAAGCTTTAATTTTGCCAACTCTTTTTGGTTTTGGTGAACCCAAAATTTGCAGCTACCCCTTTTTTTTGGCAGTTTAACGCAACCATCTGCTATTATCATTCATTACCTGATGCGATCCAAGTACATAGAGAATAAACTTAAACACATTGAAACTAAGGCTGCAAAAACCAAAACGACGACAAAAAAAAAAGCCAGACACGTTTTAGGCACATTTGATTGTATTGTTTTTTTGTGTGTGTGTTTACTTAATCATTTGTCTGGCTGATTTTTCGGAGTACCTTCACCCCATTTTTGCCCGTACATTGCGTTTGCTCAAGCAACTTTTCCGGGTCTTGGCATTACGCTCTCGAAAATTCTTAGCAAACGATAAATTGAACGAAAGCTTTGCTCGCCGACTCTCTTTTACGCTCAGATCAACGAACTGTGCAATGAGAAAGCGCAATGCTTTTTTGGCAATGAATGACGTTGTGCTCGCCATTTCATTTGTTTTGGTTGTTTTTGTTTTTATTATTATTATTAAGTGCAGTCCCCCCGCTCATTCACTCACTCGACTTCACAAGGTACAAAACGAAATGCTGATAACACATAAACACACAAACACACTTGACGCGCTTGTACTACAAAGTACACTCCTTGCCATTTGAATAGCAATAGTTTTTTTTTTACATTGGCAAGCCATGTATTTTTAGCTTGAAAAAAATAATTGATTAAAACACGTTTTTTATCTATTTCTAAACAAAAAAGAGTTTTAGTTACATTTCTCTACATTTTCTTAGTATTTTTCTACCAATTTAATTGCATAATTAAAAAGTCTTATTTACAGCTGCTATTTTTAAAAAAAAATAATTTAGTACGCCAAATACTTATGCTCAGCGGCTTATTTTAAAATTAATGTTTTTTTATTTTATCTCCATTTTTAAAATAAAAAATAATTTTATACACCAACTATGCACCTTTTATAAATTCATTTAGGCTACATTCTGTATCAGTTAATTGTGTTCCGTGGCGAGCCGAAATATCTAGAAATTTATTCTTAAGGCAGTTCGAAAAATTTCGTACGGAATGACCAAACTTCATATAAAGGCCCAAAAAAGGGCATTTTTTTTTATATGAAGTTTTGACATTTCGTGCGGAATTTTTGAATGCTGCGTATGGGCCTTAAAAAAAAAATCCCATTTGATGATGATGACAAAACTTCCTTCAGTTGAATTTAAAGCAACTATAGATGAATAAAACAATTAAGCTTTTTGTTTTTGTAGAAAATGTAGAAAATCAAACCCAACAAACTCCAAAATTTTAAAGCCTTAAATAGAAATATTTGTCATACTAAGAGATTTTATTTTAGATAAAATTTTAATTAAAAAGATATCTGACACAAAAGCGATTTATACGTTCGTTAATTCAAAATCTTTTTTAAGAAATACCAAAGAGTAGTATGTATGTAAAAGTTAGTATGTAACGAATTTTAAAAAAGAAATTCAATTCAATTTTTTTTGTGCTAATAATGGACATTGATAGAGTTTAGCTTTAGTTTTTGGTTTTCTATTGTGTGGCTATAGTTAAAAACTAATTTTATACAAATATATTAATAGCAGAAATTAGAAAAATTACTTAAACTTAAAACAAAAACTGGTACCTACTGAACAATGCTAAGTTTAGTGTCAAAAGTACCACTGCGACATATTCTAGTTAATAAAGTGCAATAAAATTATTTTTATAATTTATACACAATATATTGCTTGAAATAGTTAACAAACTTATCTCATTAAATCGCAAGGTCGCTAAGTATATTTCTTGTATTTTTGACGTCACATTTGATGTTAAACTTATGATTTACAAAAAAAAAAAAAAAACAATTTACAAAAACTAAAAATCAGATTCAATAAATTTCCATGGCATTGACTTAACTAAAAAAATCTCATTAAACTAGTCTTATTAGTTTACAAGTTGTAAAATGAAAGTTATATTTAATAAAGAAAATGTGTTGTTTGAAGGTACCAAACAATAAATTTCAACCAAGTTTCAATAAATGAAAAAAAAGTGTCAACTTCCCTATAAAAGAAAAATCGTTAACTGCTTTTTATGTATAAAGTACCACAGAGGGAGAGAAATGTCACAATTTTGAACTTCTAGGAAATCGAACTCCAAAATTGTTTGTATTTATATATTATTTATATTAGAAAACTATTTTTTTCAACCCGTTATTTTATTTTTTTAAAGTAATAACTGCTATCTTCATAAGCACTTACTCAGCCCTCGAAATAATATTGTTGCAAAAGCTGTAATAAGCTTAAATTAATCAAATTTTTTTACTGCTCTGAAAAATTTGTGTACATTATATTTTCCTAAATAAAGATGGCGTACGTTAAAGACGTGCGCGGACGACTTTGGGATACACTGTACCACTAGCCTGCAATAAAATCCGGTATATTGCTTGAGAACACCAAAATACATTTGATTGCCAAATTAGGTTACGATACCTTCATAAACAACCAAAAACCGACGAATTTTTAACCAAAAATGTTTTTTTGACCGATCGAAATTCGGTACAGTGCTTGGGTACTCTAAAAAACTTCTGAATGCCAAATTTAATTACAATATCTTCACAAACAAACGAAACACAACGAAATTTGTACAAAAAATGTTTTTTTGACCGATCGTTCCTATGGGAGCTATATGATACAGTCAACCGATTCGATCAAATTTGGTACAGTGCTTGGGAACTATAAAAAACTCGCAAATGTCAAATTTGGTTACGATATCTTCATAAACAAACGAATTATCCATCTAAAACTTTTTGTTTTTTCGAGGTCCTCTAAAACACCCCTATAGGAGCTATATAATATAACCACGATATCAAAAAAATAAAATAAACTTGTCTCCTATGGAATAATAAGGGATCCAATCAGTATTCAGCATAAATCAAAAAAAAAAAAAGTATTAAATATTGTTATCTTTAGCAAATATGTTTTTAAATTTAAATTGCGCTATTCAAGTGGCGAGTAGTGTATGCGCATATGTGTGCGTGCTGTCTGCCCCCATATTCTTTTAGTTAGCCAGTTAGGCAGCCGGTAAACAAACTGGAGAAGAGCGCGCAAGCTTTAACTTTGCGCTCTCCTGCGCTCTTTGAAGTTGACGCGCTGCGCTCACAAGCTGCTCACAAGCCGTATGTGTGATTGACTGACTGCCTTTGTTATTGTTATATTTTCGTTTCTTGTTTTGTTGTTCTTTTTTTTTCAATACAATTGCATCAACAAAAATGTGTTTAGTATTTCGGCAACTTTGAGACGGTGCTGTGCGACGCAAATTGCTCTGATTTAAAAAAAAAAAAAATAACTTTGTTTTATTTGTGAATCATTATTAAAAGTTGTTAAAAATATTTACAATTATACTAGTGCCTATGTAAGTTGCTTTTGGTCGCAAACTGTTGCGTATATGTGTTTTTTGTATATAGTATAGTAGTATTTATTTAATGACTTGCCTGCACTCTACCCACCATATTTGACTGATAAGCTTTTTCTGCGTTTTTGGCAGTATATTTTTTGGAATTGTGCACCTTTTGCTTATGCAATATAAATAAACAGAGTGTCAAGTCGATCAATGCCAGAACGCTGCCATTGGCACCTATGTACAACACATACACATGCACATGCTTGCAAACATACGCTTGAAGTTGACTGACCTTGTTTGAGTGAAAATGCTTTTGAGCGTATTTAAGACAAAAGACATGTTGGAAAAACTCACCCATACATCATATTAATAATATACAAATGTGCCAAATTTAAACAAAATGGTTGCCTAAAAGTTTTGTCTGTGTGTGTGTGTGTTGTGTCGCCTTTGACAAATTTTTTGTCTCATTCTGTTTTTTTTTTTTTTTTGAGTGTATTTTATGTCAATGACTCAAAACTCAAACGCGCGCGTAACTTTTTTTTTTTTGTATTTTTTGCGAGTAAAAATAAATAAATACATACAAAAAACACAAAATGCGGTTTATTGCACTTCATTGTGTAAACGTTTTTTTTTTTTGAGTGAGTGAGTGAGCCCCAAACTGCAAAGAGAGCCGAAAATTTTTACTATGTACTTACTACAAAGTGTGTCGAAGTGGTTCTGGTGGGTGGTCCAGTGTGTGCATGTTTTTGAATTCATTTCCGCATGACCAAACCCAGATGATATGGTTGTTTTGCTGAAAACCACTGCTAAGAAATTTTTATGGCAAGTTAAGATAAAGATTCTTAGAAATTGCATGTTGTAAGAATGACAGAGTGAAATTTGAAAGCATTTTCTGCGCTTCTGTTCTTCTTTTATATTTCGGGAATAGAAAAAACAATTCAACATTTTGATGTTGCAAAAGTCCTCAAGTTCACAGCATGCGTGAATACCCTAATTTTGTGTCTTGTGTGAGTCGTTTTCGTGCTAAAGCATTATTCTTACACGTTTCGTTTTCCGCAATGCTCAAATGAATGTTTGTATGCCAAAATTTCAAATAAATGTCAAGTTTCAACTTTCAGAGATGGTGTTTGATTTGGAAAAACTAGAATTGCTTTGCTTTTTAAAGTTTTTCACGTTAGCTTCAACGCATATTTTTGAAATACCATAATTTCATGTAAAAGTAAAAGAAGAAGACTACTACTTATCATCAAGAAAATTTTTTTCTACTTTAACTCAATTTTATTTTTTTTGTTTTGCTTACAGTATCGTGATATTTGTGACAAAGGCCAAAGCCGTGATATATCCTCAACCTCTACCAACAATAACAACAACAACAACAACTCCACGACAACGACCAACAACAATAACAACAAACCACAAACAGCCTCAACACGTTGCAGCCGCTGCGCCACAGACAACTGCTCCATTCATCCGGTGCAACAAGGTGAAGTATCATCCACGGAACCTCCACTGCCGGAACCATCACTGCTAAACGGTCAGGTGCCCGAAATATCTGCTTACTTTGAGGCGCTAGAGCACTACATCAGTTCAGTCGGCTGGGTGCTTTTGCAAGTTAACGCCAACGGCATCATTGAGTCCTGCACGCAAAACATACGTGAACTAATTGGATATGAGAAACAGGAGCTGTACCACCAACCGCTCTATATGTACCTGTATGCGGGGGATCACGCCAAATTGGAGCCAATTATAAACAATATGTATAGCAGTGGTAGTGGGGGCGGTGGTCACTCTGGCGGCACACCCGGCTGGGGTGATCTGGATGAGCTTAATAATGGCAGTGCCTCACAACAGTCCGCAGGTTCCAATTCTAGCTCGAATGGAGCTGGTGGTGTTGGCAAATCGAAACGTAGCATTTCGACCAAAGTGCGTATGCTAGTCAAAGACACGCGCACAGCCACACAGACCTCCAACTCTAATGCGGTTGATTCTATGGACCAAAAATCTTTGCGACCATCGGGACATCAAGATAAATACGAAGAGGTAGTGCTCATTGCGGCACCAGTCAAGGGTAAGCTAACTTTTTACTTACATTAACTTCCGCAACATAAATTCTAATTTTATTTTAACTGTCTGCAGATGATGCCGATGCCAGCAGCTCGGTGCTCTGTCTCATCACACGACCCGAGGATGAATCGCCACTGGAAATCAATATGCAGCAGCATGTTCAACAGCAGCCCATTGAGCAAATGACTTTTAAGCTGGACGTGCATGGCAAAATACTCAGTTTGGATGCAACGGCGCTGCGTGAACCTTTTAAGCAGCATTTGCAAACTTGGGTGGGCCGGCTGTGGCAAGATCTGTGTCATCCGCATGATCTTTCCACGCTCAAATCTCATCTGCGCGATATAGAGGACTCGTCAGTGGTACACTCGCCAGTCAGTGCGACAGGTGGCAGCGGGGTTGTGCTCAATCCACCCATTTCGAATGTTATATCGCGTCCGTTTCGTCTGCGCCTAGACACTCCCGATGTTTATGTGCATGTTAAAGCCAACTCGAGACTGTTTCTAAATCAAACGCCCGGTGAAAACGATTTCATCATGTCCGTGCAAACACTGCTCAATTCGGAGAATGATATGAACAGTAATAACACGGGTACTGGCAATTCCGGACCCATGGGCATGGGCTCCATTTGCGCCATGTCGCCGGGCGCTGCGCTGGCCAGTTCACTGGTCAATACGCTATCAATGGAAGTGCTGCACAATTCCAATTGTTCGACATCAGCGAGTGGCTCTACATCTGCGCTGCTGCCCTCACATCTGCTGGGCGGGCTGGTGGGCGGCGGTCAGCACAATAACAATGGCAACAACAACACACAGACCACTAATGTGGGCGGGCCACTGATGACGTCTGCCATTATTAATGGTAATGCCGGCAGTGGCATGGGCATGGTGGTGGGCGTGCCAGGGGGTATGCCTAGCGGCATGCAGCAACGTGGTATGGCCCCATCATCCTCTGCTTCAGCTGCCTCGGCTGCAGCCAATTTGGTGAACTCTTTTACTGCATCGCCGGCCAGCGCGGAGCACTCCTTTTACGGTAGTGATGCCTTCGAATTTGACATAGCACATTCCTCGTTTGACATGGATCCCAGCGGTGGAGTCAGCGCCTGGACGGACTCGCGTCCTAATTCACGCGCCTCAGTTGCTACGCCGGTGAGCACGCCACGTCCACCGTCTGGGCACGGCTTTAGTCCAGCCGTTTGCGCTTCGCCTTCCACGCCGTATCAGCTGTCATCGCATTCAGCAGCCAGTTTGCCCTCGCCACAGTCAAATGCCAGCGCTGGCGGAGGTGGAGGACCAGGTAGCAGTTATGGCTTTAGTTTTCATTCGTTCGATGCGGGTGATAGCAAAGCCGAAAAGGAGCCACAACTAAGCAACAACAACAACAACAGCACAAGCAGTAATAACAACAACAACCCCTTGGTGGGTGGACTACCGAATGGTGGCACTGGATTATTGCTGGCTCAGCAGCAACAACAACAACAGCAGCAGCAGACGCCACCGCAACAGGAATCGGAGCGACTGCGACACTTGTTAACCAAGAATCATAGCATGGCTGGCGGCATGCCAGGTTTGGGAGATGATGACAAGGATCTGAATGCGCTAAAGGTAATATTATGCAATATCAAATTTTTACCAGGCTAGAAAAATCTTTTCAATCTTACAGTACTACAAACAGGAATCCAGCGAGGATGAAAAGCTAAGCGGATCTGGCCACACTGGTGGCAATGTTGGTGGTGTGCGTGGTCCAGCAGGCATGTTTAAAATGGCCGGCCAGGCCAATGTGGGTGGCATGTTTGGCGTGGGTGCACGTGGCCCTAGTGCAGCCATGCTGCAGAAGTCTGCAAATTCCAATAATCCCATGCTCCTGTCGGTAAGTTGAGAAGAACACTATATCATGACTAGCTCTAAACTAATTTAAATTTGTTTCTCCAGCTGCTGAATGAAAAGTCCGAAGATGATGATGGCAAGGTAGGCCCTAGCAGCGGCCTGCCGGGCTCCCTAATTAACAATTCACGCCAAAGCGAACTAATGCGACAGCTGCAAAAGGATGATGGTGGCAGCGGTCATAGTCATGGCATGCTTAGCAACAGCAGCAACATGAGCGACGAGGAGCTTAAGCGTATGCTCAAAATCCAAAGCGATCCGGCCAGTCGCAAGCGTTCTCTCAATGAGCCCGACGATGACATCTCCGCCAAACGTTCAGAAGACAAGCCCTCCAAATTATATGAGCAAAACCGGATGCTAGCTAAGCTGCTGCAGAATCCGCCAAAGATACCCAAAGCACCCAATCCGGAGCAACTGCAGGTGAAAACCTTGCCGGATATAACCTCCTCCACGGTGAACAATGTAAGCAGCACACTGGCAGCGCCGGGCAATCTTATTAGTGCCGGCAGCACGGGGCCAGCAGTCAAGTCGGCATCTGCAAATCGTGCGCGCAAGCAACAACAGCAACAACAACAACAGCAGCAACAGCAGCAGCAGCAACAACAACAACAACAACAGCCGCCAACCGATGTCTACCTCAATCAGCAGCAGCAGCACCAACAACAGCAGCAGCAACTGGCTGCCTACCAGCAACAACAACAGCAGCAACAACAACAACAACAACAAACGACAACAGCAACTACCTCAATAACCACAGCGGCCTCAACATCAGCGGCCGCAGCACAAGCAGCTGCCGCCTCAACGTTCAGCCTTGCCGATGGCGATCCCGAGCTTTCCAAGCTGCTTGACAGCTTTATGGATTACTATACCGATGATACGCCCATTGTGCCGGCCATGTCATCGGAAGCCTCAGCCATTAGTGATATACAAAAGTCGCTTATGCTGGATGTGGAATCGGCCACTTTTAGCCATGTGATGGGTCAACATCCACCTGGCATGTTGGCTGGCCTCATGTCGCAGCAGCAACAACAGTTGTTGGCCCACCAGCAACAACAGCAGCAGCAACAACGTCAGCAGCATATGCAAAATCAGCAACCGCCCGCCTATCCGAGCATGCTGAGCTTGCAACAGCAGCAACAACACCAACAACAACAGCAACACCAGCAGCAACAACATATGCTACAAATGTTGCAGCGTCAGCAGGCCGCTGGTGGACCACAACAGGCCAATATGCAACAACAATTGCTGGAGGTCATACGCAATCAGGGCTTTCAACGTCCACCGCCCATGTACTCGGCACGTGGTCGTGGCCCCATGAATGCTGTGGCCACACCAGGTGGTGTGGTACTGCCGGCACAACAGCAGCTGCGCAATATGCGTCAGCAGCAGTTGGCGGCAGCGCAACAAAAAGAGCGACTGCTGCAGCAACAGCAGAAACAACAGTTGCTTGTGCCCGAGAATGCCAGTAAGTAGCCAGCATAGCTTTATATTTGACTTGAAAAATAAGTTTTTTGTTACCAATCTCTTTCAGCGGGCATGAATGCTGGCATAAACAACATTGGCTCGCTGCTCAATGCAACAGTGGCGCCAAATGTTTCGCTGTCCCGCACCAATTTGCCTGCAGATGCACAGCTTAGTCCAAACTTTGCACAGACTATGATGCAGCAACAGCTTAGTCCGGGTCGCAGCACGCCCTATAGTCCGCAGCCGAATCAAGGTAGGTTTCATACCAAGCAATCTTTCGCAGAAGTTGCCAATAGTTTGTTATCATAGCTCTTAAACACTTTGTTCCGTTTTGCTATTGCAGGCTATGGCGCGCAGTTTCCACAAAACGCACAGCGCCTTTCACCACAGCAGCAGCAACAACTTGGCCAACAACAGGGTAATCCTCAACAGCAGCAGCAACAATTGGCCTATCAGCAGCAGCAGCAGCAACAGCAACAGGCGCAGCAGCAATCCGCCGATGGTGTGCGCTCCAATACGCCCTTTGGCAGTGGTTCCGGTCTGCAATCGCCAGGCATGCAAAATAGTCCGCAGCAATGGCCCGTAGCTGGTGCAGGAGGTGGAACAGCGGGCACGGTTAATGCTGGCAATGCTGGACGCAGCTTGCAACAGCATAATCCAATGCTTATTGCGCAGCTGCAGGTTTGTGGCAGCACTTTTTCTAGCAAGTCACCAAACGATTACTAATTCTCTTTTACAATGCATTGCAGGGCGTAAGTCCGTATAATGCGCGTCAATACCAACAGAATCAGCGTAGAGGCCTAAACTCACCGGGTGCAGTAGGACCTACAGGAAATGCAGGCGGTTTGCAGCGTCAAAGTTCATTTCAGGCTCAAGGCGCTGGCGTTGCCCCAACGGATGGCAATGTAAATGCGGGCATTAGCTTTGGCGGTCCACAATCGCCTTATGCCGGAGGAGCAGCTGGTGCTGGCAATGTACATCAATTCCAACAGCAGCAGCTGCAGCGTTTACAACGTCAGGGCAACGTGCCGCAGGCAACACAACATTTGCCAGGTGCGTAAAGAACATAATTTTTTTTGTGAAATAATGCGATTTTATAGCAAGTCTTAGTTTTATAGTAGCTCTGTTTATTTCAAGTCAGACTTGATTTGTCTGCTATGAGGAAGAAATGTTAATGCTATAAATTTTTATAGCAGCCCAAAAATTGCATTGAATGTGAGCGTGCCCCAGCCCAAATCCAGTTTTAGACCTTAAAGTTGCTATAAACTTTATATAGCATACAGCAAAATGTGTTCCAAAGACAAAATAAAAAACAAACATAAGCACTAAACAGCATAACACACTTACATATATACACACAGTCACAATACACACACACACACATACCAAACACACACACAAACACATACATTGTTAATTTTGATTAGTTTTTTAACAAGCAATCAATCAATCAAATCAATCAAAACGCTTAACCAAAACAGGCTCACCACGCTTTGGTTCGTCCGCTGGCACGAACAATCACAACCACAACAACAACAACAACCACACTGAAAACAATGCAACAGCCGCTGCCAATAGCCAACAACAGCAACAACAACACCAGCAGCAGCAACAACAACAACAGCAGCTTATGAATGGCTTAAACATGACACCGCATCCCGCCATGATGGGTGTAGGTGGCATTGGCAGCGGTGGTGGCAATGGCATCATAGGGCTTGGCGGCGGCGGCGGCGGTAGCGTCGGAGTAGGCGTTGGCATTGCTGGTGTGCCTGGCAACTATGCCGCAATGGGTGGCTATGGCCAAGGTTTAACAGCCACACAAGGACAGCCACATGCGGCAAATGATTTTTACGGTCGTGCACAGAGCGGTAAGCCGTGTGCTCTCTTCCTACTCACAAACACACTCTCTTTCTCTCAAACTCTCTGCAACATGATCACGCTAACTGTACATATATGCATATGTATATAGTAAATATATGTGTCGTAAATCATGTGTATAATTCCAATCTCACACATTCAAACCAATAAGTCATTTTGGTATAATTCCCCATAACACCCACAAAAAACAAAGAAACAAGCAAATCCTTGGCTGCCTCATCGTGTATATAAACAGCAAAAACGTAATTATCTCCCGCTCACAACAACAACAAAAACAATCCTCACATAAAACCCCCCCACTGCAACTGGGCTATGTATATAAATGTACATACTATTTACATAAAACTTAACAAATTACTGGGCTGCCATCTAATCACATCTGTGTATATTGTATATTGTACCTGTATAATCCATGTGTATATAACAACAACAAAAAAAACAACAAAATATTAGATATACCTAGCTACAGTGAATCGCTTAATTAGTCGCATTTTAGGCAGGGTTTTTTTTTGGAGAGTGTTTTATGACATTTTGCATATAATTTAATAATCCATGTCTCACTATAAAGATGCATTAAAATCAGTGATGGGCAAAACTCATACCAACAAACATTTCTTTGTGTGAGTAAACAGCGCAGTAAGCAAAAGCGCACGAGAGAGCAAGAACCGCAATTAAGCAAAAACGAGCGAGAGATTTCACACACTTGGACCGTATATGAGCCGACTGCGCTGCGGCAGATTTTGGTACAATAGCCTCACGAGTTATGTAAATTGAGAGACTGCCCATCACTGATTAAAATGCTCCACTTGTTTGTGTGAGTAAGCAGCGCAGTAAGCAAGAGCGCACAAGAGCACAAAATCGACGATCATGCTCAAACGAGAGGGAAAATTTTCACACTTACACCTGTGGGTGTGCCGACTGCGCTGCGGCAGATTTTGGTGCCCTATCCTCGCGAGTTATGTAAATTGAGAGCCTGCCCATCAGTCGTCGACACATACTTCGATAAAAGCGTGTTCATTTTGCTCTCTCAGCAGGCCGCCACTTCCGCATGCGTTCGGCTCATGATCAATTAGCAGGTGACGCAATGCAAGGTATACTTATTTAAGGTAGCATACTCCCGCCGAAGGCTCTTAACGAAAGTTACCAATTTTTAGTTTCGTTGCGACTGCGCGTGAGGAGGGTTGTTTTCACGCATATTATTTTAATATGTTTGCGTTCTCTCTCTCGCTTTTTCTTGCTCTCAGTAAAATTGGTGTCGACGCCGGCAGCATTACTCTACCTTAAATAAGTATACCTTGGACGCAATGCGCTAATCCGTTATTCGTGACCCTCTGGGAAAGAGAGCGCTGGCTCATTTTTTGTATGGTAGCTATAAGTATGAAACTGTGCACCAATTTTAATCAAACTTTACAGAAATAAATTATAAAAATATATAAAAAATATAAAATATAATAATATATATATAAAAATATATAATATCAAAATATTATTTTTTAGAATATCGTGATCAAATTTATGTCGGTGGCATTTTGTTTTAGACTTAACATTTATGCAAAGTTTGCCCAAAATTGGCACTCTATTTTATAAAGTTACCATACAAAAATTGAACCAGTTATTTGTGCAGCCAAACTCGCGCATTTCCTTACGACACCTTGTTCAGTGCTTTGCTTCTTGCGTTCAGCTCGCTGCTTATATAGCAGCCGATTGTCTTCTTCCCCCGCGTACAGTGGCTGACAATCACAGGTCTAAAGATTTTTGGAATAGGCCTACAAATGTCAGATTTTTTCTATTTAAGGCCTATACGCAGTTCTTCGTATAAAAAAAAATCCCAAATGGGATTATAGATTATATGAAGTCTTGTCATTCCGTTTTTAGGGCTATTCCAAAACTCTCTTAGACTTTTGCTTCAATTTGAAAGCCATTTCCTGTAAAAGCTTTGCGGATGGTTTTTAATCAAAATTATAAAATTTTTGTTCAATTTATTTAACAAAAAAAACAAAAACAATTTAAATTTCATTACTTGAAGATTATTTAAACTTTAGCAGCAAGAAAATACCTTGCGCAATTCTTTTATGTGTAAGGTTACCAAATTTACAAAAATTAATCTGAAAGAAATAAATTTTAAATTCTTTATATTTTTTTTTTAATTCGTGTTTTTTTGTAATTGTATTTTCACTGTATCAATTATTTTAAAACTTAATTGCACTTAATTTAAAATTTTTAAAAAATTTCCCTTAAACTGGGATATTGAAGAAATGGAATTTCATATTTTTAAGTTCTTTAAAAATATTAATTTTTCCAAAAGCTTTAATACCAAAAAAAATTAGGTATAGCTACGAATAATTAGTCACAGCTTTTGGTTTCCATAAACTTAAAGCTCAGATATTTTTAAAATCCCTAAATAAAACTAAATAAAATATAAAGTGCGAAGTAATTGTCTTAAAATTGGTCAAGGGGATCTCAAAATTGTTTTCGATAAAGGCACATACGCAGTTCAAAATTTATCACACGGAATGACAAAACTTCATATAAAAAAAAAATTCCATTTGGGAAATTTTTTAAACTGCGTATGGCCCTTAAGCAAAAAAATTTCATAAATAGTTTTTGATCGTTTTCTGTGGCAATCGACGAATAATTATTTTTTTTAATGTGATAGTAGATTGTAAAATTAAATTATATTCATATTTTACCGCCAATTCGGAAAATCTATATTCCAACAATAATTAATCGATTTAATAATAGATTATGTATTCAAAATCGTTAGATTACAAAGAAATTTATGCGACTTGGCTGAAAATTTTGAAAGCTCTTATGAAAATAAGACACTCAGCAAATTTTATAGTTACTACAAAAATGGCAGGATTGATTGTGCTCCAGTGAGTCCAATCAATATAAAAAAATAATATATATATAGGTATATAAAGGGTCATCAATCTTGAGTTGTTTTTTTTAAATAAAAAAAAATAATATATAGGTATATAAAGGGACATCAATCTTGAGGTTATTTTTTTAAAATAAAAAAAAAACAAAAATTTCAAATGAATTGGAAAACTTTATTATCAATAGAAAGAACCGTTATAGCCATTCACTTTTTAAAAATAATCCCTTTCAAATGTTGGCCGCAACTGCGCCGTAGCTCGTCCAAGCGGAGGTTCCAATTTTCGATGACGCGTTCGAGCATAATCGGCGGTATCTCGCGAATAACTCGGTTAGTGTTGGCCTCTAATGCTTCAATCGTAGCTGGATTATCCACAAAAACTTTAGACTTCACGTAGCCCCAAGGGAAAAAGTCAAGCGGTGTGGTGTCACACGATCTTGGTGGCCAATTCACCGGTCCGAAGCGTGAAATTAATTGTTCACCCAATTGGTTCCTCAATATGTCCATTGTTCACGGGCTGTGTGGCAAGTAGCGCCGTTTTGTTGAAACCAAATGTCGTCGAGATCTCAGGAAGCAAATAATTCGTTATCATGGTGCGTTAGCGGTCAACGTTGACGGTTACGGTCTGACAAGCGTAATTTTTGAAGAAATATGGACCGATGATTCCACGGGCGCATAAACTTCGCGCTGGACGAGGTCTATTCGGTTGAGTGTCATCCAATAATGTATATTGGGTCTCAAATTTGTTAATGGTATGGCGAATATTGGTCTCAGTAGGTCGAAAAACATTCTTTATAGAACGCGAATTTTCGTAATATGATTGTACGATTTGTAAACGTTGTTCGGGTGTAAGTTTTTCCATGATGAAATGGCAATGCATCATGCATCAGCACTCACGCGTGGTTTAACGAAAAAAGCTTATTGAAAAAAAACCCTCAAGATTGATGACCCTTTATATAAAAATATTTTAGTTCAGATTGAAGAAATTTTTTTTTTTTATCAATTTTCCATATGATTTGGCATCAAATTTTGAAAGCGCTTAACTTAACCAATTTGATTAGATTCTTTGAACAAATAAATATATCAACAATTTTAGTTTAGTTTAGATTACTTTTTCTTATTATTTTGAAACCCCAAATTATTATAGCAGTCGGTATCCCAAGTTAATTTAAGTTTATTTATCCTGTATGTATGTGTGTGTGTGTGTGTTTTATCTATGTTTATTAAACATTTATGTTGTATTTTGTTGTTCTGTATTATGACATACTATATGTATTTATGTTTTTGTTTAGGCTTGGTAAGAATTGTGACTAAAATATATTCACCACATAGAATTATGTCAGCCATGGTCTGGAAAAAACTTCAACTAATTACAACTTTTTAATATATTTTGCAGCCGGCAACGCTGGCGTTAATCCGGGCGGTGGCGGAGCTGCCAATGCCAATTCCTCCGAGTTTGTCAAGCAAGAGCTACGTGCCGTGGTAAGCGTGCGGGCGCAGCAGGCAGCTGCAGCTGCCACAGGCGGTGGCGCAGTGCGTGGACAGACGCCACAGAGCCCGCTGGGGCCACAGGGACCAATGATTAGCGGCGCAAATAGTACAAATGCCATGGGCAATGTTACGCCTGGCAGTGGTGGCGGGGGCGGTGGCAATACTATGCTCAATACGCCGCCGGATCCAACGTTGGGCTTTAACTTTGAGACACGTAAGTTTTGGGATTTGCTATACAAGTGGCACAGTGTTAAAATCTTGTTTTTGTTTATTTCTACAGCGGATTTCTATACGAGCAGCGCCACGAGGTGACCCTAAGGTGTTTAAACCGGGATGTTACAGCAACAACAATTACAACAAACACTAACTGCAGATGGAAAAACTTTTGAAAATGTTTCAACGCATTTACGGCTC
Source organism: Chymomyza fuscimana (assembly GCA_949987675.1). Classification (NCBI taxonomy): domain Eukaryota; kingdom Metazoa; phylum Arthropoda; class Insecta; order Diptera; family Drosophilidae; genus Chymomyza; species Chymomyza fuscimana. Next base: position 37,182,758 of record OX465088.1, on the reverse strand, counting down.
TAAAAACAAAACAAAAAATTAGTTTTCATATATTGCCGCATTTTTGTTGCTTTAAAAAAAAAAACAAAGCAAGGCAAATAAAATATAAAAACAAAATACTAGAAATTTGTATAAAGAAAAGTAAATTTAATTTAATATTAATAGCAGCACTATTTAAAAGCTATATACATATATATAACATATATATATATATATACATACAAGTTTTACGCCTAAGCCAAAACGTTAAAAAATATATATATACATAAAAATATATTTATTATTAACACTAGCAAATATTAATTGTAATAATTAATTAAACAAAACGTAAACGCAAAAAGGAACCTCGTCTAAAAAAAAAAAAAGTATAAATAAAAAAAAAAAAATTAAATATATATACACGCTATAGTTAAATATTTTGAAAAGCAGCAAGCTAAATTAAAAAAAAAAAGCAAGAAATTATACAAAACATATTTATTACGTTTAATTATTAAATATAGTATTAAGCGCTATATATACAGAACATAAACAAAATTGTTTACAAAGCAGCTGGCAAGCGTTTCAAAATGTTGTTAAAACTAAAACAAAAATGGCTAAAAAAAATACAATTTTTAACACACAACAAACAAAAATATTGGCAAGCAGCTGACAAGGCTTTAAAAATTTGACAGCATTAAAAAAATATAAAACAAATAAAACAGCGGCAACTCGTATACAAAAAAATGAACGAACTATATATATATACTATACAATATATATTATGTATATTTTTTAACTAGTGTTGAATTTTTTTCAGTGTGATAATTTGTTAAATTTTAATAATATTGCTTATGCCTTGGTTGCATTTTAATAAGTTTTAAAATTAAAAAATATATAATACAATTTTAAAACATAGCCGATTTTATATAATTATATTCCTTATTTGTTTAAATACAATAATATTATATGGCATTATTATTTAAAAATGTTTATTAAAATGCAAGCATCCAAGCGCGCTATAATATTTAAAACATTAATTAAACGCAATGCTTTTTTATAAAATATATATTTGTTTTAATTTAATAATTAAATTTTAATATTTTTAAATTTACTTTTAGCAGCCAATTATAAATATCTACAAAAAAAAACAAATTTAATTTGCTTAGTAAAATTTAATTTCATTTGTTTAGTTGTTTTGTTATATAATTTGTTTAAAACACATTTTAGTTTTAGCTTAAACAATGTCTATAAAACTTTGTACATATATTTCAATTGTTTGCTAAGCGCGCTCTTTAACTTTTATTTACAATATACTATAATACTATGCTTAAATTTAATTATAATTTGAAAGCTTAGTAAAAAAAAAAATAAAAAAATAATTAAGGCGCAAACAAAGTTGCGCTGCAATTCATGTGAAGGCTATTTTACAGGTTTTGTTTAAATTAGCTTTTAATATTTTTTTAAAATTTATGCGATACAAGTTTTTTATTATTGTATATGATTTTTAAAACATTTCTAAATTAAGGGGCGGAAACGGCAAGGCAAAACTTTTAACGTTTTCTATTGTGTAATTAAAATATAAAAATTGATTTTAATTTTGTTTTTGAGTCTAGGTTGGGTTTAAACGTTATCTATATTAATTTTTATAAATGCATACATATATATATATATATAAAAATAATTTTTAATTTTATTAAATATATTTAATGCAAAAAGATAAATAAAAATTTACATAAAATATATAAACAATTTAAAGTGTTTTATTTTGAGTTTTTTTTAACTTTGTTTTACTGAAAAAAATATCAACAAAAACAACGAGTAAATTAACAGCAACAACAAGCAGTATATAAATGTTAATGCAGGCGTTATTAACACTTGGAAAAATATAAATACCTCTTGTTAAGTTCAAAATCGTTAAAAAAAAAAATATTAATATAAAAACTTAAGAGCAAACTTAAAATTCAATGCATTACATTTAATATATAAAGCAGTAAGGCAACTAAATATATATGAACGTCATTTTTTTTAAGGCTCAGCTAGCTAAATTTGCAATTTTCTTATATAATATTGTAAATCAATTAATTTTTGTGTAAAGAGGCTACATTTAATGCAATTAAATTAAAATTAAATGGCACATAATTTAAGCTTGGTTTTAAAATTTTGCATGTGCTAAATGCTGTAAAGCGCTGTTAAGTTCATGCAAAGCATTTTTTAATTTTTTTTGTGTATAAATAATTCTTAAAAAATATATGTATACATATATACACAAGTATACTGCATTTAGTAATTAATTCGCCTAAGCATAAGTAACTTGTATACATATACATGTATTTACTTAATTAAGCGTCAACAAATTGTAGCAAATTACACAAAACAAAAAAAATATATATATATATATTAAAAAAAAAAGGAAACACAGCAACACAAAAAGTACATATAAAGTGCATTAATGAATTTAAGCATTTAATGAAATTAATTAATTTATAAGCATAACAAAACGTATAAAAACAAAATAAGATACGAATGAACAAATAAGTTTAACAGATACACTTAAATATTAATATAAATATATATATATATTTAACATAAAATATTTACAAGCAGGCGTAAATAAAAATACATTTAACAACGCGTATATATAGGTTTAAACATGTTTAATTAAAAATAAAACTAAAAACAAAAACATTTATTGTAATAAAAACAAAAAACATTTAATTCGTATATATACAATACTAGCTACGATTTGTACAACAAACACACTTAATTACAAAAATAATAAAAAAAAATTGTTCTTTTATATAATATATAATATATTGTTTTATAAAACATGAAACTTACATTTTGCTTTAAACTTTAAAATTCATGCAATATTTTTATTAAATTTTCTTTCGTACTTTTCATTATGCAACCTAGTACCATAAATTTTGTACCAAAATAATAATAAAAATAATATTATATAAACACAAAAACTACAAGCAACCAAAACAAACAAATGCAACGCCCTGTACCCGTGCATAAAGCCTAAAAAAAAAGCAACATGTTAAAAATAACTACAAAAAATATTTATTAAAAATACAGAACAAAAAGCCCTGAACCGCAATGAGTAGTGCCCAAAAAAATAAAATACAAATACAAACAACAAAAAAATATATTAACTAGCATTTAATGAAAAGTTATAACAAATTCTAAAACAACAGCCTAAACAAATAGTTATAAATAGCACAATTTTGTATAAAAAAAATTATATATAATAAAAATAAAAAAATAGCAAAGCAAATTGCAAATGGTAGACGACATTTATACAATACAAAAAAAAAATAAAAATATATAAAAAAAAGAGCAATACATAGAACCGTTTCATAGACACACACACAAAAGTTATCACAAAAAAAAAAAAAATAATTAAATTTATGTTTCTGATTTTATATGCATATAAAAAAAAATACTTCAATTGGTGTGAAATTGAGAACTTTGAAGCTGCGAAAGAAAAGTATTGTTGATTGGCTGTGTTAAAAAGGAATGCAAAAAATTATTTGAGTGGAACGCTTGAAGAACATGCGACGAAAAAGAAATACGAAATAAAAAAAAAAAATGTTAAGATAAGCTTCGGCTTTACCGAAGAACTTATACGCTTCACGCGGGGGTATATCGAAAAACCTAGACGATCCAGTCCTATCTGTTTCTTGATTTCTGATTGACCTAAATGACTGCCACGCCCAAGGTATCTAAAGGATCGTTGAGCTTTTACTTCTAAGCTAATAAGGCCCTAAAAAATAAGTCCTTATATAGCATGATGCTAAGAATTTTACAAGCTGACGCAAACAAGTGCGCGAATTTGGCTGCGCAGAAAAAATGGCGGCTCCGGGTTCACTTTTTGTATGGTAGCTGCATAAAATAGTGAACCGATTTGGATCAAACCTCACACCAACATAAAGACTGACACTAAATTAAACTGACATAATTTTGGTTGCGATATTTTAAAAAACAAAAAAGTTTTTCCTACAAAAACTATTCTACAAAACGTTTGTATGGCAGAAGCTTGCCGGTTTTTTTTTTTTTTATTTTTTATTATAACAAAAAATGAGTAATGAATCCGTACGCATAATGTACCATAACAATAAAAGAAATAATATTAGAAAATAAAACCAAACTTCGTGCGCTAAGCACGAGGTTTAATAATACGGTGGAGAATCATTAGGGATCATCCATAAACTATGTGACGCTGATGTTCGCCCCGCCCTTGTGACACAGTGACAGAATATTTTTGAAGATTATCCATATGATCGTGACGCTTAGCCAGATCCCCTGGAGCGTCACGTAGTTTATGGATGATCCCTTATGACTGAATCGTTTTAGCGAAACCTTGTTTTTTGAGCCGCCTAAGAGGCCTAGCTGGCAGTATATTCATGGCAAGTTCACTGCTGTGACACCTAAGTCTGTCACTGTATCTACTCGTGTGCCTTCCTATCTACTCTTCTATGGTATGCAGATTAAGGTCACGATACAGCGTCGAATTGCGCACGTACCAGGGGCAATTTGTTATTTTCCTTAAAATTCGGTTTTGCAGTACCTGTATACTCCGACAGCTTGTCTTTGCTGCGATACTCCAAATCTGCAGCCAGCCCATAGAGCCAGATCGTGGCGACACACTGGACATACTAACATACAATTGTTAATTTACAGTTGCAGGCATAAGCAAATGTAAAGGAACATTTGTATGTTAATTCATTACAGCATGCTGCTCTCAGCTGCTGCCATAGAAACAAGGAAAAACTTTTTTGTTTTATTAAATATTGCAACCAAATTTATGTCAGTTTAATTTAGTGTCAATCTTTATATTTGTGTGAAGTTTGATTCAAATCGGTCCACTATTTCATGTAACTACCATACAAAAAGTGAACCCGCTCTCTTTTGGGAGAAACACGAATAACATATGGATCATGATCCAGTCCTGTCTGTTTCTCTCTTTATACACAATTTCTGATTGACTTAAAAGACTGCCAAGCCCAAGGTATCTAAAGCTAATATGGCCCTAAAAATAAAATCCTTATATAGCCCAGCAGTTACCAATCGAATTGTAACTAAAAAAAATGTCCAATTTAGATTGGTTCTTACCCCGTGAAGACTATAAAACAAAAGGGATGATAATTAAGCAATTGAGTAGATTGGATAGGTGATATGGATAAGCATAGTTAGAAGTGCGGTTAGTTGCGCCAAGTTAACTGATTTTTAGGTTAAGTTGGCAACATATTGAAGAGTAGCGTTTGAAATTGTTTTCAAATAAATTTGTTTGTAATTGAAATAATTTCTTTTCTCTGCTTGATTACATTCCCAATAAATCACAAATTCGCAAAGTACTAAAAGAAGGCAACAAAAAGTTCTTCTAAGCTAGTTTATACCCTGCACCCAAAACATTCAATTTTTTTCCCTGAATTGGCTAAAGCAATCTTTATAAATGATGAAAGTTAAAAACATTTATTGTTTTTTTTTTTTGCTCTAGTATTAAGACAATTTATGGATTTTTAAGCCCCTATGCTTATAATACTTGTAAATTGTCTTTTATTAATATTTGTTCATTAAGGCCTATACGCAGAATGCAAAAAAAAAATGTCGCACGGAATGACAAAACCATATAAAAAAATCCCGCAAAAGGGATTTTTTTTTTTTTGATTTTTTTTGCATTCTGCGTATAGGCCTTTAGACATTAATTTACATTACAGGCTATTAAAAACAGAAATATTTTCTTATAAATTTAAAAAACTAGATCGGATTTTGTTTGTAACATTTTGTTTTACGATCTATATTGATAACTTAACATTTAAGCTACTTTCATGCCCAAATAAAATATTTTTTTAACATTTTTGATAAAGATGGTGACAATTTTCAATATCTTAAATAATTTATATTATTTCTGGGTGCAGATTAAAAACAGAAAGACAAAAAATTAACAAAAAAAAAATTTTAAGTTCTGCAAAACCAATGACCTAATTAATGTTATATAAACTATACATAAATGTTATGTTGTTGTCACATTTAATAACTGTTTATATGTTGTGTAAATGTTTTTTATGTCTCTACAAAATTGAACAAAAAATGTCTAACATATTTTAGGTCTTTATATGCATATACATATATGTAAATATATATATATGTACCTTTTTGCTATGTATTGTATTTAAACTTTACCATACTACACTAACAAGCGTATTATATAGACACACACATTTAATGTTAAAAACAAATTTAAAAAAAATATATATAAAAAAAAAAGTATAAAACTCGATTTAGCTGCAAATTTAAGTCGTCAAAAAACGTAAAAATTCTACACTACACATTTGTTAACAAAAAAAAAAATTAAGCCCTCACATATAAACAATTAATTTAAAACTTCATGTATAAATGTAAAATTTTGTGTAACAAAACTAAAACTTATTATAAATTATGTGTAATATAAATGCAACAATTTCGAATTTTCAAAATTCAATTACAGTTGCACATTAAATTGAATTTACATTAAAAAAAAAAACAAAAAAATTAATTTAATGCATTAACAATTTAAAACATAAAACAAAGCCACACAATAGCAAAATGTTTAAAAAATTCAATTGACGGCGTTTGTATTTAAAAACTCTGTATACACATATAATTAAATTTATTAATTCATTATAAATTAAATATACATCTGCAACAAAAACCACAACACAACAACAACACTGCAATGTTTAAGTTAAAAAAAAAACAAAAACAAAAAAAAATTGAATATGAGAAATGGAAAAAGACTAAATAAAATATTAACGAAAATAAGCGTCAATATAAAAATCCTGGATGTTCTTATTGCTGAATAATGTTTGCTGAAGTTGTGCTTATAGTTTTGATTATTATTTTTACATTTAGATTAAACGTTTTAATTTGTAAAAACTACTGACTTGAGTTCTTTGTCAAATAATATAAAAAGATTGACATACATTAAAATTTAATAATAAAAATATAGAGAAGCAATTTTCAGTTTTATACGAACTATATATGTATATAACATTATTTGATAAAACTCCCGACTTGGTTGGTAAAATTTTATCTGAAGTCCTGCGGATAATTTTCCATATTCCAATTCAACGCTTTTATTTGATAAACTCCGAACTTGTGTCCTTTGTCGAGTAACCTAAAAAGATTGGCATAGATTAAAATGTAAGCCTATACAGAGGAAGTACACCTAATTCTGTTTTAACACGTAGACACGTTCCAGAAAAAACCGTATAAAAAAAGCGTATAAAAAAAGACATGAAGTAAATCCTTAAGCTGCTATGAAAATAATTTAGAAAGGCGAATTCCCTAACTAAATTTCTAAAAGATTCACTTAATAAAAATATTTTTCTTTTAAATTTCAATCAAATAGCATTTTTCAATCGTGTAAAAATTTTCTGGACCGCGTTATTTCAAAACCGCGTAAATTCAGAATTGGGTGTATTTGGATTTTTAAATATTACAAAACCAGCTTCAAAAAGAATCAATTCCATGAATCAAATCCATTCCAAAAATGGAAACATCTATAGAGTTGGATAGTTTTGCAACCTTAAGCGGTCTACGCAGAATGGGATATCCCAAATGGGATTTTTTTTTTATATGGTTTTGTCATTCCGTGCGAAATTGTTTTGCATATATGCGTATAGGCCTTTTACTCTAGTTAAGGATAACAAATTCCGGTTATTTCTATCTGGAGCTGGAATATTTCGTTCATATTTGAGCTCACTCCAGTTAGTGTTAAAGACAGGCTTTTCAGGCTTGGCCCAATGTACAAACTTAAAGCTCATCGCAAGTTCCTCTACGGGTTACGAAGGTTTCGTTGCTTTAGAGTTCCATGCGATGCTATTAGCGCATCATCGAGATTATAGTTGACAGTCGCTGAAAAACAGATTATATGTTTTTATTTAACATATATTGGTATATTTAAAAATGACTTTTACATACGCATGATAGTGATGGTCTCCCACATCAAAACGTTACGTTCTGCTAGATTTACATTCCTTAAGAATTCTTGCTGATTAGACATCTACGCGATGTTTACTTTTGCTTACGCACCGACTATTGTTAATTAAAATGGTCCAGACGTAGCTCTATAAGATCGATGAATTTGGGCTAGACTGCAGCCTATTCTATATGGTCAGCTTACTCATTATTAGATTACATTATTTCCTACTGCTTACGTGCATTTTGTAAATAAACTTATATCGTAAATACCTAGCTTAAAACTTTAACTTTGAGTCTAAGCTTAAAAGAGGATGCTGAGGTTTGTTAAAAACAATTAATTTGAATGTTTTTATTATTAATTCGAAAATTGAAAAAAACTTGACAAACTTGCGTAATGAGCTAAACATTTCAAGTGCACTATAAAATAACTACGAAGGCATAGATTTGAGCATAAATGAAATCAAATATTATTAACTAAATGAACATAATTATATATGATTAAATTTATAGCATTAATGTATAAGAGTAAGTATGGGAATATGTATATGTAGTAAAATAAATGAGCATAACTACTAATAATAGTGGCTATGGCTCATTTGAGTCCTGCCTTGTTGGCCGTTTTTACTATTAATTGCAAGTTCTCATGCAATGTTCGTATTTGATGTAAAGTATTTTGATCCAATGACTCAAGCAACTCTGGCTGGATCTCTTCCAGTTTTTTGGGGCGTAGCGAGAGCACGCCATTGCGTATGGGTATATTCACATTGGCAAAGGTATCGGGCAAGCTGCATATACAAATATTTTAATAAAAAATGCATTTAGTTAGAGAGGCATAGGAATACTTACACTTGTGAAACAATGGGACTGCCAAATTTGGAAAGCGCTATTTCACCAGGCTTGGGCCAGCGCAAAAAGGCCATGGGTGGCGTGCTAGGAGATGAGCTGCGCTTTTTGTTCAAAAGTGGCGTTCGATCTGCACTAATGGCCTTGGGACGCGAGGCAAGCGGCGTGCGCAATCTGCTGCGTGACCCATGCTCAGCTGTTGTCTGACTAATGTTCGACTGCGGCTTAGCCGAACCCAATACATTTAGTTCGCCACAGGCTGAACGACTGCGACGTGCACGGCGTGCTCGTGCCGAGTGCAAAGGTCCTGGCGTGCGCAAAACCTTGTTGCTGCGAGCAATCGATCCGGTAAAGGCGGCCAGAGTGCTGCCACTACCGGTTAAGGCCGATGTGCTGTGACTGCTGTCCTCTGTAAGGTAGCCTGAATAGAGTGAAGCGTGGCAAACCAAGCGATGTATGTATGTGTAATGCAGCGTGCATATCAGTATGTACATAAGTGCAAGTGTTTGTATGAGGATAGTGGAAATGTGTTTAAAGAAAGCCAAGAGTTAGACCCAGCACACCATAAAGAGTATAATAATGACTGAAATTTGAGTAATACACACCTTCATCATTGCGATTGGAGCCACAAGCAATTACATTGGCACTAGCAATGGCGTTGCCTGTGGTATTGTTGTTGCTGCACATGGATTGTGAGGAGAGCAGCTGTGTCTGATCGCTGGCCTTAAAATCGGTAAAATGCGCCAGTTCGGTTAGTATATCCAAGAAATCCGACATTTTCATTTCGCGTAGCTCCGTTTGTAGACGGCTTTCGATCATTTTCAGTTCATTGTCAACAATTGCCATACATTTTTGTTCCCAATCGTCGATGCTCATTTGCAGCGAGTCCATTTTTAATTCGTAAGTACGGATTTTTTCTTCACGATTTGCGGCCTCGCGATTCCGTTTGGAATTTTTAGGTATTTTAGTGCGCGGCATTTTGTTATTATGCTTATGACTTTATTATAAAATTTTAGTTTAACTTATAATTATTGTGCTGCTTTGTTTTGTGAGATAGCGTCTGCTTTAAATTTTTTCCGCCTTTTTGTTTCGATGGCGTCGCAATCGGTGTGTCAGGTATGCAAGTGTGGCAATCGCAAATATAGCAATATCGATAAAAAAATTTATGCATGAGGTTGCCAGATCGCTTAAAAAGGGTAAAGGCCCATACGCAGCACGCAAAAATTCCGCACCAAACGTCAAAACTTCATATAAAAAAAAATATCCCAAAAAAGGGAATTTTTGCGTGCTGCGTATGGGCCTTAAGTTTTGGTTTGAGTGGATAGCGATAGATAAATAAATTGTCTATCGATGACTAGAAATAGAGCAACATTTCTGAAAAAATCAACGTTGTGTTTGAAAATGAAACGTCCAGTGTCTAGTTCTGCACAGAGTGATAAATAAAAATAAAAATGATATGAAGCTATTGGTGTATATAATAAATAATCAAAACATTCTTCCATAAATTTTGAATTTCTTGTATTCTTTGTGAAGTTCAGTGCATCATTTTTAAAATATACAAATTACCAGCTTATACCAGCTTGAACTATTAAATAAATTTTTCCTCTTTGTGAAGCTACGTAAAATTACAATTTGTAATTACCAATCTACTTATTATATTTGATAGTTAATATATATATATATTGTTTATTCATCATCATATTTATATATCAGTTTATTTATACAATTTATAGAGATTAGCTTAAAAGAAGCTTTACAACTAAGGTGTGAAAAATTGTGTTGTGTAAATTTTTGTTTATGTAAAATTGAATTTATTATATCTGATAAAATCTTTATTTTTTGTTTTGTTATTGTCGAGAAGACTGAAATTAATTTTCGAAAAGACAACAATAATTACGGCTTAGGCTGCCTCTTAAGTACCCACGTCAACAGTATTGTTTTGTTTTTGCGTTTAACGCCAACAAAAATTCGAAACTATCATAACCTTGACCCCCTTGGCACAAGGTACAAATTAGGGAGCATGCTTGTTTGGTTTTGCAAAAAAAAAGCAATTTTTTGCCCATAAAAAGAACGCGCTAATGTAATACATAATATGCATAAATCCCTCAATGGCAATACCACACAACGACAATAAGCAGTAAATTTCGACAAGTTCGTCAAACAAGTGATTAGAAATATAAAAACGTACGCCTGAAAAATATATAATTAATAATAATTGCAAATACAAATTTCAAGCAATTGAAACAAGTCAGTCGGCTTTGAAAGCGCTTTCGGAGTGGACTAAACGGTAGGCCATTAAAATAACGAACAAATTTTAATGCAATTAAAAATAAAAAGTTCTTCAAGTGTATTATAAAGTTTTATAGAATTTGAATAAAGTATTTTGAAGTTCCAACAAACCAGCAAATACAAATGGATCTACTTGTGCTGCACAATAAAGTAGAATATACTCCCCAGCAGCAATTTAAAATAGAACAACTGCGTCAGCTCGTCAAGAGTAAGATCCAAAACGCAGCTCGTCGAATTTTAAGTGCAGTCTAAATTTTTATTTTTTTTTTGCAGAATCTGGTGTGCTTCATGTGGGCAGTGATGATGTATTTCTAACAAAATTTTTGCACTACACACAATGGGACACGGTTAAAGCATATCAGGCTATACATGCCTACTATGATTTCAAGAACAAATATCCCACCTGGATGGCACAGCATCCCATTGAATATTATCGCAAGATTTTCCAAGCCACCAATTGTCGCTACATTATGCCACATACGGATAAAAATGGACGGGTGCTGCTTATATTAAAGACAGTGGATGCCTTTCAACAGTTCCCGGACTATTTACAGATGCTTATCGAAATGGATGATTTGATATTTGAATCGTTATTAATGTTGCCGATTGTGCAACAAAATGGCATAACTGTTATATGTGATTTACAGGGGTAAATATTTATGCCTCATCCGAATTGTGATTCAGATTTTGAAACTAAACAAACTTTTTTACAGCACCACACGTAATTTTCTGCGTCAGTTTTCACCAGCTTTTATGAAAGTGGTCAATGAGAAGAATGGCGTTTTGCCTTTCACCCAGCGGATTGTGCATATCATTCAGCGTGGATTTCTTATGCACTTAACATCAACACTGTTTTTGCCCTTTATGAGCAAGGATTTTAAATCTCGGGTAAGTGTTTTAAATTTAAAATATATATTTCTTAGAAATCTGAAGCGTTCCGGATGGGCCTGAAGGGTGGTCACCATAAGATTAAAGCAGTAGTTTGGTTTGAGGGATCAGAGCCATTATTACCTTATAGGTTTGATAATCACATCACTTCATAAAACTATTACAAAAATTTGGGCAAATTTAAAAAAAAAAAAAAAAAGCAGAAGTGCCTTCTCCTCCTTTGTCATAGATGCCTTACAGTATGTATATATGTATAAGTATTATGGTGGGTCAATTTGTATGGTGCCGAAAAAGTCGATTCGCGGCGCCCCCTCTTTGTATTCTACGGACAATTCTAAGCAACTTTGCCAAAGAATGCATAGGTCTATCTTGAATTTCGAGCCTACAGAATTTTAAAAATAGTTTTTTTGCCTTTAACGACAAAATGTTACATTTTAATTCAACATTTGGATTTTTAAACCAAAACTTGTCATCTTTTTATGGGTATATTGGCGTTTCATGCATATTTTGCCATTTTTTTGCTTCTTTTTCGAGAAAAATTACGAATTTCTTGGGAAAATATTGTTTTGACTTTCTCGTATTGCAATCCAAATTTTTATTAGAAAGAAAAAAGAATTTAGTAATAGAAGAGAAGCGACAAGGAGTTATGTTTGAAAGTCTTTCTTGTTATCAAGTCTGGGATATTTCGCACGGCATTCTGATGTCACCGTCATAACACTTTCTCGATTTTCTTCTAAAACGCGTTTAGAACATTTGAACATTTTGGGCTAATTTTTTATTCCCTTTGGGAAAAGTTTTTAGGTACTAACTAAACACAACACAAACGCCTGCTTAGAGAAGAGAAAAAGTTCAGCCTAGAAAGACAAGCAACTTCTCGGTTCCTACACTTTGAAAAAATTAGGCAATTGGGCAAGAACTCCCATTGGATACTGACTGGGTTTCCTACGGGGCACTGCAAATGCAAAAAAAACACATTAGCATAGGAATAGGGAATTCGAACACATGTAGGTTTTGTGAAACTGGAGAGGTAATAGAATAGATTATAGTAGCACGATGTCACCCTCAAGCCCAAAGAAATAAGTTTATCTTGGATATTGTTCTAGTTGAGGAGCTCTAAGACTAGATGGGAGCACCATATATACTAAGGGTCTTAGTGCGAAATTCCCCAATATTATTATTTAACTAAAATTAATCAGAAAATTCACTCTAATCATTGTGGTACATACAAACATCTTACGTTCGTGACTCATTTCTTTTGTCTATTTAATAAATTACACAAATCTGTTATACCCTTGAGCCTATGTAGTCACCACCAGGTCCGTACTTTAATCTCGACGGCCCTGACCCTATGGGTATGGTCAGGGCCGTAGAGGGAAAGTCCGGGCCTGGGTTGGTAAAATGTACCGGCCCCTCTATTACACCATTAGCCTGAAACATTGTGTTCTGTAAGTACGTCAATAGAAAAAAATCTTTTCCACAATCCAGAAAGCAGAGTAAAAAAAATTATCCATCTAAAAAAAAAATTTCCTAAAATTTTATTACGACAGTAATTTCACCGGGCCCCTAAGAAAACTCCGGGCCCGGGGAAATCCTCCATATTCCCCCTCTCTCGATGGGCCTGGGTATGGTGTATAAAAACACCCCTATTTTTTTTTTTGCATCTGTGTGTACAAATGACACTATATGGCACATTTTGGAACATTTTGTGCCTGAACTACAACTGTGTCCAAAAGTACAGGAAGTTCTAATCGGCTGCGCGTGTTTTACGGTGACATTAAGCTGGACAAATAAGGTGATCTCTACTTGAGTTATTCTCACACAATTTGCATACAAACTATAGGCTGAAAGCAATAAATACTTATATTGAGTAGTATATAATTTTTTTTTTTCACAAACTATTTAAAAACGTGTCTTATATAAAAAAGAAAAGTAAATTAGGTTGCTCGACGTCAATGTGCTACGCACGACAACTTCCGGACATGTACCTGACGTAGCACAGTAAAGATGTACCAAATAGGTGCCTGACCCGGAAAACATTGTAGACTGTAATTTTTTTTGCTTAATGTTTTCAACACCATCCAAAGATTCTAAAATCAAAAAGGTGACCTCCCACTCCTGTAGGGTTTACCGTTATTTGGATAATTGTTTAAGACCATTTATCTCGAATTCCACCAGTCCACTGTTGGCCCAGATTTTCATATTTTGGCCAAAACCCTGTCATTTCCATAATAATTTTTTTAGAGTGATCAAATTTTACAAACGTGTTCCTAAAGGACTGAACTATTTTTCCTCCTCAGATTTCTTTAAGATATAGATAATCCAGACCAAAATTGGGCAAAATTTAAAAAAAACAAAAAAAATTTTTTAACTTTATTTATGTGTTTTAACACAATTAACACTGCATTTTTATTATTTTGGGGATTCCCCTTTTTATGAATTTGAACATATTCAGCAACACGTTGACATTACAATTTCATTCTTAATTGTTTTTTGGCCGGGTAAAGGTGAATTGAGTTTGTAAAAATGTCAGACAGAGTCCGTCCTAAGAGATTAAATTTATCAGAAATTCAAAATATATTAGGTGAATGTGAAAGTGATGAAGAGGATTTTATCATTTCTGATGATGAATATATTCCGTCACTTGGCGATATAAGATCGGAAGCATCAGATGTTGAGCAAGCGCCATGTGTAGAAAGTGATGAGGACTCATACGATTCAGATGAAAGCGAAGAAGTGGAATCGAATATTGAACTTTATGGTAAAGATGGAACTCGTTGGCTTCTGGACCCAATTCCAGAATTTCAGTCAATAAATCGGAATATTTTACGGCAACGTTGTGGCGCAGCACCTGGCTTGAACATTTCTACACCAAAAGATATATTCAAGAGCATTTTGTCCAGCCAAATGTGTGATATAATTTTACGTGAAACCAATCGAAAGGGAATACGATTGACTGAGGAATACAATAGAAATTTACAGAGCAGGTATCCAAAACCTTATAATAGGCCACAAAATAAAATTTTCATCCCATTTACTGAAAGTGAACTAGACGGACTTTTTGGTTTATTGATTTTTTATGGCGTTCACAAATCTAATAAGGAGCATTTGACCGAGTTGTGGAAACCTTATCATTTACCTCTCGTTCGGGCTGCCACTTCATATGATAGATTTAAAATGCTTTTACGTTTCATACGATTTGATAGCGAAGTAACTCGCCAGGCACGTGCCGCAAATGACAAAGCTGCTGCAATCCGAGATATTTGGACCATGCTGAATTCTAACTTACATAAATATTATAAGCCTGGCGAATGTATTACTATTGATGAGCAATTGTATGGTTATAGAGGACGTACGCGCTTTACACAATACATGCCATCGAAGCCAGAAAAATATGGGATAAAAATATTTTGGGCATGTGATTCCAAGAATTCATATCCCCTCCAAGGCCAGCTATACACAGGAAAGCCAGCAGAAGGCGATCGTCAAACAAACGTTGGTGAAAGAACAGTTTTAGACCTTGTTAGTGCATATAAAAATTCAAGAAGAAATGTTGTTTCATGCAATTTCATATGTATTACTTTGGGGTACCCGGGTACCCCTGTCACTCTTTTAAAGGTGTAAAAAATATATCGATATTCCACGCCCTTCCAAAGGAATAAAGTGGACCCACACCAATGAAAATTTAAAAACAATTAAAAGTTAAGAGTTCTCAAGAAGTTTGAGCTTTCTAAACTATCTGCAACCATTAAATTTTCCTACTTGAAAATGAAATGGGTACCCGGGTACCCTGTCACTCACATAAAAAAAAACGGTTAATTGGAATTGGACCATTTTTCACACAGAGGTAGATATGAGCTCTACATACATTGAAATAATAGCCTATACCCAAAATATTGAATGGTTTTGGAGTTATAGCCCCAAACAGTTTCAGCTTTCCAAACAAATTATAAAAAGACGACATCACCCATCCATCTGGTTTTTAACTGTTATAATTTTTTTTTGCATGCTCTTTTAATTTCCGAAAAAAATTTGAAAAATCCATGTATAAATTTTTACGTTTTTTTGTCAAATTGATAATTTGTACATTTTTTGATTTGCATAAAAAATAGTAAAATTTCCTAGGGGACAATTTTTAAAATTCAACTTTTAAATACAAAATTCAATATACGAAAATCGGGAGGAATTACATTTTGTTATAAAATATGAGAAGAAATTTATAAAATTTTTTTTGATCAAATATCGAGTTGTAGTCGGAGGTACCCTTAAAGCAAAGCAGCCAAATGATAAAAAAACCAAAAAAATCTTTTAACTACTCGAATATATTTAAAACCGATAAGTTTTTAAGCTCAGTTTTATTTTTTTTCTGAAATAATACGTATAAATAATAAAGTGAATAAAGATTTCGTAGCTACATGTATCATGGTAAATGCAGGGTTTTTTTTCAGTAAATTATCGCGAAAGGTCAAAAATACAAAATGTCAACTTTGATGGCTAATTACTTAAAAACCACTAATTATAATTTAATAATTTTTTCTGCACAGGATACCTTATAATGTATGTGTAAAATCTGGCCCATTGTGCAGTAGTAGAAAAAAAAACTTGTAGCCCACAAAATGTTCAAAATTGGATTTCCCGTTTTTTTTTATTAATGGAAGGCTCAGAAGTTCATATTTTGGGTGGCAGAGGGCGTATTTTTGACCATCCCCTTGCCCTTTCTTGTCTGTGATGTGTATGAAAGTCAAATGAAAGCCAAATCGATTCCTTCTGTCGTCCTGATCATTTCTGGTATAAAATTTGCGGGGACTTACTCTTCTCCTTTTAGGTGTCACATACAAAAAGTTTTTGGACCAACTATATACCCCATGTACATAAAGTAAAGTGCATAAAAAATATATCAAAATTAAGACACACTTCAAAACTTTTTTTTCATTTTGTCCTGGAACCCACTAATTATACATATGTACGGCTTTCTAAGAAATAACTTCCGGATTTTGAAACAACACTAAGAATAAAGTTAAACAAAAAGTCAACACAAAATCGCATAAAAAATCTTCAATTCCAGATATTCACACACGATGGTAAACATTTGGGTAAACTGCGGGACATGGTTGGCTATGATTGTTTGCCAGCTGAATATGGAGGTCCACAAACCAATGTACTAGATACCAACTGTATGTTTAATCATTTAAGTCAAAATGCTAACTATTTGGAAAAATTACAGCAATATGAAAAGCATTAAATACCTTAGGGGTGTTAAGATATATTTAAAACTATTAATTGTGATTTGACATGTATAGTACCATAATATTTAAATTTTATACCATTGTGTAATTTGTAATCTTTAATAATAATAAAATAAACAAGAAAATCAAATTGTATTGTGAAATAATAAGAATGAATCCAAGTAGCATTAAATAAATCCTCTTAATCAGAGCTGGGCAAATGGAGAGCGGTCTGCCGTACAAAAACCAAAATGCACGAACAAAATAATGCCCGTTTGGGCTATGGGCTGCCCAATTCTGCTCTTAATCCATCAACATTTTCACATTCTCACTTTTCTTATACAATTTAAACTCTCATAATTTTACTGACTTTCCTTACGTATATACTTCCTTTATTCTAATCTATTTCGCTTATAATTTCTCATCACCAAAAATTTAAGTTTTTAAAGATACTCTCAGACTAAGCACCCATGCCCTAAAGCGCTTGCATAATTTTTGCAGAGGCACCAAAGTCCTTCTTTTGTAACAAGGCCAATTCATATTGAGACAAACCACCCCAAGAAAACTTGAACTGGTTTTCAAAGTTAACCCGATCTTGTTTTTAAATCAAAAAATTTGCTTATAGTTCGCAAACACTTTAAGCACGCAAATACCATATATTCGCTAAGGATCTAAGCTGCAGACACAACCTTGTGCAGTGGCAATATCTCAAACAATGAGGTAACTACCGAGTTGAGATTTTTGCTAGTTGAAAACTAAAACCAATATCTCGCCCTGTTAGCAGTAACCCTCTGGGTTAAGCTTACTGAGGCAATTTTTTTAGGCTCGAAAGAGCTTTCTAAATAATAAATAAACAAAGACATTTAAAAATGTATTACTATTGGATATCCTGTTGGATATCCTTTTGAGATGTCTGAGAGAGTTGCCACTTAGCCCTTCCAAGTGTCGCTGGAGTGGTCATCATCTAAACATATGATAAGATCAAATATGATGAGCTAACTAGTTGGATATAGCATGGATAAGTGATGCGAGTACTGGAATCTGTCTGTGGTGCTCTTGGTGTGGTAGCTACTGAACCAGCTAAAACGAAGATTCGATCATTTCAGTTCAATTGGTCCTTTTCCAAGCACATTTCGAGAAGGTGTATAAGGTTCCGCAAGGAAGGATTATTTAGTTTTAGTATTCAGCATATACTTATTGTTGATCGAATATGGTGAGCCCAAAGTATGACGACTATGTGGATGGGTGATAGGTGAGCCAATCATTAGCTACTGCAGATGTAGTGGTGGGGGCATCTGAAGCTGTCGAGTTGCATTGCTGTTGAGGCCAAGAATGAGTATGAAGATTATAGACCAAGTTGTTCATATTCGAGATTATTTTGAGGACGAGGTCTTAGATGCTGTAGGTAAGTAAACTTCTGCAACACACTTTCTTGAAGTAAACTACCAGATATGCTAGCAACCTTTTAAAATCATAGGAAAACGGACAGGAAATCCAGGATAGGTTTAAGCAGGCCCGTCGAGAGAGTGGTGGGAAGGGGGGAATCCCCCGGGCCCGGAGTTTTCTCAGGGGCCCGGTGTAATTCATGTTGTACTCGCTAAAGGTGTAATAGAGGTGCCGGTACTTTTGCCCCTCGGGCTCGCATTTTCTCTCTGCGGCTCTGGGTTTAAGCTAACTCTGAACCACATGCTTTCAATAGAAATATGTATATTCGAAAATTTTTTACAATTAAAAAAGTAATTAAATGAATGTTATAAGCATTTAGTTTGTCATTTCCAGCTCCTCCTTTCTTTTCATTCTTCTCTTCTTTTTCACACTAGAGCTGCTCGAAACTTGTCCCAGCGAAGAGTAGCCCGTAGATGTGGAGCCACGACTCATGCGATAGGTATGTAAAGGCTTGCGTTTTAGCCAAAAACGTAGAAAAAATCTTACTTCCGCTTTTAGAGCTACCATGGGTGGTATCTGGAATGCAGATTATGAGATCAATCACTATGAATAAACCATAAACATTTGCTCACCTTTTCCTTTACGGATATGCGCTGTACATGCCATAGAAACTCTCCAATCCCGATTAAAAACGAAATAAAAACGCCCACAATGAGCATTACAAATAGACCGCCAACAGAATCCATGTCAAACTGTCCATCGTCTATGTCCGACAAGCCAGCATCGCAGCTATCATTGCTGTTAAACCATTTGTTGCGTAGATTATAGAGTACACCCTGTTCGCTGAGCTTCAGTATGCCCACGCTCAGATTGGAGCGAAAGTTGGCATCTAGAAATAAGGTTATATATAGAAGCACTTAAGCAATGGATAAATATTCACTTACTCAGCGGCACGGCTATGCCGTAATGCTTCTCTCCAAAACTTTCACCAACTTGTGTCAGCTCGCAATTGCGCTGCACATAGTATTGCATGCTGGTAGTCTCCATAAGAAACGCATAGGTGCCACGACTTAGTTTAACACGATCCACGCCCTCCTCATTGCTCTTGGTAAAACCATCTGGCTTAAAGGATAACATTTTGTTCCAAGCCATGCGATTATCGGTGTCATTCGATTCGGAGAAATACACCGAAGTAGCGCCACCTCTGATAGTGCCAAACTGTACCTTATTCTGATCCACCAAATCATGTAAATTGGCTATGTCACCTGTCATCTTGGAGGATGTTATAAAGGCAGCCAACTGGGCTATATAAGTCTGTGAAATAAGCAAGGCGAATATCCACCAAAATGCTGTTAGCAGGCGTGTGGGCACACCTCTGGGCAGCAGATCACAGCCCTGATTCAGTATGGAGCCCAAAACCAGCCACATGGCATTGCTCAAATGCCAAATATTTTCAGATTCTTGCTCCTCACTTTCATTTGTTACCGGCGGCTCCCATTCATTGTGATCCATGCGTGCCGTCAAAATAAGGGCCATGGTGGTTATAAGCATAACTACCATAACATACATCCACACCTCCAAGCCATAGGGATTGAGAAAAGCATAAATATTAACTGGCGGAGGCGGTTCTTTGTAGGATAATATGCTAATGCCCAGCTGCATAAAGGGCACAGTAAAGTCCACTACCGAACGACGCGCCTGGGTGATGGTCAAATCGCATATACCTATTTGAGCATTCTGTAAGCAATAAGGAAATATTTATTCATTGTCTATCGATTTTTTTCAAAGCACTACTTACATTATCGATTAGTTGTCGTATAATGCCATCCCACTCATCGGTGGCCGCATCATAGCTGCCATATTTATTATCACGTACTGGCTCAAAATTAAAATCAAATTTACACTCCTCTGCCAGCTTATAAATCAAATCCACCGCATAACCCTCGAATCTTTCATTACCCTCGAAGTGGACACCCTCTGGTTCTTTGCTTTAAAATTAAGATTTACAAATTTAAAATCTCTAAAATTAAATCTTTACTTACCGCCAGCTAAAGTAAGGCTTGCCCACACGTGTGGCCACAGTATAACGCACGGGTTTCTGGGAGAAATCCTCCTTGTTCTCCAAACGACGCTTTTTCATGGCTTGCGTGGAGTTCTCGCGTATTGTGGTGTAGTCTACCAGCTGAAAGTCCTTGTTCCATATATGCGTTACACGATCGATCAATGGATTATAAACTTCCAGATTAAAATCATCGCGTTGTCCATCCTCGTTGAGTTTCAGTCGCTGTGTCTTAAAGGGAGGCTTCACTTGTTTGGGTGAGATCTACAGAAATTAAAAATTTTTTGAGATGCATCTTTTTTAGTTTGTTTGCGATTTTGTTTAGCTTAAGATGCTATGGAGAATTATGTAAATAATCGGGGTATTCATGTTTGATGTTGAGTTGAGACGTTGCAAAGCTGCACAAAAACTCAACAAGCGTGAATACCTTTGAGTTTGCTTAGGGATCATCCATTAATTGCGTGACTCTCATTTTCGTTAAAATAGACCCCCCGCCCGCTTCCTTTTGACACAGTGACGGAATATTTTTGATGATTTTCCATATGACCGTGACGCTGCAGGGGGTGGAGGGGGGGTCTGGCGAAGCGTCTATGGATGATCCTTTATTAGTTTAGTTGTTGAGTTTGTGCTTCTTTAAATCCAATTTTGAAAATTTGTGCGTTTAGGTGTTCAATCAGCCACTTACAAGTAATAATATTTAATTCATTTAAATTAGTACATCAAATGCACAGTGTGGCATCAAACTACGTATTATGCAACACTTTGTCAACAAATCAACAACTAAAAAATAGAATCTCAGTTTGGTATATGTTGTTACAGCTCTCAACTTTTCAACTCCTCAAGCATGAATACCCTAAATGGTTTTAAAGTTACAATGTGTAGGAGAGTAGCACCGGTTTGTATTGACATTTTTAAAAATGGTCATCATCAATTTACAAAATTTGAATTTTACATAAATAAGACACTTTCCGAAAAGGAAATCGTTAAAGCTGAAGTTAAGAAGTTAGAAGGATGTATACAGTCGAGCTTGGATATAGCGAATTCGCACGGGACTAGAAAATTCTTTATACGGTGATCGTTATAAGGTGATCGAAAAAGCAGAGTGCTTGAGAGAAATTGATAATATGAAAAAATTCGTTGTAGGGAAGTTCGACTGCATCTAAACTAAAGTCTTTTTATGATCAGTCCACATATTGGTTAATTTACTTTAATAATTATTGTATTCTAACAATATCTACAATCGAGGGTTTGGGTTAAGAAAAAGTTGAGTTAAAAGTTCACTCTCAAGCCTGAACATTTTTTTGCAGTAAAAGTTCTCAGCTTTTCAACTCCTCAACACAACACTAAGCGTGAATACCCTAAATTGTTTTAAAGTTACTATGTGTAGGAAAGTAGCACATTTTTAAAAATGGCAATCACCAATTTACAAAATTTGAATTTCACATAATGTAATTATTTACAAATAGGAAATTAATTATTTAATTAAACTATTGAGTCCGAAAAAAAAAAATTCCTTGTAGGGAAGTAAGTTTGACTGTATTTAAACAATCGTCTTCTCATGCTCGCTCCACATATTGCTTAATTTGCTTTCGTACCCGAACTAATTGTATTATAAAGATATCTATTATATACTGGAGTAAGTCGATCTTAAAGTCACAGCTCAAGAACCCTTTGAATTTTGAAGCCTTGGCTGAGTTCTTGTACCTTCCGAAAAAATCAATTAAATTTACCTCTTTCATTTGCTCTACTAAAAGTGGTCCAGGACTCCAAAATCCACGCCCACAAGCTAGTTGAGGCGTAAAGAAAGTCGTCTTTTCGGCAACTTGTATTAGAGCATTATAGTATAATACGACGGCATCATAAATTAGTTGACTGCTGAGGGAGGCAAACTGTGAATGAAATAATGTCGGATTAATGCAGAGAACTTCATTTTTTTTACTCTACAGCTACAACTAAAAATGGGATGAAGAATTGTGCTGCTATGCTATTTTTGTTATAGTAAGCTTCTCAAAAAATTCCAATATAAGAAATCTACTATAAATAAGTAGAAAATGCCACTATTATGGCTCGGAGATCAAAAATAAAGTTGGGATGTAGCTTAGCGCCTCCATTACTATTAACTGCGTGAAGAGTACGAATGATAAACTGTTCCTTGCAATTTAAGATTAGCTTACCTTATTTTCTTCGTCATCCCCAAAGATATCAGTCTCATCATGCATAGGTGGCGGTACATAAGTGCGTACACGTACAGCCGCAACTGCTACAGTAAACTCTCGAGAATAGAAACGCTCAATGCCACTGATATGGGTGTCCAAGTTTGTAATAAATAGATGCTAAAAATGAAAAAAACAAAGAAAAGCGTAAGATGATATTCACATAGAGGACGCGCAATCTTCTGTGTCTGTATGTTGCGCCTTCAACAAGCAAAATGCGTAGACTCCACTCGATAACAATGAAAAACCATTGCATGACCAAAAAGTGACCCATTATTGGGACATTATTCCCTGGAGAAGGCGAAATAGTCAATGGAAATCGATTTCAGAGGATGCTGGCTCCTTATGCCCACAAATGTGTTAAAATGGTCTGGACGGTTAGTGGTTATAGCAAGATGGTGTAAATCCCAGATATCAGTTTTTTGAATGAAAATTCCCTGGATACGTTATTTAAAAAAATAGTCACATTGACACACAGATCTTCAGATTTTACCCCTTCGGACATCTTCTTATACTATATTATAGCTTAAGTCAAAAATCTTTGCCGAAACCATCCAGACATATTTTTTATTACCCGACAAAGGCAGCCACTTGATTGCTGTTGTGTTCAAAAACAAGTCAGAATAATTTTTAAAGGACCAACTTGATTAAAAATGCCTCATATGGGGAGATCGGTATATCTATACCGACATAAAAGATGACGCTCCCTCTGCACCTAGTTCAAAATATTTCAAAAGTAAGTGAACAATTTGTATCTAATTAGCTCCAGATAGCTCCAGAGTCCCTAGCTTCATTGACATCGTGCATGAAGTCAGTGAAAAACTGCCGCTTGTCTCTTGA
The DNA here is from genome assembly GCA_949987675.1 of Chymomyza fuscimana. Taxonomy (NCBI): domain Eukaryota; kingdom Metazoa; phylum Arthropoda; class Insecta; order Diptera; family Drosophilidae; genus Chymomyza; species Chymomyza fuscimana. The sequence continues at coordinate 37,159,095 of OX465088.1, read as the reverse complement.
GGAGATGGCTGAGCAGTGTTCAATCCACCTCATATGGGTCATATGGGTCCCTGAACATAGGGATATCGATTGCAACTGTATTGCGTATGAACTGGCTAGACAAGGTGCTGGTGCATCCTACTTCAGGACAAGGAGGGCCTGGGTATACCCATACTGAGACCCATGAGAATACGAAATTACTTCGCTCTATTACAGCAGGAAAAGAACTAAGGAACTTTTCTGTCTGAGCAGAGCCCAGTGCTCGACCGTCATACGTGCGATCACAGGACATTGGCTGGTGGGGATCCATGCATCCAGGCTAACTGCTCCCCACCATGACTTCTGTAGAAGCTGTGGCGATGAGGAGGAGCTGGAGACAGTGGAACACCTTTTCTGTCACTGCTCTGGACTGTGCAGGACAAGGTTCCGCTTTCTAAAGTCACAATTCCTTGATGATTTATCTCAGATCTCCGAACAGAGTCCAAGAGTCCCCCGTAGCGGTATCACAACGGGCCTATTCTTGGCCTATGTGAGTTGAGACGTCAGTCCCAACTGCCGCCCTAACCTAACCTAGCAACAGATACATGATATAATTGTGTCTACCTTTAAAAATATTTTGCTTAACTATCATATAAAATAGGACTCAGAAAAATCGAAATATGGCTCTAAATTAATTATTTATGAAACATTTTTTAGAATTCTCGGACTTTAGGAGAATAACGAAGTTGCCAACTTTTCAATAACTCACATTAAATGGACCAGTCATATTGAAGCCAATGGATGCATTGATCACTTCGGCTATTAAATCGGTGGGACATTCGAGCAGAACATATTTCTCCCGCGCATTGTTAATGCGTTTCCAGAGTATGCGAAAGTCGTCGCCGCGTTGAAACTCCTGTAGTTTGATGCCAGTCTTGTGCAGCTGCTTCCAGGCAAAGATGTGCTGCAATCTGGCTAAATCTAATTAGAGTATGCATAATGCATTTAGTTACTAAGTAAATAACTTTTACCGAGCTACTTACGCGTATCCCGCTCATAGGCAATGGTAAAGGACTTCCAGTCGAAATTCTTGCTGCGCAAGATATCATAGAAAGCCGTAGAGAGCACCAATTCCGTAGGTGCCACATTGACGCTCAGCTGATGATTAAGGCGCTGACGTTCCGGTAATTGTGGATGCCAGTCGTACTGCAGATGTGGTATGCCCGTTGCATTACACAGCACTTCAACAATATCTACATATGTAAAAGAGAAGTTCAAGTCAACAACACTTAAACGGGTCGTAAGAGCGCACTATCTATAGAGTATATATCCACTCTCTTGTATATTATTGTTTAGAATGATTTGTCAAGGGGATAAACAAACTAACAAAACAAACAAAGAAACTCTCGAGCAAAACATTAAACAGCAAAAACTCAAAATCAACAAAAAAAAATTTCTTGGCAAGATTTCAAGAATTGCTCGAAAGTGTCCCATGTTCGCACGCATGGACAAGATGATCGTCATCGTTTATTTACTGCAAAAATATTTTTGTTTATTTCGTGCTTTCCCAATCTGAGGGCTAACATGTGTGGGCCATCTTGCGAAATCATTAACGAGGTTAGCTATATAATATTTTATGGCGCTCTCTCTAAACAATTCCGAATTGGCTCTAATTTTTTTCGTATCTCTTATGTAGACAGCGATTAGCGAGCCAGACAAAACATGTCGAGGAACAACAAAAAGAGACCCTGCCAAATTATTTAATGACGCTGAAGCATATGATTTTGTTTAAAAATAAATTAACTTTGCTTATAAGAATAACCGCAACAATAAATAGTGAATAAATTTGTTTTAAGAGTGCGAAAACGTGGATACACTTTTAAAAAATACTTAAAAGAGGAATAAATTTTTAAAAACATCCAAATTTAATAAGTTTTTGAATCGAGGGGTCGGCTGCGATTTAAGTTTTGTTTGATAGATAATTTTATTTGCATTAATATTGACCTTTGAACCATGAGTCTAAGTTTTATAGAAAAAAAGATATCATGCAAAAACCGTAGCAACACGCCCCTCACACACAAATACGAAAACTCGGCTTTAGACTTAGAACAAGGTCCCTAACGATCCCTGAAAGTTTCATCCATTAAGTATTTTTTTCCAGATGAAACTACAGATTTACTGTACTAAAAGGGAAATATCGAAAAAAAAATCGTTTTCCGTAGCACGCCAAAACGAATCCGAATAAAATTGTTCGGTTTGTTTCTTTCGTTTTCCGGGGCACGGGTGATTATTTTTTTTTATACATTAACCTTTTTTTGGGAGCTAAAAATTTTGTGTTAAGTTCCTATAAAAACATTTCTCTAAAACAATTATAGTACAGTAAACGAAGAGTTTCATCTGGAAAAAATAATTAATGGATGAAGCTCAGGGATCGTTAGGGACCTTGTTCTAACCTAAAACCGAGTTTTCGTATTTGTGGGTAGGTGGCGTGGCACCGCCCCCTCACACTCTACGTTGGTATATGGTAAGTTTCATCCATTAAGTATTTTTTTCCAATAAACGTGTTTTTTGAGGCTTCTTTTACTGTACTATTAAGCAAGTTACAAGAAAATTTGTGATCTAGGTTTGATTTGATGCACTACTATCTTATAAACAGGGATCGCAAATAAGAGTTATGGAATTGAAAAAAATCAAAGGGAAAAAGGTGCTTTGGATGAAAGTGCAAGCCACTATATATCATATTTTTGAAAGGACTATCCGAAATAAGGATAAATTTTTATTCTTAATTTTTATCAAAAAAATCAAGCTTAACTCTTATTTTTTGACTTAAAAAATAAAAATTATGAAATAATATTTAAATGCCAATTTTTATTTAAAAATTGCAAAATAACTCTGATTTTTCAATTTTTATAATAAGTTATAAATTCAGGTTTAAGGCCAGTACGCAGCCTCGTAAAAATCCCTGAAAGAAAAAGCTGCAGCTTATTTTGTGAGCAAGCAGTGCTGCCGATTTTGGAGCAATTGACAGCCAGATGGCGCCAGCAGTAATAGCACATATTTTGTTTTAGCGCATTTAATTTTTGGTTTTTAAATGTGAAAATCAGCTGTTTGTTTACAAATTTAAAAAAATTTTACCCAAGAATTTTGATAGCGTTTTTTTATATGTAGTTTTGTTTTCATTCAGGTCTTTTTGCGTTGCTGCGTACTGGCCTTTATATATGAAGTTTCTTACCGGCCTTAATAAAAATCCGCTTCGAATCATAAAGTTACACTAAAAATTCTCTTCTAAAAATTATATTTATAGCCCTTTTTTGAAGCTGCTCATGTTATTAATAAAGACAGAGTTTTTAAAGTTGCTAATATTCACTCACGAGCCAAACGAAACTTAAGTGATATTATTCCTGGTTAGATTTTTTGCCCATTACGGATGTGCAGCAGTCTTCTGTTTTTATACACTCTACCTTACTGTAGTTTACCCATGTTGAGTATAAAAAAAGAGAAAGACACCGGAGACCCCCTAAAGTTACTTCCAATATGGTCAGTGAAAAAGAAAGAAATTTGTACCTATGAACATGCTAGTCCGTCTGTATGTCTTTGCGTCTCTCTATCTGTCCGCCTGTATGAATGCCTAGATCTTGAATAGCATAAGAGCTAGAACAACCCAAATTGAGATTAAGACTGCTTATATGGCTAGCCAGTCTAAATTAAGGAAATCACGCCCGCTTCCACACCCAAATGATTTCAAAGCTATATATTGAGTATAATTTTGAAGCTATAACTTTAGGTTCTATGTGTTAAGTGCGGGAAATACAAAAATCATTACTAAAGATAAAAAGTTTGTATACTGTATTTTTGAGATAATAATATAAAAGGGCTCGAATCGCCTCAGTGCAAAAAGCTACCATAAGGGTAGCTGAGTTGGTAGAGCGTTGGGCTCAAAATTAAACATCATTAAAAGACCAAGGTTCGATTCAGGGACCGCCAATAAGAGTTATGGGGATGAAAAAAATCAAAACGAAAAAAGTGGTTTATATGAAAGTGAAAGTCACAATTTGTCACAATATTTTGTTTGAAAGGATCTTTCGAAAAAGGATTAATTATGATTTTTAATTTATATTAAAAAGTCACATTTTAAATCTTATTTTTTAACATCAAAATAAAAATCAAGAAATATTAGTTAAATTTCAATTTTAATTTTCAATTTATAAAATAAAAATTACGCAATAAATTTTTTTTTTTTGATTTTTATAATAAAAATTGCGGAATAACTCGTATTTTAAATTTTTTAAATAAAAATTGACCAATAATTTTTATTTTTGATTTGATTATAAAAATTGAAAAAAGAGTTATTCCGAGATTTTTTAATAAAAATTGAAAATCAACTATTATTTCATGAGTTTTATGTGAAGAAATAAGAGTTATTTTTCAATTTTAATGAAAAAAAAATCAAAAAATAATAATTTATTTACGATTTTCATTTGAAATATTATGGTTTTCAGTTTTTTTCTTTTCTTTTTCTTTTATTTTTGTATTTATTTATTTTTTTTTTTATTATTTATTTTATTTGAAAAGATTAATGTAATACTTTTTTTTTATACGTAGCCTAATAACGCAGTTTATTATAATATCTATTATGTATCTACATACTTATTATTTTCTCTGTACCTACATATTTTGATGAGGTTTGTTCAAAATATATTTTTTTTAGCAATTTACCTCATGGAAATAAGTATATATGCATAAATATTGCCATGCTTATATTCTAATCATGGCTGCGCTTAAAATGGCATTGCTTGAAGAGTGAGCGGAAATAGACGCCTCTACCCTGCAGAATCTTTTTATCTCCATGCCAAAGCTTATCAACGTAGTAGCAAACAATAAAAGAAGTCAAATAAACCATTAATCTAAAAAAAAAATGACTTACTTATTAATTAATATTTTTGTTATTAGTTAGCTAAAGGTAGCCATGGCTTTCTATTTTTGTAACTGTTAGTTTATATCTTTTTAAGTATAAGCTAGCTTTATATAAAATAAAATAAAATAATATTTTTGATACATATACTTATTTCCTATGAAATGATATTATTTCATTTTTTTACTTTCTTCACATATTAAAAATTTGAAATTATTTAAAAAAAAAAAAAATTGCTGAAAGTATTTCCTTTGTTTGATTGCATAAACAAATAACACTAGGTTACAAATTTAATAGTCAACGTGTGAACCTTCGTAAAAAAGTGTTTTTAGGGTAATTTTAGGTCGAGAAACACGAAAATGGCAACCTTTTTTTTTCTTAAGCACCATTTTCGAGATATTTTCGAAAAACATGTTTTTGGGCACTTATTTCAGTTATTCATCAATATCTTCACATGAAAAAAATTTTCTATCGACATAAAAGACGATTAGATCGAAAGGTATTGATGTGCTCTTTACAGTGATATATAGATTCAGTAAAAATTATAGAAGTTACAAGCAACCAAAGTCGAAAAATCACTGTAAAGAGCACATCAATACTTTTCGATCTAATTATCTTTCATGTCGATAGAAAATTTTTTGCTATACAAGTTTATTCAAAAATATGAAATACCTTTAGTTAGGGTATACATCGTAAACTTACCGCTGGTTGTCTTTGAACTTGGTCCAAGAATAGCTGCGACACCGTTTCCAATTAAATCGCAAGCTGTATGACAGACACGTTAAGAGTGTCATTAATGATGGAATAGGTAATATTTAAAAAAAAAAATATATATATAGGTACTCACATAAATCCTGCAACAAAATGCTATCATCTATGGTCATGAAATGCTTTATGGCCTTTAATTGAATGTCATGATCCAAAGCATTTACTTCAGCTACAGCCATATCAAAAGCCTCGGCTAAATGCATTTCGTTATCAAAGAAAATGGCGCCTGGAAGCAATTATGTGTATAGTAATAATATAGAGGAATTTTTGAGACTGAAAGTCTTACCAATTTTGACCACCAAGGCATCATCATGCGCGTAGCTCGTTAGCAGCAAGGACGCTAGAACTAGGAACTTCAGGGCACACATAGTGTATAGTTATTTCTTGGTTTTATAGAGACATTTGCACTATTAAATTTTATATAATGCAGCAGACCACGAACACTTGAATTTTTTAGCTGAACAAAGAATATAAGTAGCTTGAAATTTGCCAATCAGGCACAAAACAAAATTTCCATGCGCGTTTTTTCGAAACTATTTTTTAAAAGAACCAGACAGACGTCTTTGCCAAATGTCTGCGCAACTGCGCGGTTCTAGAGGCACTAACGAAACGTGAGCAAGAAATTCATAATTTTTTTTGGAAACAATACTCATGAGAGCCAAGCGAGAGCATGCCGCCTATTTTAGTCTCAGATCACTGGGTGGGAGGCAAACGTCACTTACTTTATGGACAAAAAAGTGGCAACAAAAAATGCTTGGACTTTTAGACTGCAAGCCAGTGCGACTCTTTGATGCGCTACAAACATGTAAGAGTCTGAAAATGATGCCAAAAATTTGATAAATCCACACAGCCCCATAGACGCTGGGTAGGGTATAGCAAAAGCTAAAAAAAATAGTCAACAGCAAAGCTCTTAAGTATATAAAAAAACATATATCTATGCCAGACGCATTTATATAGATATTTCCCAACAACCAAAAAACAAGTTGTACAGTTTTTTCCAAAAATTTTCTTTAATCGAAATATAACGTACTACAAAAGTGTCCATAATTCAACTGCCCGTTTTGCTGCGATGTTTGTCTTTGTTGGAGGAGTGCCTTGAGGCCGATGAACGTCTAGAAGATTTACAACTATTGTTGTCGGATATGCGCATTGGTTTCTTGCGTATCCAAAACTTTAAAGCAAATTTCAATTCCGCCTTTAAAGCTTGCCAGGGTGTAACACGCTCCTCCACGGCCACATTCTGCACATTCCAAAGAAACTCACAAATGCCTATGATGACGCCCGTGAGTACACCGCCAGCCAGCACCACAAAAACACCGCCCAGCTCTATGATGGACAGCTCATCACCGTCCACCTCATGTATGGACTCACAGGTAACATTATGATTCTTCCACCATTTGTTTTTGAGCTTATAAAGTTCACCTTTTTCGCTGAGTTGTAGTATGGAGACGCTTAGATTGGTGCGATACTCGGCGCCTGTGAAAAAACATAGTCAGAGACTTAAGTATGCCATGTGCAGCACTCACCTAAAGGCACAGCCAAACCATAATGCTTTTCACCAATCTGTCCACCGATTTCACGTAAATCACAATTACGCTCTATGTTATAGGTCATGCTGGTGGTTTCCATAAGAAACGCAAAATTACCCTTCTCCTTGCGCACACGAGCTACGCCCTCTTTGTTGTTGGAAGTAAAAGCCGAGGGATTAAAGCTCTTCATTTGATTCCAGGCACGCTGATAGTCCGTGTCGTTGGACTCGGAGAAGAATAGTGAAGTGCTGCCACCACGCATGCTGCCAAATGTGACCTCATCCTGTTCTATTAAATCTTGCAAACTGTTTATAGTGCTCTGCCACTTGTTGCTGGTCAGAAAGGCAGCCAAATTGGCCGTGTAGGTGCTCAGCATCATCAGCGCAAAGAACCACCACATGCCGGTTAAGATGCGCATATGTGGACCACTGTGTGAAGCAAAAGCAATTATCAGTTTGGTCTGTTTTTGCTGTTATAAGTATGAGCAGCAATTACCGTGGCAGTATATCGCAGCCCTGTGCCATAATGGAACCCACCATTAACCAAGTGGAATTGTTAACATTCCAAATATTTTCAAGCTCATCGGGATCTGGTATGGCAGGATTAGGCGGCATCCATTCGCGATGTGACAGTCTAGTAAACAATAAAGATTTTAATAAAAGTAGCGCAGCACAACAGTCTCTTCGGGATTAGCCGGGTATTAGACCGGCACTTACCTGGCTATAAACACAAAAGCAAGTGTCATAACAAGCTGCGCAAAGATCATATAGATCCAAACCTCTGGTGCAAAAGGTTGCAAGAAAGCAAATGGATCCTTTGGTTCGGGTGGACTCTTATAATGCAATATGCTAATGCCCAGCTGCATAAATGGCACCGTAAAATCCACTACAGAGCGACGTAGTTGTGTTATGGTCAAGTCACAGACTCCAATTTGTGCCTGCTGTAATACCATAAGTATATAAAAATGCTTGAACATCATTATGCTGGGGTTTCCGAAATCTTAAATGGCAACTTACATGATCTATGAGCTTGCGTATTATGCCATCCCATTCTTTGGTCTCAGGATTGTACTTGCCATTGCCATTGACAATCATAAATTCATATTCGAAATTCATAAGTTCGGATAGCTTGCGTATAAGATCCACAGCATAGCCTTCGTACTTATCCTGACCGCGAAAGTTCTCATGATCTTGTCTAAAAAGAATTTTATAATTAACTTAGAGATCATCCACAAATTACATGACGTCAAAATAGACCCTCCCCCTCCCCCTTGTGACACTGTGACTGAATATTTTTGAAAATTTTCCATATGATCGTGACGCTTCGCCAGAGCCCCCCTCCCGCCTGGAGAGTCACGTAGTTTATGAATGATCCCTTAACAAATCATGCATTGGCAAGCACCTACTTCATCATAAAGTACGGCTCCTCGTGATGCGTAACCACAGTGTAGACCTTGCGCTGCTCCGAAAAATCCTGTGTATTTGAAGAAGTCTGCAGTTCCTTGTTTATAGGTCTTGGCTTTATGCCTGCATCAGGTGTCCACATCATCATGGGTTCATTTACCGTGGGCTTATAAATTTCCAAATTAAACTGTGTGCGTTGTCCAAACTCATCCAGTTTCATATTTTCCGTTTTAAAGTGCGGCTCAACGTCATCCTCTGATATGGTCTTCATTTCATTGACTATATAAACACCTGTATGCCAGGGACTCATACTATCTCCCATGCCGCAATGCTTATTGGGTGAAAAATATTGCTGCATGCTACCTATAACATTACGCGCTGAATTGGCATAGAGCACCACGGCATCGTAGATGAGTATGGGCAGCATGGTTTGATTGCCCAAAATTTCCTAAAAGAAAACTAGTTATGGAAAGATAAAAGTTGTATGAAAATACTTACATCAATTCTGGTTAGACGCGTCTTTTTGCGGTCATAGGGATTAGGATCGACAGTTTTTAAACGCACCGAAGTAATGTTGGCTTTAAAGTCCTCATTGTATATGTCTTTCAGACCTGAGCTATGCGTATCCAGATGCGTTAGAAACCAGTTCTGTTTGTTAAAAAGTCAATGTTTAAAGAAATTTGGGAGTTAGCTTAGCCAAGATTACCCTGAATGGACCTTGAAGCTTAAAATCCAACGCAACTTGTAATAATTCTTTTAACGATTTTGGATCACAGTCCAGTATGATGCGATGCTCATGGAAGGTTTCGGCTGCCTCTTTCCACAAAACGCGATAGTCTTCTGCATAATCGGCCAAGTGACGCAGCTTGACATAGTCACTATTAACAGGGTGTATGTTCATAAGATCTTGTAGACGTGCGAGGCCTGTAAAAATAGTACCAATAAAAACTATAAGCCTTCTAAAGAACAATCCAAATGGGTAGAAGTCTGTAACTCAATCCTTGGGAGGAATACCTTAAAACGTAAAACTGTTTTAGAGTTTTGTTGAAAATCTCCAGCAATAACAAAATAATTTTGACGGAAGAAGATATGCGGAAAATCCTATCCGCGAGAGGTCTCAGCATATTTATTTATTTCTAACGCCATCAGTTTACAAAATTCTTCGCCAGAAAAAGTAAGGAAAGAAAGAAAAAATAGCAACTACGCCAGGGCATAATAAATTATCGTGAGATGGAGTCAGCTCAAAAATAAATGACAGACGTAAAATTAATTTTTACATTATAGAAAAAACGAAGCAGTTTAATACTAAAAAGAGCGTTACGAAAATCAACCCAACCTCTTAAAATTCTCATGATTTTCTAGGAATAATGAATATATAAAGAAATAAAACTTTTTCTACCGGTTGTTACAAATGGGAAGCAAACTGAGCCACTGAGTTTCGCATCCAAGGAAAGAATGTCGGCCCTATGGGCCTGGTCCTAGTAATCTTTACACAATTTAATATTTTCGATTTTTAAGTTTAATCTGTAAAAATTTCGATCTTTTTTTTTTCTTAAAATTTCTTTATTTGCACAACATTTTTTTCGTGGGCTTGGTCCTCATTGGGCTTTGTCCTAGTAATCTTTAACAAATTTGAAATATTTTCGATTTTTAAGTTTAATCTGTGAAAATTGCGATCTTTTTTTTTCTTAAAATTTCATTATTAGCACAAAATATTTTTTCGCGGGCTTGGTCCCATCAGAAGTTTTGACGATTATTTTCGATTATCATAAAACTTGTAAGTTCGGACGAAATGCTTCACGGTGGGTCTGGTCTTAACTAATAATCTCTAAAAAATTATTGACATTTTTCGATTTTCATGAAGTGTCTAAGTTCGCGCCAAATTTCTCTCTGCGGGCATGGTCCCCATTAATAAACTCTATGAAATTATTAACATTTTTCGATTTTCATGAAGTTTCTAAGTTCAAAGGAAATTTGTCTAGGCGATGATAGTACATAAGTCTACACAAGTTTTGACAATTTTTCTATATATATGTGTAAATTTTTTGTATTTTCATAAAGTTTCGAAGTTCTCATAAAGTTCATCAAGGGTACGGCTAGTAAATTTTCTTAAATTTTCAAAACATACTGGTCCTCTGTTTTAGAAAATCCCCAAAAAGCCTATCAAAAACAATCCAACTAGTTTAAAACCTTATGTAACTCAGCTTTTAGTACAGCTAGCTCAAAAATGTTTGTAGTTATAGATTTGAATTATCATAGCAATAATCACCCTATGGTCTGTCATAAAAAAAAAGTCCAACTTCATTGAAATTTTATGTATTATAACTCAGTTGTTAGTAAAGCTTCCTCACAACGGAAAACTGTTTTAGAGTTTTCCAGACCAAACTGCGTCTCTGTTGTACAAAATCCCCAAAAAGTCCTACAAAAAACAACCCAACTAGTTTACAACCTCATGTAACTCAGCTGTTAGTAAAGCTAGCGCAAAACGGCTTATATTTATAGATTTTAAATATAATAACAATATTCACCCTCTGATATGGCATAAAAAAGTGTAAAAAAAATAGACTCTACTTCTTTAAAATCTTATGTTTCTCAGGTGTTAGTAAAGCTTACTCACAACGGAAAACTGTTTCAGAATTTTCCTCCCCAAACTGCGTCTCTGTAGTAAAAAATCTCCAAAAAGCCCTAGGAAAAACAACCCAATTAGTTGACAACCTCATGTAACTGAGCCGTTAGTACAGCTAGCGCAAAACGGTTTATAGTTATAGATTTCAAGTATAATAACATTATTCACCCTTTAGTGTGGCATAAAAAAGTGTCAAAAAATAAACTCTACTTCATTGATATCTCATGTAACTCAGATGTTAGTTTAGCTAGCTCACAACGAAAAACTGTCTTAGACTTTTTCTCCCCAAACTGCATCTCTGCTGTAAAAAATTCCCAAGAAGCCTAGCAAAAAACCACCCAACTTTCTTACAAACTTACGTAACTCAGCTTTTAGTCAAGCCAGCACAAAAGGGCTTAAAGTTTTAGAGTCTTGATGACAATACTCACCCTCTGGTGTATCATAGATCAGTGTAAATGTGCGCCACTCATAGTTGTATTTGATAATCTCAAAATAGGCGCGTGATAATACCGTTAATGTTGGTGCCACATTAACTGTCATCTGATTATTCAAATGCTCCTGACGCGTAGCCTCCAATTTCCAATCGTATTCTATATGTGGAATGCCGGTTGTGTTCGCTATTTGCGCTACAATATCTATAAAATATACAACATATGTTTCTTTAGCCAGCAATTCAAAATATCCGCCAAATCATATATACATACCACTAGCTGCCTTTGAACTTGGTCCGAAAATAGCCGCAACACCATTGGAAATCAGCTCACAAGCTATGCAGAGAGTTAGCCAAAGACATATGTACATTGTAAAAAGCTTAACAAAACTATTGTAGTAACTTATAGATAAAAAACTTACTCAGTTGTTGCAGCATAAAACTATCATTGGTGGGCATGTAACGTTTAATGGTGCTAAAACGTAGGCCAACAAATTTTTGATTATTGACCTCCCGAAAGGCCTGATCGAAACTTAGTTCGATTTCCTGTTCATTTTCAAAGAAAATGGCGCCTACAAAGAAAAAGTTGTATCACAGCATATATAGCACTTGTTGTTATTACCAACTTACCCACTAGAACTATCGTTTCATCAATGTTGCCAAGTGGCAGCACCGTTTTTAAAAATAAAAGCACATAAATAAAACTTTGATGCAAATGCATTTTTTGTATTTTCCAACAATTTGTAGTAATCCAAGCACTCAATTTAATAGAATTTTTGAAATGCGGCAGCCATTTTGGTCACAATTGTCTACACATATATATATTTGTACCACCCCACACACAAATTACGTAAAATTTCAAATTTTTTTTAGTTTTTTTGCTTATTTATTTTCTTTGCTTTTGCTCCAAGCGACCGCAGCATCCAGTCTTGGAGCGCTAAGCAGGCACACTGACTGCCTAGTTGACTAGAAGATCACCAGATGACTCGCCGCTGACTGTGTCCACTCACTGCGCTCTCTCTTTTTTTACAAAAACAAAAAAAAGAAAGAAGGAAACTATACGCTATATCCGTTGGCTACCATGCGCTCCATAATTCATAGTGCTTGTCGGTGACGTAGGCGGCGCCGTGTCTAGCATAGCTCTATGTATATTATTCTTTGCCACTTGCTATAAGATGTTTGTCATGGGAATTTTCAAATCTATGCCAAATATTATGACCATCTTGCTTTTGTTTAGCATTGTCATCTTTTGATCTAGCAAGTGTAGGAAAACATTATGTTTTCTAGTGATGAAGATGCTTTAACCCATGCGAGTAATCGGTTGGTCAGACAACCTTGCATACTAAAATCCGGTTTTTTATTTTGTGGGTTTATTGATATTGATCTTTACAGCACATATAAGGCATCAAAGAAAAGGAATTGAAATGTGCCACAAAAAAATGTGCTGACTATTCTAATACCTTAGTCCAAAAATTTTTTGAAATTAGTCGTTACTATCAAATTTTAAAATAAAAATTGAGCAATAATACTTTCTACTCTGCACGATGGGCAGATTTTGGACAAAAGTCCCCCGGAAGAAAGTCAAAATTTCGACAAAATAACAATTTAATATTATTTTAGACATATTAAGGTATCCTGTGAAAAAAATTATTAAATTATAATTAGTTGACATTTTGTATTTTATGAGCTTTCGCGATAATTTACAGAAGAAAAAAATCCTGCATTTACCATGATAAATGTAGCTACGAAATCTTTCTTCACTTTAATATTTATAAATATTACTTCAGAGAAAAAATAAAATTCAGCTTAAAAACTTTTTGGTTTTAAATATATTCGCGTAGTTATAAAGATTTGTTGGTTTTTTTTTATCATTTGGCATTTGATTTAAGGGTACCTTCGACTTCCACACGATATTTGATCGAAAAAAATTTTATAAATTTCTTCACATGTTTTTCAACAAAATATAATTCCTCCCGATTTTCGGAAATTGCTTTTTTTAGCTAAAAGTTGAATTTTAAAAATTGACCCCTAGGAAATTTTACTATTTTTTGAATTTCGTAGCTGCCAAAAAGTATGTTTTAATAACTATTTTTTCAAAATTTGTACTAAAATGTAAATAAAATTTAGAATTAGAAAATTTTATAGCATACAAAGATGCAAATCAAAAAATGTAAAAATTATCAATTTTGACGAAAAAGCGTATGAATTTAAATATGGATTTTTGAAATTTTTTTTTCGAAAATTAAAAGAGCATGCCAAAAAAATTATAACTTTTAAAAACCAGATTGATTGGTTGTTTTTCGTAATTGGCTTGGAAAGCTGAAACTGTTTGGGGTTATAACTCCAAAGCCATTCAATATTTTGGGTATAGGCTGTATGAAATATGGTCCAATTCCAATTAACATTTTTTTTTTTGTAATTAACTGGCTCATGAACCACCGCAGCCGTCTTCCTCTCCGATGCAAAAGAGCCTTATATAAAATGGTAGTGGTTCCAACCTGGAGATACGCTATCCAGATCTGGGGTATGGCGGCTCGCTCGAGTCGCTCACGTATTCAGACACTCCAGAACAGGGCCTTACGCCTTATTACTGGGTGTGAATGGTATGTAAGGAATTCGACCTTGCACCACGACCTCAGACTGGAGACCGTCGAACTCCAGATAAATAAGCACACAAGCCGCTACAACGAAAGGCTAAACAGACATCGTAATAGGCTGGCAAAAGGGCTCCCAAATGAAAATCCTATAAAAAGGCTTAAAAAAAGAAGTTTTAAAAATCTGCTCCAACAAGCGCCGAACTGAAAGAAAACGAAAAGAAGACCGACAGAAAAGCGGACCAAATGATGGCCTCCTGATTGACAGGACTCCTTAACACTCCTAAGACATCTCTAACTAAACAAGCTGGATTGGCGATCATAAAATAAGAAACCTGCAATTCATAAAAATATATGTATTTTTGATAATTTTGCAAAATAAATACAAAAAAAAAAAAAAAAAAATTAAGTTAAAATTTCTTTTTGTTTTTTAAATTTTTTCCGATTTTGATCTAGTTTATCTATAACTGAGACTCAATATTCTCAGAAAAATAGTTCAATCCTTTAGGAACACGTGTGTAAAATTTCATCACTCTAAAAAAATTATTATGAAAATGACAGGGTTTTGGCCAAAATATGAAAATCTGGGCCCACAGTGCTCCGTACCATTAGGAAGTGGGCATGTTAAGTTTGTTGTATTCGAACCTACAACTGTCATACGTGTAGAGAAGTGCTTCTGTCTGTTGAATTTTGATTATTGTTCCTCTGTCAAAAAAACTGAAAGTGGGAGAATTTACTTTACCTGCCTCAGATCGTAAAAAGAGCCATCTCTCATAATATAATATAAGACGGAGACATCGGAGATCATCCAAAGTTATCCCCAATATGGTCAGTAAGACAATTGAAATTGATCTATACATGTGCGTCCGTCTTTCCGTTTGTCTGAACGCCTAGAACTTGGAGACTACAAGAGCTAGAATAACTAAAGGACAAAAATTCTCTTATTTTCTACAATTTTAATGATACAGCTTTCGTTTGTTAGAGGCGTGAGTTCTCTCTGTATACATTGTGGCCTTAAAAACTTAATGTTGTGGCCTCTAGAGACCAAGGTTCGATTCCCAGTCGAGGCAATTTTTTTTTTATTTTTTTAATTTTTTTTTTTAATTCCCAGTCGAGGGAATTTTTTTTTTTTATTTTTTTAAAATTTTTTTTTTTAATGGTAGTGCTCTTTATTTCAATTTTCAAAGTGTTTGCTTTTTTTTCCCAAACATATGAGTTTTGCTTAAAGCTAGCATTTACAAAAACAGAGATTAGATTAAATGTAATCTTAACAACTGGAACGTAATAAATGTAGCTTATTAATATTACTATTTATTTTAAGGATTGTTATTTAGTGCTGCTTATTTTGAACTTTAACATACGTATGCAAATATTTATTAAGTGACCTTATAATGTTATGCTACACGATTTCTCCAAATCGGCGGTAATTTATTTATTTTCAATTTATAAAAAAAAATTCTGCAACAATTTTTAATATTAATGTACCTATTTATTTTCTTAAATAAAAAATTAAACTTTTTTCGTGATTTTTTGAATAAAAACCTATATTTTTTATAATTTTTATGTACAAAAAAATATAATTTTTGGCCAAATTTAAGAAAAAAAAAATATAAAAAAATAATAGTTATTTCATGGTTTGTATTTTAATTTGTAATCTTTACGATAACTAGTTCTTTTATTTATTTATTAATTTGTTTCTTCGTTAACTTTTGAGGTGTCGGCATGCCAAACCTTTGAAGTTCTTTACCAGATTCTGTACAAAATCCCGATCCTCCCTATAATTTATCGTAGGGATTTTTGATTCAATAAGATCATTTTGACCCTTTCACGCAAACGAACATTCAAAACCTTGTGGATTGATCGCCATACTCTTCATAATTTATAGTAGGGATTATTAATATTTTATCCAGTAAGATCATTTTCGACGCTTTCACGTAGACAAGTAATCGGTATCCTCAAGAACGCTTTGGCTTAATCATCACAAATGAAAACGACAAGTTTATTGAGAGATAAAAAGCGCTTCTTACGATCTGAGAAGTTTAAAAAATGTATCTTGACAAAGGGAAAACCATGAAAATTTAATGGACAAAACTAACTCTAATAAAGACTTGTATAAAAATTTTAAGTTCTAATTTTTTATACAGCTTTTGTTAAATTTGCCTTATTGACTCAGATCTATAAAGAGATAAATTAAGAAAGCAAATTGACTTTACAGAGTTGTTTAAAATACAGGGTGGGCCATCTGTTGGTTTGGTTGTTAAATTTGCATAATTCGGAACATATCCGTCCAAAGTGGATGCTCCTCGACATATGCCAAGTTCAAAACTATTCAATTTTAAGGCCCATACGCAGTTCGAAAATTTTCGCACGGAATGACAAAACTTCATATGTATGAAAAAAAATCCCAAATGGGATTAGTCATGGATTGTTAAACAACCGAACAACTAATTCAGGAAAAATGGTCCTGGAGAACAGGTTCCTTCGAAATTTCAAAGTTTCAAACAAGTTTTTAATATGTTTCTTGTATGCAGCATAATGAAGTTTATATTACTCAGTTAGAAATGCTGCTTTGAAAGAAAGGGCAACGACTAGGGGGTAGGCCCTGAGCTAGACAACCCGATAAGTTAAAACTTAGTAGCCTTTCTAAACACTTTATTCAAAAAAAGTTTACAAAATAGTACAAATAGAAAATAAAAAAAAATAAAAAGTACATCTTACACACTCTATACAACTCCCACAGAAATGTAAGTACTGAAGATGTGGTCCATTACATGGAAAGCGCTTTTGGGTTACTCTTTCAAAATAAGAATGAGGGTCGTATTGGGAAAAGTTGGCAAAAGCTTTTAGAGCACACAATTTGCCGTATTCATTCCAAAACAATTTGAATTTCATTGATATCCTAAACCTTTAATTTCAGTAAAAAAAAAAAAGGAAAAACATCAAAAATCAAACATGGCGGAAGAAAGAGTGGATTTCAGCTTGCTGGAGTTTCACAGCTATAATGAGTATCTTAACTCGTTCGTTACTCTACAAGATCGTCGCTATTTTGGCAACATTAATATCGCCAAGGCGCTGGTAAAACTGGGCTACCGTTCCGCAAATATGCCATATGACGAAGCGGAGTTCGTCAGGCGACATAATCTAGCCTGGCAGGCATTTAGACCAAAAATCGTGGGCATAATGTACTTTGGTGCATATATGGATCCCAGCACTACAGATCCAGTAATATTGGAGTTTCGCAAACGTGAGGAGTCCAATCTCACTAAGGTTATATCGGTAATGTTAATATGTTTGTCTTTAGCAGAACTTTTTTTTTTTAATTATTACTACGCCAACTTATTTAGACCATAATTTATGTAACACATCGCAAAAATGACGGCTCTGATACCTCCGCTTATATAGATCTGGATGAAAGCTGGCGCAATGCTATGCTGGGCAAGAGCACAAACACAGACTGGCGTGCCGTTTTTGAAGGTCGTTCACGGGTTGTGCCCAAGCCGCATCATCTAAGCTATAGCAATCCTCATTATAATATACTCACCTACAATCCGACCAATAATTTTACGGTGCTACATGATCATGTATATGGCATACTCTTTATGCATAAGGGAGATCACAAAATGATCTCTGTAGGTGGCGCCAAAAACAAATATTCACGTAATGCCAATCGCACCATGGTGTACTCACCAAAGATGGGCTTTGTGATCTTCTACGATCACATAGTACGCAAAAAGGTCTAAGCAAAAAAAAAAAAAATACTTTTTTATACACATTTGGACTACACGCAAAATTTTAAGTATAGTGTATATATATTTTTCTGGCAAAGATCCAAACATAAATGCTTCATTAAGAAAACAATCTCTTTTATATTTAAAAATTTGGCGAGAGAGAGCATTGTTTAGAATATGCTTAGCAAAACAAACGCAGGTGAGCAAAATTGAGTAGCCACAAATTTTGTTATGCTCTGAATCTTTTAATTTTAGCCTGGTTCTTTTGGCCCATAGAGCATATAGCTCATTGCATTGTAGGCCTCCGTTTGTCAAAGTTGCAATTTCTTCTTGGTGTAAAAACAAAATATTTTGCAAGTTTTACATCATCGCTGCATATTTTTGCAAAATCTGCTGAAAAAAACACCAAATCCTCTAGTGAAATGCAAAAATTTCAAGTTTAAATGTGGCTACTACGTTTGGTGTTTTTGGTATGGGCTCTGCTGCACTTGGCCCAAGCCCGGGAGCAATTCATGGTGGGTAAGTATGCTGCAAAAAAAAAATTGGTTTAGTGGGTCAAGCAAAACTAAATTTAGTATTTTTTACCATTCTAGGCATTATATTCAGCTCGGATAAAGATGAGGCGGAAATTGCTTTTCGTACGGCTGTGGATCGCGCCAATATAATGGAACGTAATATAGAATTGGTGCCAGTAGTTACCTATGCCAATACAGATGACAGTTTTATAATGGAAAAGACAGGTGTTAATATTTTTAGCTCAAAAACAATTTGGTATTAATTTTTATTGCTTACAGTTTGCAACCTAATTAGTCAGGGCGTTATAGCTATATTTGGACCTAGCACTGGCAGCAGCTCAGGCAAGTAAAAAAAATGGTGAATCTTGGAGTGAGTCCGACTTTTAAATACACTGTACCGTTCCAACAAACAAATATATAAATTAATCGATTTCGATGAAATTGTCCAAACTGTGTGGCGGACGAACTGGCCAAACAAGGCACCTCTCTGTCCGTCGTCTATAACTGTATAGACATTGGTACACCTCTTGACAGAGTCAATCTGGCCATCAAACAAAAATATCTGGCAAGTGCCCACACTGCTTGGACCAATGAGGATTCTTCAAGCCGTACCTGGCCAAAGATTAATATTGACACTGATTCGAAAATCCCTATCGACCATGGTGTCTATTCTAACGGGACATTGTCTTATGGGTAGGCAAATGCGCGCCCCCTTCAACGATTTTCGCCGCGGCTGCGGATCCGGAGTGGAGGAGGAAACCGTTCTACACCTTGTGTCAGTGCCCCTCCCTATCCAGAAGAAGATTAAGGACCCTTGGGTCCCCATTTCTGACCGGCCTTCCATACCTCTCCAATCGCTGTCCCAGGGATATAGCGAGGTTCATTGAACTTTCAGGCTGGTTCAGCAACAATATGGTTATAGTTGAATAGTCGTGCCTGTTCTTCTTCAGAGCTGACCGTGTGCTGACCACGAATGCCTATACACGTAATTATAAAGGCATCCCTGATCAGCTCTCGGCCAGCGTTACCTGTGGCATCACAAATGGCCTCCTTGTGCCTAAGTGCGTCTGGGCTGTTCCAAGACAGGCAATCACTTTAACCTAACCTAACCTTAGATATTCCAAAAAACTTTTGATTTCAGAATATCTATATAAACAATCGAATAATGAGCTAAAAACTTTCTTCGACAAATCGGTCCTTTTGCGGCTATATGATATAGTAAACCGATTTTGATCGGTAAACAAACGAACAACAAACAAACTATGCCCTAAAAACCGATTCAGTGATATAATCAACCGATTTCGATAAAATTTAATAAAGTACCTAAAAAACTTCCAAACGCGAAATTTCGTCCCGATACCTTCAAACACAAACGATATATGCCTTTTTTTTTTTTTTTTTATTTGCTCTGTATTACGCCTTTGGAGCTATGTAATACCTGAAATCGAACAAATAAAATAAACTTTTTTGCCGTGACATAATACAGGATCTAGCTCGAAAGTTTGGTTGTTCTATTTGCCATCATCTCTCAGATCTAAACAAACAAACGGACAGGTCTATAACGATTTCTCAAGTTACTCAGATAATAATTCTGGAGGTTACCGACATATTTTTCACTTTGTTACATACCTTTTTAGCTTGCACAACCCTAATATGTATACCCTTTCTACCTTACGGATACAGGGTATATATTGTGTAAAAGTTATAAATATTTTTCAAGTAGACTTTTAGAACTTTAAATATTTCTGAATATGCTCAATTTTGTTCCTCACTTTTAGATGACCAATGGAGGGAACATACCATGTTGGCCACAATTAATTGAATTATTGTGAAAAACAAAGATACCTAGTACGGATCGTGAGTTCTTCTGCTAGAAGAAGGCGGTCCAAAATAATTGACTTTATTTTGGGAATTGGAGCACAGTAGACTCTCAGGAGCGCAGCGCTGCTTCCTCAACCACATTATTATTATGGATGTAATTTCGCATCTTCTGGTTTTCACCCAAAGCCTCTAGATCTATTTAAGCGGTTTAGAAAGTTTTTGTTGAAGTTTTCCACCGAAATTGGCCCAATTGTCTTCCCTCTTGATTTTTTTTTTCGTGCTCGTATCTAAATGATTACAAAAAGTCTTTTGGAATTTCGTCTTTCAATCTTTCTAGACGTTTAAAATACTTTGGTTCAACTTTTCCAGGGATCTTGGTCTAATTAAGTCTTCTCTGTTGGTTTCAGCTGCTGGTATCAAAATTACTACAAAAAGACTACTGAAATTCTAAAGTCTTAAGCAGTCTCTCAACTTTTAGAAAGTTTTTGTTCAAGTTTATCAGCGATCTTGGTGCAATAAACTATTTTCTCGAAATCTTAGCTGCTTGCTTCAAAATTACCACATAAAGACATCTGAATTTCTGCGATCTTCAACAGTCTCCCGACTTTAGCCCAAAGGCCTATCTTACAACCCATAACACCAAATAAAGACTACTATTGAAATTGTAGTTCCAAAGTTTTACGATGTCTTTTAGTTTTAAGCTCTCTTTACATATACTAGAATCGTACCACTTAGGTACATTGAAACGATATCTTTAGGTGCTCGATTGCTTCTTGGTCAAATTACCACACCTTCTCCTAATCTTCTATCTGTAATCGCCCGCCATTGTGCTATAAGCAGCGTCGTCAAGAGAAAAGTGGAACCTGGTGGTGATTACCGAGGGGACCCCTAAGCGCACTCCTTTTTTCCGAAGAACTCAAATTACTTTATTCATAGAGAAAAAAGAAGAATACGTTTTAAGAACTCCGGTTCTGGGGCGAACTCATCTGTTACCATATCCCTATATATGCCTATGGAAAAAATGCTCGCATAAAACTAAACGATTTCTTTAAATCTTTCAACATCCAAATCTTCCAAAGTTTTAAAACAATCTTCATACTCCATTGATTGACAATTTTGTAACCCAAGCTAACCTCAATCTTATCCATTTTTTATGCCTAATTTAGATATCATCGCCTCAATTTGCAACACACTGGATATACCGCATATTATTTACGATTGGTCTCCGAATGAAGCCATACCAGATCGTCAGCATTCAACCATGACACTTAATGTGCATCCGGATAATTTGTTGCTGGCACGTGGCCTGGCCGAAATTGTGCAAAGTTTTGGATGGCGCAGCTACACTATAGTCTACGAATCGGAGAAGGGTAGCTACAGTCACGAATGCCTCTCTATTGTTGGGTAACTCCTACAAATTCCCTTTCCACAGAATTGCAACAGCTGCAGGATATTTTGCAAATAGGCGAACCCAGCAGCAATCCCACCACCGTAAGACAGCTCTTAGCTGATGAAGATCATCGACCCTTTTTGAAGGATATTAAATTATCCACTGACAACTGTCTTATACTGCATTGTGCTCCAGAAAATCTATTGAATATATTACAGCAGGCAAATGAACTGAAAATGTTGGGCGAGTATCAGGTAAAGTTCAAATTGATTAATATATACATATACATTAGGGTGGGTCAATTTTTTTCGGCTCACAGCGATTTTGATTCTTTAGGTCATTCTAAGCAACTTTGCCCAAGAAACTATGGGTCTAAAATGAATTTCGAGTCGCCCACTTTTTCAAAATTGTTTTTTTTTCAAAATATTCAAAAATCGACTTAGACATTGCATCGAAAAAAAATGTCTTAAAATTATGTTAAGCTGTAAGCTGAAAGAGAATTCTTTTACAAACATTTTGAGTCTAAGATCTTAAAATTCGGTTAAGAAAAGAAAAAATCAGAAAGAATCAAAATCACTTTGAGCCCCAGAACGTTTTTCCGGCTCCATACAAATTGACCCTAATATACATATATAATTAATCTCTAATCGTTTACAGAGCGTCTTTATTCCGATACTTGATACACACACCATGGATTTGGGTGATATCTACAGTGTTCAAGCCAATATTACCACCGTGCGGCTTATGGATCCAACTGACTACCATGTTAAAAATGTTGTGCACGATTGGGAAGAGCGTGAGAAGCGTGAAGGACGTTACTATAAAGTAGATACCAACCAGGTCAAGACGCACATGATACTACTCAACGATGCAGTTTGGTTGTTTTCCAAAAGTCTGACGGAACTCGGCATTGTTGATGACTTAAAGGCGCCTGAAGTAGAGTGTAAACGAAAAAAACCCTGGTTTCAGGGACGACGCATTATCGAGTTCATGAAGGCGGTAAGTTCTTATGAACACATGAGTTCATGTTTTAAGTCAAGTCTTTTACAAATCTTTTAGCGTTCCGAAGAGGCTGCCACTGGACGCATAGACTTCAATGAGTATGGCCAGCGCAGCTTTTTCGCTTTGCGTTTCCTGGAAATGAGTTCTGGTGGCTATTTGGATTTGGCCACTTGGGATCCAGTTAATGGCTTGGATGTGCTAAACGATGACGAAGAAAGCGAGAAACGTGTGGGACAAAAGCTCTCCAATAAAACTTTCATAGTCTCCTCACGCATAGGCGCACCCTTTTTGATGCTGCGCGAACCCAATGAAGGTGAAATATTACAGGGCAATGCGCGCTATGAGGGCTACTCCCTGGATCTCATAGACAATATAGCGCGCATGTTAAATTTTAAATATGAGTTTGTACTGGCGCCCGATGGCAAATATGGCAGTTTCAATAAGCTCACCCAGAGCTGGGATGGCATAGTGCGTCAGTTGTTGGATGGCGTATGTAGTGAAGTATAGCAAATGGAACTATCAACTCACATTTTTCCTTTGCTTCCGCAGAACGCTGATTTGGGCATTTGTGACTTAACCATGACATCTTCGCGTCGTCAAGCCGTGGACTTTACGCCACCCTTTATGACGCTAGGCATTAGTATACTCTTCTCGAAGCCGCCCATACCACCTCCGGACTTATTTTCATTTCTACTACCCTTTTCGCTGGATGTTTGGATTTATATGGGCTCTGCGTATTTGTTTATATCCTTACTGCTCTTTGCTTTGGCGCGCATGGCGCCCGATGATTGGGAAAATCCACATCCTTGCAAGGAACCGGAAGAAGTTGAGAACATATGGTCCATAATGAATACCATGTGGCTGTCCATAGGTTCTTTGATGGGTCAAGGCTGCGATATATTACCCAAGTAAGCAGTCCCTAAAGTTTTAATACAGCAAAGTATATCAGTTTGTCTTCCAATTACAGAGCAGCTTCCACACGTTTGGTTACGGGCATGTGGTGGTTCTTTGCGCTGATGATGTTAAATTCCTATACTGCCAACCTGGCTGCCTTTTTAACCAACTCACGCATGGACAGCTCCATTGACAGCGCTGAAGATTTGGCAGCTCAGAGCAAAATAAAATATGGCGTTCTGCTAGGTGGCTCCACCATGGGCTTTTTTCGGGATTCCAATTTTAGCACTTATCAAAGAATGTGGGCGGCCATGGACAGTGCGCGTCCTTCGGTCTTTACCAAAACCAACGATGAGGGCGTAGAGCGCGTGCAAAAGGGCAAGAATATGTACGCATTTTTTATGGAGTCTACTACTCTGGAGTATGTCGTGGAACGCAAATGTGATCTGATGCAAGTTGGCGGCTGGCTGGATTACAAAACCTATGGCATAGCCATGCCTTTCAGTATGTAGCAAGTATGCCATTTCTAACCAATTTATGTCTATTGTTGAGTTTCTTAGATTCACCTTATCGCAAGCAAATTAGTGGAGCTGTACTCAAGTTGGGTGAACTGGGCGCTCTCTCGGAGTTAAAGCGTAAATGGTGGAAGGAAATGCATGGTGGTGGCAGTTGTGTAAAAGCTGAAGATGGCGGTGGTGATACGCCCGAGTTGGGTCTGGAGAATGTGGGTGGCGTGTTCCTGGTCTTGGGTTTGGGCCTAATGGCAGCCATGGTGTTGGGTCTGGTCGAGTTTCTATGGAATGTCAAAACTGTGGCCATTGAGGAGAAGGTTGGCATAACAAAACTTAATATACTATATATACGTTTTAACAAGCTTAAATTCCCTCGTAGATCTCACTAGGTGACGCCTTAAAGTCCGAGGTCATGTTTGCGCTGCAAATTTGGATAACCACCAAGCCGGTGCATACCAGCGCAGGCTCAGGCAGCAGTTCATCCTCAAGTTCCTCTTCGAAATCATCAAAATCCTCAAAGTCACACTCCACGCGCTCGAAGCACTCTACCAAATCGTTGGGCATTTCTTCCAAGAGTCTTAAAAGCTCTGGCGAACATGATGTGGAGGCTTCAGTGCATAGCAGGTTGCAAAAAATTGGCTCCATGTTTTCGCTGAAGTCTAGGCAGACCACACCACCGCAAGAAGCTGCCCAGAAAATCGATAAGTCAACGCAAATGGATGATGCGCCAGCTGCTGTGGAATTAGAAGCAGAAGAACCACCAGTAGCAGAGCTGCACCAACGTCATCATCGCCACCATCATCATCACCACCATCATCATCATCAAGATACTGCGGATCAGGCAGCCGCGGATTAAAGTGTCAGCAAAATGAGCAATGGTATCTTGGCTGTCTTTCAGTTTAAAATTTAAGTTTTCAAGTATTAAACAATTTAATTTAACAAAATTAATTACAATAATTAAACTAAAAAAGTCAGGTTTTTCAAGAGGTTTTTATTTTTAATACTTTTTTTAGTTTTTTCAGTTTGTTTTTTTTTTGTTCATTTTTATAATTGCATTATTTTGTGCATATTTAATTTTTTTTTTAAAGATACATTCATATTTATGCTTTCCTCTGTATATTTCTTTCTTAATTCTAAAACATAATTAAATTTTTAATACTTAAGCTTTTAATTTTTCTAAACTATAATTTTTTTTACATTTTATATTTAAAAGATATTGGTTTTATGCATAGATGCTTAGTTTGCAAAGCTAATTGAATACATTGTATCATTTTGTTGCTCATTTTGTAAGGTACATATTAATTGTTGGCTTTTTACTTTCTCTCGTTATTCATTATTTTTTTTTTTTTTTTTTTTTTTTTGGTTTTTGAGCTTCTGTAGAACAATTATCTATACTTTACCATACCTAGTTAACTATATCACCTATATATAAATAATTTTTGAAATAGTATTAAAAAGATTTAGTCCAAATTTCGACAACTATCATAAAATTTCAGCTGAGAAAGTGAGTTATAAAAGTAAGCTTGAGATTTGGCCTGGCAGAGAGCGCGGAATGAGACAGCCAAATTAAAGTTATAACAATAATTGCAAAAAGTAGTTTTCTATTGCACAAAACACTACTAAAAAGTTATTAATAAAAATTTTAAAAATAATTTAATTACATAAAATACTTTTTTTTTGTAGTTTTTTTGTCGAGTTTTTTAAATTTATCGAGTATTTTGCTTTAAACTAAAATAAAATGCGTTTATCTAATTATTTTTTTGGATGCGTTTTTTGAACTTTTTATGTTTTTTTGTTGATTTTAGCTCAAAAGCACTAGGCTTTTTAAGAGCTTAGTGTTTGTCGTCCTGGGGCTTGTGTACAAAAACCATATCTTTCGAGCGTCGTCTATGTCAATCCTTAGCAGCTATGGCAACGGGCGGAAATTGACGTTCATCGTAAAGCTTTGTGGGCGTATCAATTGCATCACGAAGCTTACGAAATTTAGCGGAATCTGTAAAACAAAGAAAAAATTGAATTAGTTACACGTCTAACAAAGAAACTCCGTAAACTTCACCACCGTTTCTACCTGACATGGCATCCGCCTGTTCGCCCTTAAGTATGCCCGCATAGCTGTTGTCCGGCATAGGCTCCGGATTCTCAATCAACACGCTGGCTGCACAGCTCTTTAGCAGTGTCAA
This sequence comes from Chymomyza fuscimana, assembly GCA_949987675.1. NCBI lineage: Eukaryota > Metazoa > Arthropoda > Insecta > Diptera > Drosophilidae > Chymomyza > Chymomyza fuscimana. Next base: position 37,132,833 of record OX465088.1, on the reverse strand, counting down.
GGGCTGCTGTGTCACCAGACCCGCCGGCTTGGACACCCTCATTACGCTCTCACTAAGCTGCAGTTCAGTAACACCCTCCAGCGCACCGCGCAAGTCATGCACTGCTAGCAGCTTGCATGTACCGCCTCGTTCTGCATTAAACTCGTGAATGTAGAGAAAGCCATCTTCACAAGCAATCAGCAGACGTAGCTCCTTTTGTATGCGTGTCAGTGCGCAGATATGCTTAAGTCCAGCCTGTGCCAGCACAACAGTGGCAAAGGCGCGATCCTGGGCCAGCACATCGCTCACCTGCGTGGGCAGCAACAATGAGGACACGGCCTTGGAGAACATGCCACCCCAGCTGCTGGAAGAGGCGCTTGCAGCTGAGCTGTTGGCATCGTCAACAGGCGCTGGTTCACTTTTGGCAGGAACTGTAGCTTCTTTTGCACTGCTGTCTGACTTGGCGGCCACTTCGGCTGCATAGAGATAATAAGATTAACCAATGCTGTTGAAAACAACTCAAAGATACTTACCGATTGCTTTAAGCTCCGCCGCCTCCACCGCTCGCGCATCAATTTTGAACACATGCACCGTCTCCGTATTGGAAGAGGCGCACAAAAAGTCGCCGCCAGCGGCAAATACTAGCGAGGCAATACGCACACAGCGTTTGACGCCGCGTCTAAGTTCCTGCACCCGCTGACCATTCTTTACGCAGAAAACTCGTATCACAGTGCCTCGCTCCGATGCTGTGGCCAGTAGTGAACCGCTAGGCGAGAAATTCAATGCAGAGAGAGGCGTATCATGCGCCTTGATTGTCATGCCTGTGCGCAGTTTATTGGCATTAAAAATGCGCAACTCGCCACTGGTCTGGCAAATGGGGAACGCAAGATGAGAATTGAGGGAGAGCGCACAAAGACCCAGCTCATTGGGTGCTATGTTCTCAATGGAATGCAGGATCTTCATATCGCGTATATCGTGTATGTGTATACTCTCTGCCAGGCAGACAATTAAACGCTGGCGATTCATGCGCACACACAGTATCTCCGAGGGGTAAAAGCAATTACAGATGTCCTGCTTTTTTTTAAAATGCAGCATCTTCAGGCAGTTGGGTTTTTGGGCGGTGACCAGCACCACTAAGGAACTGTTGAAAAGCCTTTCCACTATGCGTATCTGCTCCGTATTATCCTTGGCAAAGATTTCCTCGACCTTGTCCTGGCCGGCTATTGAAAACAGCCGCAGCCCACTAGAGCTTAATACAGATAGGGAACTGCAGAAGAAAAACAAAAAAAAGATTATGATTAACAGTTTGTAAATTATTACAAGCTTATGATTTACCCCAACAACTACTAAGAGATAAGAAATATTGGCTTAAAATAATAAAGGTTCGAGCAAGCTGCGAAATTTTAATTCAGATTTTTGATTTTAATTTAAAGTTAAATAAGCCAACCGAAGAGTTTCAACTAACAATATCTTAAAGCCAAGTTGAGCGAATTCCTTTTGAGTTGAACCTCATTCTAAAACTTTCGTTATCTGTAAGCCGATATTTTTTTAAATTGTTAATTTTATTATTTTTTTTATATTGTCGTTTTACTTAATGAATTTGTAAATGGAAAAACATTGAATTACATTTTTTTGCATATATTTTAATTCGAAAATAATCATAAACGTACAACATATTTTTTACATCCTTGGACGTTCCAAAAAAGTTAATCCTTTATGTTTGCAATAAATTATTTTTAACAATACTAACTTTTTTAAAAATCGTTTCAAAACGCGTCAGAAACAAAATATTCATATCGTTCGTTCTTGGGATGACGACTTAAGCGAATCCAAATTTTTTTAAACTCGCTTCGATGAATCGTAACATGACATCATCAAGACAGCAGAGAGCTGATCCCAAGGAAGCAGACTTGAAGAAAAATGCAGCACTGCACTTTCTCACAAGCAGGACTTCCTTCCTTCAAGCAACTCGTTCGTTGCTTTCAAAACTATTTAAAATGTATTATTTAATTAGCCCTCTCGGGCTTCCAAAAATTGCCGTAGTGGACGGTATTTCACGTCCCCATGGCGGGGTATTGGTTAAAGTTTTCAACTAGCAATAATCGCACCTCAGTAGAACTTCATTGGTTACGATATCGCCTCTGCGCAAAGATAACTTTCATCGCTCACAACCGCACTACTAGTACTAATTGTTGTTTGTACCAGTTGTGAATTGTAAGACGCACTCATGAAAAATGTAGCACAAAGCAAAGCAGTCAAACATTTGTGCATCAAAAAGTGCAGCATACTTTTGGGCTACAGTTGCAATAGACAAAACATCCTTTTCACATTTCAATGCAGTCAAGGACGCTTGCATGCAACGTGTGTATGCAACATATATATGGCCCTTAAATAAAAGAAGTGTAAGTAAAAAATTTACAATATATGCCAAAAATTTATAAATGCTTATATGCTTAATATTAAAAGTAAAAAATTTAATTTTTACTAATAATAAAAAATAATTCATGTATGTTTCTGATGGGAATTGAACCTGAGGCAGAATGTAAGGCCATGACAAACAATGTACAGCAATGTATCTATTTATGTGCAAATTATATAAGCATATGTAAACATAAAAGATAAATAAATAAAATTGAAATTCTGCATATGTTTTTATAAAGTTTATAAAATAACAAACTATTTAAATACATATGTATAAAAAAATAGTCATATATAAAATACGTTTGTAGCAGAGTGTTATCGCCGTCTAATAAAGCAAACATATAAAAAAAGCAGCTGCGCAATGTACAAAAGTGCAAGCGGGATAGCAATACAGCATTGTATTTTGGCGGACATTTTGAAAAGGTTTTAAACAACACTAAAAAAAATTGCATTCTTGTTTAAAGTCTTTGTTTATTTTATAAAGTTTAGTATTTTCATCTTATTGCTAACAATTGCTAAATTTCTCGATGCATGAGATCATGACTTGCGCTATGTGCAGACTTCCTGTTTTTTTGTATTGTTTGTACTTTGTACTTATTGCCATAGTAATACTTTTCCGCCCTTAAATCAAATCACTGGGTGACAGCTGCGATTCACCCTCGGCCAAATAAATGTGCATGGCCTTGTACAGCAATGCTATGCCTAGTTGCTTCTTTTGTTTCATGGTCCAAGATTGCGCTGGGCCGTAGTAGTCGCCACGTTTTAAATTCGTTAAATGACTGAGGCTTAGTGCATCAATAATAGCCGCCTCGCGTGCATATGCATCCGATGGCGTTATGTTATGGAATACATGCAGACAGACCACGCCACGACCTTGCCGCCAAATATCCAAGATGCGCTGCAGCTTCTTGCTGCCTGGCTTTTCATTTGCGGCTGGTGGTGATTTAAATAAATCCGGCTGCATTAAAGCTGGATGCTTGCGTATGGATATGGCGCGTTTGCCCGAGCACTTTTGCTGACGCTGCAGATGTGCTTTTGTATGCTGGCGCATGGCATCATAGAGATGCGCATAGGGACGCGTTGACTTGCCCTTGCCTACATAAAATATGGAATCCAGAAAACGTTGCCACACGTTAAATTTGTCCATAAAGGCGCTCTCACCCGGCAAATTACGCGAGATGCCGGGATCAATTAGCATATAAATAAAGCTTTGTTTTAGATGTCCCTCGCGCATGCAACGCACTTGGTTACCAGCAGCAAAGTGAGCCGCTGATGCAGTCTCGTGTGGCATATAATCGACAATGCGCGCAAAATCCTGCTGCGAGCGCAGAGTGCGATGCAGTTCTACGGAGTACTTGATTTGTGCTGACTTTGCATGCTGCTGGGATGCCAACATCTGCTCCGTATTACGCTTATACTTAATTAATTGCTTGATGTACAGCCTTTTAGTGGTTTTTGTAATGGGACCAACAGGCGCTCCAAATTGTGTTAGCTCGGCGCGTAATTCATCTGTCTCATAGTCCAAAGGCAACGTAAGATTAGTGGAGTGACTGCTGGTTGTGCTATTAAGGGGCTGCTGCTCCTTCAAGGCGGCCGCTGCTGCTGCTTTATTGCCACCATTCTGCAGCAGCTTAGTTTCGTAAAAAACCAAACCATTCTCATCATCCGTGTGCACATAGGCTTCAGTCATTTGTAGAAAGTACTCATCCTGTCTCGGCGAGCGTATGAGCCCCGTACGTCCAGTATCTACTTCTGATTCAGCTTGTGCAGTTTGAAAGCTGCTATCTTGAGGCTCTTCAAGTACCTGCGCCTGTGCTACCTGCTCTACTAAATGGCCAAAAGCAGCGCGTGCACTTGGTGAGTTAGCTGGCACGGCTAAATGTACGTCTTTAGCGACAGCAGCGCTTGGCAGTTCAACTGGCGAATCATTGCGGCTTTTGCGCAAATGTTCCTGATAGCTAAAATTCTGCTCCTCCAAAGCTTCATCCACCATAGCTTCTATGTGCTCTGTTTGCAGCTGTGATTGACGCACACGTGAACGCTCCACCTTTTCACGCCATGTATCTATAAGAGTTCGCCTAGAACGATTCGCAGGCTCCGTTTGGCTCTGTGTCAGCTCGGCAAGATGCTCGCGTGTTAGTGAGAACAAATTTAATGAACGCTGCTCAATTTCGGGCTCTAAGATTGGCTCAACATCCGGAAACTTGGGCTGTGGCTTGCCGCGCCTATGTGTTATGTTTATATAGTAGGGCGATGTTACATCATAGTTGTACTTAATTGTGGACTTGGGCGTGGATGACTTTTGCTCCTCCACGCGCAGTCGCCTGTCTCTGGCACATTTTTCTAAAAATATGTGATCCCGCATTAGCTGCAGCACCTCAAAATGGCACTCTTCAATGGCATAGTGCACGGGCAGTTTGTGCTCATCATCTGCCAGATCAACACGCGCTCCGTACTGTAAAAGCAGACGCACTTGCTCTAAGCGTCCATACATGGCTGCAATATGTAAAGCTGTCATGTTGCCATCACAACGCATATTCACGTCCAATTTGGAGTTTTCCAAAAAACGTGTAAGTACGCGTAGGGCCAGCTCTTCGTTCTGCATGCCACAGACATAGTGCAGCGGTGCTATACCACGTTCACAGGGCACCACAGCAGCATCAATAAGATTGCGCTCTAGCATGGCGAAAATATCCGATTCGTTTTCATCCTCCAGAGCGTCAAGTAAGGTTAAAGCTAAAAAATTTGCGCGTTGCTCCATAATGGTGCGCAAAACTTATTGATTTTTGCAAACTAATTGTTCTGACACTTGGCGTGCTAGTGCATTCAATTATAGGCAATTTTCGCCTTTTCAATGTCAAATTGTTTTCAAGTGAAGCCACCAGCGTGTTGTTGTTTATACTTGTTTTTGTTATTGGCTGTTTGCGCTTCCTCAAAGTGTTGCAAAACAGCGAAGTTAGTATTTAAATGCCGTATATGGTGTTGCTAAATGAGTTTTGGTATTTTTTGTGGTAGTGTTGTTAAATGCAATTGAGCGCGCTTTTTGAAATAAAGTTGGCAATGATTTGATGAGGTGCTACAAAGATGTGCGCAAAAAGCTCTATAAAAATGACGTCACGGGTGGGGCTTATAATTTTGGTCTATTTGTACGGCAGCTATATGGCATAGGGAATTGATTTTGATAAAAATTGACACAAATTTGATGAGGAGCAGCGAAAACTAAGCAGTCGTGAATTTGATAGCGCGAGCTTTAATTAAAGTGGTTTTATGCGTTATGGTTTTAGATTTGCAATTTGCTTATTTCTGGCGTTAACAATACGAATTTTAGGAAACAAAATTTTCAATCATTACATTGCATAGAATCAATATTTATTGATTTATTTATTTTTATGTTTGAAAACTACTCCACAGTAAAGCATTGGAACCATTTGACCCGCTGCGGGCACGGGTGCATTAGTCTTTTGTTCGGCCTGCTACCGTTTTTTTTTTTTGTTAGTAGCACATATGAGCTTTTTAAATATTGTTACCAAATTTATGTCAATTTGTTATCAATCTACGCGATTGTGAACAAATCAAACACTGTACTTTATAGCTTCTAAATAATTAAACATTAAAAGAAAATACCGCTCATATAAAAATTTAATCTGTGACGTCACGCACACTCATTTTATTGTGTAAACTTTTATAGTTGGATCTTGTTAATTTTGCTGCCAAGCCAAAGCTTTGTTTAAAGCTTTTAATAATAATATTGCGCATAATATAAATTGTTGACCATGGCAATGCCCAAACTTGAAATTTTTGCATTATTTATATAGCCAATGTTTAACGAAAAGTATTTTAATTTTATTTAGAGCACGTTTATCCGTAGCTCAACGATAATTTATGTACACTAGTAAACAACCTCGGAGCACAACACGTGTCTGCTCGGGCGATAAAGGTCTTCATTTAATCTTTTTTTGCATTTCTTATTTAGGTGAAATCGAAACTAGTTTCCTGTTAAAGGCGTCGTTTATTTTTTGCTTTAAATGGGGCTCACGGTCAGTTAGCCTAGACACATAAACCCCTTTTGAAATTTGATAAGGTGAAAACCTTGTTATGGTCGTTATTGTTGTTATAGTTTTTTTTGTTTTTTTTTTTTTAACGCTGACTCAGTGCGTGCTTTTGAAGTTGTTTACTAACAACTACTATTTGTAAATAGTATTATGCATTTATTATTGTTATTGTTGTTTTGAAATTTAAGACTAGGAACTACGCCTTCAATAAATATCAGGATATGACGTACGCATTCTTTCACCAAGCAAAAATTTATTTAATAAATAATTTTTTTTTACATTTAAAGCTTATTTAAGTACAATACACGAATGCATTGAGTTCATTCACATTTAAAAGAAAAATACAAAAAGCGTGCACGATAAAAACAGCTGTTAAGAAAGTATTAAGGAAATTGGAACGAGCATGTACATTAATTATTCACGCTTAAATCACGTGAATTGTGCATTACCAGTTTTTTAAAGGCAATGCATAAAAAATAATATACTAAGTAAGCACGGCTATAAGCTGGACGTGCATTATTGGCAAACCTTGAACTTATCGCTCAAATGCAATACATAAATTATTATAGTATACATTATGCCTAAAATTCTTAATTGTTTTTTTTTGCGTGCATTCACCCGCTTTATTTAGTTGATAGCAATTTTATTGGCTGATTAGAAATTAGCAAGCTTTTTTGTATAAACATTTTAATTTCATTCTTTGTTCTTTGTTTACATGAATGCATAACAGCGGCGTAGTAGCTTTTCGCAATGGGGGCTGCTTTTTGGCGAGATCGATGCTACTAGCTATCGACTTAATCTCAATCAACACTTTTGAATACAAAGGCAACAAAAATTGGTAACGTTAAACGCTGATTAAAATTTTTCAGTTATAGAAAGCTTAATTGAAATTTTATTGCTAAGTGTAAGTTTCTTATTATTCTGATAACAGACATGATTTCATGAGGTTTTTTGGATATATAATAATGTAAATATTACAAAAAGTTGCTAATTTCATTTTAATAATCAATCAGTCAACATAGGAATTAACTTTTAGGAAAACTTATGAAATGGTCCAAATATCGTTTACGCTATGAAGAATTATAGGCAGCAAAATATAAAATATATTGAAAAAATTCTAAGTTTACCACGAGCTTAAAAATGAACCATTTAAAACCACAAAATTATTGTATTGCATACAAAAAGATAGCGTACGTTAAAGTCGGGCGCGGACGACTTTGGGATCCCTGTACCACTAATAACATCCGGTATATTGCTTAAGAACACCAAAATACATTTGAGTGTCAAATTAGGTTACGATACCTTCATAAACAACCAAAAACTGACGAATTTTGAACCAAAAATGGTTTTTTTTTGACCGATCGTTCCTATTGGAGCTATATGATATAGTAAACCGATTTTGATCAAATTTGGTACAGTGCTTGGGTACTCTAAAAAACTTCTGAAAGCCAAATTTGGTTACAATATCTTCACAAACAAACGAAACGAAACGTTTTTTTGACCGATTGGTCCTATGGGAGCTATATGATGTAGTCAACCGATTTTGATCAAATTTGGTATAGTGCTTTGGAACTATAAAAAACTGGCGAATGCCAAATTTGGTTACGTTATCTTTATAAAACTTGTTTTTTTCGAGGTCCTCTGAAACACCCCTATGGGAGCTATATAATGTAATCCCGATATCAAAAAAATAAAATAAACTTTTCTCCTATGGAATAATAAGGGATCTAATCTGAAAGTTTGGTTGCTCTAGCTCTTACCATCTCTGAGATCTAGGCGTTCATACGGACAGACAGACAGACGGACATGGGTATATCGACTTCTCTAGTCACCCTGATCATACTTTAGGTGGGAGTCCCCGACGTCTCCTTCTGTGGTTTACATACATTTTCGGCTTGCACAAACTTAATATACCCTTTGTACCATACGTTACAGGGCATAAAAATATAAAAAATATAACTGAACCAGTCACACCTTCTTTTTTTTGTACTTTAAAATGGACTTTTTTATAAAAGCACAGATTGCTTTAAAAATAAAAGGTTTTAAAAAACGTATGCATAATTTTACATAGTTACTCAGCGCACAAGTCCACAAAACAAAGAAAAATGTAACTTTAAACTTGCATAAAAAGCTGCTGGAATATCTTTTGCTTAGGAGGACTTGGTCGTTGTAAAAAAAACCCACATCAAAAAAAAATTAAATCTGTAATTTTTATTTTTTATGTTTTAAACCCTTGCAAATTGGCGCCAAAAATTAAAACAAATAGTTACTTCAATTTCTTGCGCGTCGGAAGCATTTGGTCATTGCAAAAGCGCCTACATGTCTACACCACTGGTGGTACCTACTTACATACTCATTATACATAAGTTAGTACAAATAAACGCTGAGCTATCAACTCGTTGTTGTTTCTTGTGCTTTTTAAATTTTTTGTGGGGCTTTTTGTTTTGATTTTCGTTAAAACAGGCAATAATATTGATTGTTTTTATTCGTCGTACTCTGCCCAGTGTGCGTCACTAAGCACTTGAAATGCAAATATTGAACAGGGAGAGAGAGAGAGAGACACAGAGAGAGGCAGCGACAGTTAGTTATCTTCATCTTTTATACTAGGCCAACTCTTTGCCAAATCAAACAACATGACATCAGCTCAATTTATAAACCAACTGAAAACAAATACAACAAAACAATAATTAGCTAGAAAATGTGAAATAATTCAAAGTCTCTATGCCAGCCAGCATCAGGCATCAGCTGTTGCGCATTTATTCAATGTGTGCGTCAAGCTGGGAACCAAGGCACAGTTAGTTGTGTGCGTGTTTATTGCTTTTTATTTACATCCCTCTCTCCCTCCGCAAAACAAAAGCAAACTATTAACTTTAGCTTATACAACTATTTCATAATAAATGTATGTCATTCTTATTAGAACTGGTTGTTTGCATGCTCTTAAACAACAACAACAACACACACACATGCCAGTTACAACCTGAGTCCCCCTTTGCAGCTGTTTTTAGTTGTTTACTCGTCTTGTTTTTCGTTTTTGTATCTGCTGGTGGGTTTTTTTTTTTTTTCTTGTTTTTTGCTTTGATGACCTTCTTTTTTTCAATCAAGGCTTTTTTTTGTGAGTTTTGTTTTGTTGTTTTTTTTTTTAATAACAAGGCAGGGGTAAATTATTACAACTTACGTAAAATCCTGATTGAAATTCATTTGATATGCTGCCATTGTGTCAATATTCCTTTTTGGTAAGTAAGTATCTCAACCGATAATTTATTATTTCACACTTTCACTTGCTCTCTTTTATTGCTTGTTTTATGCTTTGATATTTTTGTATGTATTTATTGCAGTTTTCCACAGCTTTGAAAAAAACACAGAAATACACTATAAATTGTTGTTGCGACTGGCGAAAAAATTAGACTGATAAATTTAATTCGCTTTTGTTGTTAGCGTCGTTTGGCCAACCTTTGTTGTTTTATACGCGCTTGTTTTTTTGCGTCTGTTTCTCGTCTTTCGTTTTTGCTTCTACTATTCTATCGTCAACAAAATTGCAAGTTAAAGTTGCCACCGAATTGAAAAACCTTCATTTGATCTGGTAGCTCTATTTCTAATAACAGTGAATCTATACTCGCAATTTGAATTTGGCGCACAAGTATTTACCAACTAAATTAAGTTATTGAATATTTTAATTATTTAAATTAAATAAATTACTTCAAAGAAAAAAAAGCTTAAAAACCAAATATTTTATTTGCTTGATGCTTTTAAAAACTAACCATAATAGAAAACAATTTTTTTTTGCAAAAAAATTTCGCACGGAATGACAAAACCATATAAAAAGAATCCCATTTGGGATATCTCATTAATATGTAAAAAAACTATTTACCAATGAATTGAATTACAATATATATGTATAAAATTAAATATGCAATTTCAACAACAAAAAAAGAATTCGCTTACTACATGCATTTAATTTAAGAACAACGATTTTAGTTTAATTGATAAGCACCTTTCTTTTTGACTGGTCGAATAAACCAACGTTGTTTTAAAGCAGGTAACCTTTTGTAAATTAAAGGAAAAAAAATATTTTTTAGCACAACTAAAGCAAAGTTTTTTAGTCTGCAACCAACAGACTTTATTAATATATTATTATTTAAAAAAAAATGTAAATTTTATAAGTTAAAGTTGGAGTACCCATCGGGTTAGTGCTTTAAATAATAAATTTGTAACTAATGTTTATAATAGTAATCAAATAATACTGTCTAAAATAAATAAACATCTTTAAAAAAAAAAAAAAAAAAACCAACAGACTTTTTTATATAGCTTTAAAAAGAAAGTTCCATACATTAACCGACTATAAATAAAATAAACTCGAAATTATACAAATTTCTTTTCACCAATTTCACAAACAGATTACAGCCAAAAATCACTGTGAATTCATTAAAATGAACGAATTCGAACGAAAAATTATACGATATATTTTAGTCAAGGATGCTTTTTCTCTTCTGTTCAGTTACAACATATTAATATCCAAAGTAAATGAAAAAGCTGTTTAATGCAATCAATTTGTATTAAGTTCTTAAAAAAAATAACAACATATATTTTGATACCCTCAAATTGAATTTCATGTTGTTATTAACATCGATAGTGCTACAAACCACCGATTGGTTGCACCGATGACAACTATCGCTTAGCAACAGTGAAATTGGGCGCATCTCTAAATTTCTCTGGCTGGACCCTTTTAACTCATTACAACTCCTAAAGGCACTCTTCAAACTTATTGAATTGAATTATAACGCAAGCTGTTTCTTTCTAACTCATTGCATTTGCGGACGACCAACAATAATTGTAATTTTAATATTCTTTGCTCTTCCAACTCGTTGAACTGATTTGCTAGTTTTTGTTTGTTGTCGGACCGAGTTGGTATATATTATTAATAAATGTCTTAATTCATACGATTTAAATTGCATAAAACTGTTATTACCAACCCAGTGCATATATGTATGTTAAACCGTTTTCGTTTTATGTGTACCAAGTTGCTTAGTATACAATTGTTCGTGTGTGCTGAAAAAATTTTCAGCAGCAGCAAAACAGACGCATGAAAAATGGCGGCGTCTTCAGCCTCGGCTGCAGCGGCGACCATAACTACATCAGAGGATTGCAAAGACGATGATGCATTATTAAGTACAACATTAATTTCCTGTGCCAATGATCCGGACTTTGCGGTGATTTGTGCCTTTTTGCAAAAATTTGCTAAAGAATTGGGTCTGATACTGCCGAATTTTAAGCATTTGCAGGAGTGGTTTACAAACAACGACGAAGGTGCGTATGTGTGAGTGTATATAAAAAATACAAAGAGAGAGAGTACATATTTTACATGTATTTGTAACAGAGAAAGATTCATATGTTTGTTTGTTTGATGAAAAGTGTGAAATTTATAATATTTATAAAACCAATCAAGAATCAACACTTTAATTATTTTAACCCATGCATTGTAGTGGTCGATCAGCTACGAGATCTACACATCAAACTATTGCGCAAAACGCGAAAGACCGTGCACGAAAAGAGCTGGGAATCAGCACTCAGTAAATTCTGCTTCAGCTACTCAGTGCAGGACGCCTGGGAGATTGAGCGTTTTGGATATAAAAACTCCAGTCTCAAGGTCAAGCTTCGTATATTTCGCGTAAGTTACACCATCCATTTCTTAGCATGCACAACTAATTTTTTGTTTTCTTCCTAGGAGCTGCTGGAAAGCCAGTTTGAGCGCAATGCCAAGTTCCGTGCCCATATACTTACGCTAAATGCGGATGCATTGCGTGCACAACCCATTGGACGTGATCGTCTTGGTCATTCGTATTATTTGACTCAGGATGGAGATTGTAATTTGCGAATATATCAAGAACATTTGGATGAGGAAATATGGCAGGTGGTGGCAACAAATCGTGATGAATTTGTTAACCTTATAGCGCGATTGCGAGGCAATGAAGTTGTGCTGCCATCAAAAGATATAGGGGAGGCGGATGAGGACACAAGCAGCAGTAACAGCTGTAATGTGCTCTTGGAGAAACCGCCGCCGCCTGAGGAGCAAGAAGATGACTCCCATGAGGACGAATCTACAGCAAGGGTGCCCAATTTGAAGATAAAGCTGCGCACACCAAATGCTGAGAGTCCTCATAAAGTGGAGGAGCAGGTTCTAGATGAAGATGTCAAAAATAAGAAGGTCAAGGTAAGTTGTGGCAATACATAAGTCAATAAATCACTAATTTTCTGGAAATATTAACAGCCACTGCTTATAACGCAGGCCAAGCTCACCAGCGGTTCTCCTGCGCCCACAGTATGTAAAAAACGGTCACTAGACGATGTGGATAGCAGTCCAACGGCACTGGAGCAGCAGCAAAACAAAAAACGGCCAACTCTTTTGGATACCAAACGGATAAAAAAGCCAAGTCGTTATGAGAGCACTAAATCAGAGGATGAAAACGAACAGGACACTGCTGACGATGATGATGAATCTGAGCTAGATGATGGGGAAGAGGAGGAAGGCAGCGCTGAGGAAGACGAAGAACTTGAATGCGAAGAGGAGGACATTGATAGTGCAGCAGCTGAGGAAGATGAGAACGAAGAGAAGGATATCGAGGATTGTGATGACGATGTGGATGACGTCATTGAAGAACCTACGCGTTTCGTGCGTGGTAATGGTTCTGGAAGGGACTGTAATGCGGTTCCAAGCTTCTGCGAGAGCAATCAGCAATGTGACACAAATTTCTTGGCTAATTACGCGACGGATGACACGGAGCAGCCTGTAGGCGAAGCTATTGAAGAATCCGTTATGTATTTTAAAGGTTTGGGCAACGGCGCCGATTGTTTGGTTGGCAATGGTAAAAACGAAACCACCACAGAAGCATCAGAAGCTGAAATAGAGCCAAAAGCAACGTTCTTTTTTGGCGAACCGGGCTGCCTTAAGCTAAGTCCCATAAAACAAACACCAAAGCCGGAAACAAAAAGAAGTATTTTTGATAGTATAAGTGAATCAGCTCCAGAGTCCACAGTTTCAAAGGAACCTCAAGAAACAACAGCAAAAGAGGAAGATAATAAGCCATCTGTGGCACCAGAAAAAACCAATGGCGAAACTATGAGAATAAATAAAACTGCTAACGAAATGGATGGTTCAGAAAAGATAATGGTTGAAAAAGAAAAAAATGAAGTTAGTAAACATGAAGAGCAACAAAGTAATGGAAATGAAGAATTGGAAGCGGCCGAGAAAAGCAATAAACAACACGAAGAGGAGTGCAAAGAGAATAAGGAACTGAAAAAGCAAGTGAGCTCTGACGATATCAAGGCTAACGCCATAGAACCCATTGCTATAGGCAAGGAAGAAAAAGTGGCATCGCAAATGCCACTTTCTAAAGCGACGACTGAAGCAATCAAGGTATATAGTGCAATCTCAACTGAACAAATAGACAATGAAGTAACGCCGGCCAAGCCGAACTTAAAACAAAAAAATGACTGCGAACCAATCGAAGTTATAGGAGAAAAATATGAAGCTGAAAAAGAGCACAAAGAAAAATTTGAAATGGATCCAGAAAAAACCCTTAAAAATAAAAATATCAAAACTTTTGAAGATTCAAATAAATTAAGTGAAACTGTCAACACAGTCAATACTCCACCGAAACCAATCGAAAAAGCTAATAAAAAAAGCGAATGCGTATCTATAGATAGTCATGCAGCAGGCTTACCACAAGAGAAGACTAAAACCGTAACTAGCGAGAAAAAACCCTTAATAGTGACTGATAATGCAAAAGAAATTGAAGAAAAACCCAGCACTTCTAAAAATCAGACACGAAAAGACAATCAAAACGAGGGATATTCTGTGGCTCAGGAAGGTCTTAAACCAGCTGTGGAATCACAGACCAAAGTTGAATCCATTTATTTACCTCCTCCAAAACCTAAACTAAATAAAAAACAAGCCTCATCCCAAGAGACACCCATATCCAATGTTCAGACAACTATTTCAAGTGCCTCAGCTACAGTGGGGCCAACAGTAGCAACAGAAACCTGCACAGTACCTAAAATAGAATCAACAACTATTAAATCGCCTTCCAATGAAAGAAATAAATCAATAGATACTTCAGTCGCCACACCTATATTGTTACCTAATCGCAAACGGCGGCTGGCGGACTTTGCAGTTGCAGTAGCTGCACCCCAAACTAATCCACGTCATTCAACATCCGAAAGCGAAGTCGATTTTCACTCTGAGCAACTAGAAGATGATGAAGATAATGATGATGAATTAGACGTGGGGGGAAAACGCATAAAAATGCGTCCCAAGAATACAAATGTAGAAGCACGTCGCAAAGTTGAAGCGCAAAAAACGCATGTTGAGGAAACCACCTCATCGAGCGGTGAGGAGGATGCGCGCAGCCGTCGTAAAATTATAGCACCCAAACGACATTTGGCACCTATGGACAAACCAACAATGTACAAACAGAAGCCAACTTTGGCTGAGATCATAGAAAAGAAGCTTAAAAAGAGTTCTGACAAGCCGCAGGAAGAGAAGCCTGAAGAATCTTTGGCTAAAACAACAGCAACGACCCCATTTGCTACACAATCAACATCACAATTCACTCCACCTAAAAAATCACCCATCACAAAGCCGCTTAAGAAAAATCTACTCACACAAATACGCCAGGAAGAGAGCGACGAAGAGGCAATACCCAAAAAGCGAACCAATAGCGAAACGGTGGTATCAAGCATACCACCAGCTAATCCTCTTAAATTTGAGGACCGGCGCACCCTGGAAGATCGTTTTACTCCCGAGCGTCAGCGCAAGCGGCGCAGCAGTGAAGACGTAAAAGAAGCACCACAACATCCCAGACGCGTTTCTACCAATGAAGAGCCGGTTATCAGTGAGAAATTGAAACGCAATAATGAGCAGTCAACAGAAAAACAGCCCAAAGTAATTAACGAAGAAAAATCAAAGGAAACATCTGTAATCGCTGAAGCAAAGAAGCATTTTTCTACTACTTCAGTAAAAAAGCCTATTCATATTATTTCAGTGAAGGATTCAAAACCCACTCTTACCGAAAAGGCAATATCAATTCTTCCCGATAAGGAGTCTGCCGCTTCTGCACCGAAAGCTTCCGCTTCTGCACTGAAAGAGTCTTCCGGTTCTGCAGTAAAAAATTCTGCCGCTACTCCTTTGAAAGAGGCTTCCGTTTCTGCACTAAAAGAGACACCCACTTCTTCACTAAAAGAGTTTTCCGCTTCTGTAGTTAAGAAATCTCCCGCTCCTGCAGTTAACCTGTCTCCCGCTCCTTTAGGGAAAGACTCTCCCGGTCTTGCAGTAAAGGACTCAACCGCTCCTGCAGCTAAGAAGTCTCTTGGTCCTGCAGTGAAAGAGTCTCCTACCGAAAAGGCAATATCAACTCTTCCCAAAAAGGAGTCTGCCGCTGCTGCACCGAAAGCTTCTGCACTGAAAGAGTCTCCTACCGAAAAGGCAATATCAACTCTTCCCAAAAAGGAGTCTGCCGCTGCTGCACCGAAAGCTTCTGCACTGAAAGAGTCTACCGCTCCTGCCGTGAAGCAGACAACAACCACTCCTTCAGTAAAGGAGTTAATACCTATGCCTTCAGTCAAAAAAGCAATATCCACGCCTCAAGCAAAGAAACCAATGGCCATTTTGGTTGCAAAGGAGTCAACGACGTATTCCTCGAAAGAAGTGACTTCACCGCGAACGTCGAAGGAGTCTACGCCTACACGTGCTTCCAAGGAACGTACACCCGAAGCTAGTATTACTCGACGTTCAGGGCGACGTGGAGGTGCTGCTGTGGTATATTCCGAGCTGCCGCAGCCAAAACGTACAAGAGGCGGCGCTAAAGCCCAGAGCGAAAAGTCTATTTTAGAAATTAAAGTAGAACCCAAGGTAGAAAAGCCCGAATCTGAACAAATAGATGAAAAACCAGCAAAGACAACAAAAACCAAAACAACGCCTACAAAAGCAGCAGCTCAAGTAGAAGTCAAACCACAGCCAGTCAAAAAAGAAGAAAAACCAACCGAAGAAGTTAAAAAAGAACCAAAGAGTGCAGAGCCTCAGGCAGAGCCAACGCAGCCAACAAAAGGTGAATCCATCAAAGACGAAGCAGACACACCTACTGTGACCCCTGGAGTAGGTCGGGGACGCGGCACACGTAAAAAACGCGAAGTGGACGCTACGAATATTATAGATTCGACTGATGCCGAACCATCAGTACGGCAATCGCGACGCATAGCACAGCAAAAAATTAAAGAAGAAGCCGAACGTCGCAAAATGGAGGAAGTAGCGCTACGCACCATGAAGCAGGAGCTAAAGAAAAAGAAGAAAGCCGAAAAAGAAGCTGATCCTACAGTCTTGGAACCATCGGGTGAGTCATCTGAATCGGAAAGTGAAGCTGAAGAAACCAAAAAGCAAAAGAAAAAGAAATGTCCAGGTAAAGATGGGTGGTCTTCTGATTCGGAAGAACAAGTTGAAACCGAAGAAGAGGAGGAAGAACCGCCACACTATGAAACCGATCATGGTTCACCTCTTTTCAAATCCGATCATGAATTCTCGCCTGAGTCTGAACTCGAAGATGAATCCCAAGTGGTACCCATGAAACGCGCTCGCACAGTACGCAAAGAAAACGCGGATGACAGTGAGGTCTTTGATGCAGACGAAGCTTGTCAAAAATGTGGAAAATCTGATCACCCTGAGTGGATCCTGCTCTGTGATACCTGTGACAAGGGCTACCATTGCTCTTGTCTTTCACCAGTGCTCTTTTATATACCCGAAGGCGACTGGCACTGTCCACCATGCCAGCAGGAGCAGCTTATTGGTGCACTAGAGCGACAACTACAAGAATTTGATGCACTAGTTGTGCATAAGCAAACCGAGAAGCGTTTGGCAGAGGAAGCCCGGCGATTAGAAGATCAGCGTCTAGCAGAGGAGCAGCGTGAGAAGGCAGCTCGTAAAACCAAGCGACGGGATAGCGGCAGTGTCGATGGCGATCAAGAAGATCGTGCCACACACAAGGGAGGTAATAGTCAAGCCGATAGTCAGGATGATAATGATAATGAAGACGATAGCAAGGCCTCTAAACGCGCCAAGCAGACTTCCAAATCGGAGAAAGCCAAGCGAAGACGAGGTGATGGGCGTAGCAATCGACGCGCAGCAAAACGAGGAGCTCGTCGACGACGACGCGGCGATGATTCTGGCAGCGGCAGCGATTCGGGAAGCGGTAGCCAATCTGACAGCGGGTCTGGCAGTGAAAGCAGTAGTTCCAGTTTCTCTGACAGCGATGATGAGCCTATCTATAAGCTGCGAAAACGCAGGCAGATCAATGTGAGCTATCGTCTAAATGAATATGATGATTTAATTAATTCAGCTCTTAAGAAAGAAATGGATGAAGTAGCTGGAGCTGGAAATTTAGGCAGAGGCAAGGATATCACAACAATTATAGAGGCCGATAAAGAAGAAAAAGCGCGTTTGAAAAATAAAGAAGATGGCGCAGTTGAAGATCCAACTCAGGGAGAGGAACCACGGGCCGCGGTTCGAAACACTGCCGCTGCACTTGCCGATTCTGAATCTGAAACGCCTGACGACGCTGAAGATGAGCTGCCGTTAACACTCGCCAAACCCAAATTAAAGACGCTGCCAGCCAAAAAGAAGTCCCGGAAACTGACCACCTTGGACGTAAGCTCGGAAGAAGATAATGGATCTGATGAGGACTTTAAAACCTCTAGTTTTTCGGACGACGAAGACACCTCCATATCAGCATCTGATGATTCGGATTCTAGCTTAGAAGTTTATCGGCGACGACGTCGAGGAGGAGGTGGTCGTGGAAAAAAACAACGTAAGGCGGCTAGACGCGCAGCTCGCGAGCGTCGCAAGGATCGCAAGTTTGTTGTGGATGAAAGCGATGATAGCGAAGTGGCGCAACGACCTAAAACGAAGAAAAAGCGCAAAGAAGATTCGGAATATACGGAAACGGAAACCGATGACGATGAAAATGGCTCAGAGCTTTCAGAAAACATGGATAGCGCTGATCTCTGTGATGACACCACAAGTGAGAGCGGAGATGGTGCTTGGCACCCAAATAAGCGTAAGAAGGGGGCTAAAAAAAGTGGAAACATCGGGGTAGCACGAAAATCACCTAAACTTAAAAATCCCCAAATTAAGAAACCCAAGCGGTTAGAGTATTCCGACGATGACATAAGCGAGACGGAACCTGAGGATGATGATGAAGATGAAGATGGCGATGATGGAGCTCCGGGCTCAGGAAAAGGGTCTGGCAAGCAGCCGCGATCACAGCCCCTAAAAACATCAACCGGCGGCAAGGGGAAAGGAAAGTCCAAAAACCCTGCCGGAGTCAAAAAGAAGAAAAAGGCTTCTTCAGATGAACAAAGTGCCGCTGGGTCCGATGACAGCACAAGACGTACCCGAGGCCGACGCTATGCTTATATTGAGGACTTTGATGATGATAGCTCAGATGGAGGCATCAAGCCCGGAGTCCAGCGACCAGATACTCCGCCAGAGGAGCGTCAAAAGTTCATACAAAAGCAGGAAGAAATAAAGCGCATGCTGGCTGAGAAGAATGCCGAGGGTGCAAAGTTGGCTGCGACGCCAAGGCTAACGCCCATTAAAGCTAGCAGTAATGTGGCCAGTGGCTCTTTAACGGACAAGCGCACGCCCACTAAGACAGGGGACTCTTTGTCCACTGTACCATTATCTGTAATACGTCAAGCCAAAGTTTTGGATATTGATTACTTGCAGCGCAAGGGCGAGGCTATTGGAGATCTAGAAGATAACATAGATGATGTTGATGAATCAGAATTTGATGACGCGGATTTGCCAGATGACTTGCCTGACGATATGGAAGATGCTATAGCACGCATGGTTGAGGATGAAGAGCAGTTTAGTGCGGCAGCAGCGCGCGAACTGCCAGCTCCTGATGAAGTGTTGCGCACCACGCCCTCCAAGTCAAAGGCAGTCAAAACCGAAATTGTTGCCGCTGGCGCTGCGGATTTAAAAGTTCATAGCTCCACACATGCCTCCGGCTTGCAGGAGCCTATGCGGAAGCGTCTTCCCATGCCAACAATCCATCCACCACTTCTGCGCCATCAATTTCCACCAAGTCATCACGGAATGCACCATCAACAGACATCATCACATGCCATGCATCCAATGTTGCAGCGTCATCTAGCACCGCCGCCAGCTATGCAACTCTTACAAAATGCACTCTCTGCACCTCTTGGCCAACCCCTCATCCGTAGCAACTACCCACCTAGCCAACAGCCGCTGCCTTCCGCAGCCATGCAGCGCATGGCGATGGGACTACCAATGTCCGCCAGCTCACATCTTTTGCAAGCTGCAGCGGCAGTGCGTCCACCATCTTCTGCTCCACCACCTACTGACCCAGCCAGCGATTCGAAACCGCGCGGTCGACGGAAAAAGGTTACACCTTTGAGGGATCAGCTACAAAAGCAGCAAACTGCCGCCGCGGTGACAGCAGCTACGGCCACTACAACTCCGCCAAGCGACAAACCCCCACATCCCAAGACGTCGTCGCCCTCTGTGGTGCCGCTGAGCGTTGCACCGCCTCCACAGCTTTTCAAGCCCCACGAGGATGCTGCCGCTACCACAACCCAAGCATCGGTAATTACGCGAATGCCGCATCTCCAACCACATGCTCGTGGTCCACCAGGTGGCATGTATGCATCTAGCGCTGAAATGCATGCCAGATTTTATGGGCAGCCTTTACCGCCTACTACAAATGCAAGCGGAACACGTTCGCCTTCATCTGCACCACGTCATCTGTTAAGACCGCAAATGCCGCCTGGGCTGCCGCCTCATAGCTCGATGCGGCCAACATATGGACCGCCACCGCCTTTACGAGGAGCACCATTGCCACAGACAAGAGTCGGTGGTGGGCCTACTACTTCGCCTAATTCTCGACCACCTTACTTGCACGGTCCAGAGCATCATGGTGCTCCACCACCGGTTGCGATGTATGGGGCAGGCCCGCCGCCGGCAAGGCATGCCTCGCCCCACTTAAATCCCTATAGGTGAGTGACGGAATTTGAAATTTTGAAAGGTAAATAAGCGAATTGTATTTTTATAGGGGTCCACCTATATATGGGAATCCCAATTACCCGCCGCGCTTGGCGCCACCTGGCGCTGCAAATATGCGACCCGGTTCCGTGGATTTTGTAGGAGGCGCACGTAAGTAGATCAGTGCGATGATTTCTTTTGAAGAAATCTGAGATTTAAATTAAAATTAACAAGTTTTAAAACATAACAAATTGTATGGTTATATATGTAAATATAACTTGCAATATGGATTATTACACATTATTAATCTCTGCCAATTTTTTCAGGACCGTTTCCACCTTATGGCTACTATCCACCGCCACCACTGACCACACCACCCGCCCATTCAGCACCTAGCTCAGTAATAGTCAGTGCACCACCTGCTACAACCACATCTACGCCAACAAATCATTCTGTATCCGCATTAACTCGTGGAAAATCGCCTGCACCACAACCACCACCCGCCGACGCCCACAAGTCATCTGTCATTACCAGCAAAAAACTCACACAACTGGAGGCGTACTCCAATACCAAGTCTCCGTTAGGGGTAGTGGGCGAACCCTCTGGCTCGCCAGGCACTACCGCTGAAGATGATTCTAGCTCGGCGCATGGAAACGCGCCTGTCGCTAATGCCGGCGGTGGCGGTGTTGGGGAATTTAGCGGTCTGGTGAGTTACTTCAGCTCGCAGCAGGATGACTACGACACATAACAAACGCCGCAGGCAGCCTAGTATTGTATATATGTAGTTGATATAGTTGGTATATATGCATATGCTTAGGGTATGCAATGTCCTAACTAGATGTACGAGTATCACTTGGGGGCGTTTAAGCAATCTAAGCTACCATACGTCCCCGCTTTAGGCCACTTATTAAAAATTAATCGCAATTTTAAAGTGCATATAACGAAACTAAGAAAACACTTGTGTAACACTTTATATGTAACCACAAAAAGAATACTTATTTATATTAAATGTATTTATAAAATTTTGTAATACATATTACAAAGTTTATGCGTAGTTATATCAGCATTTCGTACGCATAAGCATTTTTTGCATATTTTATTTACACAAGCATATATGTATGTACTATGTTTAGTTGTATTCTTAATGTAAAAATTAACTAATTGTTTTTTTCTTTTGACAAAATCGAAATGATCGCTTTTTATTTGTTGCTCTAAGAGTTTTAGCTAAAAGGATTTTGCAGCACTAAACGCTGTTACACATGGTATTTTAGTTTAGTTGTACATTAAATTTAATTTATAAAAAAATGTCAAGCTCTTTGTTAGTGTTAAATGCATATGCCGTCATCGCACGATATGTAAATATCTTTGTACTATTAGCAATATTTGTCAACCATAGCACGCAGCTAGCCATTGCAAAATGATAATAATAATTTATAGATATATACTTATAACTCATACCATACAAACAAATCAAATGTATATTTATATACACTGAATCATTATATGCAAAATAGCTTGTAAACTAAATAAAAAATCCACTAAAAATAACATGAGATGCAAACAAAACTACAGTGCATATTAATAAACTAAACTTACATAATTACTACTGATAGAAACGAAAAAGTAAAAATGTATACAAAATACAAGGAAATAAAACTAACTATTAGTTGAATATAATGAGTAACAAAATTTTTGTTGTCTTCATAATCATTTTTTTTTAAGTATTAAATTCTTAGATAAGTTTAAGATCACGAAAAACTAAAATTGTTTATATTAAGTGTAAGTAGGTAATTACTCAACGTTTTAAATTTGAATTTGGTCCCTTTGGTTCGGTTGTTAAATAAAAGATTAACTTTTATGTAGTGATTTGCTATAGTATATATGTGACGGGTACATAAAATAAACGAAAAAATATAACACAGATTGTTCAGTTTAGCTCCCAAAATTCGTTATGGTAGGCTTAAACAATGAAGCCAGTTAAAGCCGTTCGGTGCAAGGAATATAAGTCATTTTGACTCAATCTAATCTGGTAGGCGTTTATAGCAAATTAAGGTTTCAAACAGTTGACCTATATGTATTCCAAATCCTGGCGAACAACTGACGTAAGTAGCCTACTGGTGGCATTAAGAGATAAGTATTTTTTCGACCAGATTTTAATACTAAACTCATCAAGACATTTTAATATAATAATATTGATGTATTTATAAATTGTTCAATTAACCAATTTTTATGACGTTTGTGTCACTCTCGCTTAAGGGTACTCTATGCTGAACATTATATTATCAACAAATGCCTCCGCAGAATTCTTAAAATGAACAATGAACAACTGCTAAATCGAACTCATCAAAAAGCAGCTCAGAATGAAATGAAAACGAGGAAGTGGAAGTGGATCCTCCACACACTCAGACAGCCTAAAAGTTATATAGCCAGGCAGGCTTTAACATGGAATCCGCAAGGTAGTATGGCGAAGAACTGTCGAGAGTGAACTAGCTGAAGCCCGATATACGTGGAATGACATATGCACAGCAGCACCCAACAGAGTCAGATTTAAGAGAATCGTCGAGGCCCTATTCCCCACTGGGGGAAGAGGACAATAGTAGTAGTATGCTGAACATTGAGAAAAATCTCCATAGAGGATAGAAGTCATGTACGAGTAGAGGTTCTCAAGGTAACTCAATTAGAAATAATTCTTCGCTATGCACCGGAAATATAATATAAAGTATCTAGTAGATAAGCCATAAGCTAATAATCCTATATCAACAGATCTCTCTTGATCAGTTGAGATCAATTAAAAATCAAACACTGTGTTAAGCATCTTTTAAATAAAATATGCTAATTTGCAAATGTCTTTAATGAAAATAACTTGATGTCTGAATTTGATGATCCAATAATTTGAGAGATCATAATTTGAATCTGATAACCATCAAACTTATGAAAAAAATCAATTTAGTCAAAGGTTTAGGTTGAGGTATACCATTATCATGTAAATATATTTTAACTACGCTATAAAGTATTTTATTATGCTTCATAATGACTTTGTTAGTCTTGTGTAATAAATACATAAGCAGCTTAATCAAATGATTTAAATTGTTTAGGTTGTATGTTTAAAAAAAAATGTTTAATAATTTTTTAGTGTTTAAATAGGTGCTATAAAGATTTTGCCAAGCCAGATATCCGAATTATCTTTTGCATGTTGACCAGGACGACAAACGGAAGCTCGGAAATTTTTTTTAAAATTTAAACTCGTTTCATTTAAGCAAAATATCAAAATTCTTTCTAAAAATTCGTTAAAACGTTTTCTAGGAAACTAATATAAAATTTTAATAAAATTAAAACTAAGAAAATATTTTATAATTATAATTATTCACATGGTTCGCGTACACGCCTATATTTTATTTGTTGAAAATGTTTGATTAAACCTTGACTCACACCAAAACCTTGGCTCAGAATTCATCAGGTACCAGTTCTGAGAGAGAACGTCGGCATACTAGAGCTTCATACCCGCGTGCAGATCCGTAGAGAGAGAATCCTCTGTACCGGCCCCTCTATAACACTTTTAGCTTGAATCACAACAGTACGACAGTAATTACACCGGGTCCCTGAGAAAACTCCGGGCCCAGTGAAATCCCCCCTTTCCCACCCCCCTCTCGTCGGGCCTGCCCGCGTGAAACAGCTGTTAATCAATTCAGTGCCGATAATTCCTTTATTTTTTGTAAATCTTAATCACAAAAAAATACCTTACAAAAGACTGTTTCGATTCCACTGTAATACCATTAAAGAAACCCACTTAAAGACCTTGCAGATTGCCAATGCCCCGCCGAGCATCTTTGATGCGACCGACCAAAAAAAAAACTGCTGTAGAAAGGTAATTTAAAAGAAACTCTAGCTCTTTAGAGAGTTGTCAACCTTTAAGATTTTTTAAGCTCTTAATGCGAAATATCGTAACTTGGTGAATGGTTTGGTTATGTAATTCCTTTACGATTCGAAAATGTGCAAAGTTTTGCTATACAATTTATATTCGAAACCGGATTTTTATAGCCCATAATTTAAATATCTATAGATATGATTGGGCTTAACCAAATATGTTTGCAAAAGCCTTTTGCACTTTATCTATAGAGTGCTAATTTAAAGATTGTTTGTTTTAATGTTTTTGTTTTAGGGTTTTATTAGCTAGGAAATCTCAACAAATTTTATAACAACAGAATATCAACAACAAAGAGCAGGATGCCACTTGTTAATTTAACAAGGCTGCTATCCCGCTAGTTAGTTTAAGACCACTGTGGATCTTCTGGCTAACAGCTTAGCTTAGAAGCGGAAACGCTTAGCTGGAGCATTGTACTGGTAACCATTGTCGTTAGACGAATAGTCTTGGCCGGGTGCAGAGTATGATGGTCCTGGAGCTGGGGCGGAGTAGCTTGGAGCAGGAGCGTTGTAGATGGGAGCAGGTGCTGGGATGTCCTGCACAGGAGGCAGATACTCAGGAGCAGGAGCGGGAGCAGAGTATTGTGGTTGAGGAGCTGGTGCAGAGTATTGTGGCTGAGGAGCTGGGGCAGAGTATTGTGGTTGAGGAGCTGGGGCAGAGTATTGTGGCTGCGGAGCTGGTGCGGAGTATTGTGGCTGAGGAGCTGGGGCAGAGTATTGTGGCTGAGGTGCTGGGAAGTCCTGTGCAGGTGGCAAATACTCTGGTGCTGGAGCGGGTGCTGGTGCAGAGTACTGTGGCTGAGGAGCTGGGGCGGAGTACTGTGGCTGAGGAGCTGGGGCAGAGTATTGTGGTTGAGGGACTGGGGCAGAGTATTGTGGCTGAGGAGCTGGGAAGTCCTGTGCAGGTGGCAGATACTCTGGTGCTGGAGCGGGTGCTGGTGCAGAGTACTGTGGCTGAGGAGCTGGAGCAGAGTACTGTGGCTGAGGAGCTGGAGCAGAGTATTGCTGCTGAGGAGCTGGAGCAGAGTATTGTTGCTGAGGAGCAGGTCCAGAGAAGTCATTTCCTGGAGGCAGATAGGAGCTGCTTGGCGCTTGTGCTGGGGCAAAAGATTGTCCAGAGGAGAAAGATTGTCCAGAGGAGAAAGATGGTCCAGAGGAGAAAGATGGTCCAGAGGAGAAAGATGATCCAGACGAGGCAGATGATCCAGACGAGAACGACGATCCAGACGAGGCAGATGATCCAGCATCAAAAGAGGGAGATGGTCTATTATAATTGTATCCACTGGCACCGCCCAAGTGCGAAACATCAGCAGACACCGCGGCAATGGCACACACAGCAAAGACGAAGAGTTTCTGGAAGTAATAATTAAAGCCATTAAAGTCACAAAACGTGAAATCGTCCAAAACTACACAAATTGATTGACATCGAAGGCGTTTTGTTAAGGTCAACGGCAATGTAAACATGTGGTTGCACTTCACTTCTTGAAAGTCGTAAAAGCGGACACGTTCATTTCGTATGTCTGCTTACCATTGTTGTTGATATGTTGTTGTTAAGGTTTGTTGGGGGTTTTGTTGAACTGACGCACAGAGAGCGAATGATGATAAACCGCAGATGTGCCAGCATTTTTATACCAACGACGTTGTGACCAGTCTTTAATCAAAAGGTTTGCTAAACTGCTTCTTCTTCTGCTCAATCGAACAACTAGCTACCAACGCGTAGCAATCATTAAGAGCAACAACACTCAGCTGAAGCGCTCTCATCTGGGGTCGGCGCATGCGTAGCAACCCAATCTGTTGCTGGGGTTTTGCAATGTCAATAGGGCAGCAGCGGCACACAGTGGGTCAGCATATAAATCTATAGGCCATAAATTAAAATGAGCTAAGTTAAAGCTAGTGTAAAAAGATTAAGCTCTACTTGTTTAAGGGGTCTACGCAGTTCGAAATATTTCGCAAGGAATGACAAAACTTCATATAAAAAAACAAAATTCCATTTGGGATATAATATCAATAACTTTGTTCGCCAAGTGAAATGTTTCGAATTTAAGGCCCATACGCAGTTCGAAAATTTTCGCACGGAATGACAAAGCTTCATATAAAAAAAAATCCCAAATGGGATATATTTATATACAGTTTTTCGAACTGCGTATATCTTTAGGTACTCTTTATAACTCAGAAAGACAGATAGGCTACCAGAGCCCTTAGCTATGTGTTGAGTTAAGTATACGAACTGGTCTAAAAAACTACTACCCACCACTAATCTAATGCTTCATTTCGTTTTTTGCACAGAATGTCCTAGGACATGGGGACCGGCGACACCACATCGTTTACCTCATGGGTAGACCAAATGGGTATCCATGTGGTGGGTAGTGCAAATGGGGACTATAGTATAAGTACTACAAATAATTATAGTAAGGGTAGCCGACTTGGCCTTAAAATTTTTAAAGTCACGTCTAGTCAAGTCCAATTTTGGGTACTTATTACTGTATGGTATATAATTCTTTTTTAATTCCAATTTCATTTCCAATTTTGTATATAATTTTTATACCAACCAGGTATACTTTTTATATCCTGTACAGTATGGTCCAAAGGGTATATTAAGTTTGTGCAAGCCGAAAATGTATGTAACATACAGAAGGAAACGTCGGAGACCCCCAAAGTTACCTAAAGTATGATCGGGGTGACTAGAGAAGTCAATATACCCATGTCCGTCTGTCCGTCCGTCCGTCTGTATGAACGCCTAGATCTCAGAGATGGTAAGAGCTAGAGCAACCGTTATTATCCTACGGGAGACAACTTTATTTTATTTTTTTGATATCGGGTTTCTATTATACAGCTCCCATAGGGGTGTTTCAGAGGATCTCGAAAAAAACAAAAAGTTTTAGATGGATAATTCTTTTTTTTATGAAGTTATCGTAACCAAATTTGACACTCGGAAGTTTTTTATAGATCCCAAAAACTGTACCAAATTTGTTCAAAATCGGTTCCAATTGTCTTTTAGAGTGCTTAAGCAATATATTGGACTTAATTAACTGCAGTTGGTGGTAAAGGGTGTCCCAAAGTCGTCCGCGCCCGACTTTTTTAAATTTTATTTTGTACTTAATTTAATATTTTGTGTGTATAATTTTCAGTAAACTAATATTTTTCATAAAATATTAAATATAACTTATATTATTTGTATTGAAAAAAAGAGCGGAAGGAACTTCATTCTTGACGAAAGTCCGCATCGTAGACGTTATTTTTTTTATTCTTTCATGTGAATTTTCATCAGTAAATATTAAATTTAATTTTCAAAAAATTATGCTTACAGGCCAACCATAAATATTATAGAAGAGATACAATATGTATACAATACATTAATTAATAAGAAATCGTAAACAATAATTATACTGAAAACTAAAATTTAGGGTAGGACCAGCCATATGTTTGGCGCTTTGAAAATATTCAGAGAGCAAAAGATAGAAGGAATAAGAAAAAAGAAAATAAACTTTATCTGCCTGCCAATAAAATATAGTCTCCAAGATCGAGGAGCTTAGACTGACGCACGGACATTTGAACACACTTAATATACACTTTATTTTTTTTCTCAAAAAAATCGCGAAATAACTCTCATTTTTTCAATTTTTATAATAAAAATAAAAATAAAAATTATTGGCCAATTTGTATTTAAAAATTTTTAAATAAGAGTTACTCTGCAATTTTTATAATAAAAATCAAAAATAAAAGTTATGGCGTAATTTTTATTTTAAAAATTGAATTTAAATATCTTTTGAACCAAAGAGCGCACAATAATGGTTTGCGCATTTATGTGTTGCACACTTTAAGACCTTTCCGTCGATGCCTTACATGTCCTTGAAGGATCAATATTAAGGATTCCACATAACCGGAACAGAACCAGTTTCGTTCCAAAGTTTGCAGCCTTCGATAGACCAGGATGAGTATGCATCACAAAGTACTTGCTCCCTTCTCAACCAATATCTCAATTCAATTGAGGTAAGCTCCGGGAATGAGGAGTCCAATAATGATGATATTGCAGCATGCATTTTCATATAAACCACTTTTTTCGTGGACCATAACTCGGTCCCTGAAATACATACATAGGTATGTAAATATGTGTCTACCTAAGATACATAGTTTTAAAAAAATAAACATTTTCTACCATTCGGGCCCACTGTGCGTCATAGTAGGTCGTTGTATAGTAGACATGATATGTTGGCGTATAGTAGTAGGTAGGCAGTGGTAGTAGTAGTGGACTCTACAAGAGAAGAGCCGCCTACTAATTTGCATTTTCGTTACAAATATTTTAAGTTAAACTATTGTTTTAACGCTGCACGTATATTAATCTAAGGGCCGTAACAAATGTCAAAGTTCGCCTTTGGCCTAGGTAGATAACGAACTGACAAACGTTTTATGACGCTGAGCATTGGACAGCAAATTTAATTTGTTTG
Source organism: Chymomyza fuscimana (assembly GCA_949987675.1). Taxonomy (NCBI): domain Eukaryota; kingdom Metazoa; phylum Arthropoda; class Insecta; order Diptera; family Drosophilidae; genus Chymomyza; species Chymomyza fuscimana. Next base: position 37,103,968 of record OX465088.1, on the reverse strand, counting down.
CCCGGCGCTAATGGATCTATGAACATGCATATGTACATAATGTATGGTACATATGTACATAAAATATGTATGTACAATGTTTTATGTATGCATATGCCGTACGTTATGCTTAGCTGGTTGTTGAAATTTTGACAGCTTATCCAATTCAAGGATGGATACTTATATATCAGCCAGCGGATTGGACTGCTTGATTTATCTTGTTGAGGCAGCATTGAACTTGTAACTAATAACGCCCAAGACCAGTAAATTAATACTAGCCGTTAAGTTAATTCAGAGGACGGTCGGTCGGTCAATCCATGGTCGTTATCAGTTGGTTACTATGAAGACATCTCACAGCTTGGTCTCTCTGAGCATTTAAAATGAAATATAAATATAAATACAAATTGTATACCTACAAGTGGAACTAATTTTGCTACTGTTTGTGTTTGTTTAGTTTTTAAGCGCCTCTTTGCAACTTGGGCGCTGCCCTGCATTAGTTGGCATTTTTTGGGGGATCTTTTTTTGTTGTTGTGCGATCTTTTTAACATTATTACTTTGATTTAAGCGCATATTAAAGCACGGTGCTGCTGCTGCTGCTGGTCTTTATGGACACGAGCGCAGCGTGGTTTTGCCTTGGAGGTTGCCAAAGAGCAAAGTTATAAAAACGAAAATCATAAAACATAAAACGCAGAAATTTGTATAAATCATGACAAGCCAATGTATTATGCTAAGTATGTGAATATTGGTTAATGCTGGACAGCAACATAAATTGTATTTATGCATGTACAATGAACATGAATATGCATTTCTAATATGAGCACTGACTTGTTTTAGTTAATATCAAATCAATAATTATAAACTCAACTTGGCACCTGCATTTGAAAAGCAACAACAACAGCCACAAGCCACAAAGCGACTTGATATTAATTTGGTCAAAGTGGTCAATTAATTTTGACCTGGCCGTTGGCTATCTTTACAGACGCCCGTCCCAACGCTCCGTTTTAATAGTAGTAGTAGTAGTAGTTCCCGACTTTATTAACAACAATAAAAATTTTGCAAACATCTTAAGATATCATAACTTAAATGATATGCTATTTTCGGCAAAACTTAATTAACTAATTAGCCAACCATAACAATAAATAGAGGCTTAATTTAAGCAAAGAGGCTGGCAGACAATTCAAAGAGGCTTTTATGTTTTATTATGCGCTTGTCACAATAGCTTTACCAGATTGATCTTGACGAATGGACACCAACCAGTGCCATTGTATTTAAGCAAATTTATTAAATTGTACAAAAGCTTGCAGCAATGAATATACAAACATGTCAGCGTGCATAGCTTAATATGTTAACTATACATAAAAATGTTATAATTAGTTAAATTAATTAAAACCAAATTTGTGCATATATTTTGTATATTGTTTGTTTTGTTATCGCATTCAAATTAAAATAGTTTGGAGCAGTTATAAACTAAGGTATTAGGCGGAAATGACACAAAATACAAATTTGTTGCATTTTAAATTAGCTGATTTTATAAGCATATGCAAAATTGTTACTTTATTGTGCGCTAAATCATAAAACAAAACAAATTTCAATTTTAATATAATGCTGCTTAAATTTTAATTTATATCGATAGTTCAAACGTAAACAAACTCGTTACTGGGTGCAACTACAAATTTCGCGTTGCCAACAATGTGTTTCGAAAAGTTGGCAGCACTGTGGCATAATAATCGGCTGTGCAATTATTAAAAAACGATCTACATTAAATAGCGGTTCAGCGTGTAAGTGTTGATATAAAGCTGCTGCATTAATGCATTGTTTAAAAAAAAATTGTAATTCTAGTGTGCTGTCAAGAATGTAACAAATGCTGACAGCGCTTTATCATACAAGCGCATTAGATTTATTGCACCGGCCCAAACAAAACTTCGTGCTTGTTATCGCTTTATACAAAGTTATCGATACTCATCCTAGTTGTGCTGCCATTTGTTGATCGTAAGGGTGACATCGAGCAGCGGTAATTTATTTTGCGCATGTTATTTTATATTATACAAAGCAAACGCAATTAACAAAATGCAAGTGGACCTAACTTTGGTAAAAGAGGAAATTGAAATTGATGATACAAAGATTAAATTGGAGCCAGTATGGGAAACAACATTGCCCAGCCAAACATTGGCATTTTCATGTAAGTGCGCTGCTTGTGTTTGCATTTATTTGCTTGTATGTGCGCACACACATGCTTATACTTTTGCATGTGTGTGTGTGTCTAAGCATGTGTTACGCCTATTACGCAGCATACCGTTAGTTTAGCTGATAATTACTAATTTTATTTATTTTAGCAAGCAATGACTTGAAAATAATTGAAGAACTGCCGGACATGATAACAGTCCCCGTAAACGAGAAACAGTCCGAGGATGAGCGACAGTTTATAGACAGTTTTGCCATGCTCGATCAGCAACAGGTAAAAATCAAAACTAACCAAAACCCATACCCACACACACACACACACACACTTACACTCACCCCTAATCGTTATACAAACACATAAACGAAAATTGCTTTCCAGTTATTTGCATGTACGACAACCCAAAAAATCTGTTTTTATTGCGGGACCAAATATTACAATGGAAATGATTTAATTCGGCATAAAATGAATAGTGCCTGCACTGCTTCCTGGCAGCAGAAATTCAAATGTACAGTATGCTTCTTTGGTTTTGTCAGCCAACAGGAGCTGGATAGCCATAATTTTTACCATCGCGTTAATAAACATTTTTGTCGCGTTGGATGCGGCGATTGGTTTGACACACTGGAGGCATGCCTGGAGCATGAACATCGCGGTCATTCCAACGAGCAAGACATTCGTTGTAGGGTAAGTCAGCAAAACAATTTATATCAGAGCTGCAAACGACCGATTTTTTTTTTTGATTTTTGATCGGCTTGTGTACCCAAAGGTTCAAGTCAGGTGCGGGTCTACGATTTGGTCTTGGGGGGTTCTTCACTTCGAAGTATATATATATAAGATTTCGCAAAAGACTCAACCCATTTTTCCAACTAAAAGTATGTATGGAGGCGTGGTAGACCATTAAATCTATGTTTCAAAATGCTCAGTATCATCTCGGGTAGGGAACAAGCCATGCCTGTCTCTCCGACATGACAGGATATGCACTTATCCCTTCTCTGGTGAATTTGTATAAAACGTGTTGAATTAAAACCACCTCTTCTACCTTTTTTCCCCAATAGATTTTATTTTAATCTAAAACTCGACACAGCAATGTTCAGTAGTAATATGAATCTATGTGCCAACAATAACAAAAAAGGGGTAAATACAATAAAAGTTATGCATCAAAATTTATGAGTCACCAACTTTGGTATGCAGGTATTATGAACAAAGATACATACACTTACATATAAAGGGTGATTTTTTAAGAGCTTTCGGATTTTATTTAAAAAAAACAAAATTGCGAAAAATGTATGAAATCTTTATTGGAGTCGATAGAGCGATCTATATAATTTAATGTTTAAAGATGATTTCATGTAAATGTTGAACGCGGCTGCGCCTCAAATGGTTCATACGCTAGGTCAAATTTTGGCATACTCTCTCCAACATATCGGCTGGTATCTCACGAATAAATTCTTCAATATTGGCTTCCAGTGCTTCAACCGTTGCGGGCTTGTTGCTATAGACATGAGCCTTAACACAGCCCACAAAAAATAGTCTATAGGCGTTAAATCGCACGATCTAGGTGGCCAATTGACCGGCCCCAAAGTGAAATAAAGTGTTCACCGAACTCGCCTCTCAATTGGGCCATTGTTTCGCGTGCTCTGTGGCATGTGGCATCGTCTTGTTGAAACCACATGTCAACCAAGACCAGCTCTTCCATATTGTGCAAAAAAAAGTGTGTAATCATCGCACGGTAGCGTTCGCGATTCACAGTAATGTTCCTGCCTTCGTCGTCTTTGAAAAAGTACGGTCCAATGATGCCACCGGTCCATAATCCACACCAAAGAGTGACTTTGGGGATGCATTGGCAGTTCTTGCAACGCTTCTGGCTGCTCTTCACACCAAATACGGCAATTTTGCTTGTTCACGAATCCATTCAACCAGAAGTGAGCTTCGTCGCTGAACACAATTTGCCGATAAAAAATGGATCTTCATCCAACTTTGCCAGCGCCCATTCACCAAAAGTTAGCCGTTGTGGTAGGTCGTGTGGCTTCAATTCTTGCATAAGCTATATTTTAAAAGGTTTTACCCCCAAATCCTTCCGAAAAATTTTCCACGTAGTGGAGTAACAGAAGCCCAATTGCTGCGAACGGCGCCGAATCAATAATTCACGGTCATCAACAACACTATCGGATACAGCTGCGATGTTTTCCTCTACGAATACGTGTTGGTGGTTTAATGTCCAATAATGTAAATTTTTTGTGAAATTTAGTCACAACATTCCGAATAGCCGCCTCAGAAGGCCGCCCAAACTGACCATAAAATGGAAGGAGTGCACGATGCAGTTTCTTAACCGAGCATGAATTTTGATAATAAAATTCAATAATCTGCAAGCGTTGTTCGTTTGTAAGTCGATTCATGGTTAAATTATAGACCAAACTGAACATGTTTGACAGTAATACAAGACACAAAAACAGCTGAGCTGACAAAAACAGTTTTGCCAAAAAAGAAAGTTGCTAAAAAATCACATTTTATATGCATCTATAGTTCAAGGGTATTACAGATTTGTGCAGTCTATGTCTTAAAACTTAAAAAAAAATTTTTTTATTTTGGAAATCTTAGATAAGCGTTAAACTGCAATGGAAATTGTATTGTTAGGAAGTAATAATTTTATTTGCATTTTACCTCAATTCTTTTTCGTATTTTCATAGAAAATATGTTTTCAAACCGCACACTTTAGGATAGAAAGTTCTGTTGTTCGAATATCAAGCACAATATAGATTCCATTAAAAGTGAATCTACCACACGTCTTAAGAAACACAGTTGGTCAAAGTCAGCTAAAATTCCGTATTTTTCAATAAAAATCAATAGATATTTGTTTAATTAACTAATTTGTTTTCCTTATAGGTATGTCAGCTGCTCTTTACCAATATGGATCTTTTGAAAAAACACATGGAAACTCACTCGTTTTTCAATCGCTATGTTTGTGCGCTATGCCGTCGAAAATTTAAAAGGCGTCAGGATCTGGTCATGCATCGCAAATATAGCACAGCTATTTGTGGTCAAGTTGAATATCTAAAAGCATTAAAAGATGTTTGTGAAAAGGTTACATTTGGTGGCATGAATGCTGCACCTCTGACGGGGGTAGCAATGGATACTGCACCTCTGAAGCGGGTAGTAACACTATTAAACATACCCGAAAAACGATTCAAGTCGGAGGCACTGAAATTAAGTGATATTGAAATTAAGCATGAACCAGTTGATATCGAGGAACAGCTGAGTTTAAATAAAATTTTAAAAACTGAGGCTTTGGATCAGGAAGACCACAACATTGTAAACAACAATAATAATAGTTCTCGTTGTTTGAATGAAAACGAAAAGGGCATACCGCATAAAAGCAAATTACGTTTGCCATCAATTAAGCCCGCACCAGGTGTACAAATAACAACCAAAGCACTAAAACCAGCACCAATGAGCGTACTTAAAAATCAAATTAAAAGTGAAGGTTAGCTAACAATGATTTAATTATAATTTAATGCTAATTATTTTTATTATATTTAGTTTTGCCCATTGGAAGTTTGACCAACATAGCCAAATCGAATGCACCAAACATCCTTAAAGCATTGCCCAGCAATTTCATGGTTATAAATTTACCAGCAAACACCAAAATTGTCAAAATACCCAGTGTTTCGCCAACCAACAATGGATCGTTAAAATCAGCCAATATATCTGCAACGCCCACAACAGCCTCAGCCAGTAGTCCTGCTGTTACAATTACAAAGAAGCTACCAACAAATAATAATGGTATGGGTGTAGTAGCTGAAACGGCTAGCATCAAAAAGGAATTGCAACAGGTGTCCGAAGTTTATCGCAACGCCTGCTTTAGCAGTGATACCTTTGAACTAATTGATAATCTACCAGAATCTCGAAAGATTATTCAGGACTTCCAGAGCCAAATACTAGACATAGAGAAAACACTGCCATTGCCAGGCAGCGTTTTACAGAAAAGTAAGGTAAAGTCGATGTTGGAAGACCCTTACGAAGCTGCTACGGAGCTGGAAAAATATTATGCTAAAAATAAGACCAAGCCCACCTCAATAATGTTAAACATAGACATACATGGAAATTTATTTACAAAGAACTTGAGTCGGCGTTATCCAGACTATCGTTTTGTTTGGATTTGTCCATCCTGTCCAAAAAAATATAACATGTGCCAGGCATTTCGTATGCATCTAAACATGGAACACAAAATGGACAGGATCCAATATGCAAATATGTTACTGGAACTAAGGCCTATAAAGTGTAGGTACCACAAAGTAATTGGAACCTTACCTTATTAGTTATTTTTACGACAAATCTTTTCGATTCTTTCAGTAAGCTCCAAAAATACAACAATTATTGAGGATTACGAATCTGAGGAAACTTTTGAGAGTGCGAGATCAGTAGATACCAATAATACTAAAATTACTAAGAATAAAGAATCTGAAAAAAATGTTAAGGAAAAGAAACAGGACGATAAGGCTGCAAATTCGGTACAGTTTGCAGATAATACAAAGACATCCAGCGGCACCTCAAGTACAGGTTCGCAATCTCCGGCCACAGTTGGCACAAATCAACGTTATCACTGTTTGGAATGCCTTAAGAGTTATACTACAGCCAGCGCTTTGAACATACATAAATTAATACATACGGGAGAATTGCCCCATAAATGTAACTACTGTGAGAAACGTTTCCGTACGCGTGGCCAAGTGCGAGTGCATCATCGTCGTCACACGGGAGAAAAGCCCTTTAAGTGCAAGGTAAGTGAGTCTTGTGTTAGAATATTTTTCCAAGTTTACTATACCGTTTAAACTTGACAGATTTGTTCACTTGCTTTTACACATCGTGAGACTCTTATTTCACACTTATCGCGCCACATTGGCATGAAACGCTACAAGTGTTATGGTTGCGATAAGTACTTTGTGGTGGTAAGTGGTCTGCGCGCTCATCGCAAATTACGTCCGGACACATGCGGCAAAGTGAAGTTTACGGCTCGTGCGCATGGACCGCGCGTACGAGTCATACGCGGCGAAGTGATTTTTGAGCCCCATCCAGTTCATAATGGGTATTTGCGCAGTGAGGATCCTTTGGATATTTTATCAGAAATGAATCAGCCCAAAGAGGGTAAAGAATATTGCGATACTCGTGGGTAAGCGATTTTTTATAATTTACAATTACTGGTATTACCTATTATGGTACATAACGATTTATTTTATTGAAATAAATCTTTATTAAATATTACAATTGATTAATGCCAAATGTTTACAAATGCGTTTAATTTTTGTAAATATCCTGTACCCAGACAATTAAATAAAATAAATTGTTTGTTTGCTTCTACAGTTAATATAAATATCTAAAACAATTCATTAAATTATTCTTTGTTAAAAAAAAACACAAGTCAAAATGAGAGAGTATTTCTTGCCGAGCACTTTATAGAATGAATGAAGTGTAATTAAGTCAAATAATCAGCTGCGAAATAATATTTTACAATTTGAATTATAAACATTATACTTTGTTTTCTAGAAGGTTGTAAATAGTAAAAATTGTAGCTTTTACAATTCATTATGAAAGTCTACCTACACTTAAAAATATTACGAAATGTGCCAAATTGTACACTTTTGCATTTGAAAGCACAGCGACAAAGTGATTAAATGTTGAAACTAAAACATATTATGTAACCCTAGTTAGTAAATAAATATATAAGACCAAAGTACTTCTGAGTCTTATATCATCTGTTCCGATATATGTAAAGGTGATTTCACACTAAAGTTTCTTTGAGTTTTAATATCGATTGAGCTAATAAGCAAATCAATTTACAAAGTTTCTAATAATTCTAGTAATAATAATTACACAAATATCAAGATAAACAATAAAAAAAAGTTTTATGTTCTGAAAACTGGGTACAGGGTATAAAGTAGTCGTTACGATGCGATCATATTATTCTTGTGTCATTTTAATATTAAGTCTATTTAAAGCAGGGCTGCAAGCCGGATTTTAAGTGTACTAGTTCTAAAAAAAACCGACTTTTGAATCTGTTAAACAAACCACAAGAAATTTCTGACGTTTGCAGCCCTGAATTTAATCAATTTTGTAGTTTTAATGCAAAGACCATAACTAAAAAAAAAAAATTATTAAAAACAAATTGAAATTTATATGCTGTATACACATATGATATTTACAACCGCCATAAAAATAAGAGCAAAGAGCAGCGCATCCATTTTGATATTTACTTACAACTGCTGTGATGAAATATTTTCTAAACTGAAATAAATTTCGAAAAATTTGTAAATGTAACTATAAGTGAAAAATGTGGGCAATATTTTTTTTTATGATATTTTATTTCATTTTTTGTGTTAATCATTGCCATTGGTTTTGCTGTTTGTTCTTGAAAATTATACTCTTTTTCTTTTATATGATATTTAACGTAATGGTTTCTTGTTGCTTACACATTTAAGTGGAATATATACGCTCTTGTCTTGCTCGATTAGTATAAGTATTACGTTTAAAATTGTTATACATGACTATTTGATAAAACATATTAAACAATTTATATTTCAACAAAATTTGACAAGCCGACAAATATTGTTTCATATACAATAAAGATTTCATTATATATTCATTTGCTTCATATAATAAATATATATACTAAACATGCAACATTCTGCTCGGTTACTGTTGTTATTATTATTATCTAGACATCTAGTTGGTTTTTTCTTGCATAATTTTTTATTTTTATTACCAATTATGCCCAAACATGACAACAAATTGTTGCCTTAAACACCTGCAATTTACTACGGCCTAACTTTCTTTTTTGTTTTCAATTTTGTTGGGACAGCGCGCTACAATTTAATTTTAACAATTATATTTTTTTTTATATTTATGCATATTTTTAATGTATATAGTTACTATTGTTCTTTAACATGTGTTCAGCTACGGATTTAGTGTTTCCTTTTGTTTTAAAGAATTTTTTGCTAATTTCAACTTTTTTTTATTTTTTTTTATATAAATACTACGCCAATTTATCAGCAAACAACTTATTATTTATGTACAATATATTAATGCCAATTTATCATAGTTTAGCGTTTAATGTTTGCATGTGTGTGTATTAGTTTATACATATATATGCTATATGCTATTGTATATATCTACAGTTATATTATTTTGCTAGCATTTTTAACTCTGCCCCTTTCATATACTTTAGGTACATAAATTGGTTAGCTTTAATTTCTAGTTTACATATAGGGCATATATGCATTGGGTGTTTCTGTTTATTTTTTTGTGGTATATACAGGAATGTTATTGCAAATTAAAAGAAAGGTTTTATTTAGTTCTAGCAACACTGGATTTAAAAATAATTGAAGCATAGGGCATTCGAACTTAAAAGGCCTGCTTAAAACTAAAGCTATAAACTATAGCAAGACATTTGCCTTATAAAATACTTTGCATTACACAAGACTTTTGACTAATTGCACGGGTTTTTTGTATTGGTTTAAGTTTATAATATAGAACCTAAGCTGATTTAAGTATAAAAACATATACAATATATATTTGTTTGATTGTTGTACACATCCAAAATGTAATGATAATTGGATTGGGTTATACTCTTGCAGACAATGCTATATAGCTTTGATGATGGCAACTATTATAATAGAAGAAAGCATCTTTGGCTCTTTTAAGTACTTTTTCTTTTTAAAAATACTTGTCTGTGCGATTTTTAAATTAAATTGAAATGGTTCAAAAATTAAATAAGTTTACAGCATAAAAGCTGACCATAACTCAAGCTAAGCTACTTATATTCACTTTATAATAAAAAAGCTATTTATAAATTTTATAAAAAATTAGATTTTGATATATTTTGCGTTATTTGATTTGAGAAATCAGAAAGCAGTTTTAACTAAATAAAATGAGCCATGGTTTTGGTGGAACAGTGTTAACTTTGCTTCAACTGGCAATGTCCATTAGGCTGGATTATTAAAATCGTGAGATGTTGCAAAAATGGCCACCCTAATGTCCATGCTGATCCCTATCTTTTAATTTATAACGCACAAAGTTCATGTGTTTTCCTCTGGTTAGCTTCTCCTACTTTCGTTCAAAGTCTTCCAGGACTTTCCAACCACCGCGTAAACTACCTAACCCAGTATACGAATTGGACGTCTTAAGTGGAAATGTGCCAACACTTTTCATTTTCAACATACTTCTTCATATTTGCTGTCATACAATTTTGAACAATTTTGCTGCAAGAGTATATAAAATTTGGTACACCAAATTTATCTTCATTTCTGGTATTCTTTTTCTTTCGAGTACGCGTTAAGTTTAAATGGCAACTACTACTTGACTTTTCGAGATTCGTTTTTAGGCGGTAAGATTAATAGCTACCAAGTCCTTATTTAAAATATGTATAGGTTACCAAATGGTCTGCTGTTTGGGCAGCACCACAACAACAACATGATGATTGACTACTTTGATTAGTTTATAGCAAAATCTGCTTATAATAGCAGTTGCACACATCCATATACACACATACACATACGCATAAAACGTGTGTATCTGTGTAAGTTAATGATAATTAAATGTGTAACAGTCTTTTCGAGTTCACATATTAAAAAAAAACCTCAAAAGTAGCATAATAATGATTCCAGGCCAAATAAAACTAAAACTAAGTTTAAAGAGCGTTTACACGACGAACAAGCTTATAAACTAAAATTATAGAGTATGTAAGTGTATGTATACATAAGAAGTAAGTGGGCAGTAGCTGGCTATAATACTTTAAATTTAGATATAAGTATATCGTAAATGCATGTTATGCGTAGAGATGTATGGAACCCAAATCGTGCAATGAACTTAAAATTGACAAGGTTTTTCCAATGCTCTGCACCAATTGGACAGCACTTAATTTGCATAGTTGTCAAATGAGCCCAAATATTCCAAGGCGGCACGATAACAAAAGTGATATTGATCCTAAAAAAAAATGGAATATACAAATTAGTTAAACCATTAAGTAAGTATCTTATAGCTACTTACCTCTGTTTGCACCATAGCCGGACGCTGTGAACGCAGTATTCGCACTGTTTGGAACACATCTAGAACGCCCTCATATTGCATACGCTCGAGCACAATGCTGAGCGTAATAAAGACTCCTGAACGGCCAACGCCTGCGGAACAGTGCACAGTGATAGGTCCATCTTGTCCAAATTGCTCCTTGGTCTTATGCACTTGTCCAATGAAATCAATAAAGCCTTCACCTGATTTGGGAACACCTTGCTCCGGCCAGTCAATAAATTGAAATTGGCGCACAGTTCGTGAAGATCCATCTCGAGCATCGGTTACCTGTTTGTGAATGATTAGTAAAGGTGTTTGTTATTCATGTTGTAATACCCAAGGAGATAAGCAAAAAAGCTAAGAAAAGGATGTTTATATATAATGCGTCCCGTAGAATACTTTTTCGGCCTCATTTTGGGCTTTAGAAATTTATTCTACTACGGATTTGAGAATATTTCTCCATAAAAGCAAATGTATTTCTTAAAGACCAAGTCGTTCTAAATTAACTCCTTAACCAAAAACTCACCTTGAACTCTCGCAACTTGTACTGCGGCATATTATATTCAGCTATGGGATCTACAACATAATACTGATAACGTACGGATCGCTCATGTGGCCAATATTGAAAGCATTTCTCCTGCAAAGAGTCGATAGTGAATAAATACAATTAACACTATAAACAACATTGATTCCACTTACTCTGCCCATTTCCTTCAATTTGGTCAGCATAACAACAATAGTGGAGTTGTGCTCCCAAAGCATGCGCCAAAAGTCCTCAGCCGTATCTTGCACAGGTCCCTGTGCTGCTATATAAGCGGAACGATAACGATAGCCATCAATGAAGCTCGCATTTACATAGTCGCTGCCCTCAATGCCATGAATGGGCGTAAGATAAACGCGACTCGACTCATAGGGCAAAATGTGCACCAAGCGATTCTTATGCTTATTGCATGGCAAATTGGCGGTAACAAACTTGGTAGAGTCCATTTTAACATTGGATAGCTTCTTAAACTCAACTTCCATGCCTGAAATGCTTTCTCCCGGTTCGGTGGTCAACAACTTTTGCAAATGAGCATGAAGATTACGTGCTGGCACCTCGGTCAGACCGCAGATAATGGCCTCTATAATGGCATCATGTATGAATATGTATTGATCCTCGGTTTGCACTATATAATTGCGTTGTGCGCGCAAACAGGTTACATGACCATAGATGTCAATAATCTTTTCATGCTTCATACGTTCCAGCATAGAGTCAATAACAATGTAGCAGCCTGTGCGACCCACGCCAGCTGAACAATGCACAATAACCGGACCGGATTCTGGTGGCGTCAAGGCACGACAACGTCGTAGAAACTGCAGGAATGGAGCTGGATGATCGGGCACGCCATGATCGGGCCAGGCCGTAAACTGTAGCTGCTTAATCTCACGACGATCGTTGAAACCCTGTCGACACAGCTGGAATGTGCGTATGCTGTAGGTAGCCAGCTCCTGCGTCTCAGTAATGGTAACAAATATCTGGCCATAGGTTTCAGTGCCTCGTGTAGGCCAATACTGATCACACTTAATGCGCGTGCGTTCCTCTAGACGCGTCATCATCACAATTGTGGCTGTCTTTAGTTCCCAGCACATGCGCCAAAAGTCTGCAAAAGTTTCCTGTAGCGGTCCTTGCGTAGCTACATAAGCATTGTGCTTACGATAGCCATCACAATAATTGGCATTGATATAGTCAGAGCCAACCACGCCCTCTACCAGCGGCAGCTGTACGCGTGAATGATCATAAGCGGTAACATTGGCATAACGATTCTTGGATTTATTATAGTCATAGTTGGAATTGTCCCAGGTGAATTGCTGACCTGGCTCAATGCTCTCATATTCTTGTGAGAACTTTTGATTGTCATTAGCCTTAAGTCGCTCAATGTGATTTGAAAACTCCGAAATAGGTATTGGCGGATGTGAGATCATGCCAGGTGTTTGGAAGTTCAGACGGCGCATATCTACGGGATCACTGGGCGTGGGTCCAGCACCCAAGTCAGCGGCCATGAGCGGACGCGTCACTGCAGCTTGATCGGGAGTCTTGCAGGGTTGTCGTCGACGCTTGACCACGTACAGGACAATAAGAGTTGTGGAGACTACAAAAGCGGCAATAAGAGGCAGCACTACCCACAAGATCTCAGGTTCATCTTTGTTGCGATTTACAGAGACCTCAGGCTCCGACGGCCAGTTGGGATCAGGACGATGCGGCCGCTCGCCAGGTGGCGCTTCACGCATATCCAAAGAAAGAAACTCCGAAAACGGACTTGATGTATAAAGATGCTTCTGAGGAGTGTCCACTACGGCGCGTACAAAAATGCGATAACGTTTCTCGCGCTCCAATTTACGATTGGTAAAGTTGTGATAATCATCACCAGAGCCTAGATGGAAGGTGAAGGGTATGGAACGCTGTGGAAACTTGGCTGCTATATAAGGCGCATTTGGACGTTCCGGTTTGTTGCGACCCGGCAACAGATCTTCCGTTAAAAATTGATCAGGATTTTTGTGCAGATTGGATTTGTCTTCGGGCACAACCACCAAATAGTAGTGTGAAATGGGTCCATATTCTTCTGAAGCTTGCGGCAATATGACCAAAATCTCTTCGCCATTAACCACACCATAGAAGTCTGGCTTGACCATGGGCTGCGGTGCAGCCATTTGAGTAGTAACTGTGATCTTTGTAGGTGGTCGATAGGAATAATCTGGTGGTATGGCGCTGACATTTACATTGTAGGTGGTAAATGGACTCAACTCATTGATGGTATGCGTCTTGACGTAATGCTTTAGTATGATCTCACGTTTCTGTACGCCTTGAGTTTGCGAGAAACCCTGTGAGTCCACAAATACCTTCATAGCATCAAAGGAGATCTTATAGTTGACAGGATTAAGGCGTATGGGTGGTGACCAACTAAGCGTCATGGAGTGTGTGCTGACATCGTGCGCACGTAGATTTAGTGGCACATCTTCGGGCTTAATGCGCACCGTAACCTTCTCGCTTAAACGACCCAAACCATTCTTGAATCTTGCAGCTATGGCCACAGCATATTGCGCAAACTTTTCAAGATTAACCAAATCAGCTGATTCAGTGAGACCCACAGTTTTTGTTTGCCAATCGTCTAAATCCTCCACTGCAGTCATGGTATAGAAGATTTTATAGCCCAGCAGTTTGCCACGACTGGGTACAGGCTCCCACCAGATCTCTGCTGTTTGGTCTGATGTGGCTACCGCTTGCACTGACATGGGCGCACGTCCCATATCTCGTTCCGTTTCTACAATTAATTTATCACTAAATGGACCAGCTCCCTGCTTTGTGTAGGCGCGCACACGGAATATATACTCAGTGTTCTCCTCCAAGTTGGTAAACACCGCCTTGCGCAGCGTCATGTTGCGCTCAGAGCCCAGTCCATGATCAATCTTTTTATGAAATTGCACATCGTAGCGCGTGATAATGCCATTGCGATGCTCCCGCGTTGGTGGTTCCCAAGTAACGCACACAACATCGGGCGTTTGGAAGCGTACTGTTATATTTGAGGGCGGCCCACCAGGTGTGCCTTCAGGGGTTTGGAAGATCTTGACCGTTTCCTGGCCAATGCCTATATGATTGCTGCCAGCTACACGGAATTCGTATTCAACACCACGTTCTAGGTCGTTAAAACGTTTCTTGGTCATTTGTGGTCCAGAAAGCATTTCTTCGTTCAGTTTCTGATCCTTAACACCCCAGCGTAGACGATAGCCACGTAACTCGCCATAAGTTTGAGCGGGACGCTCCCATTCCAGCTCAATGGAAACAATAGGTTCACGTTCCATGATCTTAAGACTAACCGTAGGTCTTACAGGCACGCCACCGGGTGTTTTGACAATGACAGCAGCGCTGCGATCACCATCGCCCTTGCGTGTAAGCGCCGCTACTTGTATGGAATACTTGGTATCAGGTTGTAGCCCAGTTACATTGAATTCCAAAGTTTCCACTACATCAAACTTGAAGGGTTCATTAAGAAAGCCTTTGCCCTGTGGAGTAAAAAAAATGTTTAAATAAAGCTGCTTTTTGTGTAGAAAATATTGTTTGCTTACCTCATCACGCATTTCCTGCACGTGTATGTGATAACCGCGTATGATGCCATTGCGATCCTTTTCCAGTGGCGGTTTCCAACTAACATGTATGGATGTGGAATTCAAAGGCAAAGCCTTAACCTCTTGCGGATCTCCAGGCACTAGACGGCGAAAAGAACTACGATTAGCATAAAGCATTTACAAGAAGTAGAAAGCTTGATGTAGAATCTATAGAAGATTTAAGCTTAGGCTAAACTTAGCTTATGGATTAAATGTCTTAATACTAAATAACTTAGCGCTAGTAACTATGGTATATAAATACTAGTTTGCTAGTTTTTTCTTAGACGCTAGAAGTAATTTACATAACCAGAACGAACTTAGCTCCAAGTGAACTTCACCACATCACAGAAAAAGTTTTAAAACAAAAAGTTATAGTTATCGAACAAGTGCTGCTTAAATGCTATATAATTATATATATAGTAGATTAAGGGGTTGCTTAAAAGGTGCTCAAAAATAAATAAGAGGTGCAGTTTATATACCTTGCTTTATAGAGAGCATTACTTATAGAATAGTTAAAAAATGTACACAAAAAAGTGAAAATTGCACAAATGTTGCCTCTAGGCAAACATTTTGTTTTGTTTTTATTTTTTTTTAATTTTTTTTTAGTTGGCAAAAACAAACATGTAAGCATTCAAAAAGTTGATAGTGTGTGTGCAAAATCGAAAACATATATTTATATAATAAAAATCAAAAAGTTATATTTGTATATATATATAACAGTTATATATGCAGGTATGTATATATAAAAAGATTTTTGTGCTCTTGACAAAAATTTTAAGAGCTTTATGAAAAAAAATCCTTGCTGACTTTTTATATAAAAAACATTTTGGTTAAAAAAGAGAAACATGTCAAAAAACAAAAAAAAAAAACAGATTTCATTTTTTTAGTTTTCTTTTGGTCATATGGGATTTATGCGACCAATACAAAAAAAATATAAAAACAGAATGAGATTATATTTATAAAAGTTGCTATTTGCGCATTCTTAAACATTAAAGTCAACCATTAAAAAATACTCACTCTTTTTCTCTAAATAGTAAAAATGTTTTTGTATTATTAAAAAAACCACCATCCATTAAATGTTGCGTTCAAAAATCAAATTTCGCAAACAATTTTTTTTTCGTTTTTGTTTTAAGTGTATTCACATCAAAAAAGTTTCAAAATTGTTGTGTATTATTTTTTATATTATTATTATTTTTTTTTGTATAGTTTTCCATTTCGATTTGCATTCAAAAAAAGGTGCACGAAACAGAGCAAGTAGTGCAAGGTGCGAGTGGCCAAGCAAAGTTATTTTGGTTTAGTATATGAAAAAAGATATAAGATATAGCTTTTTAGTTTACAGTATACAATTTTTCAAAAAAGGGTTTTATGCTAATTACATGGAAATAATACATAACAAGAAAAATACATTTACTATAAAAACAAAACAAAAAAGGAGTTCGAATGGTTTATACATAAATGTACATATTTCTTGGCACACCCGCTTTATTATTAATTTTTTTATAATTTTGAAAAATGATGTGGTATTTTGTATGGAAGCGCCCAATTTGGAAAAAAAAACTAATCAAGAGCTTAGAACTTAGCTAATCGTAGATATTTAACTTAGAAAGTTGTTATGTACTTTATAAGCGTAGTATATCGTAATGGCCTGCTATCGTTCTCACTTTTTTCAAGAATTTCAATTCGCCAACTTCGACTGATTTTCTTTCTCACTTTGACTAAATCAAAAATTTACAAATAATTATCTTTCATATTATTTTTATTATTTTTTGGAAAAAAATCGCATTAAATTTCAAAACGTACACTCATTGCAAGTTTTAGCTGTTTATCTTTCGATTCCGAGCACTTATGCTCTTAATCACAAAACAAAGCATTACTTCCTCAATTATAGGACTTCCGATTTTCGCAGTGATTTTGCGCATATAAAATATGATCATTCTTCTTTTACCAAAGCGAAGAAAACTTCAGAAATTTAAGTTTAAATAAAAAACTAAATATTTTTTAGCTTAATTTGAACTTTAGAATTAAATTATTTATAAAATAAAATTTTTAATTTTTTTTCCCAGTGAATTCACACGCATATTTATTATTTAGAGCAAAGTTTACATCACTTTTGAATTTTAAATTTAAAAAAAATGGTTGAAAAATATTTAAAAAAAAAAAATTTTTTTTCTTTGTAAATAGAATTTTTTTAATTAAAAAAATATAATTTTTTTTTCAAAATATAAAAAAAATAATTTGTAAATCATTTCTTTTTTAATTCAGTTTTATTCTTTATTAAAAAAAAAATTATTCAAATATCTGCTTTTGATTACGAGACATGTCTTCAAAGAAGTCTAAATAATCGAAATTTTGCAAAAAAAATTAATGTGGGTAATATTGGCAAGTACCATTAGTACCAGAGATCGACTTATAAATTGGGCGGCTACACTTATTTTCACCGATATATACAAAAAATAAGCATCATTGTTTTGAAAAGGTTTGGAATTTCATAAAAAAATTTGTTTTCTTACAATATGAGGGTTAGAAAAAAATTAAATTTTGCAAAATCGTACCGAAAGTGAGAACCACAACAGGCCTTATATTGTATAATATGGTACATGTACTAGTATATACCCTAACCATTTTTAAGACAGTAAAATTACAAATTATGTGCTACCTTAAATTTTTGTATAAAATACATTTTTTAATTTAATTTGTATGCCGAAGCTACAGATTTTTATAAAGGCAAGGCACAGCATTTCTTGTACTAAGTACTAAGTCCCCTTTTATGCTATTTACCACTGTCTGCACTTCTTTTTTTTATTATTTAAGAAATTTTTAGACTTAATCCCATCATTATATCAAATTTTTTTCAGTTTTTCAAGTCACTAAGTACTAAAATGTCAGCATCTTTCTTTAAAACTAAATATACTAAAAACCTTTAAAATTGCATAACATATGTAAATTACTTAACACTTTGAAACAAAAGACACTTTACACTTCAGGCTTGATTTTAATTGATATTTTTTAAATTTTGTACCCGCTCTGACACCCCCAAGCTTTAAAGTAATACTAGTAACTTGGCATTACTACTGAATGACCAAATTTCAAAGTATTTTCATTTTGTAAAAATTGTGTACCT
This sequence comes from Chymomyza fuscimana, assembly GCA_949987675.1. Classification (NCBI taxonomy): domain Eukaryota; kingdom Metazoa; phylum Arthropoda; class Insecta; order Diptera; family Drosophilidae; genus Chymomyza; species Chymomyza fuscimana. The sequence continues at coordinate 37,085,495 of OX465088.1, read as the reverse complement.
CAGGCATTTCGGTTCATTAAAATGTCAAATACTATATAATACAAATTACTCAAATGCATCTCTGGAAGGTGTACAAATGTTAAATTATGCTTCATTAGTGTTATCCCCAACAGCCCTGTTGGGTTTTTGGTACGGTTTGGTTGTTGCTGTCTTCCTTCCAGTCTTTGTATATGATTGTCGTTTCATATGATGCATTCATGGTGGCTATAGACAGCATGAGGCGCCCAAACACACACTCTCTCTCTCTCTATCGTCACAAGTACACCAATAGACACACTCACACACACACAGTCACTCACACTCTTGCACTATTTGCATTTGCACACTAAAAATATAAAATAATTAAAATGCTACCGTTAGAAGTGTTTCTCTCTATTTTGTGTCCTGAATAGAACGAAAGAACGAATGAACAACGAACCAGCGTGTGTTAGGTTAGTACCAATGCTCGAGGTGTTCTTTTTATGCCCTAACAGAGAGTCTATAGAATTTGTCCTGCAGTTGGGTAAGACGGGATATGCGGCTCAGTCTATAAATCCTACCGCATACGTCAAGTGCACGTTGAAAACAAAAAACAGTGTTGCCCTATGATCTTGTTGGAAAAATATGGGCCATAAAGGTAATCAGCTGATCATTACAATACAATACAATACTTTTACAATTACAATACTTTTTTTTTTTGGAAATTGTATTTTTCCATGTCTTCAGATATAATTTAAGGTCACAAACATTGTTTATCACTCATTGATAAATGTTGCCATAACATATAGATCATCAATACTTTGCCAGATTAGCCCAAAATTTGTACAACTAATCGTTTTCAAAATAGATTTGGAACCGAAAAACCGTAACAATAGATCTACTATCATTCCGAATTCGCCATGCAGTTTGGTTTTCGTGCACATCTCTGAATAAAAGCCTGATGAGCATTTGTTCGACCATATTTTTGATAGAATTTTTTTTTTTTTCGAATTTCGAGGGATACCAAAAATATGGCGCTTTCGGAGATTGTTCTATAGTTGAGTTGCTCTTCTTAAAAATATATCTTTATTAAAACCTTAATTCCTGTAGAAAAAGCATAGAAGCTCTTATAGCTTTATATAGAAACAAATGGAATGTATTAAATTATAATTGTTATGGTAGTTTATGGCAGTATCTTATAGATTTCTACATATAGAGGGTCATCAATCTTGAGGTTTTTTTTTCAATAAGGTTTTTTTGACAAACCACGCGGGAGTACTGTCAAGTTGCCATGTGTTTTCTATTCAGTTTTCATTGCCATTTCATCATGGAAAAACTTACACCCGAACAACGTTTACAAATCGAACAATTATATTACGAAAATTCGCGTTCTGTAAAGAATTTTTTTCGCGCGCTAAGGTCATTTTATGGTCGCCATAATCGACCTACTAAGACCACTATTCGCCATACCATCAACTAATTTGAGACCCAATATTCATTATTGGTCCATATTTCTTCAAAAATGACGCTGGTCATGAAAACGAATTATTTGCTTCCTGAAATTGAAGCCCGAGATCTCGACGACATTTGGTTTCAACAAGACGGCGCTACTTGCTACACAGCCCGTGAAACAATGGACATATTGAGGAACCAATTCGGTGAACAATTAATTTCACGCTCCGGACCGGTGATTTGGCCACCAAGATCGTGTGATATCATACCGTTACACTTTTTCCTTTGGGGCTACGTGAAGTCTAAAGTGTTTGTGGATATTCCAGCAACGATTGAAGAATTAGAGGCCAACATTATCCGTGTTGTTCGCAAGATACCGCCGATTATGCTCTAACGCGTCATCGAAAATTGGAACCTCCACTTGGACGAGCTACGGCTCAGTTGCGGCCAAAGGCAGAATTTTTAAAAAGTGAATTGCAAGAACGGTTCTATCTATTGATCATAAAGATTTTCCGATTCATTTGAAATTTTCGTGTTTTTGGGATATCCCATTCGGGATTTTTTTTTCATATGGTTTTGTCATTCCGTGCGAAATTTTTTTGTATTCTGCGTATAGGCAGGCCTTAAGATTGATGACCCTTTATATATGGCATAGAAAAGATCGCTTTCAAAATGTTAGATGTTGGTATAAAACCAACGTCTCCAACTGATTGACAAATTCAGTATTAATACAATTGATCATAATATAATTGGTTGTTTGAAAATGTTTTTTTTTGATTTACGATAAATCCCAAAAACAAGGCGCTTTGGAAGAAGTTTCTATAGTTGAGTTTCTTTTATTAAAAATATTGTTTTATTCAAATTTTAATTTCTGAAGAAGAAATGTAAAAGCTGTCAACTTTATATAGAACAATGGAGATTTTATATGGTAGTATCTTATAGATAATATAGCTTTGGAAATGTTTCCTCTACAAAAGATCTTAAACGCCTTCAACTAATAAAACGCCTTAAAACATAATATTATGACCTTATCATTGTGAGTCGAACTACTTGAAAAGATATACTACCTATTCATTAAATTCTTCATTCATCAGATTTTGCTAACAAAAAAACAGTCGAGTTTAAAAGAAGATTCACAAGACTATTCCAGAAGCCTTTAGTATCTTAATTTTATTTTCTAAATTTTATTAAAGATTTGTCAGTCAAAGGCATTTATGATCGATTTCATAGATACAACTAATAGTTGGCTAAATATTGATGAGTAGAAAAGGAGATTTACAAGTTTTTTTCAGAAATATTTAGACCATTTGCCTTAATTTTTTTAAATCCCTTTATAGATCCATTTATTATATACATATGTAACGGACACATTGGCATTGACAGACGCTTTTAAATAAAGTTTCGGTTCAAAGAGATATAGAAAAAGAATGCTGGTAAGTTTAAATTGGTTTAAAAGAGATTTTTGGAATGCTGTATGTATGCATATGTATTGCTATGTAACGACAAAAAAGCGATTTCTGTAAAGAGATCTAGGATGCCGAGCTATAGGCAGACCGAAAAAGCGATGGATCGACTCAGTAGAAGCGGATCTGAATTCAATGAGGGTCCAGAACTACAAGCTAAAGGCGTTGGATAGGGACGCATGGAAAAAGATTGTGAAGCAAGCTTTGGCCCACACCGGGCTGTGATGCTAAAAATAATAATATGTAACGTTTTAACTTAAAGAAAATGTCAAACTTATTAGAAAATTATACAGACTATACGAACTGTATTACAAAATCCTACAACTAAAAGGGCAACCAAAATCTGAAAGAACACCTATTTCCATCCTCATTCACAAAAATTTTTCAGCAAGGGTATAGAACTTCGGCTTGCCAAAATAATTTGTTAACAATTTTTTTTCGTGTTGTCTAGTACAGGAGTTTGGGTATACATGTGTCTGTGCCGTGAGCTGCACAAAAGAAGCTGCTTGGTTTGCAAATTTCCAGAAAGAATACAAAAAAATTTTAAATAAAAAGAAATGTAAAAAAAATAAACCAAGTGCCCAGTTGTGTAATTTTATGTGATGTGTGGGCGTGGCTGGGCTGAGCAGCATCTGCATATGTATAAGGGCAAATGCTGTGCTGCTAACAAGCGCATCATCATAACAAATACATATGTACTTACACTCCCACACAGGTACACTTCGATAGACATACATATATGTATGTATTCACTCAAAACATAAATAGAAATTAGAAAAAAATATCATTTGCTGACCCTTTAATGTGACACAGCATGCCAAGGGTAGGGTATCAATTAAGTCAGGACGAATATACACATAGGGGATTTTGCCAAAATAATAACTTAATTCCATTTTTAATTTTTTTTTAAGTCCCATATAAAAAATTGGAAGACCCATTGCTAAATGGATTGGAAACGTCGAAAAAACAGCAAACGAAATATCAATCAGAAATTGGAGGACGATGTCAAGAGATAGATCTAGATGGAAGTATGTTCTACAGGAGGCCAAGATTCGATACGGATCGCAGAGCCAATAATGATGATGATATACTAAATTAGTTCCCACGTGTTTCGGACTATTGGATGATTTTTGTATATATTAAATGAATGTAACATAGAACATAACATCAAAGTTACCTGAAGTTTGATTAGGGTGACTGGAGAAGTCGATATAGATGTATCCGTCTGTCTGTTAGTCTCTTATTTAATTTATGCCATAAATTGAATACAATTAAGTAAAAAATAGTCCTGCCGATATGAATATTGGTGTTCGATTTGTAAAAGAATCGGGTCGGACATTCCGACTATAATACGTTCTGTTCTTTCCGTAGTTTCCACAGTAAGTCATTTTAGATTTTTCATTAACATTTTTACAAATAGCTTGATTTAGTTATGCTTTTAGGCAAAAGGTGTTCAAATTCAAACATTTTTAGCTATAACTACAGAAGTTTCCAGTCGGTACTCATAAAATTTGACTCATCGAATGGGTTAAGAAGTTTTAGCTTTATAGGAGAAAAAGGCCTATACGGATATACAAATGGGATATCCCAAATGGGATTTTTTTTATATGAAGTTAAGCGATTCCGTGCGAAATATTTCGTACTGCGTAGACCCCTTAAAGAGGGAAAATTTGTTGCGGAGAATAGGGGCAGTTCTTAAGACCCATTTACCAACAGGTAAATCTATAAACATATTGAACGGCAGGGGGCGCTAAAGTGCTGATCGTAGCGCAGCGCTTGCTTGTTTTTCAAGGCGCGAAAAGACTTTAAAGCGTTATAACTTGGGAACTACTAGAGATACTTTCATGATTCAAAAACCAGTATTGTGAGATCTACAATTTTTTGAGATCTACAATTTTTTGATACACATTAATAACAGAAAAGAGCTAGGGGATGGGTAAAAATACGAAAAACTGCGTTGCAGTAACTTTGGCGCCCTCTGCCGCCTAAAATATGAAGGGTATACCTTCCATTACAAATAAAATTTTAAAGGTCACCATTTTGGTTTTAGACATTTTGATTGGTCCAGCATGCAATTTTTTCCTGGTCAAAACCTATTTTTACTGTACTATAATTTTTGCCCCGAAAATGTCAAAACGATTTTAATAAGATTTGCATCCATGTATAACGATTTTGTTGACTGTAGTTTCTTAACAAACATTTTCAAATTTGATAATTTTTGTCGCCAAATTCCAATGTTCTAAACCGATTTGAATAAATTTGCAGCTTTGGGTTCTCAAAAAAAGTCTGTGTCGAGTTGTGAAAAAAGTTTGCAGTAGAAAGAATTTTTATATTCATAACTCTGCATACTGGTTTTGGTGACTGTAGTTTCTAAGGGCTTTTTAGTAAATTTTTGGGAAGTTTTCAGCCGATTTTTATAAAAGCACCCATAGATGGGTAGTAAAAAATAATGGTCTGCGTTTTTTCAACTGGCTACATAAAAACTGTTGCAAGGGATTTGTGGGAGGGTGGTACCTCCAAAAATGTAAAAATATTGATTACTTAGTTAGCGTGGGTTCAGATGCCGATTTTGATCTTTACAGCTCCTTCAGAAATATTATTTTTTTATTGTAGGCACCCATGGGTAGTAAAAAAAATGTGGTACAGTCGAGGCGGTGCCCGACAGTGGAATACCCTGTACCTTTTGTCTCGAAAAAATGTTTCCTGCATATTCCTTCTCAGAACTTTCCAATTGGATTTTTTTTTTTTTTTTTGTGAAATTCGATATTTATAAGTTCTCAAAATTTTTACCGATTTTGATGAAACTCGTATGTTACGTCAAAGAATTTATTTAAAGTAAATGGAATAAGTTTCAAGTTGGTATGTTGAGGGGTGTGGGAGAAAACACGGTAAATCGATTGCGTGGGGTGGGGGGACCACATCGATAAAATTTGGATGTGGATTTGTTCATTGAAGCCACATGAATCAGCTTACTAAAAATTGTGATACAAGTGATTGTAACCATAATTACGAGGAGTCAAATATTGACGCAGTTTATAGGCAAGGGTGGTGAAATTTGTACATTTTTGACTATAACTTTTGCTGTATTTCGCCGATTTTTTACACACAGATGCATGTAACCACAATGCATCGCTCTTTTAAATTTCAGATGAAAATACTAAACGGTGTGGAAAAAAACCGCGAAACTCTACTGCGGGGGAACGGTGAAAGATATTGACATGATTCAACAAACTTCATCTTTCCAGGAAATATGCGCACCTGCTGGTGGGTTTCGTGTCTCTAGCTCTTATAGTCTCCGAGATCTAGGCGTTCATACGGACGGACGGACGGACGGACATGGCTCAATCGCTACCCGAGGTTATGATAAGCATTTTGGTATAAAGGACTTGGGGTCAGCCACGCCTCCTTCTGTCCGTTACATACATTGCACAAATCTAGTATACACTTTGTACCTATGGGTACAGGGTATAATAATGGTCTGTGTTTTTTCAACTTGCTTTGGCGTAAATACTGAAAAACTGCGGCAGAAGATTTGTGGGAGGGTGGTGCATACCTACAAAAATATACAAATTTTTATTATTTAGTCTGCGTGGTCCACATGCCGATTTCGATCTCTACAGCTCCTTCAGAAATATTCTTTTTTCATTGTAGGCAAACTAGGTTAGAACTGATAATTTTTGCATATAACTCCAGAAGATTTTAAGGATTATACAAAATATGCTCTATGCTCCACTAGGAGAGAAGGACGACAGTAGTAGTAGTATACAAATTATTTGCTTCCACATATAGGTGCTAAAAGGACACCCGAACACCCGAAGTTCCTTATCGATTTTAATAAAATTTTCTTACAGGGATTGGTAATAAAAAATTATGGCATTTGTCAATATCAAAAAAAAATGTATGTAAGTTGAGAACTAGTAGATCTAACTAACTAGATCTAGGTCTAAGCTCTGGGTTTTTAATCGCTTCCTTCTTATCGCTTACTTTTAATCTTTCTTTGCACTAACTTAATATACCCTTCTTCTATCTCAAGTAAAGGGTATAAAAATATAATTTGCTGACCCCTTAATATGCTACAACGTCCAAAAGGTGAACAGCGTTGTGTATCAATGGCTTCAAGACGAACACACACAAAGATATTCACACTGACGCACACACTCAAACGCTTTTTATAGACACACACTCACACACTCTCTTGCAGTATATTTGTATGGCAGCTGGTGCAATTGCAATTGTGCTAAATTGAGTACAATTAAAATGATATGCAAATATGTATGTATTGTATATATATATGTAAGCACTATGTGGTATATAAGTGCTAAAGTGCTGCTAGACAACCATACACACACACTTACACAGGCAGCCTCAAGCTTATGCATGTATGTTTTACTTGGTGCTTAGTGCCATTTGCTTATACATACACTATAGTATATAATATCTATATATTGTAGTACTATATGACTGGAAAAAGTAATCTCAGTCTCATTTTACTCACTCCAAAGTGGTGCATTTGAAAAAAAAATTGTATTTCGTAGTTTCTAGCTTTTCTTGTGGCAAAAAATGTGCAAGGTGCTTATTAAGTAAGTAGTTATTAGTGCTTCCCAACTTATTTAGTAGTTAAGGAGTGCCATAGAGTGCCCTTGATAGTGTGCTTAAGACTTAGCTTAGATACATAGATACATATATATACTAGTACGATACTATAGAGTGCTTAAGTAGATAGTACTTAATAATTTAGTACGTTTAATATGCTGTGCTTAGACAAATAAAGTTGTGAATATAGCACGTATATGAAATACCCTTTCTTTTTTTTTTTTTTTTGTGGTTAAGGGCTTATTAAAGAACAAATAAAAAGAGTGTTTACAGCATTTGATAAAGAAAAGTTTTGAGCAAGCAAGTTAACATCTAAAGAAACTTTTGTTGCAAATGATTGGTCAATGTCAATGGATGCAAAATAAAATTGTGTTCTTGCTAAATTTATTAAAATATTTTTTAAAATAAAATTAAAGTAAGAAACATTGTCGTTTAATAAATAACTACACTGCTACTCAAAGGAATAAGTATACATGAGTTTTGAAATCACTTTAGAATATGATAAGATGCTACAGTAAATAGCTGCTTTGTGTAAATATATGAATATAGATATAAAAATGTAATATATATTTTTTTGAATTTTATAAGGTGCCGGGAAATACTGAAAGATTCAGCTTTTTTGGACAACCTTTTTTCAGATTATTTCTAGATACAAATAGTACGTCGACTTTGCATCGTCACTTCAATTTGATAAGCAGGTAGGCGTATGGCCCATACTAATAGCTTCTCAAAGAGACTCGGATGAACGGTCGGTCCCTTATGAAGACTTTAGAAGACTCAACAAGAAATATTTATAAAGTCTGACTAATTATCTTGAACTTTGATCCTCATGCTTTTTTGTTTAAATTCTATGTAAAAATTAGTTTTAAGTGTTTGTGATTTTAAATGAAAATTTATTTTCGAAAAGTTTAAAATATTTTTCTAAAATTTTCGAAAAAGTTTCTTTTAACCATTTTGTTTGGATTTTAAGAGAATCACATATAATACGAACTTTGACTTTTATGATTTTTTTTTTTTAATAAAATTTTGTTACAAAATTTTAGAAATTTATTTGGAAGTTTTCAAAATTTTTACTTTAAATTTCGAAAATTTTTGTTTGCTTTCTCGTTTGATTTGATTTTGATTGTATCAACCATAAGTCGAATTTAGATTCTCAAGAGATTTTTTTGTTTTTATGTAGAAACCTAGTTAGTATATGTTTCGAAAAGATTAAAATATTTTTCTAAAACTTTAAAAAAAGCTTTTTTTTAACAATTTTGTTGGAATTTTAAGAGAATCACATGAAGCACGACCCTTGATTATCATAAGTTTTTTTTTATAAAATTTTATTTTATAATTTCCGAAATTTATTTTGAAGCTTTCAAAATTTTTCATTAAAATTTCGAAAATTTGTTACTGCTTTCTCGTTTGATTTGATTTTGATTGAATCAAGCATAAATCGGATTTTTTTATTTTTATGTAGAAAACTAGTTTTTAAGTGTTTCAAGGTTTTGTATGCAACGTTATTTTTTGAGTACATTTTAAAATTATTTTTTTCCCCAAATTGGTACGGATGATCGTTAGATACATGGATTCATGTGGTTTTTTTTAATTTTTTAGGCTTTTGAATTGAAATTTATTTTCAGCGAATTATGTATATTATTTTGATATTTTCAAAAAAATGTAATTTCGCTTGGATTTGAAAGGAAATTATTTACTAAATATTTCTTTCTTTTAAATGAAAATTTATTTTCTGTAAGTTTAGAATTATTTTTAGATTTTTAACAAGTTTAATTAGATTTTGAACTAAAACGTCGAATTTTGAATCTCATGAACATGTTTTCTAGTTATTACTTTTGGTTATTAGTAATTTTTTTTTTTTGGAATTTGCAATGAAAAATAATTTTCTGCAAGTTGTGTGTTTTATTTGGAATTTTCAAAAAACGTTCATTTTTTTGCGCAAAAGTTCGTTTGGATTTAGACAGAACAATTCGTAGGTGGAATTTTAATTCCCATGAGTTTGTGTTTAGTTCTATGTAGGAATTTAGTTATTACATATTTTGTAATTTTGAATGAAATTGTAATTTCTGAGAGTTACCCATTTAATTTTGAAAAATTTTAAAAAAAATTTAGTTTTTGTACACCGAGTTAAATTGAATTTTGAGATAATATGTCGAATTTTTGACACAACGAGGTTTTTTAAATTGTATGACGTTTTTGTGATCCCATTTGGGATTGTTTTTTTATATGAAGTTTTGTCATTACGTGCGAAAATTTTCGAACTGCCTTTTGAATAAAAATATATTTTATGAGAATTATTCTTATTTTCAAAATTTAATACTTTATATATTTTTTTTTTATATATTTTTTTTGATCTTGATAGAATCATTTTCTTTTGCGGTCGAACGAGGTTTTTTGAATTGTATGAAAAAAATAAAAATGTTTTTTCTCGGAATTATTCTTATTTTGAAAATTTCTAAAAATTTTTACCTTTTTTACTTCTACTACGCGTAAAACTCGTTACTACTGATCTTGATAGAATCATTCGTGGGCCAAATTTAAATTCACATGATTTTCTTTTTAAAATTTTTGTGTAGTAAATTTGTGTTTAATTTTTGCGGATTTTGAGAGTGAACCTTGCGTTGTTAGAATCAACAAAACAGTCTATGAGAAAATTGTTAGGGATATTCACGCGAAACTTAACCGTTGAAGGTGTTCGAAAAAATGATATCTGCAGTATTATGCAGAGAAAATATTTTGAACTCGTGTTGAGCAGTCCTATTATCTAAATAAATTGGTTTACAGCAGGCTTGCTGTGGACTATCGGTTCTCTTGAGAGTGTAAGGCTGGTATCCTTCGCTTCCAGGCCAACCCTAGCAACTGCTTCGAATTTTTCGCCTATAAAAAACTGCCACATAAATGCAAAATTTTCAAATGTAACCAATTCCCTTGAGCGAGACAGTGAGTATTAAATTGTATTAAAAACTGCAACAATAAATACCTACAGTGCAAATAACTGGTCACCTCTTTTGTTGGGTCTAATGGTAGTAGTAGTTGCCCAGGTGTAGCACAGTTGCCATATTTGCTCAAAAATTAAGAATACAAATAAATTGGGCTTACTGGTGTCGGGGGGTCACCAAATAGGCCATGACAAACACAAAGAGTGGGTTTAAAAAAACCATAAAATGTATATAATATTTTTTATTTTTTTTTTAAATATATGTATGTATGTTATATAAAAAACCAGAGTGAAACTGACCAATGCAAAAGTGTTAACTATGCAAACATGCAGGTGATTGCAAATAAAACTTAATAAAATGTGTCAACAAATAAAATTAAATACAAAAATTCTGTTAATTTTGTGCATGAATCAATGGAAAAATTTTTGCATACATATAAAACAATTGCATGTATTTGCATAGCAATAAACAAAAACCATAAAACAAGCGCCATTTTGTGTGCGCCATGATGTGTTTGGCCAAAGTGCAAAATGTGCCAAAAAACAAATAAAGAGTGCAGATCGTGGGGGGCGTGGGCTGGTTGGGGATTGACAAAAATATTGCAGGACACCAAAACATTTTGCAAATGTTATTAAATATGTATGCATACATTTAAATATTTAATATGTAGTATATGCGGGGATAGGTACAAATTAACAAAAAAAAACACTTAAAATATATATGTATATAGTTTATACCATATATATGTATATAAATAAATAGAGCAAAATATTTTGCATTATTTGTTGTTGTACATCAAAAAAGCAAATGTTAGTTGTATGAGGTTTGAGGGATTTGCATATGCTTTGTGTTTGTTTACATTTATAATTGCATAAAATTTAATTATGTAAATAAATTAATTGAATATTTAATAGAAGAAATCAAAATGTCGGTATTTGTTTAGTATTATATTTTTTAGTATTTCATATAAATTGTTTTTTATATGTTTTTGGTGCGCTTACAATAATTATTAAAAATAAAATTTAAAAAAAAAAAAAACGAACACAGTTCATGGCGTTTGGTGCTATACAAATTACCACAAAAATCGATGCATTCATATTTATCAAAAAAAGTATTTATAATAAAAGTTTCCAATGTTTTTTTTTTGGAAATTTCATTTTTACGAGACGATTAAATATCGCTTCAAGTAAATAACAAAAATTTTCTTGTTGCATATACACAATATAAATATTTATATATATATATGTAAGAGTTCTGCTAAAAAAAAAGAAACAATCCTTCATATAGAGAACAAGTGCAAAAAAGTAGTCAAAAATTGCGCCAAAAAATATGCAATTTTATGGTACCAATTAAAATTTTTTTTTTTTTAATTTTTTTGAAATAAAATTTTTTTTTAAATTAAGTGAAAATATTAAAGATAAAGCATAAAAGGCAAATTAAATAAATTTTAATTAAGTACAGATAGACGAGAGCTGGTTTATATAAGTGAGCTTATGAAATGAATTTTTTGGAACTGGTAGATAAATAGTCTAGAAAACTGTTGAATTTGCGTATTTGTTTTTAAATTAAGTTTTATGAGTTACTTAGTTAGGCAAAAGCTGCATGATTATAGTTAAGAAGAAAGTGACGGTAATGTTGTCAAAACGTTTCAAACTATATGCGCTATAGACATCCAGTGGGCTAGCTGATTTTAATTTCGATATCTATTCGAAAATAAAAAAAAAATTATTGAATAAAATATCTTTTCATAAAAAACTTTATTTTAAATCCTAGCCTAAGGGGATGTTTAAGCTAAGTTTTTCAAACTTCGATATCTGTCAAAAAGCTTCTCTTACAAAACTTTATTTAAAATCCATACCTACTGGGATATTTGAGCTACGTATTTGAAATTTCGATATCTCTTCACAGGTAAAAATTTTCTGAATAAAATAATTTTATTATACAAAACTATATTTAAAATCAAAAAAAAAACAATTTTCGATATCTGTGAAAGAACTTTCTGAAGAAAATATTTTTCTCTTACAAAACTTTATTTAAAATCCACACCTAAGGGAATATTTGAGCTCCGTATACAAAATTTTTATGTCTGTTCGCAGCCAAAAAAACTTCCTGAAAAATATATTTTGTATTTAAAATGCATCCCTAAGCGAACATTTGAGCTACATTTTCAAAATTTCTTTTTGAGGAAAATATTTTTCTCATGCAAAACTATTATTTTAAATCCATGCATGGATCTGTTTAAAATTTCTATATCTTTTGGCAAATATCTGAATGTAATTTTTTCTGACAAAAATGTACTCCAAAGCTAGTCTAATAATTAATTAAATAATTAATAAGCATTTGCATGTAAATTTAATTTGTAATCTATCCGGCAACTGGGGTGGTCCTATACAGGCGCAGCAAAGTAAACGCCATTTTTGAAAGTACGCCATCTTGGTTTTTTATTTTATTATTTATTGCCATATGATTTTTTTGTTAGTTGAAAATCTGATATTTGTTACGATGGAGTTATTAAAGACCGTATTAAGGTTATTCAAGAGCACTACGAAAACGTTGAACAAACCGTGAAGCCGAATCGGACGGTCAAGTAACGATGGGACGCATTTGGGAAAACGAGAATGCTCGAGAATATCAAGAAAAGCCGGTGCATCCATTAAAAGTTACTGTAATGAGTGCTTTTTAGCTAAAGGGCATCATCAGGAATTATTTTCTCGAGAATGGCGACACAGTTATCATCAATTCGAACCGATACCCTGCGATGTCAAGCGATTATTTTTTTTTCCAAATTTAGTGGAATTGACTTGGATGATGTTTATTTTCAACAAGACTGTGCACCATGCCTACCTACGTGTACCAATTTGGATGCAAGTGATCTTCAAAAATCGCTTTATATCGCGACACGGAAATGTCAATTGGCCGATTGGACACCATTTCAATACTTTTTATGGAACTTTTTTTTTGAAAAGTACAGTGTACGTTAATTTTCCAGGCACCATCCAAGAGATACGTTCCATTAAAATGTCCCTGTTGGAAAATGTCAAAATAAGAGTCAAAATTTTAGACCATCGGGTCAATAACTCCAAAGCCAGCCAGGGTAAACATTTGTCCGATATCATTTTTCCAATATAAATGTCATCGATAAAGCTTCGAAATGTAGTACCCAATTTGGTTTCAAAATAAATATTTGCGTGTTTCCAGTGACTGTATTGGAACACCCTATATCATTATTTATATATATCGGGTCAATGTCAGAAAACTAGCCTTAGTGAATATTTGTGGGTTAACATTTGTCCAACATAAACGTCATCGATAAAGATTCAAAATATACTACCCTACTTAGTTAAAAAATAAATTTGTCTGTTTTTTTTTTTTAATTTGCGTTTACTTTCCTGCGCCTGAATTGGAACACCCCAGTGGTGAATCCACGGGGTTGGTTTTCGGGTTAGAAGTTTAAAAAAATGGGTTGACAGTCTTTTGCGAGCTCTGATATATGTATATACACTTCGTGGTGAAGAACCCCCCCTAAGACCAAATCCTGGATTCGCACCTGGAACACCCTATGTCACTACATATACATATATCCTTTGGGTATTACAAACACTTTCTTTTCAAAAAAGTGTGTTTTTGGTCCTTTTGAATCACAAAGAAGTATGAACGAAATTAAAATCGTTTATTTTGGAAATTGCAACAATACCTAAAAATTGAATCCTAGAAATGGCTTATTTTTTAAAAAAATTTAAATTTGCGCAGTAGCATATCATGGAAATATGGTGAGTTGAGCAACAAACTCCATTTATTTTGTTTTTTTTAAATTTCTTGGATACAAAAATGTTTTTTTTAGCTTTCCGCAATTATTTATTTTTTTGAAATTAACTATCTTTAATAACAGATTTTTTTTCACTCGTTACTGGCTGCTTATAATATCCTTGATTTTTAGAAATCACAAATTCTCATTTACAAAACCTGATCAAAAAATATGACTATTATTTCCAAATTAAATTGTCTCTATTCTACCCAAATGGGATATCCCCAATAGAATTTTTGTTTTATATGAAGTTTTGTCATTCCGTCCAAAATTTTTCGAACTGCGTATGGGCCTTCAAAAATAATTTTTACTAATCACTGGTAGCTCACAATAAGCCTATATAGTAATTTTTTTTATAAAGTTTTGTAAAAAATTCTTTAAATAAAAATAGGCTAGATCAATTGCCCTACAAAAAATCGTGGTTTAAAAAAACTGTTTTCGACACCAAAAATAGAATCATATTCAAAACACCCTTTATTCAACTTTATAAATTTGAACAATTTAATTCTGACTGGGACTCCTGGTAGCTCACGATATAAACTATTTTAAAAAATCTCACAAACCTATTTTTTTTTTTGGCGAGTTGAAAAAAAACAAAACAAATTTTTGAAACCAAAAATAAAATCGAGCTCTTATTTTTAAACAATTAAATTCTGAATAGAACTCCTAACATAAAAATCCAGCTAAAAAAGCGACGCGTTTTTAGGATCTTTAAATAAAACAAAAACTAATGAACTCGAAATAAAAATATAAAACAAAATTAAAAAAAATGTATATATAGCTGTTTTCAAAAAGAACTTAACAGCTTATGTTTTGTATAGCTATATAAAGTTTTTCAATAAATGCTAAATAAAAAAGAAATTTTAAAAACGCTCCATTGGGCACTATTTGAGTTCCAGCAGCTCCTGTAGTGGATGCTCGTTTCCAAAATTCAAAAATTGTACAAAATTCTTTGATTAGTACATATGATTGATATGTGTAGATATTTGGAAAACAAAAATTAACCACAACATTGAAAATGTTTGAAACTGAAAGATCATGTTCAAAGTAACTAAAAAGCCAAAGAGGTTTCATTTGGTTAAAAACTTAGCAATAATTGGAAACATAAAAATTAAAGTAGGAAATGAAAGGATAAACAATATCAGTTAGTTATGACTTACGCATAGGATACGATTGTCATGGGCATACATACCATCCTCTTGAGTGCGTACTATGATGGGATGCGAGCGCGGACCATCACCCACCGAGGTGCCGGCTAGCACCCAAATTTTGTACTCGGTCCAGCGCTTCAGTTCATCTAATACAATGTGTGTTTGATTAAGCGTCAAAATGGTGGCCTCGTCATCATCGCGCACCACCTCAATAAAGTAGACCTTATAGTATATGATGCGTCCATTGGAACGCTCAATGGGCGGTGGATGCCAGCTGAGCGAGATTGTTGTGGAACTGGTGGCCACTGCGCTGATATTACTTGGCGGTGCACCTGGTACTAATTACATAGATGGGAACGGAACGTATTTTTTGTGTTTTTTTTTTTTTTTTTGGTTTGGTTGTGCATAGATTTTGTTTGCGTTATAGCCAAAGTTAATGTTGGATAAAGTTTGAAACAATATGGTAGCGGTTCAGCGATTAGCGTTAAAGCATAATATCAAATGAAACATAGGTATATGAAAAGAAAAATAAAATGGTAAAGCAAAAATTATTTTAAAAAAATTAAAAATTAAAATTGTAGGCTTTAAAAATATATAAGTATTTATATATCAAATATAAAACGTTTAAATTATATATCAAGACACATATCCAATGGTTTATGCAAATAATGTTGCTTTCATCATTTGATTTGATTTATTTTTATTTTTTTTGTTTTTATTTTGTTTTCATAAATAACTGTGCATATTTTTTGGTAACGATTTTGAGCTGAAAATTTTTAACTAAGCTACAAGTTCAACTAGAAGAAATATTTAATGGCAAATATTTGTTTTATACAATATGTATACAACATTTAAAAAATAAAAAAAAAAAATCATGCTAATATTATATGTTGCTTAAATATTGACAGAGAGCCAGTAAATATTTTTGGTCTTTTGTGTTTGACTTTTATACAAAGAGAGAGAGAGTGAGAGATAGAGACACACACGCACACTAATAAACACATACTATATACACATATATGTATATACATATAAACATTAATTTGCATAAACCATGTGGGCAGAATCTTTGTTTAAGTACAAGAGTTTAAGGTTATAAAAAAACATTTATATTATAATTTATATTTCAAACAATTAACTAGCTATATAGAGTTTTAAAGTTATAAAATATAGCTATAATTAAAACGTAAAATTACTTAAAAAAAGTGCTTAAGAAATAAAAAAAATTTTAGAATAGACATAAATTTTATCGGTACAAGCATATATAGACATTTAGAACTTTTTCGAATTCCAAATCCGAATTCGAAAGATCCAAACTGTATATTGTTAAAAATGTAACACAGATCTTTCCAAATTACTAAATTTCAAATATATAAGCATGCGCTGATATTTCCAAGCAGGTTTCAAAAGTTTCTAAATTCAAGTTCATTTAACCTAAATAGGACTCATACATAATAAAATACTGAATATAAGCTTAACAGTTGTTAAAATAAAATGGTAGTCAAGTCTAACTCCCGAAAAGATAATCTTTAAGGCGCTGCTTATGCCTACCATTTCATGTGTAGAGTATTAAAGTCACGAATTGGAGCTTAATGTCCTTAATGTGTTCCTCACTTTGCTTTTTTTTCCTAAATCGAAATCTAGCTGGATTTGAAATCCATGTAGATTTTTTGTGCGTAGTTTTTTCAAGTACGTGGATTTGGCAAAATTGCAGCAAGAATGGCAACGCCTTATAAGTTGGCAGTCTGGGTAGAAGTGTGCCCAGCCTTTTTTATTAACAGCTGACTTGCACTTTTTATTTAAAGGCCAGTACGCAGCAAATGGAAAATTTGAGCTTACTTGGAGTTGCCAACTCAAACAAGGTATTGAAAACATGCGAGGACGTTTGGAAATTTTCAGAAAATGCTGCCATGGTACCCGTCTTCGTCTTTGAACTGAAAATTTGTCTAGAAATGTAAATAATTGAATTGCAATATTAATTGCTTTGCGTATTTTTTCTTACGTAATAAATCGCAGGTAATGATTGTCGTTGGCGAATTTTTTTTTACACTTGTAATACATTTGAACAAACAGCTCATTTTTATATTTACTTTTTGCTTGTTGTTCCTGGCGCCATCTATTGTTAGTTGCGCCATCTACATTTCGATTGCCTAAATATGGGTAGCACTGTATGGTCACAATGTTAGGTTAGGTTATGACGGTAGCTGGCTTGAAAAGCCAGCTCACTTAGGCCTCACTTAGGCCCGTTGTGATACCGCATGGCTCTCTGTTTAAACCCCCTTCTCCAGGTAAGTATTCTTAAAGGGAGTCCCAGCTTGTTGCTGCAATATAGCTTGCAATCATTCTCGGACAGATAGGACCTAGCTCCTCTAGGTTATTGAGGAAATAATTTCCCAGGTACTTTTTCCTGCGTCTACATAGAGCTTCACAGGAACAGAAAAAATGATTCTACTTCTTCCTCGTCTCTGCAGCTTCTGCAGAAGTCAATGCTCGGAGCATTCATTCTGACCGGTGATCGCTCTGACAACTGCCGAACACTGTGAGCGGTTGAGTTCACAGAGCCTGGCGGAACGCTTTGG
Source organism: Chymomyza fuscimana (assembly GCA_949987675.1). Taxonomy (NCBI): domain Eukaryota; kingdom Metazoa; phylum Arthropoda; class Insecta; order Diptera; family Drosophilidae; genus Chymomyza; species Chymomyza fuscimana. The sequence continues at coordinate 37,067,555 of OX465088.1, read as the reverse complement.
GTCGATTTTAGGCCATATTTGGCGGCTAATTCAACAGTGTGGTGTATTGTCCCACATCCTTTGTGCCTGGGAACTAAAGTTTTCCCTTGTATGCAGCTTGAAAGTAGCCATTGGCATACGAATATTCTCCTTATCCGGGAGGATGGTGATGGTCGTACCATGTCTGGCTAATTCGTCTGCTATTTCGTTGCCTATTATATTCTGGTGCCCTGGCACCCAAATAAAGATTATAACAAACTGCTGTGCCATCTCTTGAATAGATTTGCGGCAGTTGTTGACTGTTGGAAGACAACGCTTGTAGTGCCTTTATCGCTGCCTGGCTATCGGAGTATATATTTATTTCCCCTGATTCCAGGCCAGCATTTCGTAAGCAGATTAGAGCCTCGTTTTTGGCGAGGATCTCCGCCTGAAAGACGCTGCTGTGGTCTGGAAGTCGGAAAGACTGCCGGATGTTTAGTTGCTCCGAGAAGACCCCGCCCCCAACCTGGTTGTTGAGCTTGGAGCCATCTGTGAAGAAATTTATGCGATCACATTTATCTGGCTTTCCACCCACGATTCCCTAGAGGGGATGGTGGTGGTAAATAAAGTTGAGGAATGCTCTAAGGGTATACAGTAATCTGTGACTGACATGATTGTGTCTTCTTCTATGATGGACGAGTGCCCATATCTTCAGACTGCCCAGCAATTGGCATCCCTGAGGCGCCTCGCTGTCAAGATGGCAGTTTCTTTTGCCATTGAAAGGATGGAAGATTTATAAGTGATGGCATTAAGCGCTTCACTAGAAGTAGTTCTGAGGGCACCTGTGATGCACAGTTGTGCCGTTCTTTGTACCTTGTTTAGTACTTTAAGTTTTGATTTTGTTATTAGGGCTGGCCAGCAGGTGGATACCCCATATAAAAGTATAGGCCTTATTATGGCTGTGTAAATCTATCTAACTACTTGAGGGGACATACCCCATTTGAGTCCTATTGTCCTTTTACAGGCAAAGAGCGCTATATTCGGTCACAAACTACGCATAGAATTCTTTTTGCTCACAAAATAAGCTGCAGTAGTTTCTTTCAGGGCTTTTTACGACGCTGGGTATTGGCCTTAAGAATTGAAATTGTACAGCAATAAATTGCAGCTTCTATTGTACAATGCTGCCACATGTGTTTGTGCTGGCAGTGCTGCCAATGCATGGATTGTAAATCAATGAGGTTGAACTATTATACTTATCTCAAATCCAGCATATTGCCAACTCGTGAAGATTAGAAAAATAAAGCGACTAAATATATGTGGTTTTTAAACATTGGGATTTGAAAGAAAACAGATCTCACAGTTGTTTAAGCCAAGATTAAAGACGCCTAAGTTATGAGGGTGTGGAAGTTCGAGATTTTCTCTAGATTAAGCATAAAAATGCATTACAACCTTCTTGGTGTCTGTCTAGATCTAGATTAGTGGTGGGCCATCTCTCAATTTTTGTAAGACGCGTGGATAGGGCACCGGCTCACGAACGTGCCAAGTATGTGAAATCTCTCTCTCGTTTTTGCTTGATTGCGGCTCTTGCTCTTTCGTGTCATTTTGCTTACTGCGCTGCTTACGCACACAAAGAATGGTTTGTTTTTATGAGTTTTGCGCACCACTGATCTAGACAAAGCTATTGGACGTAACAGGTGCTTTGCAGCGTGACTCCAACTCTAGAATTACCAGTGCAATTTTCCTCATGAAAATTTGAAAAACTGTTTTTTTTTTCCAAATGCCTTATAGATAGAGTACCACGCTGCGCTAGCCATAAGCCACGGAACACCTCCGTGCTTTCCAATATTGCTTCTGGGATCATCTTTGAGTTCATCATTTATTGCATTACTGGACACAAGTGTTCCGCAGGCAACGAACTTGTGTTCGTCAGAAACGGTGCACCATGTAGACTCATAATTTTGTTGTAAAATGTATCGCCTAAATTATTATATGCTGAGGATTGTCTGGCTTTGGGGCAATGCTACTGTGACAATGTTTGGGTTCTTTGGTTATTTGCGGATGAACATAGAGCTCACCGAACATTTTCGATGTTACGATGACATGAAAATTACTAACTTTAGCTGGCATATTGCCACTAGAAGGATCTTTACCGACTGCGGCAATCTCTGCATTCAGCATTTCTTTGGTTATTTGCGGTTGAACATGGTAAAAAGCGCTCATGGATCATTTTGCAGATTCACGACACCAAAAAGGACTAACTTGACAGCCTACGAATCCGGAAAGCTGAGTTTCTGTCAAATGCTCCCAGATATAGGAAAGATCTGGGTTCACATAGATGGGTCAGTGTGGTGTCTCACTCTATCGTAACCCAGTCGTCCACCATGTGGTGTGTTGTGTGGTTAGCTGCTTCAAGGCCACCTGAATTTTTGACAGTGTTATGTACCTGGTTTGGAATCTAGTGCATGACATAAAAGAAATCTTGGAAACGAATCTCCCTAGTAATTAGGGTTAGCCTTAACGTACTTTGTCTGCGCTTCTTTGTTGAGGACAACTATCAAAAGACCAAATCTAAAATATTGATTTATTAACTGTCAGTAGAATAAATATGCTGCGAAAATTCAAACGTGAGCAGCATAATACTAATTATAGTCTTTGTTGATAAATGATTAATAAACAATTAAACAGTTGCTAACATAAATAGAAATACAACATATATAAAATTAATATTGACATAGGCAATATAATATACATATCAAACCATTTAATTCAAATTATCTAATGAAAACTCAACAAAACAGCTCAAGTTAAACCCAAAATGACTTGCATTATAATAACTAGCCAAATAATTCAAGCTGCATAACAAAATTATATAGCATAGTGCAAAATATACATTTAATAATTTAAGTATTTTAATAAATTTTATACACTGCACAATGGTTAGCATACAAGCATAACGAAGCCGCAAAAACAATTGTTAAACCATTTAATCTTTAATTATGCGCAAATCATATGCAAAACGTGCAAATATGAAAACCAAAAGTGATAGATATGCCATATATGCCTGCATTTCCGGCATTTGGCTTTTCAAAATGGCCATTAAAATATTACGCATACGCATACGGTAACTTCTACAAATACATACACACACGCACACACGCAAGCACAACAAAATCAATGCATATTTAAATTAGAAACACGCACAACGCAGAGATAAAGATCAAGAGAGTAAGAGACAGCGAGCAAGAGAGCAAATAGTTTGCTTCTGAGAATTTTGGTTAGTGGTTTTGTGCAGTGGTGCAGTGCATACGAATTTTACCTTCGAAATGACGACATCATGCTACGTCATTGTGGTTGCAGCTTGGCTTAATAGACAATACATATTTGGCATAAAGCAAATAATTTGGCAAGACAAGAAATACTAAATGAAAATTTCGCTTAAGCATTTACTACAAAACAAAACAAACTAAAGGTATTAAGGACTACGGTTTTTGTATAGTGACTGATTTTGACAGATTTGTTCAGTTTATTGGTATTTTAATTGGTAAGATTGTGGTGATACTGTTTTGTATGGTGACGTTTACTTTGTGCATTAATTGGTGCAAGTTCATTACTTGGTGCAATAAGATAACATTTTTTTTTGTAAGTATATTTAGAGTTGAGATTGAATTTCTATTTTGTGTGGTGATGTTTATTTCGGTATTAAATCTTAATTGGTGTAGTAGCTAATAATTTTTTAGTGTTTAAGTTGTTTCTGTGGTTATGTTTGATTTGAGGATTATTTGATGCAAGTAATTTAATACTTTTGCTGCAAATATTTAAAGTCAAGGTAAGTTGAAACTGCTTCTGTTTTGTATGTTGATGGTTGCTTTTAGGATTAATTGCTGCAAGATCCTAACACTTCATGTCTGACTGAGTACAAAACAGAACTGTTGTTACTCTGGCGTCATCTATTGAACTTTGGTGGCGCCATCTAGTGCACTTTGGTGGCGCCATCTAGTAAACTTTGGTAGTGCCATCTAGTTAACTTTGGACGCACCGTCTCACGTCTCTCACAACGCTCTTTTGTTTGCGTCCACTTGCCGTACGCTTTTGGACATGAAATTTCGAAACTATAATACTTTTTTGTATGAATAATTTTCTGAGGCCCTATGCTCCTCAAGGAGATAAAGGAACTAACAACAACAACAATTTTCTGTTACGGTTGCGATTTTTGGTGCTGCGTACAGGCCTTTACTTGGTATAATATCATTACTTGGTCTAATAATTTTTTTTGCTCTCGTATTATTATTAAAAGAAACACTAAAATACTGCATTTTATTTGTTTAAAAGTTATGGTTGATAATGAATACAGTTTGAAACCGTGTTGCGTATAAAATGAAGCTCTATTCTTTATGCCAGGAAAATCGTCTAACTTGTTTACTTATTTGTAGCTCGTGAATATGACAAGAAACCTCTTACGTTTACAATCCTGCTACAGCTATGAACCCATATTTAATGGAAATGCAAGCGATTAAAAAAGCTTTAGAGCAGTTACAAAGTAAACGGAAGTCACCTAATTCGTAAGCTTGATAAAGACTTCCCTCCATTTTGTTTTTTGTATTTTTTAATATAACATTTTGACTACAATTATGTTAAAGTGTTTTTGTAATTGTAAACAAAAATATGCCGCAACTCGCTGGCGCCATCTATCCACAACCTGTTTTTGCAGCATCTGGCGACAACTTGCTTGCGCCACCTAGCGGCCACTTTAAACAGAAACATTGCGGTAACGAGGTTAATAAAATTTTTTTTATATAAATGGCAGATAAAGCCAGTTTTTAATATTAAAATATGCAATTTTATTATTTTCTATTTAACTTTGAAGTTCTACACTTATAAAGAAAACACCCTATATATGGTAAGTAGGGTTTTTATACAATTTAATTTTACCAATACTTCTAATGAAATATTAAACTCTTCTCATGATTAAAAAGGGCAGTTCAGGATGCATACTGAGAAATCTTGTATATTTCTGGTTTTTATATATACAGTATTTAAATGGTTTCATTTCGTATTTTTTTTTGCTTTTAAATACCTACTTAAATTGTTGTATGTATGTTGCGTATAAGCTTAATGTATATGTAGGTTGGTATGTATTTACTAACTAAACTGTGTAATTCGTATATAGATAAATTAGTATATATAGTATTGGTATATGTTATGTTGTGTATAATGTATAACTGATATATCATATACATATAAACAATATGCTAAGAAACTTACAGAGAAGATGCAACGACTATATTATAAAATAATATACATATTTATACAATATAAATTTAAGTAAAATATTTAAGAGGTGCAAAATCTCAGCAAACACACATACACACTCGCGTACATTTATGCACTCATACACACACACACACACACACACACACATAAATTACCTGTATCCATGTAAGCATAACTCATACATACACGCACACGCACACACTCTTCATACAGGGTTTTGTATATTTTATATAGAAATTAGGGGATTTTTGAACAAAAACTTTAACTACATATAGGCATTATATAAATGGCATATAAACATATGCATATGATTATAAATATATATATGTTGTATATTGTAATATATGTATATATAATTGAAACATATGGAACAAAACGAAATTTCAGTTTCATTTTGTACTTAAACTTAAAGCCGACTATAGAAAACTTGTACCATTTTGCTACTGCTTAGGTTTTGGTTTTTGTTTTTGTTCCTAACTTAATATAAACAATATTATGTACAAACTTACCATATTGTTTCGTACGAACAGGAATTGGAGGTGTTGTAGCACCCTCACCACGCTGAGAACGCGCTGCCATCCAGATATAATATAATGTATCAGGATACAAACCATCAAGCGTATAGGACTCGGAGTTCGAAATGCGCCTGCAAAGTAAAGGTTGAGAGGTTATAGGTTATGTGGATATATGGATATGCCCAGCACTGTATTACACTGTGCAACAATTTTCGATAAGTTTTTTGACTATAGTAAATCGGTAAAGGAATTTGGAGGCAAGATTTTTTATATATATATATAATATTTTATATATTTTTAGTTTTTTTACTTAGGTATTCTAAAAAAAGTTATCTTTAAAAGTTACTAAAAAATTATAATTATTTCCAGCTAGTGCTCATTGCATTAACATTAAGCTCAGTATTAAATACTAGATTTAATTTTGTAAAATAAAAAATAAATAATTATATCCTTTAATCATTTTTATGTGGGACCATACAAATTTTTATTTACTAAATTTGTAAAATTTTCTTATTTTTTACTTAAAAAAATTGGAAAATTTTCATGTCATTTTATTTTATTACATTTTTTTTACTTATAAAATTTAAAAAATATTTTTAGCTGTTATTTTAATTTTGTTTTGATTTAAATTTTTAAAATTTGATTCCATTTTTTTTTTTAATTATTTCAGTTAAAAGGTATTATTTATGTTTCAAATAATAAATTTTTAAAAAATGTTTTTTACTTATAAAATTAAACAATTTTCGTTTTATTTTTATTTTTTTAAATTTAATTTATATGAATTTTGGTTAAATTTCTTTTTTTTTAATTCGGTAAATTAAACATATATATTTTTTTAGTTTTAACTACAACCATTATTTTTATGCCAAAACTATGTTATTTTTGATTCTTAAAATTTAATTTTGTTTTTAATTGTTTTTTTAATATTTAGTTTCGTTTAGTTTAACAATTATTTTAGTTTTAATAACTTTTTTTTTTTTAATTTAGTTTGTAGTTTTTTTTTCTAAATTTTCTAAATAAATTTATTTTTTTTAAATTCGGTAAGTTAAACTAATATATTTTTTTAATTTTATATATGTACAACAATTTATTTTTGTGCCAAAACTATGTTAGTTTTGATTCTTAAAATTTAATTTTGTTTTTAATTGTTTTTTTTATTTAATTTTGTTTTTAATATTTATTAATCAAAACATTTTTTTTTTACTTTTTTTTTAAGTCTTATTTTTGAGGTTTATTTTTTAAATTAATTTTTTTTTAATTAATTTTTTTTTATAACATAAAATTTAAAAATATGTTTAGTTTTGATTTTAATTTCAATTTTTTGTGGTTTGATATAAAAATTTTTTTTATTTGAAATTTAATACATTTTTGTGTTTTTTAATTTGGTTTTAAAAGTTTTTTTTTTAAATTTAAATAAAATTTTTCCAAATCAGTTCAGGTCACTAAAAAGGTATTACATATAAACTATAGATTCTACATAAAAATGACCAAAAATTATAAAAAAAAAGTTATTTAAAATTTTGTATTATATATGCACAACCTTGCTATCATTATCAGATAGGTGAAATACGACCACCTAAAGAATCCTGCCTCTAAACGTAAAATTCCTTTAGTCCCTTAAATCATTCACAATTGAAATTCTGGAATTTGCCTGCTGCACAGTGTTGGTTAGTTGCTGTAACTTACTTATGATGATCCTGATTGGCATATGTATCGTTCCAGTAAAGCTCGTAATGCACAATATTCTCACTGGAATGTGTTGGCTTCGACCATTGCAGCGTTACTGCGGTCTCGCCAATATCAGTGGCCCGGAAATTGCTCGGTTGGGATGGCACACCTGGTAACAGCATCATCATCATCGTTGTTGTAGTTGTTGTATGAGGTATTTTGGTTCGTGGCAAATAATGAAACGGAAATTACGGAAATTAAATAAAATATAAACAAATCATTGTAGCATTTATTTGTTTCGAGTACTGCGTATCACCAGCAGCACATTGTTTGTGTGCCTGGTAAATAGTATGCAAAATTGTTTGTTTTGTAGGAGACAAATGGACTTATGCGAAATTGATTGAAATATGTATTTGGATGGTATTACGATAACGACAACGATAGCGACAAACCGCAATGCAGCGGGCTCAAAAAAAAAAACAAAAAGGCAGCTGTGTATTTTATTGCGTAGTGCCCAGGGCGTATACATAATATGTATAATGCATAATGTAGGTTGCTTTTTGTGCGTTATTAGCTATTGTAATATGTTGACTCATTAGTGAAATAGAATTTCTGACAAAATATTATTGGCTTTTCTATTTTCAAATAGATTAGTTTAAGTTTAATTTTTGGCGGCCATAAAGTATGCATGGAAAATCGATTATGTTTACTTTTGTGCTTAGAAAACTAAATATGATGATTGTTAAAAAAAACATCAACAAAAATAATTATTTAAGTGCTGTGGTTTTTCGGCTTCGGATTCGGACCCCAGAGCTCAAAAAATTTGCTTAAGAATTTTTGAGTTTATGCCAGTACCATGGTCTGCTGGGATTTTTTGAACTTGCAAGGGTTTAAACGACCCCAAAAAGATTTAAAAAACAATTCGGATACACGGAAATTTATGTATTGCTATTTTTGGATTTATTGGATCTCGAATTCGGGTTTAGCGATTAAAAAAACATAGAGTAAGTATGGTCTGACTTTCGAACCCGGAAATCGATTTATTTTTGTGTGGCTGGCTGTCTATTTAAAGAGCTCCAAATAATTGCATATTGGAGCAGGTTAGAAAAAGTTTTTCAAAATCAGCTCTTGTTAAAAGGCTTATGCCAAGAGCATTTAAAAAATAAAAATTTTTGGACCACCCTAAAAAATGGCAAATGGATTTATAGTCATACTTTTAGTACTCGATGCCTGATTTTCATAACGACTATCTGAAATTCGATTCCATTTTTGACTATTCGATTTACACTTGTATAGTTTTTTTAAAGATATTTTTCGGTAGGTGCGTAGAGCAGTTTGTCGTTACTGCATTGTTAAACCGAGAAGTCGCAATCGATATCCAGAACAGGCACATATTGCGACGATGACTATGTTTCGGAGTTTATTCATCTTCGAAGCCAATTAGGATTTTTCCGAAGACGTGGTACAATCGAGAGCATATTTTTTTGTCAGACAGAAGCCTTTAGCTAAGGTACTATTCCCAGAAAGACAGTGCAGGCTTAGTTCACTATAGACCTGTAGTTCTCCCTACGCCAATTATTGAAAACGAATCACAATTTCAAGAATTCCTCGTTTATAAATCGCCATTTTGGAGAAATTGCGTTAAAACGTTTTTTTTTTTAAGATTGCTATCCCTTGTGAGTTGGCGCGACTTTGGAGAATAACTTTGAGGTGGTTCCGCCAAGATAGAGGGATTTCTCCGAACCGTTCGAGGTTTTAAGCTCGGCAATGAAAGAAATTGCGGGAGAAGCAGTTCATAGGAAAGTTGCTGGGTTATGCAGATAATGTAGACATCCGTGGTCGTCACAAGTGAGTTATTATAATTGCTTTTAAGGTTTAAGATATAAACCCAACATTTGGCGCTTTTATTTCGTGGACATTTTGTTTTCGAAGCTTCGCCCTACATTCTCTACTGGGGAGAACAATATTGCAGACCTTTAGGTCCGGTTTTCAGCCAAAGCTAAGCAAGTAAAGCCGCGATTTGGCCTATTCTGATGCAATAAGATCCAAAAAGTCAGTCCGAGGGAAGTCCATCCAGATGCAGGGATGCAGTCTGCACTTGACCTGGGAGCAATCTTTGATGCAGTATTTTTTTAAGAAAGTGATTTACACGGCATACTAGGTATCTCTAACTCTGAGTTGACCTGGGAGCAATCTTTGATTCAGTATTTTTTTAAGAAAGTGATTTACACGGCATTCTAGGCATCTCTTACTCGGAGTCAGACAAGCTCTAGTAGGGTCTTTTTTCCTAACTCTTTCCTTTTTTGGGCTCGTCGTCTTGAGATTTAGATCCATAAAGCCTTTGGAGAGAAGTCCATACAAATAAAGCGTGCAATCGAGCTGAGACTTGTCTGGGGTAGCTTCATTTTGTTTTTAAGAAAGTGGTTGACAAAGGTTTTTCGCCAACTTTTTTCTTTCAAAGAAATATAAATTATTGCCAAGTAGCCATTCAGACGAAGGTACACACAGATGTAGAAATGAAATCTGTAACTGATCTTTATCCAAAGAGATTCCATGAAAGTCATCTTTATAATATAAATTATTCCCTAACATTCTATTCTTTTGTTGACTTAGTGAGATCCAAGAAGCCATTCAGAGGGTAGTCAACACAGATGTAGAGATGCACTCTGCAATAGATCTTCATCCAAAGAGATCCCAAAAAAGTCATTTTATATGAAACCAGCTTTGGCTAGATGATAACTTATACTTCGGTGGCCTGTTTGGAAGCAAACCACCCAAAATAATTAAAGCTAAGGTTCACTTCTACCTCCCCCAATTCCGTGGGAACATGCGCTGTAGCTTCAACGTCAACTATTGTGCATATCAGACTTGAGTGGGTCTGTTTAAGCTATGGCGCTTACGGACGTGTAAGTTGCTTTTTTATACTTGTATTGGTGACTCAATGTGAGTCCTTTAAGAAATGATATGGCTACTATGATAAGACTTACGGAAGGCTTCATGGCCTTATGGTCCAGAACAGAACAGTTCTCAAAAAAATAAGACACCACAGATAGTTGTCTAAAACCAAGCTATCCGTGAAGAAGGATATCGCTTTAGTGCATACCACAGAGAGTCATTAGCTAAAAGGGTGTGTTGAAGACTTAGTAGTCGCGCACTTAAGTAGAAGTAGCCTAATGCACATTATTCCCAGCAAGAAATAAGTCTGCAGTCTATTAGAGATACATGTTTTCGTATAGAAAGGCGTATTTCCTTGTTAGTATGAAAGATTAATTGATCACTATAATTAGTTCTACGTCCAAGGTTCTACTGCTAACAGAGCACCAGACATGTATTAAGTTAACTTTATTTTCAAATTCCTTGTTATATAAATATAATTTGGTAATTTACAGTATCCTAAGGATAACAAGCAACGTCTGTAGTTGGAAGCAATGAATTTAAATTAATATTTGTGCCCATATAAAAGACTTAGACTTCTAATCGCATTAGAGAAGCTGCAACACTTACACATCTAAGCGCTTTAAGACACTTATTTGTACACACACAGATACACACGCATACACAGATACACACAATACACAAGCATAGGGCAAAAGCTGCTGCTTGCATATCAAAGTATTCCAAATGCAATTGCAGTTGTCGTTAATGAACTTTTGCAAGTGTGTGAGAGTGTATCTGTGTGTGTATCTTTAAAGCATTTAAACAGCAACACACAAAACCTCCCTCAGCATATACAGACACACACACATGTAGATATACATTTCTGGATGCATAAATATTTGATGGCACCCAACGCACGTTTTGCCTGACATTTTGAATTATAATTAAATAATTGGTGTGATCTATGTACAACGATTGAGTTGAAACAATTAAATTTTGGCCATGGTGTTTTAGCTTGTTATGCCTAATTGCGACTGATTACTCTATCAATTTGACTTACCTGGCTGTGTCTTCACCTGTACCGGCGTGGACATGGGACCGGCACCCATTGAGGTGTATGCCTGTACGCGTACCGTATAAATGGCATGTGGTTCTAATTCCGACACCGTGGTCAGCTCGTTATTATCAACCATTTGTGAGTTCCATGAGGCTTCGGGTTGATTCGAATTTGTTGTATAATACACCTTGTAGCCCTGTGTAAAAAAAAAGCAAGTATGAGATAAGTTTGATAATACAAAGCAGATAAAAAAATGTGATGAAGTCCTGGTTAATGTCACACCTTGTTTAACATAAGTTTTAAAAACAAAGATAACGTGGTCTTTCCGCTGAACACGATGTGGTGTTCATATACATATATGGTGCACATTGCTTGGTGCCCATAAAAGTACCAAGTCCAAGGCTTGCCAGCCTGACACCACTGAAAACGGAGGCAAACCTTGTAAGCAGCGTGAAAAAGATTATGAGTATCCCCATCCAAGTGGTGGGAGCATGTATAACCAATGTTCAGATTAAGGTGTAAGGGTGTAATGTTTCACCATTGACTGAACTACAAGCAGCACTCATAGGTCTCTATGCTTCATTTTAAGCACCCGAGATGAAGATGTCGTACTGCAGAGACAACGACTACGGAGCCACCATACTGACTGACCTCCAAGCATCCTCCAAGTTGCTGCAGTTTGGAAGCTAGCAATGACGTCATTCTAAAGCGGGTGAAAGTAGAACCGTCGAGAGCCATGCCGGTCCCCGAAGCTGGCTTTTGTATTGAGCCCCTCATTTGAAACCAAAATGGCATAAGAAGTAATCTTAAAGAAAATTCTAGCGCCCCTATTAAGCTACGGCTCGTCCCCCTTCCTCTCGACATCGCTGGGTGCAAGTCATCTTAACGTGGGTGCGCCCATTAAGTACACGGTCACAGAGAGTGAACCCTCGGAACTTGCTGGCAACTTAATTCCAGCTCAGCAGACCGACAGTAATAGGAAGGAAGAGATTGGACAGTTGCTGCAAGGGCAGCTGGACAAGAAGACTAGATTGCGGGCATTCGGCCGGTAAGAAGGATGCATGAACAAAGCGATTAATTTATTTTCAATGTTGGTTTTTGGTCTTATATTAGCCTCTCAATGAGAATTACCAGGCCTGACTGAAGGTGTAATAGAGGGACCGGTACATTTCTCCCCCGGGCCCGGATTTTCTCTCTACGGAGATCTCTTTCTAGAGGAGATCTGCATTACGGCTCTTGAAATCTGTTGGGGCGTGTGTTAAGCTTAAAGATCCATAGCGAGTTCGTTTTTTGGAAATAAACGGCTTTATTTGGGATATAGAAAAAAACCTCTTTCTAGAATGGATCATAACTAAGATTTCTAGGCTCTGCATTGACTATTGCCGTCTTTATGATCTGTTATGGTCCGTTTTTTCAGAAATAATCGTCTATCAGGGATGTATCTAGTCTAAGATTACTATGCTCTCCGAAGAGCACTGCGGTTCTCGCAAACTGTTATGGCGTCTGATAAGCTTAAAGATTCCCATCCCCATCAAGTCCGTTTTTCAGAAAAAAAATGTCTTTATAGGATGGATCTTAAATGAGATCTATGCTCTGCGATGACTATTGCCGTCTTTATGATCTGTTATGGCTTCTACTGAGTTTAAGGGTCTCCAGCAGGTCCGTTTTTTCAAAAAAAAAAAAATCGTCTATCAGCGATGTACCTAGGGTAAGATTTCTATGCTCTGCAAAGAGTATTGCGGTTCTTGTGATCTGTTGGGCCTTGTCTTACCGATCCCCAGCAATCACATTTTTCTAAGTATCACCTCTTTATCTAAGATGTATCAAGTCTCCAGTATATCTATGCTCTCCAAGCGAATTGTATTCTAATATTATTTTCATTAGAGGAGATTTGCATTGCGATTCTTGCGAGTAACTGAGCTTAAAAATCCACATCAAGCGAACCTCTGTATCTGGGCTGGATCTAGTCTAAGATTTCTATTCTCTCCTTAGAGTATTGTGGTGCTTCTGATCTGTTATGGCATCTGCTGAGCTTTAAGCTTCCCATCAATCCCGTTTTTCCAAAATAAACCTCTTTGTCTGGTATGGATGTAGTCTAAGATTTGTATGCTCTCCAAAAGGCGATGCCCGCGTTCTGAAAAGGGCTTCCCATTATGTACGACGATCTACGTCTCGAGCTCACAAAGCCAACCGTTAATAGAGCTGGTAATGCACTGCTTTCTATCTTTCTATCTATCTACAGTCTTTAGTCACCCAGTCTCCGGTCCCTGCTTCAAAAGCCAATCTCACTGTGCAGCAAAGGATGCTTGAACGACCAATGGTTCCTTGAAAAATGTTCCGCATGTACCAGCTTGAAGACATATTTGTTGGGTTTGTTGGGTCGCGGTACCCAGGTGCATGCCTTATCTAACTCCTTAGGAAGTAATTGGATGTTTGGTACATTTTCTTGAAACTATTTAAGCTTTTGGAGCCGAGAAGCTTGCTTAGTTTTTCTGCAGTTCCAGTCCAGTTCTAAGGCTTAATCCTTATGAGCGGATTACATAGCATAGCTTAAATTTTATTGCTTGAAACTACAAGTCTTTGATTTCATAGAAAATCCAAACTTCATCAGCTTTTGTGCGTAATTGTTTATTATGGTATGTCCAACTGACTAATAACCAAAAATTATTGCTTGTGGTTCCAGATTTATTAGTTTTATCATTTTACCATTTTGTGGTTACAATCGTTTCGAGTTGTTGGCATCTTCAATGTAACCACAACAATTGTGGTCCAACACTTGGAAGTCGTTCAACTAGCCTGGCGTATTTTGTGGCTTTGATATAATTTGCAAATTTGGATTTAAACGATTTGCTGCTATCGAAATGCCAGACTTGTCCAACGGCATTGACTAACTTCAAAGCTGTAATCTCAATGTGACATAGTCCAGGAGTGTCTGTGTCGATGGTATAATACTCTCTTGTGTTAATATGCAGGCTTGATGCCAGGTACTTACGGTCACTTGTCCATTGGGCGTTTCTGGTGGTTCCCAACTAATAACCATTGTGGATGAGCTAAGCGGGCGCACTTGTACATTACGAGGGGCACTTTCCATTTCTGTGCAGGAATAGAATAGAAGAAGAGCATGTTAGTTGGTGGATACAGAGCTATGCTTGTGTCTCACACATATTCTGTGAGGCTTAATAATCTGCTGCCTGGTGTATACCAATATGTAGATAGCATGCATTTGCACCAGGAGCTTACTTAGGTTTCGGCTTTGTCTTGCTAACAGTTCAACAATATGGATACCCCAAAGGGGTTGGCTCATGTGCTCAAATTAATTTGGCAAACTTTGCGTATGGGATTTCCGATAGCAAAACGTGTTGCACTTCAAATCCTTTTACAACCAAATGGAAAAAAAAAGCTTGTCTACATGGTAAAGAATGTTGTACGTACTAATAAAATTGAAAAATTTGCTTAGGTAAATGCGGCAAAGCTTTGAACATGCTATTGAATAAGTTGAAGCAATTAATTTGTCAGTTTTGGGAATTTCTCAAACAAATTAAAAGAAAATATTTACTAATCTGTGGTATATGTATGTAATATTGGCTTATGACTGTAGGTATGTGGCTTAAAACCAATAATAAAATGTTTATAGCTGGCAGAAGAGCTGCATATATATGGGCCAAAATACATATATCAAGCGCGTCAACTTGCATATCGATCTCTTTGATTTTTATGATGTTATCGATTTATCGATAACTGAATGTTTAGTTAGACTCTTTACAAATTGTATCTCGTAAATAAAAAATTAAGATATATGAACATTTATTTATTTTTTTCCGATTCAAAAAAATTTTATTTTTTTTATATTTTTTGCTATTGCTGTAAACTAATTTTGAAGAGAATCCAAAGTAAATATTTGGAAAATGAAGATTGAAATATTAGGGGAAAAAAAAGAAACTCAATAGAATTTAAAAGAAACCCAGATGACAAGAAAGATATAACAATTTTGAACAAAAAATTTTGATTTTTAAAAATTATTTTTGGGACTAAAGATTAATTTTGAAGACAATTTTTAGTTAAACCTAAATATTTGGAAAACGAAGATTGAAGTATTGGGGAAAATAAAAAAAATAATAGATAAATATTTGAATTTTGCCAAAAATTGCCCCACACAAATTAAAAAATTGACGAGTTTATTGTAAGATTAATAAGCTTAAAAGAATCTTCTGCTTACAACACATAGGTACTATTATTTGGGGGTTAAAGTGTTTAAAACCCAGATAAAAAGCTAACTACAACTATCTCTTTACAATGAATGTCTATAAAACCTATATGAAAAGATTAAAAAGGTTGGCGTCCTAGTAGCCAAATAGAGATACGAAAAGCCTTTTGACTTTGTACATTGA
The DNA here is from genome assembly GCA_949987675.1 of Chymomyza fuscimana. Taxonomy (NCBI): domain Eukaryota; kingdom Metazoa; phylum Arthropoda; class Insecta; order Diptera; family Drosophilidae; genus Chymomyza; species Chymomyza fuscimana. The sequence goes on along the minus strand of OX465088.1, from coordinate 37,051,821 downwards.
CTTTCTATTGTCAGACATCTGTTTAAATTTGAAGATTGGACTTAACAAGTAAAACGGTTTCGCGTAAAGTGTTAAAAAACGACGTCAGTTTTCTACTTTCAATTGAAATTTACTTGCTGGCTAGCCTGGGAACTCTTCTGCTAAGAGATGACAATTGCTAGGGCTCAAGCTCGGAATATTCAATACACTTCGGCTTCTTCGGCTTCACAATAAGAGAGGAATTTAATAATATGATTTTAAGTGTAAGAAAAAATAGACGAAACTATATCAAAATATAGTTACCTTACCTTATTTTTATTTGATTTTATTTTAAAAAAGAATTTATCATTGAATTCTTCATAAACTTCTAAGCCATTTTTAGACTTTAAATTCTTGAGCCAATTCTTAAAAAAACAACTTTCTTTCCCGTTGAAGCTTTAAAAATTGAAGTAGATTCAATGCTTTGATCGTCTTCATTGCAAAAGCAAATTTTCACAAATCTTTTCTTAAAATCCTTACGTAAAGTCGAAAGTGAAAGATAATCATCTGAGTGCCATTTTTCATCTCTAATTATTTTCAGCAATTTAAATACGTATATGATGCTTAAAAATTATTATCTTTTTAGAATACAACTAGTTAGTATTGGTGTACGTAAAGTTGAAAGAGAAACATAATTTCATTTTTCAACATAAATTTTATTCATATCATTTAAAATATTTGATGCTGAAAAATCATCATCTTTACAGAATAATAAACGAAAATACTTATTACCGTTTATTTATATAATCTTTTCAGTTAGTATTATCCTATCCCTTCTTCAAAATTCTTATGTAAAGTTGAAAGATAATCATCTGAGTGTTATTTTCATCTCCAATTATTTTATTTTCAACATTTTAAAAAATCATCATCTTTTTAGAATATTTAAAGAAAATACTAATTTTTTTTACCCCAGCTTGTTACTATTGGAGTATCTCTTCTTTAAATTTTTACGCAAACTTGAAAGAGAAAGATAATAAGCTGAGTTTCATTTTTTAACTTTAATTAATTTATTCACATAATTTTCAATATTTGATGCTGCAAAATCATCATCTTTTTAGTATGTCAAACGAAAATTCTTCTGTGGGTATTAAATTTTTTTCAAGCTTGCTAGTATTAGTGTATCTTTTCTTCTTTTAAACATTTGCATTGTAAATATTAAAGATAACTCAAATATATGGTTTAAAAAAGAAATAACAGCATTTTTAAATCAGATTTTGTATTCTCTACTCTTTTGTTTTAATTTTATTCAAACATTTTAAAAATCATTTAACTTTATAAACTTTGCAAACATGTTCTGTCCTCGACAGAGTTGCGCTCAATCAATATACTACTACATATCTTTCAAATTTTTATGAAACAAAATTTTCAAATAATGTTTGCCAAAGCGTGCTGTTTTTGAACCAATTTCATGCCAAATGCCAATCATGCATATGCAATTTGTTAAATGAATTTAAACATTGCCAATAGCCAGATTTAAAGACAACTATACGAAACTATATTAGAGCGGACACCAGCACAAATGTATTCAAAAAGCAAACAATCATCCATCACAATTTACAAATGAACTGCTAGCTGCCAGTGCTGCTCTGTATAACAGTGAGAGCAGTGAGCAGTGTGTACATATTTTCTGTGAGAGCATCTACGTTCTGTGGGAGCAGCGTTACTTGTTGATAAAGTTTGTAACGTATAAGAAGAGCTGTTATTATAGATTGTCAGAGTGTCATCTGCATGTTATGTATACTGTATTTGTCGAGAAAAGTCATTTAGTTTGGCTTCGTTTTTTGGTTTTCTCTACTACGTCAAAAAAGTTTTCTTACGACTATATGTCGACGACTGCAATATCGGTCTACACTGAAAGCAATCCCTTCTACGAAGGAAATTTATTTAACGTGTTTAAGAATTTTTTATCAGCATGTCATATTTTTTTTTAATTCTACGAAGTTAATCTATTTCATTTGTTTCGGAACTTTTTTTTTAAATAACATTTATATGAAGTTTTGGAAAACTGGGCAAAAATTATGAAATACAATATCTTTGGTCTTACACCTGGATAAGAATGAGTGTCCACTCTAAGACAATTTAAGGCTTTGGAATTTTAATTATTAAATTTACAATTTTTTATTTTATCATTTTTTTGTAAATTTTAGAAGCAAATTAATTATCACGCGTTTCTAGATTTTACATAACACAATTTTGTCTTGAGAGTTACATATGTTATATTTGGAGTTTGTGAAAAATGGGAAAAAATTATGAAAGGCCAATATCTCTGGTCCTTCTTCTCCAATCTAATCATATTTTTTTATGCGTGATTCACGCATTATTCACTATTCATTATTATTCATTATATTCACGTATTATTAATACAACAATAGCTTTTTACAACCATTTTTTAAGTACAGGGTGGTCCATCTAGTGTTTGAAATTTGAACTACCAACAAATCAACAAATACCGGGGTCATGTCAATTGTTGGAAAGCTAAGGATCATTTCCGATGTAATTTGCTGCGTACAATCCGAATCCGGGGTCAGTATTGGTCCATCACGTCAGGATTTTGAGATATTTGAGGTTATGTGCGCGAAAATGGCGTTTTTTCCTACTTTTAAGGTTATGTACAGGGTGCAAAAAATTTTTGTGGTCTGTCTCTTCAGTTACATTATTTAGTACCACTCTTACCCTTTAATTTAAGAGTTCAAGAGGTCTATCACGATTTTTTTCGCAAAGTTATGGCTATTCGACAAGGTTCTGCTTCCTCAAGTCATACTTCCTAAATGACTTATCCCAGCTATCAGAACAGAGTCCGAAATGCCTTTCGAGGTATATTCAGGCCACCGGATGGCTGTGAATTAGAACATCTAGAGGACTTCTCCAGTGGGGAAGTGCACCATTGCGGTAACACAACGGGCCTATTTTCTGGCCTAAGTGAGTTGGGACGTCACGTCCTAACTGCCGCCTTAACCTAACCTATGGCTATTCGAAGTTACACCGTTTTTCGGTTACATAACCTCAGATATCTGAAAATCCTGACGTGATTGGCAAATTCTGACCCCGGATTCGGATTCTACGCAGCAAATTATTTCGGAAATGACCCTTAGCTTTCCAACAACTAAACCATGTTGACCTGTGTTATTTGACTTTAAGAACATCAAATGTCATGGAAGTAACAGATTTTTAGTAATAACTCTAACATTTACGAAATGGTGCGCTATTTGTTGAAGAAAGCTGGGAAATTTTAAAAACGTATGGTGAGTCTTCAACTCAAACTGTGCAAAATTTGAAAAAAATAATTTATCCAAAAAAATCTTCCAAAATCCCAATTTGTGCATCAATTCGTGAAGCGTCTTCGAGAAACTGGAATGTTGGTGGATAAATCAATCCTTGTACGTACTCGCCCGGTGCGTTCAATCGCAAACATTGCTGCCAATTAACCATCCGAACAGTCTACGGGTCGCAAATTTGGCGGAGAACCGTTTGGCCGAGTATGGCGAATTTTACCGAAAAAATAACGAAATTTTCGGACGAAGCTCATTGCCACCTCGGTGGTTGTGTTAGTAAACAAAGCTGTAGCATCTGGGGCACAGAAAACGCGCACGTCATCGTAGAGAAGCCAATGCACCCATAGCGAGTGACGGTTTGGTGCAGATTTTGGTCTGGTGGCATCATCGGCCCATTTTTCTTCGAATATGAAGAAGGAGCCACCATAACCGTGAATGGCGAGAGCTGCCGCGCAATGTTGATCGATTGCTTCTTCGAAGAAATTCAAACTGAAGAAATGGACAATATTTGGTTCCAACAGGATGGCGCTACGTAACATACAGCGAACGCAAAAATTGATCTTTTGCGTCCTATTTTCGGATAGAGAGAATAGAGAATTTTTCAAGAATTTGAATAAAAAAAATTGTTTTTTCATTCAGGACTTGCACGTAAAGCATATTTAAAATTTTCAGAACGAACCTAAATACGTATAAAATAAGATTAAAATTGGCATATCCCGGTTCATACCTATTTTGTATTCCCTAGGAGGAATATCTGTATGCTTGAAGTAAGTTTATTTTTATTCTTCGGATTCTTCAGAGTGTGTAATGTTAGTTTATTACCAAGTCTAATCTCTCATTATCAAGTACAGCACTTTGTTTTTTAAGCGGGTTTGGCAATTCCCTTGCCAGTGTTATGCCACAAGGATAACAATTTAAGTCAACAATTTTTTTTCCCAATTTTTTTAAAGTCATCTTAATAAACCTTAACGAGTAATCTGTACCTTCAAATCTATCCATACAGAGTTTCAAGCATTTCAGTCAGTCCTAACCAAATTATCCTATAAAAGCATCGAAAATTGATGCCCAACGACTAGAGATATATTTTTCTTGTTAAGGCGTTGCACTCTGGGTGATAGGAGTTGGTGTTGTGCACCTTACTAAGTTCTTGTTTTAATCCTAGTCCAGCCCAACAGCTCATGCTATGATGAAGTTTATAATTGGGATATAATTTAGAATCTGTTTAAGTCAAAGAACCCAAAACGTTTTGAGATCGATCAGATAGTTTTTGTGAACACTGCAGAGAGATGTCTTTCTTATCTTTAGGGCGTCATACGCTGTCTATTAGAGCCGGCTATGAACAACTTCTGAGATGCTCTTTTACTCTGACTGAACTACAAAGTTTGGTAAAAATCAGCACCTTAAAGGTTTTTGTCTTTCGAAAGATTGTCCTTAACATAATTACGTTAAAGAAAGACGTAGAAGTTGCTAGTCCAGTCTAAATCTTTTTTTGCATATTATTATCAGTAGAGTATAGCAACTTCGTTGCACCTACATTGACTTTTTGCAATATTTTTTCCTTTTGGGCTGTCAGCTGAAATTTTGCAACATTTTTGGGCCGGGCATTATGGTGCAAGTTTTGCATATATAATGTGAAAACCGAAACTGATTTTTGCTCTGGGCCAAATACAATGCTCTGTGAGCCCCAAATGGCATATATGACGTTGTGGCAACGTCATTATGTTGGAATGTTGCGCTGTTGACCTCGGACTCCAGCTTAATCATGTGGCAAACAAATATTTCAACAATCATGTCCAGCCCGACAACGAAACGTAGATGCATGCATTAAGCATATATGTAATTTAAGTTTTCTTTTACTTTTAAAATGCATTTCCCGGGTGTGAAATGTTCAGGTTAAGCAATCTTAAGTGTCTGTCTGTGGCTGCAATACTTGCTAATTAGTGGTTACGTTAGAGTTGAGGCTGGGGTTATCTTTTGCGCCCTGTTGACCAATACACTGGCAGACAACAGACCCTTAAGTTGACAGATAAGAGCTGAGCTGAGCTGAGCTGAATTGAGCCGGGTAGCCTGCAGCTGTGGTCCAGTGCGTGCCAGGAATTTCCCTTTTGCTGGGGCTGCTTCTCCTGCTACTTTGTGCTCAATTGGTTAATGGCCAATCAATAAATTCCAATTCTCACAATTTTACTGCAATAACTACATGTACCACTGCAGAGTTTTGCCCACAATTTATATCGTAAGCATCTCATCTGTTACATAAGGAGTAAACCCTTCAAACTTGTAAGGGTGTGTGTATGAGTGTGCGTCTGGGTTGGCTGTGTGTGCCCGGGTATAGCCAAGATTTGCATGCAGCTCATGCCCGCTCAAAAATTGCAATGCCTTGGTAACATATACATTTGACTACTGGCAGCAGTTCGGCATCCTTACCCGATTCCGGGTTATGCGTAAAGTGAGAGCGTCACGTAAGCTGCATTTAAGCACATATACATATATACACCTACATTACATACGGTTACGCTCCATTAATATGTATCCCTTGCATGCTTGTGCACGCCTACTAAATTCCTATTCACATACAAACACAAACCCATGGAACACTCACTACGCCATTACGTACCCCTAGATCTAAACTTAAGAAGCCATACATATGCAGGCAGATTATACCCGTACGTACATATGACCTATTAGATGACGAAAAGAGCTGTTTAAGAGTTGCCGGTTGTTGCTGGTGCTCAGGCACCGTGTAGGACGGACGAAGGATTCAAGTGTTATATGAGCTGAGACGTGTGCACTTAAAGTGTAGTTAATGCCTACATTTTCGGATGGAACTGCTTCTTGTTTGTATGGGAAGACAGCTATGATAAGAAAGTTGGTGTGATAAGCGTTAAACCAAGTAGCGTTAAATGGTGTTGCGTCTTAATGGGGGTCAGCAAGTAGTTATTAAGCGTATATTATAGCACGTTTTTTTACAGATTTAAAAAGGTGACGGATATGCCCAACAAGGCGAGTATCATGGTGCAAAAAATCTTTTGAACACATTTTCATAATTTTAAGACGCATTAATAAGAACAAAGAGGTCACCTTTAGGTTAGGTTAGGTTATACCGGTTGACCCCTGGGGGGAGACACACATAGACTACATAGTCCTTAGTGGAACCGGAAGAGGTCACCTTTATAGGAATAAAAATAGAAGACAATTGGAGACCTGCTTAATTGTGCACTCATTTTCCAAAAAAAAATCAATTATTTGCCCAAAAATTTGAATTCGTATGCTGAGGATTGTAGGCGTATTCAAGGCAAAGTGTCTACGGAGTAGGGGGATAGTAAAAGTGTCAACCTTTCCTTGTTCATTAGGCTCAAACGAGTCTGTCTTAATTTCGAAGGAGTGGCTTTGTAAAGCGCACGATGCTCCCATGGAGGAACGTAGCAAAAAAAAATGGTGTCCATAGCCACTACGGACGGACGGACGGACGACAGGCATGGTTGAATCCCTACCCGAGCACTTTGGTAAAAGCAACTATTGATGGTCGGGCATGCTTTCTTCTGCCCGTTTCACACGCTGCACAAAACTAGTATGTATACACTTGACCCAATCGGTGCAGAGTTCCGTACAGAGACGAAAATAGCCACGAGTATACGTTTAAATGTAACAATACATCACTTTTAGTCCAGCAGGATAAAATCAAGTCAAACACAAGTAACCAAGAATATACGAGTTTTACTGTAATTATTAAGTGCTGGGTGTAGAATGTACTGTACTACCCCAAGTGGATCTATTGTACCCCCTTCACGGCTCAGAGCTCTCCCAAAAGTCCTTTGGCCTGCATGTATTCCAGTATCCTATTTGGACTTAGGGTAATAACGATCTCCAGTGGGAGAACGTACATGCCCAGGAGCTTGTTTCTTTTACTGGCGAGTGCCATACATTCATATAGTAAATGCGCTGAAGTTTCTTCCTCCATGTTGCAGAAGCGACATAGTTAGTCCATTGTCCGCTAGGCCAATTTTATTTAGGTGACGGCGGAGCCTACAGTTTCCCGTCACGAGGCCAGTCAGGATACTTACAGTATTTTTCCCGTAGGTTATCATAAGTTTCAACCTTTTACGGTTATATCTAGAGAGAAGGGTTTTTGATAGCTTAAGTCCTGGTATCAGTGCCCAGTGATGCAGCTGTTTGTTTTCCTCCTCCGTTCTCAGTAGGTCCCGTACTACATGGTTACCAAACCCACAGTGTGGTTCAGGTCCGATTAGCGGTGTTGCTGCACCGGTCCTTGCTAGTTTATCTGCCAGCTCATTTCCAATCATGTGGGACCTCACGAACCCCAAACTGTTCGGTATTCTTAAGCTAGATATCGCTTCTAGATGACGACTTGCACCTGCGACAATGCATTATCGGTTTAATCTAAACTGTGCCTTCCTGTGACGTAGTTGATAAAGTTTAAGGCACTTTTTATGGTACTCGAAAATAAATGTGGAATTTTTAAAAGTGAGTACAAAAGGACCTACCTACTCTTCGGTATTTTTAAGCTACATATTGCTTCTAGATGACGATTGCATCTGTGGCAATGCATTGCTGCTGCGAAACTAAGCTGTACCTTGTGACGTAGTTGATAAAGCTTAAGGCACATTTTATCTTACTTTAAAATAGATTTGTAATTTTTAAAGTGAGTACACAAGGATCTTCCTACTCTTCGGTATTTTTAAGCTACATATTGCTTCTAGATGACGATTGCATCTGTGGCAATGCATTATCTGCTTCATCTTATTTTTACAGCTTTATTTAAGATAAACTTGTCATTGTTTATGTGAGTAGAAGAAGACCCCTAAACTCAAAAATAATGAAATTTCTCCAAGATGCTTGCCAAGAAATGCAGTGACAAAGTGTCCCAGAGCGCTTATAGCTTGAACATCTTACAAACGCTCGATTTTGAGTACCCATTGCCATTATGATTTGTTGAATTGAAGACAAAGCCTATTTACACTAGGAAATGGCATAAGGACAACAAACATGCCGACCCCAAAAGCCAACTCTGTCTCTTAAGAACAGACACAATTTCTTTTTTTTTTTGGTATTGACCTTTTTTGAAAACAAATGCTCTAATATTAGGTCAAGGGGCTTATATCTTTTTACAAGCTACCTGTGAATATGACAGATGTCTTAACCCGTTTGAAACACCACTGCGTGTGTTAGTAAACTACCTAACCCATATACCATCATATACCATATATATCTTACGCACACACGTGCTAGCCATCAAGCGAACTGCTGTTGGCCATAAACGAAGCCATCGAAATAATATTTCGAAACGATATTGGGCAAACGATAAGCATAATTGCAGCAATAAAAGTTTTCAACTTTTATACGACAAGCTACAAAAAGTAAGACAGTCCGACAGATACGACAGATAGACAGACCATACGGACCAACAAACATTTGGGCTAGCATTCAGGCACGCAGATACAGACACAAGACCCACATGGTTACGCGCAATTGCCAGTGTTAAAAAGAGTGTTGCATAAAGTCTGACGCACGCACACACACGCGGAGCTACAAGGACGTTGATGTGCACTCATACGAACGCATAACAATGCAAACTTTACGCGTTGTCTACGGCTTCCACTCTTAACGCGAACGTAGCTTCTGCTCGTACGTGAGCAACGTTTCGTTTGTTTACACAGATACATCAGTGTGTGTTAGTGTTTGTATAAAAGTGTACGAGGGCAGGCTGAAAAATAATCGGCTTAGCAAAGAAGGATAAGAGCATCCCAAAACAGAGCCCACTTTCGATTACTCAAATTAAATCTTTGGCTTGACTGTACCTTGGTCTCCGGTATTTTGCGATTAATCCAAGTTGCATCCACAATTATGGAGTTCCGCATAATATTTCATGGTCAACGTCCTGTTTGTTCAAGGTAACTATACGGCCGTGCTTCGTAAATGAATTTTTATTTTCGATATAATAAAATGGTTTGGTTTGGTTTTTTCGTTTTCCGGGGCACGGCCGATTATGTATTAGGCTAATGGCATCCAAGCACAAACTCGCTTAGACCTTCAGGTTAAATTGAGTAGGAGGCGCGACTCAGGCCTAGATCAACTCGAGACTGGGTGATCCATTGAGGCCAGGTAATGAAATGGTTACAAGTTTACGTTTCTGGTTGATTTTAAGCAATTTCGGCACCTCTTATCGAAAGCCCTAAATTTAGATGCCGTCGACATCCTCAGCAATATCACGCACCTTTCTCGCCGATCGTCTCAGATCATTTCGCTCTGTCAAATATTGCTAAATTCTTTGAATTTTAATACGATTTGATTGTAAGTAAATCGATATGAGATCACTGAATTGCCAAGACTCAAAATACAAGTACCAGAAAAAAGTCTGCTTTAAAATTGAAAAATAATTCTTCGGAATAACTTTCATTGTGCTAAATAATTTTGCAAAAGTTTTAAAGTTGTGTTAGCTAATTCTTCGAAAGTTATTATAACCACTTTCGCGGTAATTGGTTCAAGTTCTACTTAGGCGCTCATATTCTTTTCGGAATGTCAAAAAAAAAAAACTGGAGAATGTATTTTTTACTGTAGACTATTATAAATTACTATTATAGTAAATTATCGACATTCAAGTACAGTCGCACCTATTCAAAAATATTTTTCGTTTGCGTTTCCAATTTTGAATAATTAATGTCTGACACCAAAGGACTTGGTCCTCCGATATATCTAAAAATCTTACAAATTTTGTAGATGATCACAGGAAACACATTTCAAATTAAATTTCAAACTCCGAAATTTTCTATGAATTATATACGGTGACTTCTTTTGGTCGGGCTGGCGGTTCTTAGCAAAAATTATGGCTAGTGGCCTAAATTCAGCTATGTATTATTTATTGGCTGAGATTTCAGTAACACATTTGAGAATGCGGATTTCCCACAAAATATCTAGGTTTCATAGAAATTTTAAAAATGTTAAAAATGTTGAACCAGAAATTACACTTCGAATATAATCCCGAAATTTTCAAAAAATTATTATACTTCTTTGGGACGGTCGCTATCAGCTGTGGGACATTTAATGGTTGATACCAGGGAAATATCCAAATTCCGGATCTCCCCAAAAGATTCGCATAATTTCCGTAAAAAGTATCACATCATACTATATTTTAAAATTTTTTATGGTGACCTTTTCTGGCCTACTTCATCGGTTTTAAACAAAAATGTTTGTTAATCTGTATTCAAATTGGTAGATCTAGAAGATGGAGTTTTGAGATTTGAACTTTCCACGTCATAAGAAACTAAGATTCTAACAAATTTAAAACATGTTTAAATCATTGGAACAGAAATTACACTTTGAATAAAATCCGGACATTTAAAATTTTAAGTAAAAAGATGGCGTACGTTAAAGTCGGGCGCGGACGACTTTGGGATACCCTGTACCACTGCTTGCAATAAAATCCGGTAAATTGCTTAAGAACACCAAAAGACATTTGATTGCCAAATTAGATTATGATACCTTCATAAACAACCAAAAACAGACGAATTTTTAATCAAAAACTTTTTTTCGACCGATCGGCCCTATGGGAGCTATGCGATATAGTCAACCGATTTTGATAAAATTTGGTACAGTGTTGAAGATCTCAAAAAAAACTTCTGAATGCCAGATTTGGTTACATTATCTGCACAAACAAACGAAACACAACGAATTTTGTGCAAAAAACGTTTTTTTGACCGATTGGCCCTATGGGAGCTATATAATATAGTTAACTGACTTTGATCAAATTTGGTATAGTGCTTGATAACTCTAAAAAACTTCTTAATGCCAAATTTGGTTACAATATCTTCACAAACAAACGAAACACAACGAATTTTGTACAAAAAACAAATTTTCGACCGATCTATCCTATGGGACCTATATGATATAGTCAACCGATTTTGATATAATTTGGTACAGTGCTGCGGGGTTTCTAAAAAACTTCCGATTGCCAAATTTGGTTATTATATCTTCATAAGCAAACGAATTATCCATCTAAAACTTTTGCTTTTTTCGAGGTCCTCTGAAACACCCCTATGGGAGCTATATAATGTAGTCCCGATATCAAAAAAATAAAATAAACTTGTCTCCTATGGATTAATAAGGGATCTTATCTGAAAGTTTGCTTGCTCTAGCTCTTACCATCTCTGAGATCTAGGCGTTCATACGGACAGACGGACAGACGGACATGGGTATATTGACTTCTCTAGTCACTCTGATCATACTTTAGGTAACTTTGGGGGGTCTCCGACTTCTCCTTCTGTACGTTACATACATTTTCGGCTTGCACAAACACAATATACCCTTTGTACCATACGGTACAGGGTATAAAAATCAGTTTTCGATTGAAATTTGGACCCTCCGAATTGTTTAATCAATTATTTCTGGGATGGTGACTTTACTTGTTAGGGCTAGGCGGTTCCTTTCAAAATTTTTTATTTATTTAAATGTAGTTGCTCTATATTAATAGGACTCATGTCAGCTATGCAGTATTTAGTGGCATATATTTGGGGAATATACAGGAGATTGGCCTTGGGGCTACAAATAACCCTCGAAATAAGTTAGTCTCTGAAAAAATGTAAGCATGTTCAATATGTTGAGTCACAAAACACACTTTTAATGAAATTTAGTGGCACCGAACTAAATGCCGATGCAGAGTCATCATAGTCAAATCATGCTTAGATTTTTTTCCTGAATCCTCTCCACATTAATATTAATGATGAGTAAGTACATCCAGGGCAGTAGAGAGAAAATCCGGGCCCGGGGGGAAAATATACCGGCCCCTCTATTACAACTTTTTTAAATCACGACACTACGACAGTAATTACACCGGGACCCTAAGAGAACTCCTTCCCCCCCCTCCTCTCATCGGGCCTGAGTACATTTCTTAAAAGAGAAATCGAATGACTTCAAAATTCCGAAAGTTGTTCTTTCTAAATTCTTCTAAAACTACATAGGGTTGTAGATTTCGGATACTTAAAAACTTTAGCAGTAATCACCACACAGACCTAGTTAACAAAAAAAAGAAAGACAAAGTGTTGCTAACTTTTCAGCCTGCCCTCACATCTGCGTGCATCTATGCGTGAGTGGATGTATCTCTACGAGCTGCAGCTGCGTATGCAACGATTGTAAGAATTGCGTTTACCTTTGATTCTCTCTATCTAGGACTTTTATTTCTTTTATTTTTGCACCTGATATTTTATGCTTATTTGCTTGTTCTGTTCTACTTCTTCTACAACTCTAGACTCTTTTTTGTTTGCGGGTCCTTATGCATGCAATTGTTATTGAAATTGTTTTGGCAATTTTTCGCTTGCATGGTTCGGCAAACAGCCAGTCATAAAATTTTGTTTGCTTAAAAGGATTGTGCGTCCATAATACTTACTTGTGCCACCAAATGAGAAATCGCCTAAACGGGTAAGCATTTTCGAAAAGAAAGAGTTTCAAAATGGGGTTAGTATAACGCTTAAGACCAACATAAGAAAATAATGCAGCAACTTAAGAGGCAACTAAAAAGAGCTCAACGCATAAAAATGTTTTTGAATTGGCTAAAAATCCTTTTTTTTTTTGTTTAACGAGTAACACGCAGCATGTGGGTAAAGTAAGGAGTATATGTTAGTGAGAAGACTGTTAAGAATAAGTGGTGCAGCATACTTACTTGTCTCACCAGTGGTACAAGTCGCAGGTGCCGAGGGTGGTCCACGTCCAATATTGTTTACAGCAATGACATAGAACTCGTATTCCGTATAGGGACTTAAGGCACGCACTACATAGTACATGGTTATGATGCCCGAGATCTCGCTAAAGGCCTGATTGGCATTCTTGGGTTTGTACTGTATGACATAGTATTGCAAGTCCTCGGGACCCTTGTAAGACCATTCCAAGCGTACTGAAGTGGCGGTAACCTCGGATATTCGTACATCCGTGGGCGCAGTGGGAAGTGCTGTAAGAATATTTATTATTTCAAGATGTTCTGCTAAATATTTATACGAAATCTTTTGAAAATCCGTAGGTTTAGTGATAAAATCAAAAAAGCAGGGTGCAGGGTACTTGTAAGTAAAGTGTACAATTTGAAGTGTAAAATTTTGTTGTAAAGGATTTCGTTATAGCTGGGTAGAGGATGGGCCTACGCTGACGACATTTTTGCGATGTTTTTAAATCCCCCTACTTACATTGCACTTTAACCACCGAGATGGCCTCAATCTGTCCCAAAGAGGAGGCTGCTATACAAGTGAAATTTCCACTCTCCTGTATATTGTTCAGTTGTAAAACATTGCGACCAATGGGTATATCACTCTCCGGCGTTAGATCGGTAGCACCTATAAAAAATTTGATTTTTTTAAATCCATAAATTTAGCTTACTTAGCCACTTACCTTTCATCCACTTGACATGCGGCATAGGCGAGCCCACGGCAATGCAGGACAGATTTAGATTCGAACCCAGCGTGACCTCATTAATAGGCTCTGGTGGTCGGGAGAAGGTGGGCGGCACGCGACGTACTTTTACATACAAACTGGTGGCCTTGGAATGTTCTGTACCTACGGAGTTTTCCGCAACGCATTCGTATTTGCCTTGATCCTCCTCGCGACTGTTTTCGATTTGCAAGAAGCCTGTAAAAAAAAAAAAAATAAGGATTAGGCTGAGAGCAATAGTATCTTTAGGTAACGCTAGATTTGGGTAATACCGAGGGCTTATTGGGCTTAGAGCGTACCTGTGACGTCATAATGTGGCTAGCTACCTGACCAATTCCATATATAAACAGCATAGAAATGCAAACATAACTCAGTTACAGTCCAAACTATACAGTGATCACTACATAACCAGAACCATGTTCATCTTATCGATAGTGTTCGTACCACTTGCAGTTGGCGTGCTTGGCACCACCTACATAAGTTCCAACTCCCATATGGAAGCACTGGACTTTCAGCCGCAAAACCATCAACAATTCGAAATGTTGGATCTGCTAGACTTGGGTGATCGCCCGCGGAGATTACCACAACCAAAGCTGCGCAATTCCGCCTCCAAGTTTCTACTAGAGGTCTACAATGAAATCAACGAGGCTCAGGAACCACTGGAAGTGCTGCATCAGCGGCACAAGCGTTCGCTGCATGACGATATACTCATCTCCCAAAAAGATCGTCAGGAAATCGCCAGCTGCAATAGCATACTAAGCTTCTCCAGTCGTCTTAAGACTCAAGAAGCCACAAACGATCTGCATTTTACTTTCAATACCAACGATGTGCCCATGGACCTGACGCTGGTACAAGCCATGTTGCGTTTATACAAACAACCCAGCAGCAGTAAATCCTACACAAATTTCACCGTATCCATCTACAGACGCGTATATAATAAAAAACAGAGTGCCACAAGTGGCAACTATCGCATTTTGCATTCCGTGAACACCACCGGCGGCTACAAAGGCTGGCTGGAATTTAATCTGACGCAGACGCTACGCTTTTGGCTGCAGCACAAGACGTTACAACAACTGCAGCATGGCCATGAGCTACGGGTTTCAGTGGATGACCCTCAGCTTAATGCCTTGAGTGCTGGCATTGTGGCACCACAGTCAGCTCTTAGCGATTTGGAGCCCTACATTGTTGGCTATTTTAATGGACCCGAGTTGTTGGTAAAAATACAAAAGCTACGCTTTAAGCGAGAGCTGCAAAAGCGCAAGGCCACGTTGCCAAGCAGCTTTCTTAATGCACCACCAGTCGAACTCTATCGTCCACCACAATCTTGTGAACGTCTTAACTTTACCGTGGACTTTAAGGAGCTGCAAATGCACAATTGGGTCATAGCGCCCAAGAAGTTTGAGGCATACTTTTGTGGAGGTGGCTGCAATTTTCCACTTGGCACCAAAATGAATGCCACGAATCATGCAATTGTTCAGACCTTGATGCATCTCAAACAGCCGCATTTGCCTAAGCCCTGCTGTGTGCCCACTGTGCTGGGCGCCATTACGATACTAAGATATTTAAATGAGGATATTATTGACTTGACAAAGTATCAAAAGGCAGTGGCCAAGGAGTGTGGCTGCCATTAGTCAAAAAGGTTTAGTTAAGGAATTAGGCTTAACCCATGTGTACATTATCAATAAACTGTTGAAATTCAAGGTTTCCTGTTTTTTTTTTTTTTTGGTAGTGGCCTTGTAAACTCGGGCTGCGTGATATTGATGAGCTAACGTGAAATCTAAGCTTGATCCGTTTTCTTGATGAAGCATCACGAATCTAAAACAGATCTATAGATTTGCCTGCATTTCGATTCAGATTGTTTGTCCAAATAAAGTCGTTTTGTTCCGTCGGAATCTGTACGGATTTTTGGAAATGTTATAAGATAAATGATAAAAGCAGACTTTCTAAAGAACTTGTGTTTCTCCTCGAAGAATTGAGATAAACGAGGTAAGATCTAAAGAATCGGTTTACGAAAATCTTGAACTGGTGTATATAATATAAAATTTGTTCTGCTTTTCGAAGAGAAAGGAGGTAAGATTTAGGGAATTGGTTTGGGTATGACTCGGTCTTCAAGTTAGCAGTAAGTTTTGTTTAAGTGCTAAGGATCCGCAGAGCGTTTGTAAAAACGGACGTATTGGCTGCGAGAAGGTCTCAAGTTTCAATGATCGCGAATTAATATGCTCATACTACTTGTCGGAAAGGAGAGTATTGCTAGCTGTCTCCCTCGCAACAAAACTGACTGTAACCTGGGAGACAATTGACGATAATAACAAACTGACCATTAGAGATTTTCATAATAGTATCAAAATATCGAAACAAAAGACTTTTTTGAAATTGAAAATCTAGTAAGGCATGACTGTATTTCTGTATTAAAGGACTAAGGATGTAATAAGAGCTTTGATATTGGTAAACTGAGAACCCTTTCTATTATTTTTCAAAATATTTGATCAACCCGTAAAATTTCGAATTTGGCTTATCCATTTTCCGTGTTCCTTAGGCAAATCTTCCAAGGTAAAAATAAGAATGGATTACCCGTAGGTATGTTCACAGCCAGAAATAATAACAAGACTTTCGCGTTCAGAGGTCAGAACACATTTTTTGGGTTCTCTGAGTCTGCATCTGAGATCCAAAAACGCGATGGTTCTTAAATATTAGGGTTTAAGGTTATGTAAGAGCATAGAAGTGCTGCGATAGTATCCAAAATCGGTAGAAAGAATATTTATGTGGAGTATCCATTATTTGGAGTAACACTCAGCTGCTCGTGCAAAATTGTCAATAAAATAGAGAAAAACTTATATGTACTACATGTAGTATTAGAATTATTAGTATCATATAAAAATTAAAAGTATAGATACCATAACGTAAGAAAAAAAATTCAGAGCCCATTTCCATTTTTTAAATATGCTAATTAGTAACAGGTAAAGTTTGTAGTATAACGTGTACATCCCTTTCATTAGTCACAAAGTTTTGTCAAGCAAGCAGATAGTACTTGGGGAAACTAGGCATAGCGTAATCTTCTATCGGAAACAATCTCGAAATAAATTGTTTTTGATTGCTTATAACCAGAGCTCGCAAATAACAGTTGACCGTTTTTCGTTGTCAAAAAATAACCCTTATTTACTGAGTCTTTGAGCAATGTCTCAGAGAGCAACCGTTCACATTGCTCTTTTAATAAATCGGTCTGCGCTCAACGAATAACCGATATTTTTGTTTTACTTTTGTTCTGGTTATTCGCCAACCGTTTAGTCGCGAGAGAAAAAATAAAGGTCTTTTGCGTTTGTATGCGTGTATGTGAGTGAGGCGTCTGTTTGGGCTTGTTAGTAACATATGTTTTCCAAGGCACGGGCAGACTTTAAAGCGTTATAACTTGGAAACTACTAGAGATACTTACACGATTTAAATACCAGTCTTGTGTACTTTTTTGAGATTAAAATTTTTTAAAACACACCAAAAACGAAAAAGGGCAAGGGGGTGGGTAAAAATACGAAAAACGCCGTTGTTGTAACTTTGGCGACCTCTACCTCCGAAAATATGAACTTTGAGGTTTACCTTCCAATACAAATAAAACTGGAAATTTAATTTTGATCATTTTTTGCCTTGAAAGTTTTTTTGTACGACTTATAGAATTCGAGATAAATGGGCCGACACAAAAAGTGCAGCATTCTCAACAAAGCAAATAAAAACGTAAAAGACCGTTTGCGCTGAGCATTTATTTTTTCGTTTGGTCTGCTGATGCTTAATGTGCGAGCGCTCAATCGGTTCGCTCTCAATAAGATGTTATTGTAACATTTGTATCTAAAAGTTGAATTTTAAAAATTGAACCCCAGGAAATTGTACTATTTTTTGAATTTCATAATAACCATTTTATCAAAAGTTGTATTATACTAAAATGTACAATTTGAAAATTTTATAGCATACTTAGAAAGATGCAGGTCAAAAAAAATAAAAATGATCAAATTTGATGAAAAAACGTAAAAATTTAAATATGGATTTTTAAAATTTTTTTTTCGAAAATTAAAAGAGTATGCAGAAAAAAATTATAACCTTTAAAAACCAAATGGATTTGTGATGTCGTCTTTTTGTAATTTGCTTGGAAAGCTCAAACTGTTTGGAGCTATAACTCCAAAACCATTCAATATTTTGGGTATACACTATTTTTTCAGTGTATGTGGAGCTCATATCTACCTCTGTGTGAAATATAGTCCAATTCCAATAAACAGTTTTTTTTTTTAATTAAGTTAAAAATCTTGTTGTTTTTTTTAAATTTTGGTCGGATTATCTATATCTTAAAAAAATCTGAGGAGGCTCAAACTTCCCAGAAAAATAGTTCAGTCATAAAGGAACTGGGCCCACATTGCAGTGTTGCGTATCAAATGTATAAGGATGTTTAGATGATATTCGCTGTCACTCTAAAGCTTTTGGTCTCTTACAATGTTAGAATGTATTGTTTTGGGACACATGACAATGACCACATGCCTAATAATCAAATAAATGTATGACTTTTTTATACCCTGTACCTATAGGTACAAAGGGTATACTAGATTTGTGCAATGTATGTAACGGACAGAAGGAGGCGTGGCAGACCCCAAGTCCTTTATACGAAAATGCTTATCATAACCTCGGGTAGCGATTGAGCCATGTCCGTCCGTCCGTCTGTCCGTCTGTCCGTCTGTCCGTCCGTATGAACGCCTAGATCTCGGAGACTATAAGAGCTAGAGACACGGAACTTTTCCTGCTGGTGCGCATATTTCCTAAGCAGATGAAGTTTGTTGAATCATGTCAATATCTTTCCCCGTTCCCCCGCTGTAGATTTTCGCGGTTTTTAGCCACACCGTTTAATATTTTCATTTGAAATTTAACAGAGCGATGCGTTGTGGATACGGTAAAAAATGAACAAAATCGGACAAATACAACAGAAGTTATAGTCAAAAATGTGCAAGTTTCACCTCCCCTTGCCAATAAACTGCGTCAATATTTGACTCTACGCAATTATGGCTACAAGTGACCTAGAATCACAATTTTTGGTAAGCTTATTCATGTGACTCTAATGAACAAATCCACATCCAAATTTTATCGATGCGGTCCCCCCACCCCCCGCAATCGATTTACCGTGTTTTCTCTCACACCCCTTAACATATCAACTTGAAACTTGCCCAATATAATTAAAATAGAATCTTTGACGAAACTTTCGATTTTCATACAGGGTATTCCACTGTCGGGCACCGCCTCGACTGTACCACATTTTTTAAAAATCACTTTTCGTTCACTTAACTCGAGCCTGTGGCCGTCGGTGGTAGCGTACTCGCTTTGAAACCCGATGGTCGGTGGTTCGATTTTCCGCAGTAGGACTGGTGCCTAGCACTGGCATCAATCGCTAGCTCAAAGACGCTATTTGCCCAAGAAAATCTCTATAAATTCGGATTCGGCTATAAACTGTAGGTCCCTGTTCTCTTCTCTTATTAATAGAGATCCCCATGCTCCGCCCAGGGGCGACTGACAAAATAGTCAGTCAGGGAAATTATTAAACTCAAACCTTTCAAAAAGTCAGTACTAAAAGGGGTAGAGGGTAAATGGTACAAAGCGTATCCTTTTGCGTATCCAATTTTCGTATACTTTTAAATTTTATTTTTATTTTTTTAAATCGTTTAAAAATATTAAATAATTAATATTAAAGCTACATACAACATAAAAACAATTTTTACTTTGAAGATTCACTAAGGAAGGCTTTGTCATAATTTCCACTTCAACACTCTAAAAAAAGGAAACGGAAATCCGGTGTGAGAACGATTTTTCCCATAAACCGGATTACAGCATAGAACCATGAACATATGAAATGTCATTTAATGGTGGGACAGCGCTCCTTCTTCTGTCATCGTCACAAACACATGAAAATTAACACTTTTTATGTGATTTTAAAAGCCATATAAAATTTACGATGCCCAAGATAAACACACACTCTGACACATCAAAAAATATTCAGGCCACTTTTCCGGTGTATTAACCTAATGTGAATGACACATATAAAGAGGGCTATAAACGTAGCTTCAGCTTTTGGCATTTTATTTATATGACCAATAAACAATGAAATATGTAGATACAATATGCAAACATATGCACTTGTATATAAAGTAGCTTTGAAGTGCATATAAAATGTAGCTTTTAAATTCAACAAATATGAATAAATTTTGGTAGGTAAACTTGCTGCATGGCTATATTTTGAAAATGATTGCTGACATAATAATATTTAAAGCAATAAAATGGTGATATATATGTAATAAATTATAATTAGTCAATAAATGATATAAACTGAATAGACAAAAAGTAAGCTTAAGTTTGATAAACTTAAATACATTATATTGAGACATGTTAATGCCTTTAGGTTTCATTTTTGAAAATTTTTGTTTTGGAAAATGGCGGAGTATAAACGAGACAAGCTGGAGAGCTTGGGGTCAAGGTTATTATGTCCATATAATTTAAAGAAAAAGACACTCAGTATCGATCGGAGAATGTGATTCTTTTCTTTCTTCTAACGCCTAGGTTTCGAAAGAGCTAAAACCAAAATTTACTTAGAGATGCGTATTAGAGAGCTGCGCAAGCAATGCACAAATGTCTTGTAAGCCATCAGCTGTTATTTCAAGCACTTCATGTCTTTGGCTTGAACAAAACAAAACAAATACTTCAGTGTCAAAAATGCTTGGTTAACAACAAGCAAAAGAACATCAAAACAAAAGTGAAACAGAACAAACCTGAAGTAGAACAAAATGGAAGTAGAACCAAACTGAACTAGAACCAAACTGAAGTAGCACATTTCAAGCATAGTAGAACGTTTTCGTTGCTGCAATGATTTTGGTGGTGGTTTTTTTGACTAACACAAAAATTGACTGCTTCGCAAAAAATCAAAACATTCTAGTGCACGCGCTATGATTGCCGAAAATTTGCTTCACTCAAGCATTTTGTGTGATGTTCTAATGTTTTGAAATATTCAAGCACTGTCAAGCACTGAAACAAAGGCAGTTCAAGCACTGAAGGTTTTGTTTTGAAGCAAACAGAACATCAAAACATTTTGTTCTGCTGTCAGCTCTGCAGTGAAATACAGTGCTTGGAAGTACTGTGCTGTAGGGAAGCCAATTAAGCCAATTTTTTAATTCATTTTTCTACTCAGAAATGGGTAACTCTTAAAAAAGCCTCTTAAAGCTTTAACATACACTTCTTTTTCTTCTTTATTCTCTTTTTCAACCCATTTTCGCTAGAGTCAGCAAATTTGTTATAGTGACTTATGGAAGCCTAATAAATAAAAAAGGCTGACTTTGCTCTCTATACTCCTAACTATTTGAATATGAGGAAACTGAAAATTTTTAAATAAAGTCTGCAGAGTATTCCAAATTCGTTCACCATCCCTTCCTTTTCAAACATTATTTGTACTTTAGTTTTAGTTCAAAGCGCTTCAGTAATCAAAGTGCTGCGGCATGCAACACATAAAGTAAATATGTATCTACGCAACATAGAAGCATCAAAAATGCAAACCTTCACAAAAACTGCCATAAGCATTAACTTCAAAAAGTATGCTATAGTTTTGCGTTCTTTTAAAGTAAATGTATCTTTTGCTTTAAAGATGGAAGAGCTTAAAAAAGAAATGCTTATGTCAAATTTTAATGTTTTAGAGAGAGTTATGCCTTGAAACAAAAAAATTTTAAAGAAAAACCTTTTTAAACTGTGCTGTGATTTTATAAAGTGAAAGAATTTTTCTTTTGTGTTGAAAACCACAATGTGAATGCCATCCTAAACATTTCATCCAAAAAAAAGAAGCTATAAAATATTTTCTAAATTGCTTACAAAAACTCCAATATTTTACATGACGAATTTAGTTTTACTAGGCCTATTAATAAAAAAAAATTTGCTTTATTTTGGCCCACAAATATTTTACTACCAGCAATTTTTAGGCCATTTAAACGTGTTCCGCCCCTGCTGCCTTATAACAAAACGATAGACAACCAAAAAACATCAACCACAAAAAAGACAAGTGGGTTTGTTGCAACTGGGACATACCGACTTTTGGTATACCCTTTACTCTACCGCATTTACACAGTTTTGAAGCGTTTCAAAGCTTTTGTTAAAAGCGATTATTATTATTAAAAATTAAAAAAATAACAACAATTCTATATTTTAGTCTGCATGAATCTTCTAGGAAAAATTTACAGCGTCTATTCAAGCCAAAGTTCCATATAGACCGTTTAGAGCGACTCGTTTTGAAGAAAATATCGCTGTAAGTCAGTCTCCTTGAGAATATCAAGTATACGTCGATCTGTACAAATAGACATCTCACGAACCAGTCTTTATTTAACTTATAATTCATGAAGATTTGAATTTGTTGCCGCATAAATTACAAGAAACAAATAAGAACGAGATCCAGGTCAAATTGAGTCGACCAGAATAAGAAAAATTCTGCCCTGGTCTCATGATTTAACCTCACCGGATTATTATCTGTGGAGATATTTGAAGTCTAAAGTGTATATCGACAAAGCACGTGCTTCGGCTCAACTCAAGACAAATATCAAAAATTATATATTCGCGCTCATAAAAATTGTTGGGAAATGCCGAGAAACGACTTCATTACGTCACAAGAGCCAAAGGTGAGCACTTAAACCATGTCGTGTATGAATAGTGGCTGCATCTTCTTGGCCCAAAAATAAATCTCTCCGAAAGCTAAGTCAAATCGTTTAAATTTTTATTTCAAAAACATCTTTGATGACCCGGCAGAAACTGAGAGAGCTTGGCTGGGAAGTTTTGATGCATCCACCATATAGTCCGGACCTTGCATTTTCAGATTATCATTTGTTTCGATCTCAGCAGAACTCTCTTAATTTTAATTCCGTGGAGGCCTGTAAAACGCACTTGGATCAGTTTTTCGCTCAAAAAATCGAGAAGTTCTACACAAATGGAATAATGGCTGTAGCTCAAAAATGGCAAAAGTTTATCGATCAAAACGGCACATATTTGCTTGTCTCAAATATAAGAAAAATGTGTTTAATTTTTGGTCCTATTTGTAACCAAACTTTTTCGAATACCTAATATAAAAAAAATTTACACTATTAGGATACATATTTTTTATTTATTTTGTATTTTTTGCTGACGAATCATAAGATTTTAAATATAACAAAATTTAGAAGTACATTCAATTCTGTTTTTACGCGCTTTTTTTTTTTTAGACGATTTTGAAATAACATGGTCCAGAAAAAATTTTTTTTAGACAATTTCATTCGATTTAGCACGATTGAAGAAAACTAATTGATTTAGATTTTAAAGAACATATTTTTACTAACATAATCTTCTAGAAATTTAGTTGTGGAATTCCCCTTTCTAATTTGTTTTCATAGCAGCTTCAGGATTTACTTCATGTCTTTTTTACACGCTTTTTTTTAAACGGATTTTTCGGTGTAAAAACAGAATTAGGTGCAATTTATTTTCTAATTGATTGTGCACTTTATTTACCTATCAGCTGTGTCATTAGGGAAAAATAATTTTTTAGAAAATTCTGATGCATTTTTTTTTTAATCATAATTTTTTCTCATAATGCAGATTCATTTCCTAAAAATTATTAAGTCCAAAATTTATTGTTTAATTTTAAAAACCTATCGCTTAATTCTATGGTATATAGTAATAATCTTTTGATTGGTCTCTATGGCGTATTTCCAATATTCAGTACATAAATCTTGGATCTAAAGATTTTTCTTGAGATCCATACAAGGGTGGAATCTACATATATATGTTTTGACTTCCTCAGCCATACCTATATTTATCATTGGAACTTGAAGCCGAATGGGCTTGGCTACAACTTCTGAAGATCTCAACTGAATCAAAAAAAATATTGTAACTTGAAAAATTTGGCGGAACTATTTTTGTGGAAAAGGAGGGTCAATAAAAAAAACTAGTGAAAAAATCTCGTAGTCCCAGAGACGGTAGGAAGATACGTAGGTAGAGACGGACAGACTCTAGTGACGTACATAGCTACATACATCGATTTCTTACCTCATCCTGATCATATGGGCTTACAGGCTGTCTGAGTTCTTTCCTTTCCATTATACACAACTTTTTTTTAGCACTAAATCAATATACCCTTCTACACAAATTACAGGGTATTAAAAAAAACCAATATACTATATAGAATATAACAATGCAGGTCCTGACTACAGTTGAGTGAATCATTTTAATGACTCGTGTTGTCCCGCCCCCAAAAATACTACTTTATTGTATCTATGAGTATGTATGAGTATTTTATATACATAGTATATGTATAAACCTATATATAACTATAGAAATACCTATAGACATTGCTAAATGTTGCAAAACCGTGCAGCTCACATCAGCTGTAACATGACCGTGTTTATTATTTTTTGTGTTTTTTTTTTTTTTTGCCTTTTTTGCACTTTGTCACAAAAAAAAAACAACAATAGCAACAAAATGGCTGCAATACAACTAAAAATGATGTATCTGGTAGATTGTTGTGCGTTTGCTTTTATTATTTCTTTTTAGTGCCGCCATTTTGGCACTGTAACTCTGTGTGTATCTATGTGTGTGTGTGTATGTATCTGTGTGCATTTTATTTTATTTTTTTGTTGTTGCTGCCGCTCACCTACATACATCAAAGTTGATTGTTGTGAAATTTATTGCATACTATTTGGCGTGTATGGCTGCACATTTATTACGCTTGTTGCGCTATATTGTTGTAATTGTTGTTATTGTGTAGTTGTTGTTTCTATTGTTGTTGTTATTGCTGTTATTTAGAAACGTGAACTATATGCAGCGAACCATTAAAATTACTATTAAAAGCAATGGCATTTTAAACAATTTCATTGAAACCAACCGTAAATAATCAAAGTTTTTAAAAAACATTTAACTATGACCATGTACAAAAGTTTATATGAATAGAGCAGAGTTTTTTGCACTTTTGCAAGCTGCAAGGTAAATAGGTAAAAATCGGAAAATATTATTTAAAGCAGAAATTTTAAAGCTTTCTAGGGAAATGTTGACTTTGGACAAGTTTTTGTACCCACTGGACGAACGCAGGACGAACTTTGGTTGGGTGCTCAGACAGACGTAGCTGGTAGACTGGCCGAAGTCTGGACTCACTGTTCGTAGAAATATAGGCGCTAAAAGAATAATCTATTGACCTTATAGTGCCTAAGATATTAAGTTCAGAAAATCCAAATGGGATTTTTTTTTTATATGAAGTTTTGCGATTCCGTGCGAAATATTTCGTACTGCGTAGACCCCTTAAGTTAAGTTAAGTTATAAAAAAAAATGTAGCACTAAAAGCTAGCACCAAAAAATTTTTCACACAGAACACCAAATCCTTTAAGGTTTTTAGCATGGCAACTTAGCACTATTATCTAAAAATCGAATCAGTTATAATATATAATATAATTAATTTGCAGTACAGTGTACAATGGGCCCGCATGGCCAGATTTTGGCCAAAAGCCCTACAGACGAAATTCAAAATTTGGACACAATGACAATTTAATATGATTTTACACATATTAATGTATCCTGTGCAAAAAAGAAATATTAAATTTTAATTACTGGTTCTTAACTAATCAGTCATCAAAGTTGGCATTTTGTATGATTTTTACTTTCGCGATAATTTACAGAAAAAAAAACTTGCATTTACCATGTACATGCAGCTACGAAATCTTCATTCACTTCAAAAGTTGTACTTAAATGTAAGAAAAATTTACAATTTGAAAATTTTATAGCATACTTACAAAGGCTTCCCTATATGGCCACGCCAGCATCCTCAACATGGACCCACCAGTCCCCAATTCCATCGACTACGTCACTAAATACCCTAGTCTACACAGGGGTTTTGACTTATCTATCCCGAGCAGGGAGGAATGGAGTCATAACCAAGTCACCTCCGAAAGCTCCACCGAGATATATACCGACGGATCCAAACTTAATGGTAGGGTCGGCAGCGGAATATTCTCGGAAAAGCTTAACTGGAGGGTTTCCCTTAGACTACCAGACCATTGCAGCGTCTTTCAGGCAGAAGTCCTTGCAATCTAGTACGCAGTGAAATCACTACAGGAGGGGGAAAGTCCTGCAACCAACACTACCATTTTCTCGGATAGTCAGGCTGCAATCAAATCCCTCACTGGATTCAACGCCAACTCTAAGCTTGTGCTTGTTTGCCAACTCGCCTTAAACCAGTTATCTCTGCTCTCTAGGGTACATCTCGTTTGGGTTCCCGGACATAGGGACATTCCGGGAAACTGTGTGGCGGACGAACTGGCCAAACAAGGCACCACCCTGTCCGCTATCTATAACTGTATAGACATTGGTACACCCCTTGCCACAGTCAAACTGGCCATTAAACAAAAATATCTTGCAAATGCCCGCACTGCCTGGTCCAATGAAGATTCTTGCCGCATCTCTAGACTCACCTGGCCAAACATTGATGGCAACAAAACCAGAAAGTTGCTTACACTAAATCGCAAATCCCTATCGACCACAGTGTCTATCCTAACGGGACATTGCCTTATGGGTAGTCATGCCGAAAGATTGTGTGCCCCTTTCAATGATTTTTGCCAAGAAGAGGAGGAAACCGTTGTGCATTTTATGTGTCAATGCCCCTCCCTGTCCAGAAGAAGATTAAGGACCCTATTTCTGACCGACCTTACCGACCTCTCGAACCGATGTCCTAGGGACATAGCAAGGTTTATTGAGCTTTCAGGCTGGTTCAGCAACAATATGGTTACAGTTGAATAGTCGTGCCTGTTCTTCTTCAGAGCTGACCGTGTGCTGACCACGAATGCTCATATACAGAGTTATAAGAGCATCCCTGGTCAGCTCTCGACCAGCGTTACCTGTGGCATCACAAAGGGCCTTTTTGTGCCTAAGTGCGTCTGGGCTCCTCCAAGACAGGCAACCACCTCAACCTAACCTAACCTACAAAGGCGCAAATCAAAAATTGTAAAATTGATCAATTTTGAAGAAAAAACTTAAAAATGTAAATATTGATTTTTGAAATTTTTTTTCGGAAATTGAAAGAGCATGCAAAAAATATTATAACAGTTAAAAAACATATGGATTAGTGATGTCGTCTTTTAGTAATTTGCTTGGAAAGCTGAAACTATTTGTTGCTATAACTTCAAAACCTTTCAATATTTTGGGTATAGGCTATTTTTCAATGTATGAGAGGCTCATATCTACCTCTGTGTGAAATATGGTCCAAATCCAATAAACCGTTTTTTTTTTAATTAAGTTAAACATTTTTTTACAATTTTTTCCAATTTTGGTTTAGATTATCTATATCTTAAAAAAATCTGAGGAGGCTCAAACTTAAATAATAAAAAATAGCTCAATCCTTAATTTTCAGTAGAAACTGTTGACAGAACTAAATTAAAAGAAGTATAAGTATTTTTTCCAATTTTAGTAATTTATTTGAAGAAGCTCAGGTCTTTGTTTCTCGCCTTGCCACTTTATAACTAGCTAAGTAGGGGCATCACTTAAATGCCATTAAGGAATGCGTAGTGGTCACAGCAGGTTATGGCTGTTATATAGTCCGTTTTATGAGCTCGTTGGGTGCACAGCTGTAGCCTCCTTTTTAAAGCAACTTTAAGCAAAGTAACGCAAGAGCCCCCCCCTCAGTATACCAATTGTAATTGCTATGCCCATCATTACAATCGCCTGCCGCCTTCCGCCTGCCACTTGACATGACCAGGCATTTGGGGGCGAGGGCTTGAAGCCAACCCACAAGTCAACTACGCCCAACGCCCAAGTGCGTCGTGTTCGGGAAGGAGGCACTCGTAATTATTTACTTGAGCTGTAAAACTGTAGTTAAGGCAAGTCAACTTGAAAGCATTTTGAGAAAGTTTAATGCTTAAATTATGAGCTCCTTGCCAAAGTAGCAGCGTCGTCACACCATAGCAGCATTTGTACTTACCCAACACTCAGACTGCCGAAACTTGTCGCTGCCAACTCGTCGCGTTGAAAGCGAAAGAGTTGACAGTTACACTTTTGTGTTGAAAATGAGACAGTAATTGCCAAAATGTGCATGACTAAAACGTGGGCACTTGGGTCCTGGACAGGGTCACTCAGTCAGTCAGTCAGTCAGTCAAGCTGTCAGTTAGTCAGTCAAGTTTTTTGGGCGATAAGTCGTTGCATTAACCAAAATGAAAAAACTTTTTCGGTAGCCCAAAATGGCTGGGACGACGCCAAGCTATGGGAAGCCCATAAATGTCACTTTGTAGCGCACACTTTTGTGTGCGACGACTACTTAAATTAAAGCATAATTAAATTAATAATCCCATTTGAACTGAGCCCAAGCCAAAACCCAGCCAAGCCCAACCAAAGTCGAAGTCAGGCACGCAGCTCAGCTACACGTAATGCCAACCAAGCAAGCAAGGAGGTGCCTCCTGCGCTCGTGCTCCTTAGAAACAGCAGTAGCTACCCAACGGACGCTGCTGCACCAAGTTCTCAGCTGTTGGCGTCTGTGGCACACTATAAACGTGTGTGTGTGCGTGTGTTGCAACGGAAGTTACAAAATATGAAAATGACTGCGCAAGCGGAAGTGCAGTTGTGGCGTGCCACATGTGTGCCAAGCAAAATACATTACAAGGCATGCACGAGGGTTGGCCAAGACGTAACGGGCAGAAGAAGCTTTGGCAGGAAAGATATATAAATTTAAGAAAATTGTGAAAGTGGAAACATCTCTATATATAAATACGTCAACAAAAAAATTAGTGTGGTACCGATTGTGTTCGTATGCGTGAACGTAACGATGTGGAACTTAGACCATGTGATAGCCACACCTCATACGTTGTGCACAATGTAAGTTTCTCGTGTCAAAAAAAAAAAAAAAAAAAAAAATCAACCAAAAGAACAAAGCATATTTTTTTCTTATTTCAATTTATTTTTTTCTACACAAATTTAACTTAAACGATAAGAACATATGCGAAAAAAGAAAAACTTTGCTCTCACAAATGTCACTGTTTTTTTTTTGCGTTGCATCCAATTGGTCACACAATACGTCGATAAACTGCATTACCAACGTATTATTTTCAAAAAATACGTATTTGAAAATTGAAGTATAAGAAACACATTTTCTGCTTCTTTTTTCACATATGTTCTTATCGTTTAAATTGAATTTGTGTAGAAAAAAATAAAATGAAATAAGAAAAATATATGCTTTGTTCTTTTGGTCGATTTTTTGAAATCGGTTTTTTTTTAAGCGACACAACGCTGAACATTTTGGGCTAATAAAAATTTGGATTGCAATACGAGAAAGTCAAACATTGCTTAATTTTCCCAAGAAATGCGTAATTTTTCTCAAACGAAGCGAAAAAATTTCAAAATATGCATTAAACGCCCTCTGGCGGCACTCATAAGTAAAAATAAACATAAAAAATGAAATCCTTGACCCCCAAAACCCCCCATGTACACCTAAAAAGTTGACTAGTTTTGGTTTAAAAATCCAAATGTTGAATTAAAATATTAAATTTTTTCATTATAGGGAACAAACCTATTTTTAAAAATCTACAGGATCGAAATTCAAGATAGACCTATGGTTTCTTCGGCAAAGTTGCTTAGAATTGTTCGTAGAATACTCCAAGGGGGCGCCGCGATCGACTTTTTCGGCTCCATACAAATTGAACCTAATACATGTATTATGGATATAAAGAAATGTGCAGGGGATAGTATGATCTGGATGATCTAAATTGAATAAAGAAGACCCTACGGGCGGAGCCCCTAGTCTGCATAGAATTTTCTGGTATAAATTTAAAGTTTTGTAGTGCGACCCTGAGGATCTTAAAGGGAGACCCCTTCTAGCCCAAGAGCTTCTCAGCCATTAACAAACCTAATTAGTTGGGATGGTTCTATATGGCTGACATTGAGAAACGAGGGACTTCCTTCTTCCGACTAGGTCGTCTCTTACAGAACCTACTAGTTTGAGAATTCGTTATGCTCAGCTGTAATCCCTAAGTAACCCAATCAGCATGCTAGTTGAGTACCTAGGAGTACCTTGGCCTGTCTTAAGCCAGTC
The DNA here is from genome assembly GCA_949987675.1 of Chymomyza fuscimana. Taxonomy (NCBI): domain Eukaryota; kingdom Metazoa; phylum Arthropoda; class Insecta; order Diptera; family Drosophilidae; genus Chymomyza; species Chymomyza fuscimana. The sequence continues at coordinate 37,022,028 of OX465088.1, read as the reverse complement.
GCGCTTATCCAGTCAGTGCTCCATTTGGATCTCTGCTATATCAACATTTAAGCAACCGCAAAGCTCTGTAGTTCAACATATTGTCACAAAGTGCCTTCGAATCTATTAACCCGCCCTCTTAAATGCGCACATGTGTGCAGCTTAGTCCGCATTGTCTTGCTACTTCTGTTAGGGGCACAGACGGAGTCCTGCCGAGGCACCATTTGTGTTAAATGCGCACAAAAGACGACTACAATGATGTCGACTATGACGACGACGACGATGATGATGATGGTGACGCGTCGACTGCTGGCTATGAAGCTTTTGGCCTTTAACCCACTGTAGCCTAGGTGGGCTTGTGTTTTACTTAAATGCAAAACGCCTAGTTGGAAGTCATGCCGTGCTGGCATAGTTCCATCGTAGTTGTTGGCTGTGATTGACTTTGACTAAACAGTTTAATGTCCGTGCCACACCTAGCCCGTATTGTCAACGGTTAGACCTCCTTAAAATGGCCATAATATGTGAATATATGTGTTATGTATTTTACTTCTTTACTTTTATTACTCTCTACAGAATTTTTAATTTTCATAAGAGTTATGTGGTGCACACGGTGAAGCCAAAGAGTGATTAAGGGGTGTGGAATACCAAGAGTTGCGCACTGATGTATGCTAGCTTAATTTTTATTACTTCGCACAGATACAAATTCCTGTATGAGAGTGTCTGTGTGTGTGGAATGAGCCAACTCGTTTGTCTGTCAACTTAGACAGAAAGAAGTGGTTGGGTTATGTTAATGTTGGAGGAAACAAAAAAAATTTAATATATTAAAATTACAAAAAATTTTTAATGAAAACTGAGTAAATAAATTTTAATGATTTTTTTGTTTTTATTATAGTCTTACAAAAAGTTAATTTATTTTGAACTGATGTTTAGAAGAAGCTGGATTTTAGAAACCTTAGCTTAAGTTATATTTCTCGGTTTTTTGTTTTCTCTGCCAATTTATCTTTAAGTTTTGAAACTTTTTTTGTTTGGGGTCTACGCAGTTCGAAATATTTCGCACGGAATGACAAAACTTCATATAAAAAAAAAAGTCCCAAATGTACTTCAATACAATGCTCATTTGTTCTTTGTTCTAGTTATAATAATATCAATTATAATTGATTGCTAACATGATTTATAGATTCTACAACTTAGATACGCTATCTAGCGACAACAGCTTACTTGCGCCATCTAGCGCCTTATAATTTATTATTGTAAGTTGCTAAGAAGGTTTATGGATTCTATCTCCTTAACCCCAACTTGGCGAAGCTATTTAGTTATAAAAAGTTTACTTTTATGTTTTGTTATATTTATATGCAAAAATTTAGTTGCGCCGTCTATACTAAACAGCAAAATAAATGAAAATGGGAACGACAAATTATTATCAATTATGTTTAAAAGTTATTTCTATAAGATTATAGTATTATTGTCATTTATTTAAGATTTAAAAAATGATACTTGATCTTCCATGCTTTTAACCTACTTTTCATCCTCATGAAAAAACAGATATTTGCATGATTGATAAACAAATAAAGGGTCATCAATCTAGAGTTTTTTTTTCAATAAGGTTTTTTTGACAAACCACTGTCAAGTTGCCAAGTTTATTCAGTTTTCATTGCTATTTCATCAGTCAGACCGTATCCGTCAATGGCGATCGTTATCGCACCATGATAACGAATTATTTCCTACCTGAAATTAAAGCCCGAGATCTCGACAACATATGGTTTCAACAATTCGGTGTACAATTAATTTCACGCTCCGGACCGGTGAATTGGTCACCAAGATCGTGTGATATCACACCGTTAGACTTTTTGATTTGAGGCTACGTGAAGTCTAAAGTGTTTGTGGATAATCCAGCTTCGATTGAAGCATTAGAGGCCAACATTACCCGTGTTATTCGCAAGATACCGCCGATTATGCTCGAACGCGTCATCAAAAATTGGAACCTCCGCATGGACTAGCTACGGCGCAGTTGCGGCCAACATTTAAAAGGGATTATCTTTAAAAAGTGAATGGTAAAAATGGTTCTTTCTATTGATAATAAAGATTTTCCGATTTATTTGAAATTTTTGTGTTTTTTTGCATTTAAAAAAAAAAACCTCAAGATTGATGACCCTTTATATTAAATATTTAAAGCACGAATCAATAAAAAATAATTAATGACAATGTAAATGTGAAAACAAATATGCAACAACTTAATTGCGCCATCTAGCTACAACAACTTGCTAACGCCATCTAGCGTCCACACTAAATAGAAAAACAAATGATGGCGTTGACTAAGCTGACGCAGACGTCAAATAAATTTTTTTTTGTAAAATACAAAGTTGTACAGACTAGAAAAAAATAACGAATTTCATGAATAAACTGCGCCATCTAGCGACAACAACTTGCTATCGCCATCTAGCGTTCACAATAAACAGAAGCACGAATGATGGGTCCGACGAAGATGACGACGAGGCTTTTTTTTTTATAAAATGCAAAGATCTGCAGACAAGAAAAAATTAACAAATTTCTTGAGTTTGCTGTTAGTTGTAATATAAAAAGATATCGTAAAGTTTGCACAACGTAAGCTGAAGAAATTGTAACCTCTCTTTTTTCAATTATTTATTGGAGAATTGTTATTATTATTGGAATTGAAAAACAATAAAACCAGTTACAATGAAAAATTAATGCTCTTTTACTAAAGACAAACTTCGTATAACACGATATGCTCAAAGCACATCCTTAAGTAATAATTATTTCGCATTTTTATTGCCTACAGTTTGATACATTTAACTCAAAACCTATTAAGCTACACTTCCCCATAAATAAACAATTCTACTTCATTCAAGTCATTCTAGTTTGTTTCGACTATAAAAACTGTCTTTATGAAGCTCAAATGCTTTAAAGAACTCAGACTAAATTCACTGGCAAAGCACTAAAATGACAAACCCTTAATAAGTTGCATATTTTATGTACACCTTTAGACTTAAATTCCTTTTGGAATTACCCTCCCAACTCAATTCTCACTCTCTTTACAGTTTTTCACTCCCACTCACTCTCTCTGAAACCAAACGCTGGCTATTAAGACAATTGCCCAAGCCAATTTCTGATAAGCCTCTTTTGCTTAAAAGCCAAATTATGGCATTTGAAATTTTTCGCAATACCTTTCCCGCACATTTATGAAGTAATTTCCCCAGATGCTGTGTGAACCCTTCTAAAAAAGAAGCAAAAAAAAAAAAACATTACATTTTCTTTAGCCCCTTTTCCGGTTTTCCGTTTTCAGTTTATTGAACAAAACCCAGAGGGACTATTTGGCGCGCTGGCGAATAAAAATAAAGGTATAATGCTCAATATTATTGTCGGTCCGGCCTACGTTTGAATGTGGACAAAATTAACTATCAACGAGGAGCCAACAAGTAGTAGCTGTAGTGACTTGGCTCTGGGGTCTACCAAGTTACCCCGAAGTAATTTTAAATAAAATATTTATAAACGTATTTGTGCGATGATGTGTGTCCGTTTTGTATTTGGCTTGTTGTCATTTGTACGCATGCAATAAGGATAATAATCACTTTAATGAGGCTTAAGACAAATGAGGCATGGCCAAGGATTATAACTGCTTCATTGCAGCGCAGCAAGCAGCCTTGTGCTTGGCGCGTGGGCGTGGTACACAATATGCCTGCAGCCATTTTTATTAAAATAATAAAGTTCTAATTTAATTATACACCCAAAACCAAAGACGAAAAAAAAAGGCACGTAAAGATAGAAATATGAAGTACGAGGTACTTTTCATTTGATAACTCACGCAGCACTGCCCAATCCACAAGTATGCCCAAAAAAACCCCCCCCAACCAGCCAAAGCCTTGCCTTAATTAGCAGACGGCCGTATAACCGAAAAATCAACGCGCCCTGAGGCAACACGCGGGTTTGGATGATGCTCAACTTCGGTTCGGGCTTGGGTTTTCCGCTGCAGAGGCGGACGACCCTACCCTGCGCCGCTTGGCTGGTTGGCTGGCACAATAAAGGACCATAAAGTGCTAATTGAATAAAACGGCACATGACTTGCATAACTTATTATAAAAATTATATAAGTATATAGCAGAGAGCATGTAACAAAATTTTTGCCAGCTTGCTTGCGTCATTGCTATGCAGAGAGACCAGCGCAGAGATAGCCAACCAAAAGTAACCCCTTCTTTTTATGGAACTCCAACGCGCCTGAAGCTAAAATTCATTTTCATAAATTTAAAACGCACTTTAAGCAACCAGACGCTTAGAGACGTTTAGGGCGCCCAAAAGGATATTTAGCTGGCGGAAATATTTTTACGTTTCGTTTAACGTACCAAAGATGGCCAGAACAGCCGTGTAGACACTACCTTTCAATGTTGGCCATCATCCCCAATACAACAACGCTGCGTCCAAGTTTTGGGCTAACAAAAAGTTGCTTGGTCCCACGTAAAACTAATTTAACCCGCAGCGTTGTTGGAACGACTGACTACTTTTGGACACGGAGCCATGTTGCGCCGAATTAGTCCAGTACGCGTTTCAAGTGCAAAAAATTGTTAGAGCCAAACACACACATACACACATATTCATATATATATACCACCATCTCCAACACACTCATACAGCTGCAGAACACATAGTAAAAAGTGATTTTACCTTGGGGAAATTTTTGTAACAGTTTTTAATTTGTTAGGCGCTACAAGGCTAAAATAAACTGCTACAATGGGGTACATGCATTTGAAAAGTGCTTTGGTAACCAAAATTGGTTAAGCATTTGAAGGTGACGTAGGGAATTTTATATTTTTTTATAAAATTATTAAGTGCGCTCTGGTAGAGAAAAGAGCGGTTTGTTTTTGGAGTATGGTTGCCAGCTCAATATATTAATCAAGTTGATTTAAAATCTCAATAGATGCTCTGCAAGAATACGGTGCGCAGCGAAGAGCTCCCAAGAATCTAAACACGATTATGCGTTGGATATGCATAAAGGATTGTCTTCTCGTATAGAAATCTTTTAAAAGTCAATATTCACGACCATAAAATTGACTACATCCTGAATTGTCTGTTTTCTTAATATGGTATGATAATGAAGGTGACGCTTTAAAAGCATAGAGCATAGAGAACAAACGCCAACCCGTTAACGCGATGGAATAGTGAAGTCTGATGTAAGACAGCAGAGTACAACATTTACTGCAGCATTATGTGGAGAGGCGCCTATTAGTTTTATATGGAGCACTAGGCAGCTAGATCTTCAGGTTCACTCTAATAAAATGAGAGAAACTATTTGCATTAGGGTACCATTAATAAAATCCCCGATTGAGGACAAGGACAGTGTGAGGAAACTTGCGTTGTACTCTAAATTCGATATATAACCGTGGACCAGCCTATGTCATAAAAAAAATACTAATTATAATAAATTGATCAAGTTGTCATCGATGGAAAGTACACATCTAGTATGTTTATTTGGATTCCAAATCAACATCAACCCTGACAACCAACTTGTGGGAGCAATGGACATCATCGGTCGTACCATGCGAAACAGTGTAGCCTCTGAGGCTTTGAAAAGAGAATCTGCTAGGAAGGGTTTGAGGTGAACTCATAAGGAATCATGAATCCTGAGGAAGTATTGAAAATTTATGCTTATATAGAGAAATATCCGTTGGTCAGGTAGTTAAACTTTTGAAGTTGTCAAGGACTTGTCGAATATTGGAAGAAATTAAAGGAATTTTCGATTGATCACGTTTACCGGTAGATACCTATACAAGTCGCGTATCCCCCCGAACTTTACGATCTTCATGTTGAAATTGACATAATCAACGTCTCTTTTAGATAAAAAAGGTGTTCAGTACCGCTACTAAAGGAATTCGGCGGAAAGTACTTTGCCGTCATTGGAAGGACCAGCTGGCGGATGTACCAGCTACTCTTTGTTGCCAAGGAGGAATGAGGAATGGACAATGGAGTTATTATCTAAATAGAATTTTCGATATGTACTCAACTTCCGGAAATTTTAACTGAAAGGTTTCATGAACACGGTTTCGGTCTATGAAATCTTTATAATCGCTTTCGCATTTCTACACGATAAACTACGCGTTACGTCACCTTTTTTATTCTAGTATCGATGCCCTAAACTCGCTTTATGATCTTTACGCCAACGTTGATATAAGCAGTACTTCGGGAGAAAGGTTTAGGAATAAAGGAATTCAGTACGACCACTAAGGAAATACTGCGAAGAGGGACTGTGCAATCCTTAGATGGACTAGGTACAGGTAGACATTGATATAATCAGGATTCGGAATAAAGGTTCAGGAAAAAATGGGTTCAGTGCGACTACTAAGGAAATACAGCGAAGAGGAACTGTGCCACCCTTGGATGGACCAGGTTGAAGTAGACATTGATGTAATCAGGGCTTCGGGACATAGGCTTAGGAAAAAAGGGTGTTCAGTACGGCTACTAAGGGAATACAGCGAAAAGAGACTGTGCAATCCTTAGATGAACCAGGTAGAGGTAGACATTGATATAAACAGGCCTTTGGGACAAAGGTTTAGGAAGAAAGTGGTTCATTACAGCTACTAAGGGAATACAGCGAAGAGGTACTGTGCCACCCTTGGATGTACCAGGAAGAGGTACTAGCGGATAAGGCTACGGCGCTTGAAGAGACGTCCTATCTGCTAGCTTTATACTTTCAAATAAACGATACCCACTATCTGGGAATTTGAATTGAAGTGTTCATTGGGTATGGCTCCGACTGCACCTAGAACCGATCTACAATATTCATCACGTTATCTCTAAAAATGTAATCCTATGTATAATTGCTCTCGGATATACATCGTATACAAAGAATATAACGCCCTTCGTCGCCCAAGGAATAAGTTTTGTATAAGGTATCGATGCACTAGTACCCACTCAAAGCATTTTATAAGCTTAACTTTTATAGTTGCCCACCGTTCATTACAAACTTGTGCTAAGAGTGCCCCAGGGCACAATTCATGAGTGAAGTATAAGCTGTCTCGTATGCTGCACTGCCTCCAGACATAATTGACCAGCTGAAATGGTTAGTGTTTTGTGAAATTCGCTAATAGAATATGTATAAAATCCAAAATTTGGCCAACATTGCTGTATACTATATGTTCACCAGGCGTTAGGCAGTTTATAAGTTTTTTTGTTTTTTTTTTCCTTAAGTCCTGGCTTTCAGTTTGTGTGTGTTTTGGCTCACTTAAGGGCCTTTGGCAGTTTAGCCAGCCCTGGTCTCAATTATTTAGCTGGGTGTCGTTAAGCCGTAGCCATTTCATTAGCATTGTGGCCGGACATCTGGTTTGGGTACGCGATTTTTAATATGCTCAACACGTTTCAATTGTTAAAACTACCGCCTGCTGTTGTTTCCGTTGGCCTTGTCGCGAGCTTTTTGGTTTTTGGCCATGTCACCAATGCGCAGTGGTCGAAATGGTAAGTTTAGGTGGTAAAAATTGATTAACTAACTAAATAATTGGCAAATTTGTAATATGATTTTTTTTAAGTTATCAAAAAAAATATTTTTTTTTAAAATAACTTTTTTGTTTTGCTGCACCTTGAATCTGGAGCTAAGGCTGAAGTCCTTCGAACTATAAGTAAATAAGCTTACTACTTCGTAATAAATGTCTTCTGACGTCACCAGAAGTGACTTTCGAGATATCTCGTCAAAGCAAACTTCATATGAAGGTTTCTAAATGAGGTCTCAGATCTGGGGTCTTCTCAGATGAAGTGTCCCGACTAGGAGTTCTATAAGATAAAACCTCAGCCTCTTATTATTTTCTTCTGGGTAAGGGAAGATTAGCGAGATGTCTCGTCAACTGAAATCCCATAAAAATATGAGGTCCTTCACAAACATTTTCTTTTCCCGCAAATGAAGTGCTTCGCCTAGGTGTACTTGATGTACTTACCTGTTCTGGGTCGACTTTATTCTGCTTTCTAACTATTGTCTTCTGAGTAAAGGAAAATAAGTCAAAGAAAGTACCAGCTTGTTCTTGGAGCATATTTTATCATGTCGATGAAACTCATAAAAATATTTTATTTGTTTAATATATTTTTTTAAACCAAAATTAAGGCAGAAAAACAAGTTATTCGAGGTCAGAAAATTCACACCCAAAGTGCGAGAGTGGGTGTGCTAGAAAAAATAAAGTAAAGGATCTGAGCTCGACAGAAGTACCATAATAAAATCTTTCTTCTTCTCTTGTTTTAGCTCTGGTACAGAATAAATGAAAGGAAAGGAGGTGGACAGAACTATGTCAATAAGATCTTTCTGTTCCTCCAAAATTTGTTGTGGCTGAGGTACAAAGAATAAATATAAGTATCTGAGGTCGACAGAGGTACGTTAATGAGATCATTCTTTTCCTCTAAAATTTGTTTTTGTTTTGAAGGCGCAGAGGCATTGGTTATGGGTCAGCCTGCTGCAAATATTCTTGGAGTGTTTGAGAGGCAAGTATTCCGTAAGATCTATGGCGATAACCACACGAGGAACTTAAGCACGCCATTGATATAGTGAAGCTCATAAAAATTCGGCTTTGTTAGAGAAGAAGCAGCAGCGGAAAAAGTGACTCGGAGAATGGGTAAGCCGGTCCTTCGTTGGAAAGTGAGGGTAGTGCTGTACTTGGTATCATGTAGGAGAGAAAGCTGCTTTACGTATGCAGAGGAGGATCTTTGTCATGCCGACATCGCATAACAAGTTGCTGTGACCAGAGCGTAGAAGTTAAGATCTCACAGAGCCATATATTGTGTTAAGGCGCTCACGGGTGTTCAAGCATTGAAGCTAAAATTCTCAGAAATATATTTGTGCACAGTGGATTATCAGGAACGGAAAAGCAGAGAAAATTTGCCGCGGCCTTGCCTTACAAATTTATATTTTTTAATAGCTAAAAACGCTAGTTGCACCACAGTGCAATGGCTGCTTGTTGGTTGCATCAAGGCCTGTCACTGGCACTTGCAATTGAAACGAGATAGTTGTTACCAACACTACGCGGTTCTCCATAACCCCTGATGCACTCCCGCTACCCCAAACGATAATGCGGCAAATATAATCATTGTTATAACGTTTGGTAGTTGGGATGGGGTGCTGTTTGGAACAAATGTCAGTCACTGACTGCCTGTCGCCTGGCGGCGGGGGGTATTGTCGCCCGCCATTGATGTCATTTTAAAAGGTACTCGCACTCTTTAATGCATATTAATGTCAATATTAATGTCAATATTTGCGTTTCTAATGACCGGTACCACTGCGGGTGGTACAGTTGTGCTAACCCGCTGCTATTGCTGTTGACGGCTTTGTTAGACTGAGCCTGGCGTTTGATGCGTGTCAGCGCTAACGATGTTAGCGTGGTCCGACGTGGTCTGACAGCAACTAGAAGAGGACACCCATGGCGGCGGGCATCATGTCAACACGACATGACATTGAACATATAGTAAAATGTTGTCTAATGATATGCGCTGAAAAAAAATAAAACTGCAACAGAGTGCGGCAGACGCGTTGACGGCTTGATTAAAGGCCAGCTGATTTTGTTGACATTTGCAAAGTTTTGGCGGCCAGTTGTAAGTTCTGCTAAAGAGCAGTCCAAAAGTGGTAGGGTACGGGGCTTATAGCCGAAAACTTTTGCCTAACAGCGAAAAGGTAGGCGGCAGGCAGCTGGGCAAAGAGCTTCCTTCACAGCATCTGGCAAAAGTCAAACGTTAACTAAGCGCCCAAAAACTTCTAACACAAAATTCGCTCAAGCGTAAGTAAACTCCTAAGAAATTCAAATGAGCGTAAGCGAAAAACACAAAAAATATGCCAAAAAAAAATAAAGCAACAGAAAGGAGCAAAATGAGGGAGCTGAGAGACTAGAATTTTAATAAATGAAGTCGTTTTTCATGTCAGCACGGCAGGTGAGTAGAGTTCACCTTTTTTTTGGGGGTGATTTTTCTTTTTTGGGTTGAGGGTGTTCCTTTTTAGCTATGACTTGTTTTATAGCTGTCAGATAGCTTATAAGTGTGGCCCCAACTGCCGCAGTGATGTCTATCAACTGGAGACATAAAATAGTTCAGCATAAAACTATACAACTTAAATGGAAACTTTTTCAAGTAGTTAGTTCTTCTAACTTAAACTACGAAGGGGGCAGTTTGTTTTTCTCAATGGTATTATCAATGTTTTTTTTTACAATTTCAGTTCATATTTTTTTTTAAATTTTTATGCTATTAAAGACTTGAAACTAAAAGCGAGCGACTGTCGCCATTAGAGCAAACACAAAAGGAATAGTTTTCGTCGACGCAGAAGTTGTTTCAAAGATGGGATTCAAGCAAAGCAGTGCACTGCTCGCCAGTCGTTACAAGTCTTTTTGGAGCTTTGTTCGCATTATATGCTGCTTTACGCTCCATAGCTGCATACTACGCTAAAATTTCCTTAAAATACTTTAGATAAAAATAGATCAAAAACTTTGGAAATAATTTTCTACAAGACGTTATTAACGGATTTTTCATTTGTGGCTACTCCGCAGAAGGTGATGCGTCACCTTTACTTGCACTGCTTAGGTGAGACCCTTCAACTACTTCATGTCTTCTGCGGGCTATGAAGTTTTAGCAGCGTGCACATTTCTTTGTATTAAACACTCTCAAGTTACGCATACGCCCCATGACATTTCGAATATTCTATCGCCTCTAGAATCATCTTACTTCGAAATTATAATTAAAGCTTTTACTGCTTGTCTTCTACAAATATTAAGTCTCCTACCTTTAAAACTGTTCCCAATCTACGTCATTCTGGATTTGTTTTTGATACTTTTTTTATATAAAATGTCGGGAATGTAAAGTTTTTTTTTTCCCCTTATCATTAAATGAGTAAGAAATATAATGTTTTTGCATTTTTCTAGAATACATACTCTTGAGATAGTTTCATAAAAATTTCATGGAGATCTGAGCATGAAAACTCATATAATGGCAATTCCCGGGGCTCCATCTCCAAACGCGTGTCATCGGCTTTATTACTTAAAACGCAAATATCTCGAAAAGATTCTCAAGGACATGTCAATTTAATTTCCTGGAATCAACTTCATAACTTCAAAATATTGTTTGTGAACAAATGAAATTTCATTTGGAACAAAACTATATTTGGCGCTAAAAAAAACTGTTATCTAAGAACTCAAAAAATTAATTTTTTCAGAAAAATCACTTGCGAAAATATTATCTTTCGTATTTCGATTACAAACAGCATCAGGATATATGTAAAATAAAGATTGTATTTGTCGATTTGAGATGAAGCATTCTCCATAAATCATGCTCATATTATCATATTAGTAATTTGTTTTGAAAAAATTCAATAATTCAGATTTTGTGTGTCCGAATGACCTGATCGCGAACAAATGATGTATAAGATAATTAATTCAATTTTTATTAGGGGCCTTAGGCAGGTGCGGATTCAGGTTTTGGGGAACCGGGTCAGGAACTTGATATCAGGGTTGGAAATCCATGAATATATATATTGTATAAAAAATGATTTTATGCATTTATTAAACTTTTGACTAAGGTTGTTAACCAGGGGCGGATTTAGGTTTTGGGTCCGTATCAAATTTAGGGAACCGAGTCAGTAGGTTGATATCGGGGTTAGAAATCCATGAATATATATATAAAAAATGATTCGATGCATTTATAAATTTTTTTATTAAGTTTGTTAACCAGGGGCGGATTCAGGTTTTGAGGGTCTGAATCAAAATGATTTAATTTGTGAACAAATGGTATACAAATGCATTAATTATATTTTTGATTAGGTGGGTCAGCCAGGGGCGGATTGAAATTAGGGGTCCTGGTTAAAGTACTCGATGTGTGGCTCGAAAAAACTGAATTTCATAAAAATTTCGAACATTTCATTACCGTAACTTTTTATTTCAGTCAGGAATCACACTGCGAATAATATTTTGAAAAGCATTCATTTAATTTTTGTCTAGGCGTATGAGCCAGGTGCGGATTCATGTATCGGTGCACTGCTTAAGGTACTGGATGTCTGGGCCAAAATCCCTGAATTTCATAAATATTTTGAATATGCATTTACAGATATGTTTTTAATTAAGTCACAATCAATACGAATATAATTTTGAGCCCCAAACTTTTTTTCTGGAACCGCTTCTCGAGTTAAATATGAAGCATTTGTATGAAACTTTATAACTTTGTCATGACTACACGGGAAAATGTTTTAAATTTCGCGAAACTTCAACTATTACATAGTTTTTAACAAAATAAAATAAATTTTTTAAAAATTAAAAAAATTTTGAGTGCATATAGAAATTTATTTGTTATATTATATATATAAAAGCAGGCGCGGATTCAGGCATGGGTGCCCTAATGATTTGAGTCGTGAACAAACTTTACGCAAATGCATGAATTATACTTATTTACAGGGTGCGTGAATCAGGGGCGGATTTAGATATTGCGGGTATGGCTGAAAGTATCCGGTGCTCGAGTCTCTGAACTTGATAAAAATTTGTAATATGTCCGTACTGTCGTGGTTTTAATTCAGTTGAAGGATCTCACAATGCAATTGAAATTTCGTGCACCGAATTTTTTTTGGTATACGCTTCGGGTGTTACCAAAAAACAATCTTAAGAAACTTTATAACTTTAACATTACTACAGCCGCAACTTTTCGTAACTTTCGAATACTTCTAAAACTATCACAAATTGCATAATCTAATAAAACCAAATTTTCCACTTAAACGCATATAAGTAGTATTAGTAGAAAACCAATTTTTATTTTATCCCAAAGCCCATAGAACTGCAGATTATTTTTCATTTAAGCCCCAAAGCCATTTATCAACTCCTTAATCTATTTTCATAAAAATCATTTCATTTTACTTACCGTCTTTAAGAGAATAGCGTGGATTGCTCATATCCACTTTTGTTTGATTCTTAATCCAGTAGATATTGGGTGTTGGATTGCCAATGGCTTTGCATTGCATGAGCACCGTATGTCCCACTTCAATGACGCGTGTGCCAGGACCTTGTGTTATAACTGGAAAGCCCGTGGGTGCTTTATCGCCTGCAAAGAACAAAATGAAAAAAAAATATATCCAGTGAATAAAAGAAAAGTTGCAAAAAGGTTTAAACATTATGTAAGTATAAGAGAGAGAGAAAAAAAAATGCTTATAGTTATATAGTGTGGGCCGGTTTGGAAAACAATATGGCGTTATGGCACAAACCCATACATCCACGCCAACACACACATGCACAGTGCAAAGTATTGTTTTACATGACGCTTTTATAAACGGAAGTTGCCGTTTTAAAAGCCCCCGCCGTCAGTTGCCTTTTGTTGTTGCTTTCTACGCCATTTTGTAAGTTTAACAATGGCGCTCACGCACACACATACATACATACACAAACACATAACCCGTACATATGTGTGTATGGGGTCAGCGTTTTCTTTCTTTATGCCATGTGACATTTCTTTTGTGCACTGCATTGCTGCAAACAATTTTTGGCTTTTGTGTGGCAGCTTTAAATAGATTCAAATACATACTTACTGTATGCCATACATACATGCATACACATTTAATTGTCTATGTATTTGTGTAAAGCGGCTTTTGCTGCAAGCCTTTATTAAAGCATTCAACGAGAGTCAAGGCAAGTGGCTTGACTGCGGATTGGCCTGAGTGGCTTGACTGTCGGACGAACGGACGAACGGACGAACGGACGGACTGACGGACGTACCGACTCAGTTTCAGCTGCATCTTTCAAATGAACAAAGCTCATTTACATTTTCCAATTAAATCCGCTCGGCAGCCAACCTAACCAACCAAAGAACCAACCTACAAAAATTGCAGCTGCCACACTGTGCCATGTCTGCCGGATGTTGTTGTTGTTGTTGTTGCTCGCTAAAACATTTAACAGCAGCAAAAATCTACAATAAACGAAGCTTGGAGTTAGCTCTCGTTGCCATCCCCTTTATCTCTTACTCATTGTAATAGAAGTACAGTGGAACCTCTATTTACATTTTTTTTATGCTGCAAACAGTTGGCGGAAAGTCATAAAACCATGACCCAGTTGTCTTTGAAACAAATTTAGAATTTTATAACATTTAGCTAAACAGCTGGGCAAACAATTAGTCGTAGGAGCTTGCTTAAAAAATAAAGCCATCAACTTTTAACTCTTTTATGTTCCAGCTTAAACTTTTTTGGTTCTTCTTTGAAAGAGCTCTGTAAATTTATATGATTGAAATTTATTTAGTGGAGGGTGCAAGTAGCTTTTCTCAAAAAGAAAAGTCGTAAGTTGAGCTAGCTGAAGATGATGCAATGATCTTCCGCCCCAGCTCACTTGAAACAAATATATTAAACGAATTTAGTAAATAAATCAAGATTTGCTAAAATGTTGTTAATCTTCAATAACAGAGAAGATTCAATAATTGTAAAAGCAAAAAAAATAATAAATAAAAATATTCTTAGCCTCAATCTTGAGCGAAATGTAGGAATATTAAGTCTTCTATTTTTCGGAAACCTATAACGCAATTTTAAAAAGATTCACAATAATGAAATTCTTTAAAAGAATTAGGATTTTTTTTTATTTTAAAAAGATTCATATTACTGGAATTCTTCAAAAAATTAACGAAATTTTAAAAAGATTCATATTAATGGAATTCTTCATAAAATTAACAATATTTTTAAATTTTAAAAAGATTCATAATAATGGAATTCTTCATAAAATTTGCGATATTTTGAATTTTATTTTATAATGAAACTAAATTCATGAATATAAATTTGAAGAACTTTTTGCATTTACAAATTTCAGTTAATTAAATATTTTTTTTTTTATAATTTTAAAAGCAAAAAAAAAACGAAAACTACGACGATTGCAATCAAATGAACTAAATTTTTTTATTTTTAAAAATTATGTAAGCAGTCTTCATAGTTTTGTATTGGTAATTTTTTTTTTTTTTGTATCATTAGTTGATAGACAACTAAATAAAAATACAAAAAAAGCTTGGAATCAGAAATTATAGAAACTTCGGAGCGCCTTATTCGTAACTTATAGATTTAAACACTTATTAAGATTCTATAGTCAGCCTATAATAACTAATTTAAGGAATTAGTCTGAAAAAATTTTAAAGGATCAAAAACATTATTTTGAAAATTATTTAAAACAGTTAATTTTCGAACATTTTTTATTTGCCCTATTTTTCTTTTGGATTGTGAGTGAAAGATATTTTTAGAAAGGAAATTTCTCTTCGTATTTTAAATAAAAATGTAAATCGCATTTTGGTTAAAAATTTTGAATAGACATTATAAAAAATTTAATAATAGTTAATTTAAAATAAAATATAGTAAATTTGACTAATTTTTATCTTTTTTTTAGTAATTTTCTTTACAATTTTGATAACTAATCATATCGAATGCGCTTGAATAAAATAAATATACAAATTTTTTTATGACTTATTTAAAGCGCATTTATTTTTCAAAAATTGTGAAAAATTGGAAATTAATAAATGCATAGCGATTATAGCTATGAAAAAAAAATGTACGGCAAGTAATTTAAAATTTGATATCAACCGAAGAAATATGTAATGCAGTAAATACACTTTTTTTTAAAGGCCCATTCGCAGTTCGAAAAATTTCGCACGGAATGACAAAACTTCATATAAAAAAAAAACCCATTTGGGATATCCCATTTATGGGCCTTAAGACAAAAAGTGTTTTTTTTTGGATATCTCAATTTTTTCCAACTAAATTTCCGCTTTAGCAAAATCAAAAATAAACGCAGTCCAAAGACCCAATTCTTTTTCTAATATTTTAAAATTCATTACATAAACAAATAAAATCCAAATTAAAAATTTTGTTCTCCAAAAATCTCAAAATACGATTTTTAAAAAATTTTGTTGACCTCCTTTTCGTTCTTAGCCAAATGCCAAAAAAATGGGGATTCCCAACAACTCAAAATCTGTTTCGTAGAACTTTTCGATTTCATTTTCGTATATCGAAAATTGCATATAAAAAATGGCGGTTTCCCAGCATCTCAAAGTCCGTTCAATAAAAAAAAAAAATTGCTACCTTATTTTCGTTTTTAAATCCATATAGAATTTTATTCTTTTCGCCATACCTCAAAATCAGTTTCATAGAAAAATCGTTCGACCCCACTCATTTGGTTTTAGCAAAATACAAAACAAATCTAATCCAAAATAAATAATGTTTTTCTTTTTACATTATCTAAAATCTTAATCCATCTTAAAATCCGTTCAATAAATAAAAGTTTACCTTATTTTCGGCTTGACCTAAGCCCAAAATAAATTCAATACAATATTATATATTTTTCCTCCAATATTTTAAAATACATTTTATAGAAATTTTTCGGTTTCCTTTCCTTAAAAACAATTTGTTTAGCTCACTGTGAACTAACTTTATTGGATAAAGCTTGGGAAGACACTGTATTCCCGTGCCGCATCATCTTATCATTGAACTGCTCCCAAAGCGCGAACTCAACTCAAAGAGAGAGACTGCTAACAAATATATATTTATGTACAAAAAGTACTTACTTGTAGCTATCAAAAAGAGTACGAAAAAAATGATTTAAAATATAAGAGCTTGAATTAATCGAGTTTTTTAAGGTACAACTGTAGTATATACGTTTGTGTGTTTTCAGCGTGAAATTAAAATTTAACAGAGAGACAAAAAACGCGCAATGCATATGTATGCATTATTATATACACAGATACACACATATACAAACAAATGTTTGGTATGTATATAACCAACACATGCATATGCATAAATGCAAAACTGCAATAACAACAAAGACAACATTGATGTTGACATTTGACGTTGCCTTCGTAGTCAACATTGTTGTTGTTGTTTTGTTGTGTTTGTTGTTGCTTTGTTTGTAGTTGTCTGTCGCCTTTTGGCTGCTTAATTTTTGTTGTTGCTGTTGTTTTTGTTATTTCAGCCATTTTTAGCATTGCTCTTGTCGCAGCGTCATTTTGTTTTTTTTTTGGCTTTCGCCATTTTATTTTGTTTTTATTATTATGCCGCTGTCACTTCGTAGCGGGCAAGAGCGGCAGAGAGTGTGAGAGAGCGCGCTGTAGAGAGCATGCAGCAAACTGTGCCAAATTAACAAATAAAACTGCAACATTTTTATTAAACAATGCTCAACTCTGTGAATGCGGATAAAAACTGAGAATTTAGAGAGAGAAGAGCTTAGTCAGAATTACGCTCAAAATATTGCATTTGTTTATAATACTATGAACTAGCAATAAAACGATGATGGTAGATTTTGATTGAATGATAGATTGATAGAAGATTAAAGGATAAAAACGCGAAAAACAGTTGAAGAGTAAAGCAAACATGCATTTTGTATACACATTTGAAGTTGCTATCGAAATATTGTAAAGAATATTTCAATTTTTGTTAAACTTTAAATTTTGCTTATATTTCAAATTTTAGACCAAAAAAAAGTACATCTTCTATAATACGTTATAAGAACAGTTTTGCGAGAGGCCTTATTGACGTCGATCCCATAAAAAGTTTAAAAAAAATATCCTTCAGAGAACTTTCCCTTACTTTTCGCAGATGAAGTACCTTAATCTGGCATTCTACAAGGTAGGACCTTTGATGTCCGTTTATCTGGCCTTTACGTATCTATTTCTTTCTAGGTTCGGGAGTAAATGTAAAACTTACACATATTCTTAGCTTTTTTTCAAATTAAGTGAACTTATAAGTTTCTTCTGCTTAACTGACCACAATAGCCCGATATCGCGATAATAGCTTCACTACTCGGTAATTCCAAGGGCAGCAGGGTCCCTTCACCAGGTTCCTACAACATTCACATTGAAAGTCTTACTGGAGCTTGATCGAGCCAGAAGACTGACTTCATTAATATCGTCTTAGAGCTCAGTTTATGAACAAAAACAACATGTACTCGGTCCCGATTCTAACTACTATTTCGCAGAATACCATATACAATACATTAGGATTTGACAAATCTTATAGGATGAACTGCTTTCAGTTTTCTTTCAAGACTGCTATAAGTCCGGAGATCTCATTCCTACACTCTAGTTCTACTTTTTTTTGAATAAATCTCGAAAACGGTTCTTAAGAAAAAAAAAGGTTGTCATTTGCATGTTTCTCAAACCAAAATGACCCTAAAAAACACTTTTATACGAAGGTTCACTCGATAGCCCTTAAATTTGTAAACTAGTGTAATCTAGTATGGCAAGTGATGATGTATGACCATATTTGAATATTTAGGGTTCTTGATGTTGGCGGCCATGTTGTTTTGATGGCATCTATCTAACCTATAATTTACCTTTCAGTCATCGTTACTAA
This sequence comes from Chymomyza fuscimana, assembly GCA_949987675.1. Classification (NCBI taxonomy): domain Eukaryota; kingdom Metazoa; phylum Arthropoda; class Insecta; order Diptera; family Drosophilidae; genus Chymomyza; species Chymomyza fuscimana. Next base: position 37,003,742 of record OX465088.1, on the reverse strand, counting down.
ATCCGTATGGCACCATGGCTTAAGCAGACAAGTTATAAAAGTTTAGCATTGTCTGAACTATATTATTTTTCCCGAAAAATCATCTTTAGCGATAAGCCGCATTTTTGGATGAATTTTTGTACACGGGACGACGCCAACCCATATGAAAACAATTATTGTTTGTAGCGGATTTTGGACAGGCGGCGCAATTGGAGCGTACTTTTTTTATTTATCGTTGGCAATGATAATCGATTATTTTTGGCTCAAATTGTAGGATATGGACGTTGATGACATGTGGTTCCAGCAGAACGGCGCTACGTGACACACCACGCTTATTGAAAAATCCTATATTTATAGCTATATAGAGATCTTTAAAGTAACTTATTTTAGTCTGTTAAATTTTTTGTTACACAGGTAAATTGCATTCCTCGCGAGCTTTAAAAAAAATGGCATTCTCAGCTATATTTGTAGCAACATCAACGCTCCAAACTTTTATTGAAACTGATACACGTTGACAACTAATTGTATGCGTTGTTTTTGTTGCTTTTCAAAGTAGAACCCAATATTGTTGTCGTCCATGTGAAAATTCAATGAAAAATCTAAAACCAGGCGTTGACTATGGCAAAAGTAAAGGACATGTTAGAACCCACTTCATTTATAGCATCGCATATAGTATAGTCTCCAATAATGTGCGTGTTATTGGGGAACGCACAGACTGAATAATGTTTATCTGTGTGTGTGCGTGCATGCATATATTATAAAGGAGTAGCAGCAGCTGCATGGCGGAGTGTGACCAGTGACGTCAGTGACTGCCAAATTCATGTGGCTTTTCATGCATTTCAATTAAGTTCGCTGCCGGCTTCACGTTGGTTGGATACTGTGCATGCTGTGTTCTGTCCTGTCTGCAGTGGCAAAAGAAAAGTCAGAAAAAAAATGGAAAAGTGTGAAAATTGTTGGCAATGTGTTAACAATCAAACAATCAGACAGAAGAGAGCTGGCAGAAGCAGTCGGCATTCAGTAGCAGCCTCGACTCTCGACTCTAAAAACATTTCAAGTGTGTTTTGCGACAGCTTTAATGAATTAGCTAATAAAAGCAAAAGCCCTGGCAAGGGGGGTGGGGGTGTGAATGTAAGGTGTGACAGCGATGAAGATGCTGACTTTTCTTTCATATACTTTATGTATGTGCGAGGGCAGGCAGTAAAGTTGTCAAATAAGTAAGGTTAGACGTTAGTAAGCAATTCTTTTTTTTTTTGGTAGCAGTATAGGGGTAGCACAAGGCCGATGATTGGAAATCATCCCAGCTAGGAAAGCCAAGGTTAGATATATGGTAGCACTAGATAGTCGGATTGGCTGGATGAAAATAAATTTAAAATTGGTTCAAAAAACCAGAGGCAAAGTCTTCCTCAAATGGATCCCAGATCGTAAGAACATTTCCGAGAACGAAGTAGTTGACAAGTAGCCAAGAAAAGTTGCTGAGAAATCACTAATAGGGAATGAATCCTTTTGTTGCATTGGCATCATCAAGCAGATACTACGAGAAGACGAAAATAACAGATGACGCTCAGAGTGGAGCGGCATGGCTGTCTAACGACATGCCAAAGAAATCCTAGGTTTCTATAATTTGAAAAAATTCCTGAAAATTGGCTGATTGGAAAAGAATTTGCTAAGAATAGAGACAGGGTTTTATACAAGTCATACCAGTGCCAACTATTGATCATGAATTACAAGCCGCCAGCTACTCATGGAATGATATCTGCCGTGAATCCCGTAATAGAGTTCGCTACAAGAGGATGGCCGAGGCCCTATGCTCCACTGGGAGTCGGGGATGACAGAAGATGCCAATGCCAAAATACACCTGAGCATGATAAGCATAGTTTCTCCAATCACTACGTTCTCTAAATTTGACCTCCTGCGACTTTTCTCTTTATTTCTTAACTTGAGAAAAAAATTAAAAAAAAATATATTTCCTTTAAACGTCTCGGCCATCTATGAAACGAGTTCGTATTTTAAGAAACTTACTTTTTGGAAGGAGTAAAAAATTGGTGTGCCATTGAACTAAAAACTTAGCTCCAAAACGTGAACATTGTTTGTTTTTTTCGTTCCCTTTACCACTTAGCTTATTCACTACTTTACAGTCTGCCCTCGCATATGCTGTTACCAAACGATAAACATCATTAGCTGGCACAAAGAGCTCCAGTGCTGCTGCTGCTACTACTACTGTCTTCATACAAAGCGCTTATATTTGCATGTAGTCTGCTTTTAGAGGTGCCAGTGACCCCCGCACAAAAGAGCTGACACCACCGCTTGTTCTCGTCCCCACCAGGCCCAGCAGAACGTTTTGAATATTATTGAGTTGCTTTCAAAGGCATTTTCACGCCGTGTCGTGTTTACCTTCGCCTTCTGCTTGGCCTTTGTTTTTTGTTTCATATATACTCAAAGGCTAGGGAAAATATTCAAGCAGTGTTTGGAATTTTCCGAGTGTTTATGTGTTTGTGTGTATGGGAAAAGCTAACAGACAGACAAGCAAACAAACAAACATATTAGATGGCTACGTTATAAAAGCAAAGGCAATAGAAGTAAAAGTGTAAATCTAAAAGGAAACTGCTTAAAGCTTCTGCCGTGGGCTTAAAGTCATGCCTGCGCCGCCAAGTCCAACAGCATTGGCCACACTCAAAATTTACATATTTTAATTATTCATGAATTTTTAAGATTTTTTTTGTATTTCGTATATATGTATGTATTTTGTTTTGTTGGATTTTGAGCATATTTTCTAGTGGCGTTTGCCGTTTAGCCGCAGGATCTACAGCTGCCAAGTCAAAATTGAAATAAATTTTTGGCCATGACTGTAAGAAAGGCTAGAGATGGAAATGTGAACGTGAGTTACGTTCAATCAAACTGCTCTTTTGAGAGTAATGGGAAGAAGATATATTAAGGCGAAAAAATGCAATAATATCTGCATCTTTCATAATACTAAAGTATTATCGCCGCTCTAACTTTAGGTAGAAAATTAAAGGCTATTTAATTTCGTTAGCCTACTTTTACATTTACAAATTTGGTCAAGTCTTACCTTATTTTAGTTTCTTAAATAATTATAATAATATATGTAAATAATTAAAAGAGAGATCACGATGGATAAATTGAAAAATCCTAAAGATGCTTGTTGTTTGTTTTTCAAATTTATTTCATTTTAATCAACAACATGTTAAGAACGATTTTATAATTATAAATTGGTTTATTTTTAAAAATTTTTGATTGAGCATCGCCACGACAATATTTTAGAAGTCTTAGTGAAGGATTTATAAATTTAAGTAAAAAAATTTTTCTAATTTTAATTCGCTTTAAAAATTAAAAACCAAAAAAATTAGCATAGAAAAGCAATTCTTAAATTTTTTAGCGCGTGATTCGGTTCGAAAAGGTAAATAATTTTTAAATTGAATCGAATCAAAAATAAAATGTTGCATTAAGTTTAACTTGGTTTATTTTCCGTAATATATATATTTTACTTAAATAGAATTTATCTTTTTATCTGAAATATTATTATTTGGTTTATAAATAAATAATAATGGTAATCCTGCGGACAGACGGTCGGACATGTCTAGATCATGCATAGTAAACCTACACGGCGTATGCAGCTACAGACACGAAGCCGCAATGCCGATGCCTGTGTCAACGCGTCGTGACGTCACTGCGTCACTCTCACAAAGGCAAACCAAAATGTGAGTGTATTTCATGCCGACCACTGGTCTAGATCAATTTCTTTTGTCTGCCTGACCGTATGGAAGGTTACTTTGGAGTCTCCTTCTTCCGCGTTACATACACTTGCAGAAATTTTATATAGCCTATGTATAAACTAGATATACTGCATATGTACTATAGCTAAAGCGTCATGTTCTTTTTTATATGAGCCATTTCTTACCGGTAGACAAAATTTTTGCTTTGATTGATAAAACTAGATTTAAAGCATCATCTTCGGTTTTCTCTTTTGCTCTCTTATCAGAACTTGGCTTCAAAGACAAACCCTCGAGCTTAAACATTTTTATTTTTTAAATAATTTTGTAAATATATCGCTTAAGCTCAGTATATGCTTTATAGTTAAGTTTGTTACGGGCCTTATCACAAGCACACTATTCAAAACTAATCACTCCACTTATTCCTAAGGGCTGATGCGATTATTATTTGTCTGCTTCTTCCAGAATTTGCATTATGTGGTCTAACAGATTCTTGGTATGCTTTGCAAGCATTCTTTTTAAACAATTTCAAGGCGTCTAAAATGAGTTACAGCTTTAAAAGCGGTTCAACTACATTTAAAAATACCTCCCAGCTAACTCTTTCTCAAAGCCACTTCCACTGTTTTACAATTCGCAGAAAACCTTTTGATGCTAACAGATTTGCCAGAGTTCATCTCTTTTTTCAAACAAAATGAAGCTGCTTGAAAGAATTTCAAGTCACGCGCACATCGCTAACATTGAGTTTGAGTTTTGTTTACAAGCAATTTAAGCCAAGTTTTACTTGGTGTCAAGTTGTTCGCATGATTAGCGAAAAAAAAAAAAAAATCGGAAAACTTGTTTGAAATCAAGACACCAACAATGTCAACAATTGTCAGTTAAAAAATGTATTTATAGCTGAATTAAAAAAAATAAAAGAAAATACACGGCAAAGTAAGAGGGGGTGGGGGGAGGGGGGGATTTGCTGAGGATAGGAAAACAAGTAAAAACCGCCTAAGCAAACAACTGCGGCTGCTTAGCAAAGTTTCGAACCCAAAGCAATCTCGGCTGTGTGCACAAGTAGTTGTGAAAATCCCAAACAAAACATGCTCGAAAATTGAGTGTTTATTGTGTTAAGTATACGCACACACACACACACACAGATACACGCACACACAAGCAAATAGCAACATGCTGAAGCAGTAGAAAAAAAGGGAATAGCAAAAGCAAAGTGGAAAAAGTGTGCAACAAGGCGGCACAAGACGCAGCCTACAGCACTGCCAAAGTAAATAACCATTTTTTTTTCCTCCTTTACTTGCCTAGTGGTTGCTGTAGATGTTGTTGTTGTTGATTTTGTTGGTGTTGGAAAGTGTAGAAAAAAAAGGCAACTTGCTGAAGATGTTAGACAATGCCAACAGAAAAAGCCAAAACTGCCAACGGCTCTAAAGTACAAAAAAAAAGATAATAATAAAACTGCGCTTGAAATAGTACAAAGAAAAAAGCTAAGTGGAGCGGCAAGCCAAGTGACTAGGAGGCGGCGGTAAATTTGTGGCCAGTCAAACACTTCCGGCCGGAAGTCTACATACATGTACACACGCGCACTACATATGTATACTACAAGTGACATCAAGCAGCCCATTGATCAACGTAATGAAGCGCCAACGTTTGCCTAATTGCTGAGCCCCAGCAGCAGTAACCCTCAAGCCCGATACGAACAATGAATGGGTCCTTGAAATGGGCCTCTCTAGAGATGATTTATATATATGCGTGGGCTGTAGCTGCAATGATGACAATCAATAGGCAAGGATGCAAGTAAGTAGACTTTTAAGAAGCTCAAGCACTGATGAGCAGATAACTGCAGCATGCATGTTCTAGAAATTGCAATAAGATTAGGGGAGCAAGGCGATTTGGCTTAAAGCGTATGGGCTACAGATTTGTAGCAGTTGAAACTATTGATAATTTATGAGACATTAAAGAAAGTACGGGTGAATACTAAGTGAATAGACTTTTAAGGAGCTAAAGGGTGGATGGGGATATTGCTGTGAAAGCTGCCACCATAAGGGGTCTATTGTACTGGCTTAGAACTGCTCAGCTTGTTCACCGAAACTTAAACTTAGTCGAATGACATCGTGCAACGAGATTCTAAGGAGGGAACCTCTTTTTCTGACGAGAGCGTCATACTTAGTAAGAATGTGTTGAGCAGATTCCTACTCAATCTCAGAGAAACTATAGCTGTTAGAAGCCGTGATGCCTATGTTGCTCAGGTGTTTCCTGAGTCTGTCAGGAACTCAGTAACTCAGTCAGTATTGATTAGAAGATTCTCTTGAGCCTATTAAAATTATAGGAACCGAGAAGTAACTTGGCCTTGGCAATCCTGTCTGAATCTCGTCGTGATCATCTTCTTGTTATAGTAGTTGTTTGATTGACTCAAAACTAAATGTACAACAAAGCATGAATCAAAACGAAAATGGATACGACTCTTCACGGGGTAACCGATCAAGGTCGAACAATCCCCCTGCCTGGGCAGTAGGCGCAGCAGATGTGAAGGCGCCAAGTTCAAGCTTTAGTAAATTGATAACCGAAACCGAGAGGTCCTATGCTCCACTAGAAGAGAAGGACGACAGTAATAGTAGTAGTTTTGGCTCGGGGCCTATAAGTGGAACTGTTCCTCGTCAAAATTTCCCGGGGTTATTCTTATGTTCTGGGATGCCTCTAAAGGAGACTAACTGCAGTTCTAGAGATTTCCATGAGATGCTAGCGAAATTCAAATTGGCCTAAAACGTACTGACAATGAGAGAGAGAAATTTCAATGAGATGATAAAGAAATAGACAACACAAATAGACAAAAAAACCGGTTCCATCATCTTTTCGAGAGCGTTAACAAGGCTGCCCCGGAAGTAAGGCTATGATTTTTAGTTGAGATCTTGGTTCAGAAGTGTTACAACTGTCGCTTTATCGAATTTTAGGCCAAAAGACGGTTATCGATATCTATAAGAGCGTTAAAAGTCCATCATCCATCAGTTCTACCACAAAATTGTTTGCTATAGATTTCCACTGCAGCTGCTGGCACATGCCCAAATGGTCATCCCCAAAAACTCTTGGTTTTCAACCAATCCAATTGAGTATCAAGATATGTATACGAACTTACTCAATTATCACATAACATTGCAACATTTTACCAATGTTTGCTGCAGCAAAGAGGTCACTCGTAAGGTTGCATGTAATTCTGCTTTTCTGAGCATTAATAACAAGCTCAATATGCATAAATCTCGTTAGTATCTTTAACTGGCAACAACTCTTTATGTAAATGCATGTATATATATATACAACTATGCAAACTTTTCAATACCGTCAGCAACCTTTAGCTTTTAGTCAAATCAAACAGAAAACAGTTTACATATTGTGCACATATATATGTATACATATACATATATAAGTACTAAAGAGTTCTCCATTCCACTAACAATAACATTCGAGTTGCAGCTAAGTTACAATCATTTCTATACAATGTGCTTGTTTCTTTAAGATACTTGCCATGCCTTGTCTAATACAAAATGCAATTCAGTTTTAAGCATAAAATGTTTACTGATTACAGTTGCTGCAAAAACTCTTCAACCATTGCCCGGACTGTCTGTCTGACTGACTAATCCGTCTATCCGTCTATCTGTCTGTCTATCTGATATGCAATGACAAAACTGTCTGACGGACGCTGAGCTGGTGTATGTTTACTTCTGTCGACTACTATATGCGAGCAAACAACGACAGAGTTGCCAGACTGACTGACAGACTGACTACCAGACCGACTGACTTGTCTGTTTGTCTAACTGTCAGTGTGCTCTGGCTGATAGTTGCATGTGTATCTACTGACAGACGACATGCACAGCGTACATCTTATTAAGTTTCCATTACGCTGCTTGTAGCTCTCCTTGCCAACCTACAGCACATCATCATCTTCATCCAGCAGCTATCCCAACTTATCCGGCGTTGGCCATAGCCGCTCATCTTATAAGATGCAGCCTGTCTCTCTCTCTCTCTCTCTCTGCCCAACTCATTTCTGTCGATGTCTACATATTTTAACATATCCAGCTCTAGCTCCAGCTCTTACTCTATGTGTCTCACACTCTCTCGCTTTATCTCTACTGCTGTCATCACTCTTCTCCGCTCCTTGGCTACAATTTAATTTAATTTTTCTTGTCAGGGACATTTGATAATGCAAAAAGTAGTAGAAATAGAAGTGGGACAACCTACTACGCCATCTCCAACCTTTCACATCTTGCTGCTCTACTCCAAGTTATGCGCTGGCGCATTTTATAAATTTTTAAAAGTGCCTCTGGGCAAAAACGAAACAAAAGAAGCACGAAAATAATGTTGCAGCAACTTATGGCTCATTTTTGTACATATTCACTTGAAAGACAAATAAAAGTGCTAGAGATGGTCGCGTGACTTCAGCACGAACGTGAGTGCAGAGTGAGTTAGGTTGTAAAGCATCTGTTTGAATTCTTGGCGTCCAGTCCTGAAATTAAAATCCTCATGGGGTTAAGTATATAACAGTAGGGAGGTTGGAATCCTTTTCACCTTCATTTTCTTCGCGTAACACTAACCGTATCATATGAGAACAGGGTTTAGTTTATTGTAATTCTGTAGAGTATGTTTAACTGGGAAAAGAGCTATTTTTTTTTTGCGAAAATATTCAGCATCCATAGCACCTTATTCTCGTAATTTATTTATTTGTAAACAGCTGAGGTATATCACATCACGTTGATAAGCCCTTTTTCTTAAGATAACAAATTCGGTATGAAGACTCATGTGAACGTTATAAACATTTCAATATTGACTTTTGGAGCTACAAACCAAAATGCAATTTTTAGTTTCAAGTATTACTTTATATATTATGAGAAGCTATTGAAATGAGTAATCAGACACAAATTCTGCTGAAAATTATTGCTCAATGAAATGGAATTTTTATTAAAATTGCTTTCCGCGTGAGCCTGCTGCTGCACTATGCCATCTCTAATCTCCACTAGATCGAGAATCACAATCGGTTTCACTGGCTGGACGCATTTGTATTGTCTTTTGTCGGCACATGCGTCTAATGCGTTCTAATGCAATAATAAATCATTGAAAATCCATTCACATTGTCAACAGTTGAGCTCCAGTTCTAGAGTTCATGCTGCATAGAGATTGCATGTATATGAGTCATCATAATGCCATGCCGCATTGTATATGCAATAAAAATAAAGTCTCATAAACACATTCACTGTCAAATCAAATGCTAAATACATGCGTCGTCTATTGTGGTTGAGCCTTATTAATGACCCAAAATACAAAGCTAACGCCAAATGCCAAAACAAAAACAAAAGAACACGACCGGACGGAAGCAAAACAACAACAACCGCAGCAACAACAACTAACAGACGGCGAAATTAATAAATAAATTAATAAATTACAAATAATTTATCACGAGAGACACGCATATTGGCAGCAGCAGCAGCAGCAACACGCGTGAGTATGTGTTCGTGTTGGTGTGACTAAATAAGTCTATTAGACAAATGAAAATAAATTGCGTGCTTTCAGGCGCTGCCAATTGCCAAAAGGACGAACGGCCATTGACTGACTGCCAAAGGCAATAGTCCACAGTCCATAGCCCATATCTAATGAGTGCTCTCTCTCTCTCGCCTCTCTCTATATCTGGCACATGACAGACAGACACTTGGACGTAGAGACAGGCCGCAGTGGCGTCAAAACAACAACAACAGAAAACAATGAGGGCCACATAGAGAGCGACAATAGCAACTACACTGCGCGAAAAAGTTGAGAGCATTGCGATCAAATACCGCCTATTGCATACAAGTGAAGCATCCAATATTACGCAGCGGCTTTTAGATAATCCCTACTGTGTTCGGAAGGACTTAATAGTCGTACAACAAATCACCTCACCTTACTTCACCTTGCCACACCTTACCTCACCTTACCTCACCTTACCTCTCCTTACCTCACCTTACCTCACCTTACCTCACCTTACCACACCTTACCTCACCTTACCACACCTTACCTCACCTTACCTCACCTTACCTCTCCTTACCTCACCTTACCTCACCTTACCTCACCTTACCTCACCTTACCTCACCTTACCTCACCTTACCTCACCTTACCTCACCCTACCTCACCTTACCTCACCTTACCTCACCTTACCTCACCTTACCTCACCTTACCTCACCTTACCTCACCTTACCTCACCTTACCTCACCTTACCTCACCTTACCTCACCTTACCTCACCTTACCTCACCTTACCTCACCTTACCTCACCTTACCTCACCTTACCTCACCTTACCTCACCTTACCTCACCTTACCTCACCTTACCTCATCTTACCTCTCCTTACTCACATTATCAGATTTTGGAATCGATGGAGCCCGGTATATGAGCAACTAGAACTCGAAGACCAAAAGTGCGCAAATCTTCAAATAGATGTGCATAAGATCACAGGAAAAGTTTTGTGAAATCATATTAATATCTCTCCCTTCAATAGAAATACGCCACAAGGTATGAATTTCCAAGTTTTTCAATAAATATTTTAAGATTAAATATGTAGTCATGTGAGCCTAATAAACGAAAAATTGCTAATACTCATAAGCTTCGATTAGGCAATCGAGAGAGCCGGGTACGTCACTCTGTGTGAGCAAAGAAGAAGTACAAAGTTAAGTTTGTGGAACCAGCTTAAGATCTGAACTGGGATAACATATACTGAATCTCTTAAGAAAATATCTTTAGTCCTTAATAAATGAATTTCTGAATTTTGATAGATCAAAAAATTAAAAGTTAACACCGAGCCACCTGTTCAGCGCCGTCTTCAAACAAATGCATAAATTTCCGAGAAAAATTGTAGATTACAGCTAGTTGCCACATCACGTTAGACCACTGTGAGCACAATAAACAAAACATGCTTGACTTTTTCTTTCAGTGCATAACAACAGCAATAACAAAAGCTAAAATCAATTATAAATACGTTTAGCAGCAGTCAGTGTCTGTCTGTATATATTTATGTGAGTCAGTATGTCCGTCCATATGAGTTCATGCGTGTTTATTAAGTGCAAGTGATTAATTTTTGACAGACACATTTTGTTGTCTCCCATTGAAAACAATCGATGTTATTTATATGAACAACAGTCCAACATGTCAGTCGTACATACAACACTCATTTGGCTTCAAAGTCAATTGTTTAAAATATAAAATTAACATTTAAATTGTTTCAAATCTAGACATTTGAACTCGTTATCTATAGATTTGCTTAAGCTCAAATGATTTTAAATTTCGATATATGCAAGTAAATAGGCATAAGTATATAAGATACATAAATCAATAGCGGAAGGCAAAGTAAGCTCACAAAACTTTGGCTTATTAAAGCATTAAGTAAATAAGCTTTATGCAAAGACAAGCTGGAAGAAATAAATTAAAATGCTGACTTTTGATTAAAGGAAGCGAGCAGAAAATTTGTAGAAAATTGCTGAAAAGTTGACAAGTGATGTAAAGTCAACTAAATCGATATAATGAAAGATAGATAGATGTATCTTTAGACGATAAGATGTGCTACTTAGTTGGAGTGGCGCATGTAATGAAGTGAAATTTTGCAATAAGTAAAAATAAATTGTAATTTGTTATGATAGAGCAAAAAATAAAGTAGGTGTATCTTAAAGATAGACAGCTGAGGGTGCATATACAGATTAATAAAATGTAATCTTAAATGAAGATTTTTAGCAGTCTTGATTTTCATTCTTGAAATAAAAACAAAATTCTTTAAAGAAGAGCAAAAATTTTGAATATATCTAATAGTTAAGTTTATACCATAAGTGCTTTTTCACGAATTTGCGAAAATACTTAATGTATCTTTGAGATAGACAAATGTTGAGCTTATACACTAATAAAAAATTAGATATTAAATTAATTCTTTTTAAAAATAATAGTTTTACTCAGTAAAGTTTAACTTTGTTTTTCTGTTCAAAATATAATTTCCAATGCATTTACATGATAGATTGTAAATTCAATAATTAAAAAAAAAACAAAAATTTTTAAAATAAGATCAAAACTCTTACGATATAACCAAAATTCTCTTAATGCGACCAAAAGTTAAAAATTTATCTAGAGTTGAGTTCATATACTGATAAAAAAAATGTATCTTAAAAATTAGAAAATTCTTAAAATATAATCAAAAATCTTTCAATATTTCCAAAAATTTTAAATATATCCAATAGTTGAGTTTATACACTAATAAAAAATGTATCTTAAATTAAAGTTTTCTGCATTTTTGATTTGAATTCTTTAAAGTCAAATATAACAAGACTATAATACTAATAATCGACTAATTAAATATTTTTTCTTAAATAAAGATTTTCAGTATTTCTTGTTTTTAATACTTAAAATAAGACCAAAAATCTAATAAAAAATATTAAAATAAAATAAAATAAAATAAAACAAAATAAAATAATTAGCCGAAGTCCTAAGATACCAGTGCTTGAACCAAGTTACCTTTAGTTTTTAAGCTAATCTGTAACTATTTAATAAATAAATAAATAAAAATAAATTTAAATTAATATTAAAAATCCTGAATTAAGCAAAAATTTCCAGAACTACGATTTTATATTAATATTATAATTCCAAATTTAATTTAAGACCAAAAATTCTCAAAAATTTCCAAATATTCGCAAATTTGTTTCTACACCTTTAATTAGGAAAAAATATCTTAAATTGCGATTATAAAAAATTATGAAAATCTTTCTGAATTTTTTTATGTTATTATTTCAAGATTTTAAAAGTCCGAAAACAAGATTTTTGTCACTTTTTTAAACTTTTTACCTATGTCCTATTCTTGAGATGGCTTATTTTTCAATTTTTGGTTCCATGAAAGAATTTATAGCGAAATTCCAGATTAAAATTTTTTTGACAAAAATTCAAATTATTTATGATAAAAAAAGTTATTTTGGAATATTAGAAACAAGATCAAGGCGAAACGACCATTTAAGCGTCAGTTTGTCAAATCACCAGAGTTCTCTAGCCCAGGAACAAATCTATTAGTACCTCTTAACGCCTACCATGTAGAAGAGAATAAGGATAATTACAGGAGTGCTAACTAGGCACAGCCGCAGTATACTAGACCAGAATGCCAAAGGGACGCTAGGGTACATTCAAATTATTTTGGACTTGGATAAGAACAACAAAAATCTTTATATACTTTACAGAAGCCCTAGCGTCCTAGCCTAGCCTAGCGGCAGTGCACTAGACTATCATCCCAGATGTTGTGGGTTCGTATTAGAGAGCTGCGCAAGCACTGCACAAATGTCTTGTAAGCCTTCAGCTGTTATTTCAAGCACTTCATGTCTTTGGCTTTAACAAAACAAAACAAATACTTCAGTGTTAAAAGTGCTTGGTTAACTACAAGCAATAGAACAACAAAACAAAAGTGAAACAGAACAAACCTGAATTAGAACAAAATGTATGTAGAACCAAACTGAACTAGAATCAAACTGAAGTAGAACATTTCAAGCATAGTAGAACGTTTTTGTTGTTGCAATGATTTTGGTGGTTTTTTTGATTAACACAAACAAACAATCTGCTTGTGTCTGTGTGTGGCTTAATATTATGTCTGCTGCGCAAAAAAAAGAAAACAGAACATCAAAACATTTTGTTCTGCTGTCAGCTCTGCAGTGAAATACAGTGCTTGGAAGTACTGTGCAGTAGTGAAGTGCGACGTTTAGAACATTTTGTGCAGCTCTCTAGTTCGTTTCCCACGTAAATCATGGTCCTGCACTTTCCACTTTTCCTAGTCCCCTAATTTTTTCTGTCAATTCTATATCCTTATAACTTACTCCCATTATCTGTATCACAACGGGTCTATTCTTGGCCTAAGTGAGTTGGGCTAAGTCCCAACTGCCGCCCTAACCTACCTACCTACCGTACAGAAGCCTTGCACTTTTTAGGAAATATGTATGTCCAGTACAAAGAAAAACCATTCTATGAGCACCTAGGCCAAAGCTCTCTTTATAATGCTTCGAAAAGGGCAGCCTGTGATTTATGACGTCATCACGGCCAACCGAAATTAAGAGCATTGAGTGGTATCTCGGTCTGCCCTTAACCTAAGCTAGTTACGCTTAATTTTAAATAACTATGGAACAGCGGTTTGAAATAATTTAGTATTTTTACTAAAATCTTAAAATTTTTGCTTCCTTTTGATCTTACTTGTTGTGCTTAATCAGCTAAAGGTTTTTTTCTTAAAATATTTTCTTAGCATAAAACACAACCATTAATTACTTTTGGGTACACTTGTATTATTTGTGGCCTATTAAAAATATAACCCAAAACGTTCTACATAGTGATCTTAAATCTAAACCACATACACATAATCATAAATTGTTTTTTCTCTCCAAAATTTGCTGCCATCTCTTGCTTGCTGCATTTTGATTAAGCATACGACGGGTTTTCGGAAGACCCATCTGCCCCTGGAGTACGCTCAGTTACTTAGGTGTTGACCTATAAATTTGCTACATTCTTGGCTGGGATTCTACGGGTATGTATCTTTTGCTTTTGGTTTGTCTGCGCACATCTTTTTTTTTGTTTTTTTTTGCTTTTTGCTTATGTATTAACATAGCCCCTCTTTTTATAGCCCATCTCTCCACACCCAGCTTGGGGTTGTGCCGCACGAAATGTGCGTTTTGGGTAAAATTATGCCATAAGCCACTTGCTACTCCGAATGTACGGCAAAAAGAGGAGCACAAAAAATCGCAAAAGCAAAGCGAATGGCGTTTTTGGGGCAGTGGCAATGGCAAAATCCAGAGAACCGCGTGCCATAATGCAAATTTATGATCAGAATTCAATTATGTGCTTATTGAACGCAGCTGCTGCCAGAGCTGCTGACTGACTCTCTACCTGGAGGCTCCCTCGGCAGCGCGGCAGTTAATGCTCTGCAATTTAACAGTTAAAGCCAAAAAGCTATGATTTACAAACACACACACACACATACACACGCGTATGTATATAGTACATATATATACTATATACATATGTATGTTTGTGTTTGTTTATATGCGAAATTGTTGCAATTGGCGCCAGAGTCCCCGAGCTTGGCATGGCGCAATTTTATGACCAGACTGCCGTTGAGATTGTTCTTGTTGCTGTTGTTGTTGTTACCAACGCGTAGGCGTCATTAAACCAGTTAACAAATAAATATGTACTTTGCGGCTATATAAACGTCACAGCCTAAAAGCAGGGACTACACTAAAAGTAAAGTCTCTTTGTGTTTTAGGCATTTCACTTTATTGTTTGCCAGCTATTAAACTTGGCGTACATTTTTTTTTCCTCCCCAGCCTCAGCCTCATAGTGGTGGAAGGGTATATTAAGTTTGTTCTGATGTATGTAACAGGGAGCGAAAAGCATGTGTGACTTTACATAGTATGCATATAGCGAATTGATCGTTGGGGATAGCAGAGTGAATAAATGATTTCACTCTGTGGACTTTATAACTAGAGACGGGATCATGTTCCTCATAGTAGTAAGAGGGTATGAGAAGTTTGTTTATAGGTAACAAGGAGCAGATAGTATGTCCAACTTTATATAGCAAGTATATAGAGGCCCTGTCGATATAGGGCTCCATCTATATCTATAGGCCTTCTTAATAACTAGAGATGTGCGCAGGCTGGACTTATTTTCATGACCAGCGTGCATAATTATTCATCTGCTTACAACGTTTCGTGAAGGACGTGAGTCGTGAAATCAACTTTTGTGAGGAAAGTAAGTAAGGTTTGGCTTTGCCCGATTTTTATAACGATTGGATTAGTAATTGGTTCAAAAGAAAGCTTTTCAATAGATTTATATAGTATGCATATAGCGAATTGATCGTTGGGCATAGCGAAGTCAATATAGGATTTCACTCTGTGGACTTTACAACTAGAGATGTGATTATGTTACTCATAGTAAAAAGAGGGTATGAGAACTTTGCTCATAAGTCACAAGGAGCAGATAGTATGTCAAACTTTATATAGTAAGTATATAGAGATCTTGTCGATATATGGCTCCATCTAGTGGCCTTGCTAACTAGAGATGTGCGCAGGCTGGACTTATTTTCACGGACAGCGTGCATAATTATTCATCTGCTTACAACGTTTCGTGAAGGACGTGAGTCGTGAAATTAACTTTCTTGAGGAATTCGTAAGTGCTCGGCTTTAAATACATGAGCCCCAGACTCGAAGAACCCAAAAAGTTACGTAAAAACTATCACATAAGTTATATTTCTTTTAAGTCAGCTTTTGACATTTTTCCTCCATAATGATTTCAAGCGCATAAATTAAATCTCATATTATACATACTTATATGATAAAGATAAATAGTAGGTATACAATTTAAACTTTTATTATACACACAATCTCGTTTTTTAATTAAAAAATTATATAAATTCCCAAAAAAAAAAGTTTTTTATAATTTTATGCAGATATGCACATATTTATTTCTTATGCTTATGCTCATCATTATTGGAACTAGTTCCGACTCAGTTGCATTTTCAAGTTATTGTTCGGAGTAAAGTTTGGATGTGTCTAATTTTTATGATGATTGGTTTAGTACTTGGTTCAAGAGATAGCTTTTCAAAAATAAGTGTATAAGGGGATTCTGTCGCCTGAACTAAGTTCAAATTTGAATAATTCTTGATTTTATGAACCATGTTTCCAAAACTTCTTATAATTGGACAACAAATTTATAAAATTGAATCTTTTTTAAGATTGCACAACTTTTGGTACTCTCTTGGCAAAATTCGTAACTTCAAATTTAAACCATTTCTGTTTTTTAAATGGTACTTTATATCAGGGATCGCATATAAGAGTTATGGAGTTGAAAAAACTCAAAGCAAAAAAAGTGCTTTGGATGAAATGCACTATAAATCATATTTTTCATATTTTTGAAAGAACTATCCGAAATAAGGATACATTTTTGTTTTTAATTTTTATCAAAAAAAATTAAGCGTAACTCTTATATTTTGACTTTATAAATAAAAAAATTATGAAATAACATTTAAAGTTTATATATGAATATTTTGCACATTTGATAGAAGGAAGTTCATAATTTATTGCGAAATTATTAATATTTCGGGCTTAAACAGCTTAATAGCACGCTGTTTTATTATAAACTATAAAAATTTTAATAATTGGATTTCTTCAGATAATGATTTCCCATTACTAGTAGAGAATTTTAACAAAATTACGAGAGTAATTAAAAATTTATTTTTCTCAACAATTGGAGTTACGGACTCAAATCGTAATTTTTTTAAATAAAAAATTTAAAAATTTCTTAATTTTGATAATTATGTCTAGACCTTAGACCTACTGCTAGATAATTAATAATCGTTTGTCATAATTTTGTTTAGATGATTATAGACTTTTAATTGGATGGCATTTGTACACAACATCAAATGTATATGAGAACCGGACAAGCAAATTTTTTTTTTTTTAATTTTTTCGATGTTTTTTACGTCTCTGTGTTAAAACATATTTTTAAAAAATACCACTAAATTTTTTTTTAATACAGCTTCTTCGACGTTTTTTTATAAGTTTTTCGGTTTGCTGAATTCGAATCCGCTGTCAAAAAATCACCGGATTGGATGGCATTTTATTAAAATAACGAGTATTACTCACTATATATCATTTTCATTTGATTTAAGTGAAATTGAGAATCAGACACGCCAAATCGTGAGTTTTTTTAAAAAAATTGAAAAATGTGAAAATGTAATTTTTTTAAAAGTACTTATTTGTCATACTTTGAGAAAGAATTTTTGTCACAAAGTTAATTTTTAAAAAAAAAAATAATTCGTGAATCACAGCGTGATTTCTTACCAAAAACTAAGTACAAATTTCATGTTAATAATAATTGTTTGGTTTGTACAAATAATTTTGTTTCAGTTAATTATTTTCCTTTATTTGTATATAATTTTTATAAGATTGAAATTATACGTGAAATGCATAACAATTCATTTTCACATAACTTGAGTGAAAATAAGAACCAAAAACACCTGTCCATACCATCAGTTCTAAGTACTTAGGAATTCTTTTCGTGGCTTAGAGTATTTCATTATCGGCAATATGAAAGTGCTTGACTTCTGCCTTTAATGTATGCAATTTTTTCCCTGTTTTTTTCTTTATAGACTCTGTTAAAATAGTTAACTACAAACAAGGATATGCTAAACTAGGGAATGTACATATATTCTTTCGGCTTTTAATTGAGCCGTGCATATACGGCCGTAACTTTGGTACAGTTTTTCACATGTTCATGCGTTCATGTATAAATAATTTGAAATTAATTACATGTAACATGTTACTCATTCATTTATTTGTTTGTTGGAACTACTATGGTTGTTGTTCGTGTTGGTCTATGCTTGGGATATATCATCCAGTACAACGTGTTTGTCCATCAGCTGGCAATTGGCAGGAGCAAAGATATAAAATATATATACTTACATACATATATGCCTATATGTACTATGTATATACCGCGACGACTGGGAGCTACAGATTTATGGCGCGCAATTAACAATGCCGGCCATTAAGCACAACTACAACAACTACAACTACACTGCTACAAAAACTATAGTAATATATGCAAAGTTGCTCATGCATATGTGTTACACATTTTATAGCATACTTTTATGGTCAAGCATTTGCGCACAATTTTTATTTGTGGCTCGCACGGCATTACCCACCCACACTTGCGACTTTGTGTCGTTCAGGCCATGGCTTAAATGTTTTGAATTTAAACTTATAATTAAAAAACTTTGGCAACCCAACACACTGTAGCCTTTTAATTGGCTCTTTGTTACAATTGTTGAATTTGTTGTTGCAACAAGCATTGTTTGTTGCACATTGAAGAGATTTTGCAACCATTTGGCAATTTATTCGCATTGCATTTGCAATTTCGATTCCATGCATTATACGTGTCTCTCTCTGTCTGTCTGGTGTGTATTAAATCTTTCATAAATGTAAATGGCATGTAAAACATTAAAAATAAACTAACATAAAATTGTATAATTACAATTCATAATAAACGTGGCCATAATTAAGTTGCGTGCACAAATGCTGAATGCGCTTGTCTATAATATTTATTAAAAATGACAAAATGAAATGGTTTGGAAAATTTGAAGTTTAAGCTAAAGAAGCTCAAATACACTTTATATTTCAAAATATAAGAAAAATTTGAATGCATACCTAAATTTCCGTTTATCTGCTTTTTGTAATAATAGATAATTTGTAGAACATTTAACCGATTTTCTAGCCAAAAGCAAATATATTTTTTTTTTTTTTTGTAGATCTTTTACGTATAAAAAAAATTAAATATCAACTTATCTTGCAAAAAAGAGAGAAATCTGAACGAATGAATACATTTTGTGAATGGGACTCAATTGATATTTTTATGTTGACCCGTAAAATCCCTAAATACTAAGGTCTTAAGATCATTTTATCAATTTAACGTAGCACTAGGGGATCCGCCACCTGCTTGCTTTGCTCGCCAACCTTCGTCTAGCATTCCTTAACTGTACAGAGCATTGGAGCAATATATATCCCACTTTCTGGGTTAAACTAATGTATTATATCCCTGCAGTTCGGTCATTCAGGCCTGAAAAATTCAGACCTCAATTCAGGCATGAAAAGGAAGCGAAACAAGGCCTGAACACCTAGGACATGCATGTGTTAAATTCAGTGACAAAAGAATGCGTAGATTTATGGCTGGTACTGAAAATTCAGGGAAGATTTCATAACTAATTCAGGCCTGAACCGAACTGAAGGGATGTGTTACAAATTTCGTAGCAAAAATATTATAGCCTCAGTAAGTGTTAATCATTTGTTTAACAATGAAAACAACAGAGTTTAACTTTGCAATAGTTACACATGGCCCAAAATCCGAATGATCAAAATGTTTTAAACATTTTTTGAACATATTTCACATATGACAAAGGTAATGGAACTTAATTTATATATAAAGCAAGATAAATTGCTTTATACAGTAATAATAAAAATAAACTTAAAAAAAAAAGAGTTGCCAGCACTAAAAGTTTTTGGCATTGGTTCATTTGAAATATGATTTAAATAGCAATAGTTCATTAAGGTGAATAAATATGTTCTAGTATCTATCGGAATATTTTGTTACTTCCCGCATTTCGCCCAGACACAATAAAGCTATAGAGCTTAGAAATTGTTTTAGCGAGTAAGGCGGCGTGGCAGTATTAACCAAGAATTGAAAATATGGCGCAACACATAAGGGGTTCAAATGTCAAACTTGGTTCGACTAGATCTTATAATCTCCAAAATACAAGCGTTGATACAGACAGTCGAAAAAACGGACAAGCCTTGAACATTTTTTTTTGGAGCTCTCTGGTGTCTAATTCTCTATGTTATATATAAAGGGTCGTCAATCTTGAAGTTTTTTTAAAAAATCTTTATTATGAATAGAAAGAACCGTTCTTGCCATTTACTTTTTAAAAATAATCCCTTTCAAATGTTGGCCGCAACTGCGTCATAGCTCGTCCAAGCGGAGGTTCCAATTTTCGATGACGCGTTCGAGCATAATCGGCGGTATCTCTCGAATAACACGGGTAATGTTGGCCTTTAATGCTTCAATCGTAGCTGGCTTATAGCCAAACATTTAGACTTCACATAGCCCAAAAAGTCTAACGGCGTGATATCCCACGATCTTGGTGGCCAATCCACCGGTCTGGAGCGTGAAATTAATTGTTTACCGAATTGGTTCCTCAATATGTCCATTGTTTCACGGGCTGTGTGGCTAGTAGCGCCGTCTTGTTGAAATCAAAAGTCGTCGAGATCTTAGGCTTCAATTTCAGGTAGCAAATAATTCGTTTCATGACTAGCGTAATTTTTGAAGAAATATGGACCGATGATTCCACCGGCCCATAAATTACACGCTGGACGAGATCTATTCGGTCGAGTGTCATCCAATAATGAATATTGGGTCTCAATTTTGTTGATGGTATGGCGAATAGTGGTCTCAGTAGGTCGATTATGGCGACCATAAAATGGCCTAAGCGCGCGAAAAACACTTTTTACAGAAAGCGAATTTTCGTAATATATGTTGAAAACTGAATAAAAAACATATGGCAACTTGACAGTACTCCCGCGTGGTTTATCAAAATAAAACCTTATTGAAAAAAAACATCAAGATTGATGACCCTTTATTTTCACAAACTAACTACATAACTTACTTTAAGGTACAGGGTGCAATAGGAAAACAAGGAAAGTATAAGCATGAGGTTGCTAGAACGCAGCCTCGTAAAAAGTCGTGAAAGAAAAAGTGCTTATTATTTTGTGCGCAAAAATAATTGTTTGCTTAGAGTCTGTGACCAAAAAGTGCTGCCCATGTCTGGTCAATTTACATGTAGATGACGCTACTAACAATAGATGGCGCCAAAAAGTAAATATAAAAATCAGATGTTTGTTCAAATTGGTTGCAAGTGAATAAAATGAAAATAATACTTAATATTTATTTCGCAAACAAAAACACGCTAAGAGCAGGCAAAACTCAAGGACAAACGAAGTAATATATAATAATACGTAGAGCTGAGCGTGGAAGATTTTGTAGAGACGTACGAATTTTGGAGTGATTTAATATTGGAATTCAATAATTCACACTTCGCGGAAAATCTTAGTTCGAAGACATTTTCACATGTCCTCGGATGTTTTCAACACATTGTTTTTAGTAAAATTCCTGCATCTATTTTGACTACGCGATATTGCTTCTGCTATCAAAATAAGTTGCAGCACATTAATGTTTTGTTTTTAGCGCTAAAACAGAACAGTTGATGCTTTTGATAGCGCCATCTACATTTCAATTTCACAAAAATGGGCAGCACTGCTAGTGTTTATACCCTGTACCTATAGGTACAAATGGTATACTAGATTTGTGCAATGCATGTAACGGACAGAAGGAGGCGTGGCAGACCCCAAGTCCTTTATACCAAAATGCTTATCATAACCTCGGGTAGTGATTGAGCCATGCCCGTCTTCCTCAGAAGATGAAGTTTGTTAAATCATGTCAATATCTTCCCCCGTTCCCCCGCAGTCGATTTTCGCGGTTTTTAGCCACAACGTTTAATATTTTCATCAGAGCGATGCGTTGTGGTTACATGTGTAAAAAATTAACAAAATCGGACAAATACAGCAAAAGTTATAGTCAAAAATGTTCAAATTTCACCACCCCTTGCCAAAACACTGCGTCAATATTTGACTATACGTAATTATGGTAACAAGTGACCTAGAATCACAATTTTTCATGTGGCTCTAACGAACAAATCCACATCCAAATTTTATCGATACATTTTTTGTTATATGATTTTTTGTTTTCTGTCAGGCGTTTTTATTTTGCTGCGTACTAGCCTTCAAGCTCTAAGTCTCAGTGTATCGAAACTACTAAAGAATCGTTTTTACATATATATAACAACTGCAATATAAGAAAAAAAAAACACACTAATCTGCTTTATGTAATATATCTTTTTTATCTGACGCATAACCTTATCGAATTACATTTCATAGAATTAAAATAATGTCATCAATGAAAAACACGACAAATGACAATTCTTTGTAAAAATGCTATAAATTAAAAAGTATTTTATCAGCTATCCAAAACTTATCAAAACTTTGGTGCATATAAAAAAGTTGCACTGAAAAACATACAAGTTCTTAATACCACTGGGTATACCAACTGATATCATCTATAGTTAAGCCCTATGGAGTATCTCCGTTTTAACCACCATGTGTTGCATTTGTTGTTGCTGTTTTAATTAACCGCTGCAAGTTAAATGAAGACAGTAACATGACAACAACAACAACAAAAGCTGCTAAGGGGCTACATATCATGTATGGCTCAATATATACACGTACGCATACATACCATAACAATAATAAAACAAAAAAAAATAATAAAAAAAAAACATTCACCGGAACTGTGAACAAAAACTAATAGCCAAACGGAAATGCAAAAATGCACATGCATATTTAAAAATAAAGCCTTTACGTTTGTGTATACGTATGTGTATTATGTATTTGTAGGTATCTGTGTGTGTGTATGTGTGTGTGTGTGTGTGCATCTGCTTAAAGCCAAAGGAAGCGGCCATAAAGCAGACATATTAAATGTACGCGCCACTCGCACACACTGACAACAAAAATGTAATTAATTTTATATGTGAACAAACCAATACAGTTGAATGAATGACACACAGATACACACACACACACAGAGACAAAGAAAGAGAGAGAGAGTCCATTCAAAAGGCAGCTTTATCTATAACTTTATTTGTATGGGTGTATATAGTTTGTTTGTATGTATGTAAAATGGTTACCTAGCGTAATATATTGTACAAAAACACTTGCCACACTGAGCGAAAAAATTTATGAATATATACAGAATTGGAAATTCTTAAGTGGAAATTTCTTTTATTTCATTAATATCTTACGCACTTATTCTTTATAGTGAACAAAACAAACGCATGAAAGAAGATTATCGGAAATCATTAGTTGGAAATTCTTATGTCTAAATTGGAACTCATTTTTTATCCTTTCTTTTATAGAGAAAAAATAAATGAAAATTCTCAAAAATAGCTTATCGTTAGTATAATCGAAAAGGTGAAATGGATATTCTTTTATCTATGGTGGACATTTTTTTTATTAGAATATAATTTATCCCTTATTAAGAGGACTATTATTAATCACAATTTGGAAGTTCTTAAGTCTAAAAGAGAATTTTACTTCTTAATATTTGACGTTTAAGGCCCATAAGCAGCATGCAAAAATTTCGCCTTAAACGTCAAAATTTCATAAAAAAAAAAAATCCCAAAAAAAAAAATTTTTTTTTTTTAAATTTTTGACATTTTGTGCAATATTTTTGCATGCTGTGTATGGGCCTTTATAGTGAACAAAAAATGATTTAAAAGTTAAAAAGAAGATTATTGGAAATCATTCATTTGGTCAATTTGAAGTTCTTAAGTCTAAATTTTTCTTATTTCTTTAGTACTGATCTTTATAAACATGGTCATTTGGAAACGAATAATAGGAATAGGTAAAAAATTTGATTTTACGAAATTAACTTATCTGAACGAACTTGAAAAGCTCATATTTATATAATAATAATTCCCTGACATGACTATTTAGTCAGTCGCCCCAAGGTGGGGCATGTGGATCTCTATTAATAACTGTTCGAAGAGAACAGGGACTTACAGTTTATAGCCGAATCCGATCGGCGGTGTCTTAAATTAAGAGAGATTTTCTTCTATTTATATAGTATCACTTATGTCTCTGTTTAATATAAAAAAGTGTTTTTTTCGCCAGCGTGCTCATCGTCATCATTTATTTTTCTGTGAACCAAAAGGTCGGGGTACACTAGATATAGACATTTTTGTCTATCATATAAAGACATTTCTCAATCCCAGTTTAGCTAAATCTTATTGTATCAAGACAAATAAAAAATTCAATATGTAAAGAAGTTCGCAAATAAGCCTGCTACTTTTCTCTCAGTGCACCAAAAATACACGCCCACACATATGCATTTGTCCATGCTATAATGCTAACGATTTTTTCTATATTGGCATATATTTATTTTCGCAGGTATGTAGTTCGTTTTGAGCTGACTCGCTCTCAGCTCTCGTTTCAATTTGTGTTTGACATCTATTAAGGAATTTTTTCTGTTTTTTTTTTTATTATTTTTTATATATAATATTATTTTTCCATCAGCGCGTTGGCTTCTTTTGGACTGGTGCCTCTTGTTGTTGTATTTTTTATGACATTTACATTTACATAATTAAATTTATAAACATTATTGGATAGCAATGCTTTTAGCTTTATTAATTTCGAGTTGCATATGTGTTTTCTGGGCCCAGGGGTGTCGGATTTCGCGCTTAGTCATGTGTGTGTGTATATGTATCATATGGGTTTGTTGAAGTGTGTATATTAATTACTACTTTATTTTAGCAATTTATGCGTTTAGCTCCGATAAACATATACAAGCACGCACACACTCATACTCATATTTCCGCTACCGCCAACGCCATTTTAATTCTATTCATGGTTGCTGGCAAATCAATTTGCTTTAGGAATTATAAAAAAGCGCAGCATACTTTTGAGCGCCTACTTAAATTGCACTTCAAAGCATATGATGTTAAGTATGTACTAAGTATATGTATATAAACAAACATATACTTGGCAATTGGCATATTTAATTGGCATTCAAAAGAACCGCAATCAAAGAACGAGCTGTGTTAAAAGTTTTGCGTTGGCTTTTTATTAATTATAGTCTAATTAACAAAATGCTCAAATAACTTGGCTGGCAGTCGTGCACAGCATAGCCAAATGACAGAACCAGTGCTGGAAAATATTACACAGAAAAGACAAGAGACAACAGACAAGAGATAACAGACAAGAGACAACAACTTGACGAAGCATCTTGAAGTGCATTTGTAATTGCTTTTCTGGCCAGTTGAATGCTGCATTCCAAACAATGCACAGTGGTTCGGCACTGCTATGGAAACAGATTTATCTCTTTTGAAAAATTTTCAAAAAATTCTTCAAATCCATGAGTTTCTGTTTTTGAGGTACCGCCTTATAAGAGTTTATTTTACAAAAAATTCTTAGACTGTTCACTTTGTTTGGCATTATGAAAAAATGGCAAGAATGCCCGAGTAACAATGTTAGCAACCTTTAAAATGAGGCATGAAGGCAAGAATGCCCGACTAGCGAGTATGAAAACTAAAAAGATTGGAAGCAGATATCTAAGCTACCAAATAAGAGGACTTTTCGATACTACATTTGTTTTTGAAAACTTCTTAAAATTTTTATGGAAATATATTATTCACGTTTTGATTTTCGGCACCACTGTGCAATACTGACCAGAGGACCACATTGGATAAAGTTTTTTCTCTCTTCTCGTTTTAAACGCTATTATTGTTGTTGTGGTTGGGTATCCTTTTGGCTGCTGCTACTGCAACTTGCTTATTATTTACACATAATGCTTGTGCGGCTCAAAGCAAATGCGTAAACTATGCAAAGTTTATAATTATGCTGATTGCAACTCGGAATTGTGAAAGACTTGAAGACGACTGACAGCAGCAGAGCCAGCTGAGAGTGGTCACAAGAAAATAGAAGTATTCGCAAATATTAGATGTACCACTACCAAGAGAAGTCATGAAAGATCGGAAAAACAATGACTTTAGTTAATGAGCTTTCAAAATGGATCTTATAAAAGCTAGCAGTGAGAGTTAATCAGACACTTAACAAAAATTTATAAGCCAATACAAATCTCTCTCTGAGTTTATTTTGAAACAAGGAGAATTATTTCTCTCTGAACATTTATGAATTTGTATAGACGTTTACGAACTGTGAGTATTTTAGGCATCCAAACGGATTTTTATTTTTTTTGTAATAATATCGTTGAGAATTTTGGGATTTGTAAATAAAAATGAAATAAATCATATCATTGCGGAATATACATATTTCTACTATTTTATAGCCTTAAGAAATTTTGGAATTTCTAAATTAAGAAAACGTACAGTTAGATTCAAAAAAGGATTTGGAGAAATATTTTAAGCCTAAGTAATATACCATTGCGGAAAGAGATATTTTTAATTTAAATAGATTTTTGCTAGCAAATAATCTAAAAACATGATAAAAAATAAAAATATAATTTCTTTGAAGTGCCATTTAGAAATATTAAGTTTCATTAGATATCTCATTCAAAAATTGGCATGATGCATTTTCAAAATTTTAACTAATTAACAAAAAAAAAAATTGTTTATTGCTTAAAAATTTATCAAAGATGATTTCAGTCATAACAAAGCATATGTTTCTAAATAACTTTTTATATAATATCAAAAAGTCATTGACTACAACCATAATTCATTTATTATTCTTGTTTCCACTGTTGTTGACACTTGGAATGACTGCTATTTTGATTATTGCTCCATCTAGCGGACAACTTTGGAACTTTGTTTAGTATCCAATTATTTTACGCTCTCTACCCGTTATAATATACATATTTCCTTGAGCTCCTTAATATGTCATAATATGCTTAGACATTAGTTTTGGTTGTGGCGGCAAAACAGAGCAGCTGTTGCTACTGCTGGCGCCATCTAGCGAACTTTGGTTGCGCCATCTTGCGTAAAGCATTGGTCAAACCATAGGACAACACTGTTTTGTTTGCTTATCTTTGGAAATAAAATTTCGCGACAATTTTATTTATATGTATGTATTATATGTATATTATATATATTTATATTAAGAGAAAACGGCATGAACAAACAATGGAGATTAAAAACGCAAAATAAAGAGTAGCAAATTTAACATCGGATAAGTTTGAATAAGAAACGGAAAAGAATGAGAGTAGGAGAAAGTGTTTCTTGCCCCTATTCTAACGGAGGCTAAAACATATACTAAGTTTACTTAAGTACAGTCTAACCAACTATAGCATAGCCTTATTGCCAATTTTGTGTTTCCTCACGGAAAGAATAAATCTTCAGAAATGCTCTGTTTGACACATCTGGCTTTTGCAGTGGCCTTTAGCTTTTATACTCTAAATTAAAAGGCTTTCGCATTTCTTTGCCGCTGGTTTCGTAAAACTGAAACTTATTGCTCAAATTAAATATAGGCGTGCTATGACTTTACGGCTAAAGAGTATAAAAAGTGCAGTCTTAATTCACTCAAAAGTTAAGAGTTACCAATACTTTAAAAAATAGTTTTCACATATATACATACAAATTTTTTATAGGTTCTGCATTTACAGTTTGCCAAATAGTCAGCTATATAGTTATACAGCCCATAGATATGCAAATGTAATTAGTTGCATGCCAGCAGCCAACTGTAAAACGCCACACGTTGCATGCCCCAAGCACACTCTGTCCTCAGGCGTAACCCTCTTGTCCAGCTTTGGATTCAACGTGTTGTAAAATGTTAGCGTACCGAAACAATTTATAGTAAAATCGAATTAAAACCACAAAAGCAAAACATGGCAACAATAGCAACAACAAAAAGCAGAAGAAATCCAAAAAGAAGAACCAAACAACAAAAAAAAATATATATATTGTATTCAGGGACAGGCAAAGAAAGCGCAGCCGGCTAAACCAAGATTTATATGCAAAAAAGCAATGGAAATACTAAGTGAAGAGAGCTTGGCACAGTGGTCGAAATGGTTAAAATAGCTGGAATAAAGGTTTTCAAAATAATATTTTTTTTCTGCTAATATGCCATTAATCAATAGTAGAGCTGTCCAAAAAGTTTCGGAAAACAAATTTTTTTTGATGTGATTGACGTCACATCGCAGTTGAGAGGGTTTGGTTAACCTTCAAAACATAAAATCTTATTTGTCTGCGAATTTTTAGTAGAACTCGTTAAAGCGTCTCATTTCACGCATAAAAAGCAGCAAACAATTAAGTAATAAAAATAAAATTATTAAAAAAATGTATAGCTAAGCTAGGGGCT
This sequence comes from Chymomyza fuscimana, assembly GCA_949987675.1. Taxonomy (NCBI): domain Eukaryota; kingdom Metazoa; phylum Arthropoda; class Insecta; order Diptera; family Drosophilidae; genus Chymomyza; species Chymomyza fuscimana. The sequence goes on along the minus strand of OX465088.1, from coordinate 36,975,562 downwards.
CTGCACTCTGCACGCTACGTTTCTAATATCGCTACGAAGATACAATTTTATCTTATTCGCTGCAAAAGAGATCATTTTTGAAGACCAGTATCATTCTTATAAAATCTTAAATATCAGATCTACAATCTTGATCTACAATATTTTGTTTTTGCACTTCATTTAGCGTAGCGATTTTTAAAACGACTCTCCACTATCGTTGTAGATACAAATTTAACCAATTTTTGAATTTTTAGATCCTAATTTTTCGCATAAAAAATTTTAAGTGGTTCTTATAATCTTCTGGGAAAATAATTTTTTTGTTTAATTTCAAATTTAAAAAAAATGTTGAGATCATATCCATATGAAAAAAAGTTTTTTTCCATAAAAAAAATATTTTTAAAATTAAAAATTAATACAAAAAATTTTAATTTTAAATTAAAAATTAATACAAAAAATTTTAATTTTAAATTAAAAATTAATACAAAAAATATTTTTTTAAATATTTAAATTTTTTTTATTTTAAAAATTTAAATTTTATATTAATATTAAAAAAAATTTGTTTCCACTAAAAAAATTTAGTTTTACAATTAAACATTATTTATGAATATAAAAATTTTAATTTTAAAAATATATTTTTTTTATATATTAAAATTTTTTAATTTAAAAAATTTGAATTCTTTTTAATCTAAAATAATTTTTTTCAATGTAAAATATATATTTTTTTCATAAACTTGTTAACTCATTTTACAATCGAAAAAAACGTGGTAAATACTTTATCTATACTATACTTTTTCAGCTAGATTACCAATTTCGACCACAGTGCGTAGTAGTGCAAAATAGCACTGAGTGCCATAGAAGTGGCAAAAAATGTTGCATAGATTTGGAAACGTCGAAGCAAAACGAAGAGACGATGTGGACTACGACGTAGACGACGATGAGAACGACGACGCGTATAAATTTGTAATTCTTGATGCAACCGCAACGTTTATTAATTTAAAATTCAATTTCGAAACGGTCAAGCAGACAACGAAACCAAAAACCCAAAACCAATGCAATAAAAACTACCGAATGTATTGGTGTGAGTGTATCTATCTAACTATCTAAAGCTGTCACTGTATCTGTGTTACATGCTCCACATATGTGAGTGCATGTGTGCGTGTGTGTGGGAGAAATCAATAGATTAATGTAATAGCAATTAGTTTGATCAAGCGTCTAATTGTTTTGCCAGGACAAAGAAGCAAAAATTTAAATTGTCGAAAGTGCAATCAAAAAATGATTAATCAATGCAAATGCAAATATATTACGTATACGCTATGTGTTCAACGTGAAACTAGATATTAAGAAGTTTGTGAAGTTGAAGTTATAAGGTTTATTATTAAATTTACTTTTTAACTTATAGAAAGGACATTTTAGCGCATGTAAGTAGTTTTTATTGTATAAAGTCACAAAATTTAAAAAAAATTTTTTATTTATTTTTTAACATCCGCCTCGATTATGAATACAAAAATGTTTCAGCTAGAAAGAATAGATTTTAAGATGCTGCGAAGCACTAAATGTGAACTGTGTTAAACATTTCACGACAAAATAAGTCTTTATTTGCAAATTGATTGGAAATTTATTTATTTTATTATTTATTTATAAACAGCTCCAACCTAATTAAAATTATAGTACGAGCTAGATTAGGCTTTGATTAACCTTGATTAGATATATTTTGAGAAAGTAGCTTAAGCTTAACTAATCTAAGACCAAGTGTTTTAAAATAAAATTATACTAGCTGCAACAATTATAGATAGTTACAATTTTTCAGACATACTCCAGAGTATCTTTAGTTTCAATTAATGCTTTTGGACATATTTTATTCTATGCTTTACAAATTGAAATTTAAACGTACTATAAAGCTCGGTAAGCACACAAAAAAAAAATAACCAGAGTATTTACAAGTGAAAAAAAAAAGAAATGTTGAAACAAAAAATAAATAAATGAAAGGAAAAGAAACTATTCAGCGCAGCGCATTAAACACAACTGACAGCTGAACATACGTCACGTGACGTTGTCGTAAAGTTTGCAGGCACTGTAGCTGCGGTGGTAGAAAAGCCGGAGACAATGCAGTAAGGGATGTGGCGGGAACAACATGGCCAACAAGCAAATGTCTCAATATGTGTGTGTGTGTGTATGTATGCTGTCTGTGTAAGTGGAGCTCACACACACATTCATACAGACGACACATCGATGACTCTGGGGCATTTTTAATGGAAACTCATTTTTGAGGTTAATTGTAAGCAAAAGATGGTTCGCTGACGGGGTTCGTGGTGGTTCGTTGTTCATGAACAGCAGCAAAAGCAGCAGCAGCACCAGCAGACACCGCTTGCTCAAGGCAGCAACAAAAAACGCATAACAGAGAGTCGGGTACAGTCAGGAAATACCGACTATAATATACACTGTAGCCTAGACAACTTACTACAAGATCGCTTATTTCTAGAGATTTGCGGGTTTGAACGTCATGAAACAAAGCTCCGATCTTAACAAAAGTTCGAATTCGCTCAATACAAGATTATTTCAACCGGCCGTACTCCGCAAAACGAAAACGAACAATTTTATTCGGATTCCTTATTTTCTAATTTTTTACTGTCGCCATCTACTCATATTTCCTTTACTCTTTGTTAGCACAGCTTTCGAGGGAAATTATTTAAGACTTTGCTATTCTTATGAAAAGGGAAATTTTTTTATGCAAGAAATGGACCATATAAAAATTCAATTTTTGAAATTTTTTGCGTTGATTCAGAAAAAAAATACTGAAATCGTTTAGGTGAAATTTGGAGTACGAAACATGTGGTTTCAAAACGAGTCCGCATAAAATGTTCGGATTCGTTTTCCAGAGCACGCCCGAATATCTCGAATTCTAAAGAAATGGACCATTGTTTTAATTTTCCTACTGTATAATATACTCTCTTTGCAGCATTTAAAATCTTTTTCGATACCCGAAAAAATTTTGTTCTAATTTTTAGAATGTTTGATTTTTTCTCAGTGTTGAAAAACGTTTTTCAAACCTTTTTGTCATATATTAACATTCAACGTAGGAAAGTTTTCATGCAAATTTTAAACATTTTCTTCAGTGTTTAAACAATTGTTCATCTTTCCATAATAGAAATAATTTTTTGTCATCGTCATCATTTATATATGAATTTGATTTTTTGAGTCTACCATACATACATATGAACCTTACTCTTTGTTAGCACAGCTCTACAGCTTTCGAGGGAAATTATCCACGACTTTGCTATTCTTATGACAAGGGACATTTTTTTTAATGCAAGACTTGGACCATATAAAAATTCGGTTTGGGTTGATTCAGAAAAAAAAATAATTAAAAATATTAATCAATAACTATTTATCTTGATTGTCATAAATAGAATCTGAAAATATCAAAGAATATTTAAAAATTTATTTCAGTTCAAAATGCGTATACTTTGAAAACTATTTTTGGTGAAATTATGTGCACCAAACATGTGGTTTCAAAAGGAATCCTAATAAAATGTTCGGATTCGTTTTACGAAGCACGGCCGAATATCTGAAATTTTAAAAACATGGACCATTGTATTCACTTTACTAAAGAATAAAATATTCTATCCAGCATTGAAAATCTTTTTTAACTCAGTGTTGGAAAACGTTTTTTTTTAAAACTTTCTGTCTTATATCAACATTCAAAGTAGGAAAGTTTTTAAGACCGCTCCATTTTGCAAATATTAAACATTTTTTGTCGAGTATCCTCAGTGTTTAAACAATTCTTCATCTTTCCATAATAGAAATGATTTTTCGTCATCTTCGTCGTCATCATTTATATATGAAAACGATTTTTTGAGTTTACCTTACTCCGCGCTAGTTATACACTTATCTACGAAATATAGGCAGGTGCCAAGAAGGCGGGAAATGTATATATGCCGAGGATTACTTTGAACACAATAGGAAATTTGGATAAAAGATGCGTGGTAAAGATAAACTAGTAAATCACGAGGGCATAGTTTTGATAAAGTTGGGATATTCTTGGATATTCTTGGGCTCTATAAAGGCAGTGGAGGAATAAAAATTGAGATTGAAATGAAAGAAAAAAATATATTGTAGAGAGAAGATTTTTAGTTGCTCTCTCTTCTGATCTTCCGGAAACCGCTAATACATAATAAATTGAGATTGAAATGAAAGAAAAAAAAAAATGTTATAGAGAGAAGATTTCTAGTTGCTCGCTGTTCTGATCTTCCGGAAAACACCATTACTGACGGAAACACCTCTTGTACGAAGGATATGGATTTATCGACTACTTTTATCATCCTGAGGAAACAACATTATCTTTTTAATTTCTCCAAATACTTCTTATCTTTTTTCATTTAGTGTATAACTACGAGTATACTATATAAGAAAAGCTCAACGTGTGGCATGTGGCAATGTCGCTGGCGTTGGCAACGCAGCAGATGTGTCTGATGTTGGCACTGACTGCATTTTCCATAATGAGCGGAAGGGTTTTAAACGAGCTGCGTTTTGTAATTGTTCACTTGCCCGACCAAAAGGCGCTTGCCGCAAGCAGTTGCACGTGTGCGGGTATGTCTGTGGCATAAAGCAGCATACGGTTGCTAGCTGCAACCATATTAATATATCTGAAATATCAGACAACAAACGTTTTTCAGGCTCAAGCAGATGTGTGATTTACGAAATGAAACTCTGAAGAACTCCATTTTGACATAACCAAAAAAGAAAAAATTAAGGAAAAAAAAAATGAACATTTACAATAAGAATTACCTTGCCTACTTAATGTCTGCAATAATTCGCTACAGGATGACACAATGGAACAGTGATTACATATTCTTTAAGCGAGACAATGATGGGTTTTGTGGTTCCAGCAGAGTATAAACGAAAACTGTTAAAAATACCTTTAAAACAGCAATTAATGCCAAGAAAAGACAATTAAGTCAAGGGAAAGGAAAGATAATAAGTTAAATTTTGCAAAGAGTTTACTTTTTCATAGTTTATGAGAAAGTTTAATATCAGAAGAAAAGATCCTAAAAATCCGGGCTACCTACTCAACAGATTTAAATTTAGATAAACTCAATCGATTAGCTTAAATTACAGCTACTCTAAAAAGCATGAAAACAACAAATACGCCTCTTAACTGGGCGTTCCACGATTTAAATTACAAAACTCTTAAGGAAACCTGCAGCTGCACATGTTGTCTAGAAGTTGAGCTTATAAGCAGCTTTTTTACTCAGATTTCTTTGCAACAAACATGAGTCATCGTTAGCCAACATAAATTGTAATGCTCCCCTTTATTTTTTTTACAGCAGAGCATTAGAACAGGATAAGACCCTTTGCCAAAGTGATTAAGCACTGCTTAACTAACAGATTTTCTTACTTTTTTCGCTATGCCAAAGTGTATCCGGCTGGCCAATCATTGCCTTTGACTTGACTGCACTGACCCCAAATCTAGTTATCTATAGCTGCTGAAACAGCATAAAAAAAACTAAGCCCCAACATTTGCTTTCTAAAAAAAAAGGGAAGCAAAATATGAAGTTCTCCGCGACTTATCAGTTTATTTTTATACAATTTTTTTTTTTTTTTTTGTTTTTTTTGCTAAGCTTGTCAGTATTTTTTTTTCTAGGTCCCCCACTTTTATAACTTTGACTTTTGGGGCTTTGGCAGATTGTGATGGCCCATGATGATTAGCTGGCTGGCAAACAAGAAAGTGTTAAATGAAGTGCAAAAAAGGTAGAGAGCAGCAGCAGCAGCAGGCAACAAACGACAAGTCTATAAATAAAGCAGCTAAATGCAGCAAACAAATCCTGTGCTAAAAGAAGCTATAGAGGAAGGGGGGGAGTAGGGTATGCTACAATATCAACTATCTGTTGGCATTTTGCTTTTGTCGCTGCGTTGCTTATCACATATGAAATATCACATAAACTAACGCAAAATGTCAAACTGGCAGACTTGTGCTACAAATGTCAAACAAAAGGGGTAAGTGGGTGTGTTTTGTAGAGGGGGCAGGGTTGGTAGTACGTGTAACTTGGGCGTACCTTAGCATAACAGTTGTGTTCAATGTGTGAGTATATGCAAAAGTGCAGGGAAAAAATGATTTACGACAGGCTATCAAAATGGCGACAGTGGCAAACAGCCTGTAACGCACAAAAGTATGCTATACATTTTTTTTTGCTACTGAAAAATGAAAAAAAGGTTGTTAAAAGTTAATCAGTTGTTACGGTTTTTATTGCAGCAGTCTGTATGTCAGACTTATATAACATACCATGATGAAAAATGGTCCAAACGGCTGGCTGACATTTCATTAAAAACAAAGCAGCTCTCACGCATACAAAAGCAACAAACTGCCAGCAAACATGTGTTTTGTTCTTGTTTTTATTTTTTTGCATGCAACCAACACTGTGTGACAAACAATGCCAACACTTATACAGTCAATTGCACAAATCTTCTCCAGCCGAAACTTCTCTGTGTTTACTGTAGCTCTAGCTGCAGCTCGATTATAATTTAATCTACTGTGGTATGTGTGACAAACTCTCAACGCTTGAGACGTGCTGCTGCCGCCATTTTTCACACAAATTCCACTCCACATGCCAAAGAAAATGGCTGCGACAAGGACACAATACAGATACACACACATACACATACAGACACACGTGCTCTTAGCTGCTGCACGAAATAGAAGTGTCTGTCATTTTTATAAATAACATTTTCCATGTATATAAGTTACCCTCTGTACAGTGGCGTAGTTAGGAGGGGTTATTGACTATCCCAAAAACAGTTCCTTACAATGAGTCTATTATCGGAATATCTCTATTTAGAAGCTCTCAAAAACTGTGGGGAGAGTCTGGTGGTTGATATATTTTAAAAATTAAAAAGATTTTTTATATTTAAGACCACATAAGTTAAACAATTTAGTTATTAATTGGTTTCAAGTCGAACTAAAGGAACAATTTTTGTAGAATCAAAACAAATTAAAAATACAAATTATTCAGTTTATTTTAATATTATGTTAATAAGAATATTAAGTTTCAATATTGTAATAAATAAAAATTTCTTATGAATTGAAAAAATTAAGGTTTTTTAAATGTGCTAGTCTTGTATAAATAAATTAACAGTCCGGAATCAATTGTTAAAAGAAAAAAAAATATTTGTATACCGATAATGCTATAAAAATGTTAGATTTGGAAAAAAGAATTTTATGCTTAAAAATTCCTTTTTTTGGGGTTTTTTTTTTACACAAAGTTTTGACATGGCGTTCTGCGTATGGGCCTTCAACAATAATATTTTTTTATGATACCCTATAGTGATAAGGAGTGTACAAACTTTGTGCAAATGTAAGGTGACGCCGAAGATCTCCTCAAGTTACCTTCAATAGGCTCAAGGTTTGTTCGTGTGTCTTTTGGTCTGTATGAACACCTATATCTTGTTGATTATAAGAGTTAGCATAACCAAATTTGAGACTTGGGCTACTCTTAGTCTGCAGGTAGATCAAGTTTATTTTTTTCAGCCAAGCCACCTTTCACCTCCAATGAATTTTAAAGCGCTATCTTCTACAATTTTAAGCATACAGCTGTAGTTTGTAGGAAGAAGTGTACTAACTTTGTGCAAATGTATGCGACTTAGAAAAGGTGACGCCGAAGATCTCCACAAGTTACCTTTAATATGCTAAGGGTTAGTCCGTGTATCTGTCCGTCACAGCTTTAGTTTGTATGGGTAAAATGTATGACATGGAACAATCTTTTGATTGGTAGAACACTTTGCTATAATCGGAACATAAATATAATCGCAATAACGTATTTAAGAGGCCGCATTTCGAATCGCCTCAGTGGCAAAAGCATTTACCGTACTATTTTTGAAAATGAAAAAAATTTAATTTTTTTAAAAATGATCATATCTCAAACATCAATAATGGTCTGAAGAAGTTGATAGTTCTACAGCATTAGCTTTTACCGCACCTCAGCTCGCGCAGAGGGACGTTCTAAAAACTTTAAGCGCGTTTTTCACGGAACCATGTTTTTCATCCGCATAGCTCTTGGTCTATTTTTCTGATTCCCTTCATTAAAACCATGTTTGAAAGGATATAATTTTTTATATGCCTTATACTAACAATATACATGAAAAAGTGTTAAATTTTTATTTTTAAGCAAGGTCAATCACAAAAAAAGTGAAAAAAAACAAACATTTCTTTTCGAACGTCCACATTTCAGCTAATTTTTCGTCGAAACTCATTTTGATTTAGTACAAGGCATAGAGAATTTCATTAACTTCAATAAACAAAAAACATTTTTCATTTCAGTTCACAAGAGGCTGGAGAACTGAAATGCGTGGACGATATTCTGCGGGCAGAGGCAGACAAGAGCCGCCATTTTGAATTTCGTCGAGAAAAAATTTTCGAATTATTGTACAATAAAAATCACATTTAACTATCAAAACAGTAAGTTTGTATGTCTTTTCATCATGCCAAAAATAATTCCCAAACTTTGCCTTCTTTTTGGCCAAATTTGAAAGAACCCACCCTTAAACTATAAAGCTAGTAGAATTGGTAGAGTCTGAAAATTTAAAGTCAGCTCGAGGGGCAAATATTTTTTTTTATTTTTTGCTCAATTCCAAGCTGAGATGGAAGAGTTCCTACCTTAAAGCTTGAAATCGTTGGTACAGGGTAATCAAAGTCGACCATATTTTTTAGCTTTTAATAAGATAAGTAACAATATTAAACTCGTAAATGCTATCTTTGTAAAATTCCGATTAATTATCGAGTTATCGATAACTGACCAGTGAGGCTGACAAAAAATGTATATGCAATTCAAAACAAAGTCATCTAGCAGCCCCTCTGCACGAATCTATCTACGTCACTGCTGCGTGTGTTTGTGACTTGAGCAACAGCCAAGTATGTCATTGGCACTACAATCTAAAAACAAATGACAAAAATGTCAACAATTTCTGTGTGTATGGCAGCGTCGTCACCACTCTCATTGTCATAACAACTTTGCATACCTTACACACACCGCTTCTTCCCATACTCTAACTCATAATATCCAAACATATCCAATAAATATTTGCAATTTTCATGCCAAAAACAAAAAAAATAAGGCAAAAAAAAATGCTTGGCAGCCCTGCTATTAAACTAATTGCACACCATGACCAAGGACCAAAGAAATGCGCTGTTGTTTTTGCTGCTTTTGTTGTCATTAAGGCGATTAAGCCATTTATGCCAAGGCAGCGAAAAATTCCAGCCAAAAATTGAGCCACTTGGCATGAACTTGAAATGTGGCTCAGCTAATTAAAGCAATGCGCAAAAACCGGAAGTCACTTTGACTACAACAACAACAGCAAAAACAACCAAAACAAGATGGCAGCACAGCGTTTTTGGTCATGCCAAATCAGGCCCCTAATGATTAGGCAGCCGCGTCAGCAAAGTCAATGAGCAAAGGTGGCGCACCCGGAGTGCGCGCCATGAAATGCCTAAGCCTTGATTTTATATATAGGCATAACAACTAGCTTAAATAATGCTGCACTTAGTATTTTTATTTTGAGGCTGCGAATTTCCAGACCTAAAAGTGTAGAAAATTTTAAAGAGTAAGTTTCTATTAAAGCTCTTCAAAGTTAAGAGCTAATTTCTATTTTGATTGCGTTTACAATTTTATGTCAATTACCAATTTTGCCGCTGTCTATTAAAATACCTAAAAGCTGTCCAAATTGACAGTCTGGCCCAAAAGCTAAAAAGTTTTGCTTGTTACTGTCACATGACATGAGCTTAGCCCTTAATTAGAGGTAAATTAGTGAAACATAGATTTTATTTTCATCTTTTATTGTGAATAAATAATAAGTTGAGCTTACAGAAACTTTAGAATTTCGATTAGCATTGAAATAAAAAAACAGCATAATCGATTATAATCGATAGTTTCAATAAAAATTTACAATACTAGTTAGTAAGTAATGATGACGAGTCCAACGCCAGTCAACTTTTATATATTATAGGGCATTGTTTGGCGTGTCAAAATCAACCAAATTTTAGTATTAAGCAGATATTTGGATCAGAGTTATTTTCGTATTAAGTAGTCGGTTATGAAATAATAAGATATATTTTGCTCTCATGTATTTGAATTTGTGACGTCATTTGAGTCAAGTTAGTTATTCGTTTTACGACAAATACAAGCATCTGAATTTTTGTTAGTAAACTTTGTCCTGGTTCATTATGTCTGTGTAAAATTCAAAAATGAAATCCTTAATAAAAAATGGGCCACTCGGTGATCCGCAGTTTATAGTTTGTCGGATCATGTCATAGAGAAATGAGTTAGTCTCCGTTTAGACATTAGGAAAGAGTTCTGATGAATTCAATATTAGGTAAAAAATTTTAACTTCGGCAAAATCCAAAAATTATTTTTTTTTGTTAGCACTACAGTACAAAGGATTATTTAGAGTTCCATTTGCTCTTTCTGGGAAATAGAAGACAGTTTGATGGTAAAGAAGACCATTGAAAAGAACGCGATGCAGTGTATGAGAAGAAGCAGGAAGATGAAAAAGTGAAGCACTATCAAGATTGAAGATCGGTGTAAAGGTAAAGTATTTGATATGACCTAAGAATAAGAAGAAGAAGAAGACCAAGTCGTGACCAGTAGAGTGAAGGTCTTCTGAAGTTGTCGAGATGGTATAAAACATATCACTTAGTGACGTCTAAAGCACTATTGACAGAACATGTTGACAAGAGAAGTAGCTCCATGGGCATAAAGACGTGCAACTAGAGATGTGCGATTCCCAAAAAAAATATCGAATAAAAAGTATAGATTATTGCGGTAAAACTATATCGATGCGATTCGATAAAACATCGATGTCAACATTATCAGTATTTGGTAGTGATATTTCAATTATTGATCATCCGATACCAATTTAAAATTTATCGATAGTTGATTGCCAATAAAAAAATAAATATAAAAAAAAAATCTTTTTTAAAGACGGCAGCGATACTACAAAAATAAGTATCGGATGATCGATAGTGAAAATATCAACATCGAATATTCAGTATCGAAACAGAAATTAAATATATTGAAAATATCATTTAGCATTAGCTTTAATGGCGAATCTTAAAAATTACGGGCTTTTTGTTTCTTGAGTTAGGTATAATTGCTGTCACAAATACTGACTGCAAAATGCAGACTTCATCGATTGATTCTTCAGCAACGTTCTCCTAGCCTAACCGCCTAATTTGAAGGTATTCTAAAACCTGTTCGCTAGCCAAAATCAATCAAAACTACAAAATGTCGTATAAAGTAGTACTTGAAGCAGATACTTTTATTCTGCACTTGTTTTCATAAACAGGGTTTTAAATAATCCTGTTTGCCTTTTACCCATTGGCCTAGCTGCAAAAGCACTTCATTTACTCAACAGTCCATTTAATAACTACACATTTTATTATTAACTTAAAAACCATTTAACTAATTTTTTTATTGTAATCAATTATTTATAATGGTGGTGACTACTGTCAATTAAATTTTTTCATTATTATTATGTATGCATGTTACTTTTTATTTATTTATTGTATTTAAATATTAAACATTTTTTGTAAGTATTATTCTTTATCATATTTAAAATATAAACGCAGCAGCAATAAATAAAATAAAAATGTTATTACTCATTATGGTTTTTATGATATCAGTTTATTTATTGTATCTTTTGATGAAGATATTTATAACATTTTTTTCATGGGTTTTTCTGCAGTACACAAATTGTACAGGTTTTGATCTTGAAATTATATCAAGTTTATTGATATATTAAAGCGTTTTGGTTGTTATCTAAAAATTAAATAAATAACCTCCATTTCTGAATCCGCTCCTGTTTCAACTCAGTACGTTGCATACAAATTAAGCATATGTTTAATTATTAATATTTTCAAAAATTGTGTGCCGCCATTTTTGGCTCTATAAAACGAAAATTTTTATGTTCTTTAACAGATCTTTCAATTTCCATCTGACACCACTCCTATAGACAACATATACAACATTAAAGATTAACGCAATCTTAGAAGATGATAGTATTAAGACATTGTATGCTTTAACTGCAGGGTTTCCAGTTTCAATGTCTAAACCTTTTCACAACCCGCGGGTTATGCCACACGTCAAAAGTTGACAAGGGTGTTGGTTGTCGTTGACCTCCCACACAGCAGAGGCGCCACCATCTACACCACTCCTCCACCTCCTCCTCACGGTTTACTTACACCCACATGACATACGAGGAGTGTAAACTTTTTTATATGCAAAGCAAACAAACAAAACGAGCGAGTTCAAGCAGATGGAAAAACAGAAGAACGTGTAAGACATCGCATATAAGGACCAAGGATGAGGATGCGGGTAAGCATAGGAACATGCTGCCATTTGGCTTTCTAATGTGTGACAAGCTCAAAGCAATTGCAAAACTTTCGTTACACATGTAATGAAAAAAATAAATAAATAAACAAACAAAAAACCACAAACTGACATATCATGCGCCCTGATAAAAGCGCGTGACACAATTGCGTCGATTTACAATGTGCCAACTTCCTCCTCCTAAGCCTGCACAGTCAAAGAAACGGCGAAATCCAAAAAAGATATTGGAAGTTTTGTTTTTAAGTAGCGAATTTTTAATGCTCTTGTAGCACTTCGAGTGCGATAGAATGGTAGCCAACTAACGACCGAAAGATAATGATAATTATTCTTTGAAGTTAATTGTTTATAGAAAAATTCCACTTAAAGGGGTCTACGCAGCACGAAATATTTCGCACGGAACGACAAAACTTCATATAAAAAAAAATATCCCAAATGGGATATCCCAAAGGTATTTTTTTTTTTATATGAAGTTTTGCGATTCCGCGCGCAATATTTCGTGCTGCGTATAGGCCTTAATTCAAAAGAATCCCTCAATCTTGATATAACAAAAGCTGTAGCTAAAATTCTTGCATAGTGTCATTCTACGTATTATCATTTGGGATTTTTTTTTTTTATATGAAGTTTTGTCATTCCGTGCGAAAATTTTCAAACTGCGTATGGGCCATAAAGAAGATCCAAAATAATAAAGAAGATCAAAATAATAGAGTACGATTCTCTCTCTAACTATCTCTTGTTTATGAGAAGCTAAGATCAAATCTATCAATAAAAACATAAGACTACTTAAGAAAACACATAAATAGGATATAAATACAAATTAATTTTTGGAACAGAACGTTAAATCTTGTTAGTGCTCTTCTATATTTCAAGAATTGGACATATCACGTCCTCAGCAAATTCTTCGGAAATTTATGCATAGATTTTTTGAATATGTAAACCGGGACCAAATGGTTTCAAATTCGCAAATTTTTTAGCCCGCACAAAATCACGTATGATGGGACTGCTTTCAATTTTGATTTCGATCAGTCGATTTAAGAATGAAGCTTATCATATCTGAATATACTTTATTCTGTCATCTAGAAAGGTTACTCCTCCATATGCGCGTTATGTCGTGATATCGATCTTCTTGGTCCTATGTATCGTGTTGTGTGACAAAGCCATCGGACCATATCAATGTGGCTTTTGGTCGCCCCTGACATATCTAGTTCTCACAAAATGGTCCCTTTGTTCTGTCTTCAAGTAAGGTGAACCTCTCATTTTTTCGCCAACGATAGCATATATATTCATAGTTGGGAATGGCTGAAGATGCTCCATAGAAAAATAAGTTCAATGCAGCTGGCATAGTTTGGCTATGACTCCGTTGGAAGAACCAGATAGTGGGCGCATTAGCTTGTGAGAAGGCAAATAGAGACACTGCTTGCACTGCTTGGTGAAAGTACTCTCACCAATACTAGCAAAGGCTATCTTGGCGATTTGCCTCCTCACAAGCTGCATTTGGGAAACCCGAGTGAAGTTGACGTGCGCGATGTCTGTAGGAAAGTCTGTAGGGATGCTCCACAATAGATAACGACGATATCGTAATCGACATCGAAATTATTCTGAAGGGACGTCTGCAGGGATGCTTTACATCCAATAACGAATTGTTTTGGCTTGTCAAGAAACAGTTCACCAAATTAGTTTGAATGAAAAGAGTGCACAGTGCAGACATTTGGATCAATCGATATACTTATCGACACCAAAATAAGCTCGGTGGGACACCTGGAGGAATGCTCTACATCCGATAACCATTTTTTTGTTGTGTCGTCAAGAAGAAGTGGTTCACAATATTAATATTATTTTTAATAAAAAGTGCAGTTCCATCGATCAATCGATAAAGTTATTGAAATCAAAATAAGCCTGTTGGTACGCCTCAAAGGATGCAATGCATCCAATAACGTCTTGCTTTGGGTTGTCAAGAAGTGCGAACAGTAAAGTCATTGCGACCAATCGATATAATTATCGAAATCAATATTAGACTGTAGGGTCGACTCAAGGCATGCAGTACATCCGATAAACTTTTTTGACTTTCAAGAAACAAATCCCAAAAGTAGGAAATGAGTCAATATTAGGTAACTACCAATTTGCTCAGGCTCTAATAGACCAGAGAACGTTGCTGTAATGGAATAATCGCGTCTATGCCCGAACTGAGTATAGCCGCGACAAGAGTATCCAAAGCCCGCACAGATATCAAAGGGCGACAGGAACATAACAAAAAAGCAAACAAAACACAAAGAGAAAAAAAACCACCCAAGCCATATCTAAGTGGCATCGTATGTCAAGTCAAAGCCAAAACCAAACCAAGCCAAGGCACGTCAAGCGCACAAGGTGTACCCAGTTTGTATGCTGCTCTGCTATGTATGCTGCCAACGTAGGGCGCCAGTAAAGGGGGTATACATCAGTCAATCTAATTTGCCTGCAAGGCGTATGCGTAACTCCAACTCCGTCTCCGGAAAGCAGACAGCCAGTCAACAATTCACATGAAATATGTTTGATTAAGTTGTAGGCATTTGCCTGTTGAAGTGCAAAATATTTCACAGCATGATGAAATGGAAGAGAGAGCCTAACTTACAAACAAGAACAACAAATGCTTATATTTATGAATTTATGCTTTTATTTTTATTTTTGTTTATTTTTTGGCCTGTTGTTGTCGTTGTTAATTTAAAGTTGTCCCGTGCTGGCATTTATTATTTAGAAATCAAAAATATAACCACAGACCCTTTTTGCAGGCATTGTTTGCTGCTGCTGCTGCCCGTTCGCTCTTTGGGCTGCATAACAAAGCACTTAGTGATGCAGTTGGCAAACACACACACAGTTACCCATAAACACACAGATACTCACACGCACACATACAACAAAAAGCCAACACAAAAACTGCATGACAAACAATGGAACTATGCGCACAAAAGTATGCTTTAAGAAACTGCAAGGAGTGGGCTCAGAGGGCAGAGAAATTATTTATGTATGTATGTGTGTGTGTGTGTGTGTGTGTGTACACAATATATTGCACTATATGCAGTTAAAACGACTATAAGGGAGTGGCCCCAAATTGTTTGGTTATTGTAGAAAGTTGAGCTCCAGCGCTTCAGAGCAAGGTATAGGAAACGTTGCTTGAAACAGGTTAAAAGCAAAGGTCTGTAGTTTTTGTGTTGTATAAGCCAACGTGCCATAAGTCAATGGCTAAATGAATCCAAGTAAATGATTGCTATATATATGTGCATTTCATATTAGTTTTAAGTATCTGAAAATAGTTTTGTGTAAATATTGGACATACGTTTCAATAGAGCAAGCACTTAAAGTCAATTTAAATATTTAGTTTATGTGTGGATGCGTCAAAACAAAAAGCCTTAACAGAGCCAAATTACTAAATAAAACTACAGGAATTTCTTGGCTCTTCAATCTTTAAGCTGGACTGTGTTTATGTCTGCATTTTTGGAGCAAGTTTAAAATCCATCAAACATATCTGAATTAATGATTTTTAGCTGGTAGTCAAGAGAGTCAGTAATCATTTTTGAGGCTAGTTCAAATTTTATTCAGCGTGTGTTTTATGACTGCAGAATATTTTTGTCTTTTATTCACTTGCTAGGGACATATTGGGAAACTGTGTGTCGAAGGAACTGGCCAAACATGGCATCTCTCTTTCCGTCATCTATAGCTGTATACATTGGTTCAACCCTTGCCACAGTCAAACTGGTCATTAAACAAAAATATCTGGCAAGTGACCGCACTGCTTGAACTAATGAGGATTCTTGTCGCACTTCAAGACTTACCTGGCCAAATATTGATGGCAACAAAACCCGAAAGTTGCTCACACTGAATCCTTAATCCTTATCGACCACGGTGTCTATTCTAAAGGAATCTTGTCGTATGGGTAGGCATGCCGAAAGAATGCGCGACCCCTTCAACGATTATTTCCGCGGCTGCGTATCCGAAGAGGAGGAGGAAATCGTTCTACAGCTTATGTGTCAGTGCCCCTCCCTATCCAGTAGAAGATTAAGGACCCTTGGGACCCAATTTCTGACCGGCCTTACAGACCTCTCCAAACTCTGTCCCAGGGATATAGACAGGTTCAATGAACTTTCAGGCTGGTTCAGCAACAATATGGTTACATTGGAATAGTCGTGCCTGTTCTTCTTCAGAGCTGACCATGTGCTGACCATGAATGCCTATATACATTAATATAAAGGCATCCCTGGTCAGCTCTCGGCCAGCGTTACCTGTGCGTCCTAAGTGCGTCTGGGCTGTACCAAGACAGCCAACCACTTTAACCTAACCTAACCTATTCACTTGTATTCCTAAGCGCTGCCTTTTTGTAAAACGACTCATAAGCCTTAGTTAAATTGATTTTCAATGAAAATGTCCTGCAGCATGTTCTACAAGTCTCCAAAATAAAAAAAAACACTCGTTAATTTTTTAACACACACTGTTAAGCGACAACACACTACAAAAAAAAAACTATCTAGATCTACAAGTCGCTGAACAAAAAACTTTAAAGAGCTTTACCCAACACGAACAGACAACGCTTCAGCTTAACGTCTTTGCATCCTTATACAACATTCTTCCACTGTCCATTGCACACATCTGCCATAAATGCCTTTCACATCATTTAGATCCTCTGCAATGCGTCAAAAACGTTTTTTTCCTAGCCCATTGCACTTGCAGCACATCGTTTACTAATATTATGATGAACTAACTCAAGTTTGTTGGCCATAAGACCAGAGAGAGACAGAGAGAGTGCAGGGAGTTAGGAAAAACAACTCAAACATGAAATATTGCATGTAAAATATCTTATAGTTGAGAAAGAACCCAATTTTGCTTTTTGGAAGCCAATAAAAGTTCAATTTTTTAAGTCACTTCCAATTTTATTTAACGTCATTACATTTGAAACTTTAATACCAAAAAAAAACTTGCACTGCTTGTCAGGGGTAAGGCAGAAGCAGTTGATGTGGCATAGAAGTATGTTAGAACTAGGTGAGGGCAGTGTCACAGGATGTGCGCTTTTTTTTACTCGTGTAGCTAGTAGCATGTCGTTTTGAGCATAGTAAGTTTTTCAGTGCACTTAATGATGACACTTATCTTTTAGAAATTTTCCTAAGACCAAAGGATGTCTTAAAATCTTATAATTAGAAGAAAATGTTGGTTACTGGTTTGGGGTCGAGGGAATTGTTTCGAAACTAGCTATATTTCTTTATTAGGCTCACATGCATTTATGTAACAGTTTGAATATATATTATAAATAAACAGGGTGCCCTCGGACAAACGAAAAAAATTCAAATACATACTAAACGATTTTTGTAGAAAATGAAATATGCTGTAATTTTAGAATTGAAAAAATTATAAGATATCATTCAATAGTAATCCATGGCTAACAGGGCCTATAATAATATAACTTATTAAAACGTAATTTTTACCATGTAATTTAGAATTAAATATCAAAAATATTTTATGAATGAAATAACAAATAAATAACAATTTTTTTTAAAATCACGATATAGCTATTTTTGGAATTTATAAATTTTTAATAGAATACATTCTGTTTTTTTTATACCCTGTAGCGTATGATTCAAAGGGTATATTATGTTTGAGCAAGCCGAAAATATATGTAACATACAGAAGGAGTCGTCGGAGGCCTCCCAAAAGTTACATTAAGTATCATGGTGACTCGGGAAGTCGATATACCGATGTCCGTCTGTCTGTCTGTCTGTCCGTCCGTAGGAACGCCTATATCTCAGAGATGGTAAGAGCTAGAGCAACCAAACTTTCAGATTAGATCCCTTATTATTCCATAAGAGACAAGTTTACTTTATTTTTTTGATATCGTTGTTACATTATGTAGATCCCATAGGGGTGTTTCAGACGACCTCGAAAAAAACCAAAAGTTTTAGATGGATAATTCGTTTGTTTATGAAGATATCGTAACTAAATTTGGCATTCCAAAGATTTTTAGAGATCCACAGCACTGCGCCAACTTTGATCAAAATTGGTTGACTGTAATATGTAGGTCCCATAGGACCGCTTGGTCAAAAAAACCGTGTTTGGTGCAAACTTCTTTTTGTTTCGTTTGTTTACGAAGATGTCGTAACCAAATTTGGTACGTGGAAGTTTTTTAGAGTTCGATCAAAATCGGTTGATCATATAGACTCCATAGGACCAATCGGTGAAAAAAAAGTGTTTGGTGGAAAATTCGACCTTTTTTTTGTTTGTTTATAAAAATATCGTAACCAAATTTGACAAAGAAATATTAGTTCGTAAGCAATGTATCGGATTTGATTGCAATGTGGTGGTACAGTGTATCCCAAAGTCATCTTTTTTTTTTGATAAAATCAAATCTTAACTCTTATTTCAGCCTTAAAATAAAAATTGCGAAATGGTATTTATAGCAATTAAAATAAAATAATTAATCTTACAAAATTATTTACAATTTTATTATTAATGATTATTTCAAAAATTTTATCGAGTTTTTTGCTTAAAAAAAAAGAGTATTTTTTTTGAGTATTTTTTTTGACTAATTTAATTTTTAACAATAAATTAAAAAAAAAAATATATCCTATTTTTGTACCGCCAAAAAATTAATTATTATATTCACCTAAAACTCTTATTTAGCTGCAATTTTTGTTAACCCATTGAGATATTCAGGTAAATGCCTAATTCTCTAATATCCTACCATAATTCTTAAAATGGAAATGTTCTGGTAGAGAAGTTTTTGTGAAGTTAGATTGTTATAAATAAAAAAAATGAACAAACTTCAAGGCGTACCTACATATTAAAAGTTCCAAGAAACTGTATAAATAACAGCCTTGGTTGAAGCTTTCATATAAGTAGAACAACATAATAAATTCTGTCTAAAAAAGGTTTTTAATTTCGAACGAAATCTTTGGACTTTTATATATCGTTCATATTGCAAAAATTCTTTGTTTTACGTAAATCTATATGAAACAGAATCTGTTGATTTTTGTCAAATTTTTTTTGAGGCAACTTACAAAAAACAAAAATAAAATAAATTAGTACCGATAGAGTACAAAAATACACAAAAACTTTTTTGTTAACATAGTTATTACTCTTAAATTTTGCGAACTTTTAATAAAAACGAATTTTAACAAGTATTAAATTTTTTCATGAAATCGATAGTCGTTTATATAATCTTGATATGAAAAGAATAATTAGTTTCTAGCAAGACAACTGAATTTTTAGAAGAAACAAAACCGAAACCATGCATGCTCCTTACCGGTTTTTGTTCTAGTCACTTATTCAAAAAGTTATGAGAGTACCAAAAATTTTACAAATAGGCTCATAATTTTTTCGCTACTTTAGTTATGATCTTGAGAGTTGAGCAGCTTGCATAACAATTCTCCACTAAACAGAATCTCGTTTTCTTCCGAAATCCATGGTCATTTACATAAAGCTTATGCAGCGAGAATAGTTTGTTTCTTGCCTAAGAACTGCATTTTTAAAAGCAACAGCTCCAAAATTAATATGCATGCATGTTGGCTAAACTTCTAATAGTTTTCCAAATTTCAAACCAATTACGTCGACAAATTTTCTTACTTCCAAAAGCTGTGCACGGCAGTAAGCCAAGCTGAAGATTGCCATTTTTTGGTTGCATGCTTCACACACGTTACTAGTCTTAGCCTTGGTATCAATTTTTCAATTTACTTTGCAACAATTTTCTAGCCAACTTTATTTTATTTATATATTTTTTTTTTGCTCCCACAGCACTCGTTGCTTATTTCTATGGTAGCTATGACGCTGTTGCTCAATTTAATACGTTGTCGAGGACATTGCTTTGATAGTTATGTCTGAGCTGGGAGCTGGGTATGTGTAGAGCTGGTCCACAGTCTGAAGTGCTGCTGCGTAAGCTGCAGTTATTGCCACATCATTTTCATTGCAATTTGAAATATGTTTTGCAATTTCATCTAACATTTTATGGCTTTTTGGCTGAATATCATCATTATCATCATCATATTAAATTCAAATGGGCATAGAAGTGTGACCGCAAATGTGTAATATAAAGTGGCGACAGCATTTAATTAGCTTTAATATGTCGTCATATGAGCAGCAGCAGCATGCAGGTGTAGCCTTGCAGCAACTCCAACTCTGCTGCCCAGCTATCCGCCATATTTTAAACGCAAACAGCTCTTAAGCCCAGTAACTTTCCCAGACGTACACACCACACACTACCACTTTATTGCTTGGAGTCCTGGCGTGATCCCATGTTTCTGACTCCGCCTTGGCACAGCTTGGCGCCAGCGACTGACTGCAGTGCTGTAGGCAGCCATTTTCTCGTTGTTGCCGGCACAAAAATTTCCCATTTAAACTTTTCGCTACTGTACAATTTTCATTATTAATATGACTTTTTAGGCAGCCAAGCGGCGAAGCCAACTACTGCCGTCGTCGTCGTCCTAGCCGCCACCACCCAGCTCCCAGATGACACCTCTCACAGATTCAAGCTGCTCCGCCTTTGGCCAGTTAAGCGCGCGCGCCGTGTGTATTGTCAATGTTTGTCTGTGTGCTACGCTTCATATGCGCAGCGGGGCGCTGCCCAAATGCCAAGGATAAAGTTTCCAACCAAACCGGAACCAGTACAACCGCCATCGACTTGCTGTTTAACTTTACAGCTGCAGTGTGGCCGCCATGTTGGCTAACTGGGCAACAAGTGCAGCCAGAGACTACACTACGACAAAACACAACGAGAACGACGACAATGTCCAGCTTGGTTTTAATCAAGCACAACTAATGGTTCGGGGTAAGCCCAAAACCTAAACGTAACCACCAAAGCCGCTTATTACTATAAAGTGAGATTAATGAATTTTCCCAGCTACCAGGCAGCGGATATGCTGGTCGCTGGGCCAAACGTCGTTCAAGGCAGGGCTTTGGTATTTTTTTTCTTTTTTTTTTGGTTGGCAATTAATGAAATTTATTTGTGTTGGCAACGGGCAAAAACAACAAGACGAACAGGAACAACAATGCCAGCCTAGACGTTGATGTTGACGGCTTTTTCGGCACATTGTTGTGCACGTTATTTATAGAGTAAATGAGCGGGTATGTAAAGTTCTTCCAAGTGTATATAACAGGGAGTGCATGTAACAATCAAATTAAAGGGCGTGAGCAGACCAGACTGTATTGAAGTGAACATCTGCTGAAAACAGCTCATCTCCAGAAATATCGAAGGCCTTGTGAAAGGTCCATGTTTGATGCACTTTGTCTATTAAATCTGCTGGAGTCACATTGATAGACCGGAATTTTCGCTGCCTTAACCGCATAGACGAGTGATTTGATGTAGCCCCCAAGCAAGATAGTCCCAAGGTGCTGTATCGCACGATCTAGGTTCTAATCGTCCAAGTTCATAGCTCACAAGGCAAGATGATCTACTAATTGTGTCTTACGTTGGGTGTATTAGCGTCATCTTTAGTGATAATCAACCAAAGTTCGAAATTATTGACGTTCTTATCGTCATCTTCGAAGAAGTACAAACCAATAATTTCAATAAGAATTTTCGCAGCGCATTGATTGCTTCTGTATCGTCTTGGTGTGTAAAAAAAATTTATTAGACAGCACTGCTCGGTTGACCACAAGTCCTAACAAACGAAGACGTTAAATCCAAATCCTACAGTATCACAAAGTTGTTTGTTTATAAATCTTTCGATAGCATGTTTGACCTCTAGAACATGCTAAAAGCGAAAAAGCAAAAAAAAATCAGCCTCTAAAGGCAGCAGAGGCACATTATGTAGTGCTCATGTGTGCCCTATAATCAGATTATATTCCAGACCAACAAACCAAAAAGTATGGATTGACTTCTGAAAGCCGAAAAGAAAAAATTACCCTTTACCAGGTGCAAAGTCTTCAAATGTTGCATATAGCTGCTGTGGGCCTAATAATTAGAAGAACAATATCTTTTGTCAATACCCACGCACTAAAAAGTATAGATTAACCTTTGAAAGATGAACAGAAAAAATTGCCCTATATAGTCCGAAAAGTCATCAAATGTAGCGTACGACATCTTTTGTCCCTACTAGTTCATCACTCACATACATAATGTTTTGATTTACTTATAAAAGGAAAAAAGGCACCCTATATAAGCGGCAGTTTCACCAAGAAGAATACCTTTTATCGATAAAAGGCCAACATCCACATACCTAACAAAAAAATAAATTGTTCATCTTAAGTTTCGGAATAGAAACAAAAAAACGATTACAATATATATGTATAAGATATGTTTATAAATATAAAACTTTCCTGGTTTCTAAACAAATTAAGTTTGCTGTGTCTTCACTCACCCCAATAAGATAGAAAGTTGGATTTCTCATGGGCCTATGGTAATATTTTCATGTAGAAGTCAGATTTTAATTAAACTTTCCAAAATTGTAAAAAAAGCTAAAAAGTAAAACATGCGATTTTGACTACGATATATGTTCAGAAATAAAAATCAATTAAGATATTAAAAGATTAAGTTTGGCCGACAGTTCCTATGGCTGCAATCTGGTCGATCTTGAAAATGTGCTATTTGCAATTATAAGACAAGTTTGTAATTTTATGTCCAGCACTTAATTTATCGAATTCCTGCCCAAAAATTTGTTTTTGGGACTCCTGAGTGGTTTTTGAAAAGTTGACCAAAGACTGGACTGACTGAATGCGCTTTGTAACATTTACTCAAGGTGGTCATTTTTCAGATACTATTTTTAAAAAACAAATGCCATGGAATTTGCCTCCAATCAAAACAAAATTTTTAAAAAATGCATTAATTTTTGCTTTATTTCAAATTAAAGTTAAAAATCACCCTGTAACGCCCTGTTAAATCTCGTAACGTTTGTAGAAGATATAGCGAAGATATCGGGCTAGCAGATTTTATCTGTCCATCTGACTATGTATCCCTTTATATCTTACCTTTCAGAGGTTAGATTATATTTTAGAAATTTACGTAAATTACTGTAGAGAGCTTCAGAGTGATATAAAAATGTCCTTTCGTTGACTTTTTGAGTGCAAAGATATTTTTTCGAAAAATCAAAAAACAATTTTAGACATAGGTAGATACACTCATCAGTCCCGCGCTATGACAATTTTTTTATACCTTTTAAATAATAGATTCACTCTGCAGGCTCTCAAGACATATAGTGTATGTTTAAAATTCGTAGCCCAATTCAAGTACTGCTACTTAGTTCCGCACAAACCAAGTAAGAGTATCTCCAAGTCGTTAACGCTCTTCCAAAACGCAATTAATATTTTGCTGTTGTTTCGTGGCAAGATTTCAGAAATGTCTGCCGAGTTTTAAGCAAATCATTTGGGTTTTGTATTTAGCGGCAATGTTGATGGTGGCTGCTTTTGGTCTTGGCGGTTTTTTTGGTCTAAATTTTACTTGCAATTTGCAGACAAAAGGCAAACAAACAACAACCTGCAAATTGAAGAAGGGTGTGCGTCGGGGTGTGGGACAAAGGCATAGATTAAGCAATCTCCTAGCCATTAGATGGTACGCCAAGCACTCTAAAAGACCGCATATATAAGCCAAAATGCTGTATATTCTTGTCATAGCTAAATTGCTTCTCTAATTTTCTCACATTTTACGCTGAGAATTGAAAGAATTTAGATTTTTGTGAAAATCACTTAACGGCGCAGGTTAAGCAAATGATGATAAATTTCAGGAAATGAAATGATAGGATCAGGACAAAGCTAGCTTTTTTAAAGTAAAAATATATAATGGTTTTATTATATTTTATTCACTGCATAGTATGTAAGAGTAATAAACATTGCGTTCATTTAAAGACTTATTATTTTGTTGAGCAATTAACTGTTGCAAAATCAAGCTAGTGAACGCACCTTGGTATTGCAAACTGTTGCATTTCATTGCAGCTTGGTTTTAATAAAAGGTGGAATCGTAAGGAAGCTGATGGAGTAATTTTCTCAGCCATTTTAAATTTTTAGTTCGTTTTTGAATAAATTTAAAAGGAAGAAAATTTTTCGCCGCCTCATATGACTATTTTTGCTTATAATATAATCTTTGTAAATTAATAGCTATTTACAAAAGGTCGTTAAGCCTGAACTCTTTAGATTTAAAATATCACACTTCACTTTTACTAAAGTGATTAAATTGAAATTAAAAAAAAATCAATAGGAGACGCTTAGTGCTTAGATTTACTCATGAGCAATTTTCGCAAACTCAATTTTGTGAACGCACCTTCGTATTGCAAACTGTTGCTAATATTGCAGATTGTTTTAAAAAAGTAAAATTTGTCAGCCATTATGAATTTTTTTTTTTATTTACTGGGTATAAGTTTTTAACAACAGAAAAGAATACCAAAGGTATTTTTGCCAGTATATTTTTATTAGTATTTACATTTTATCTAAAAACCTATTGAAGTTGACTCTTGGTTCTTAACATCAATAAAGACTCGATAAATGCCTATTTTAAGTACTAATAAGCATTCTATTTTTCTTTAAAAATAAAGCAATTCTCCAGCCTATTTCCTATAAATAAGCTCTCTCATATGCCAAATGTAATACGCAAAAAACAATTCTACAAAAATTTCTACATTTACCGAGCATGTAAATATGAACACATACATAAATCAATACATTATATATAACTGCCTGCTGGCCGAAAGCTTCCACAATTAATTGCATCTGAGTAACAGTTGGTCATGGGGCCAGGCCTTATTGGAGCAACCAAGTTGGGTATTGCAGCTTTTTGGTTTGTTTTTTTCACTGGTTAAAGTTTAACTTTTTAGTGAGATAAATCTCAATGCGAAAAATTTGCACAAGGAGCGTTAAAATAAACACGGCAATGCCAATAAAGCAGCGCGGTGGTTGCATGCCACACCTCTCGAAAAAGAATAAAAAAATGTATCATACTTTCATGGGCGTCACCAACATCGATGCATTCATTATTTGAGGTGGTAGACGACTTTGAAATACTCTGTATACCTAAAAAAGTGTAGCATTCAATGTTGATACAGATTGTAAGGTTTAAATAAGGTTCACCATCAAATTGGATGCCTCTAGTTAATAATGTATAGGGTGTTTTTTTAAGGTTCTTATTTTTTAATATGAACGCATTCGGCGATTTTGTAGATAATATTTTTAAACTTTAATCATGAAAATAATGGTAGCCAATGCTCCTAAAAAATACAAATTTTTTTTATTAAAACCAATGGCCTAGGAAAAATACGCTCAGGGTAGGGTAGGGTATTTATTTCACCTTACTGTTACTAAATAAAAAAGATTCATCTGTTGTGATAAGAAACCGCAGGCTTTCCTGGAACTAACGATGCCTCCGAAAAACCTCAATTCTTCAAAAAAAGACGGCTGAAATAGAGCACATATTGGTATCCGATAGATCCATGTACAAGGAATTTTTGTTTCCAAAAATGTGTTATAAAGGTTTTGAATACTGTTCGGTTACAGTATTATCTCAAGAATTGAGTACATTTCTGTTCCAGTAGGTACCCTTTAACACCTTTCGCCTTTTTTTTTTGTGAATTTACTTAGGGTCCATGGTCTACGTGAAAAAAGCCACAATGAATTTGGCCTTACTTTGGACTTTTTTTGTGGAGCAGTTTGAAGTCTTTGGTTAGGGCCTATACGCAAATAGGATATCCCAAATGGAATTTTTTTTTTATATGAAGATTTGTGATTCCGTGCGAAATATTTCGAACTGCGTATAGGCCTTTAAGCAAAAACTAATTAAAGCCGTTAAACACAACATCGACTCGACCATTCC
Source organism: Chymomyza fuscimana (assembly GCA_949987675.1). NCBI lineage: Eukaryota > Metazoa > Arthropoda > Insecta > Diptera > Drosophilidae > Chymomyza > Chymomyza fuscimana. The sequence goes on along the minus strand of OX465088.1, from coordinate 36,949,468 downwards.
TATATGATAGCTATAGTCAATTTCCATCATTCGGGTAAAAACTGGAGTACCTTCAGGGACGATGTTCTTTCCGTTTGTTCTTTGCCATAGATTTATGATTTTGAAAACAGCTTAATCGGCCTAAGATAACTGGCAAGCAGGAAACCAGTAGCAGGAGCGGTTTTTAAGATCGTAATACGATAAAGAAAGCAAAAAATCAAAGTGTTTTTTAAAAGTTTAAATTTAAAGTCCATTACAATTAGTCTCGAATTCGTCTCATTTCCTTATGTGAGAATTACTTTATCATTCCATTAAGCAGAGAAAATCCAAAAACTTGTGTCAAGTCTGAAAGCAAATGGAGCAAAAAGGCGCAACAAGGTAGCATTGGAAACTGCCACCGCTTCAACCAATTTCAAGAACTATGCGATTTTGTATATCGGTTAAAAGTTCCCGTTTTTTAGCAAAGTCGAAAAAAGGCTGCTTAAAAAAGCACCCGATATACTTTTTGAAGATATCGGTACATTTTTGTCTTTAACTTTTGAAGTTTTGGGTTCAAATACCTAACTAAAAATTTTCGTAGCCTCATAGTCTACGCCAAGTTAAGTTTTAGGTTCAAAGAAGAGTGACTGCAATAGACATCCTCGGCTTAGCTATGTTTTGGTAATATTCAGTATGCCTAGATCTTATGCTCTCCAAGAACTTCACAAGGATTCGGGTATACATGCACATCAATTTGGATCTGTTACATACAATCGCCAAAGCTCAGCATACTCTTTAGCTCAAGAGTATCGGGTATACGAAATAAAGGTGCACACAAAATGCACACAGCTCAACGACCATGCCCCGTAGCCATGCCCTAAACGCCCACATATGCGCGCGCGCCAAGCACGTTTGAGTTTCACGTGAAAGCATTTTTAATCAAAATTCCCAACAGGCTAAAGTAGCGCGAGATCAAAAACACTTGCAATGCCGTTGCTGCTGCGAAATGTATCTATGTGTGTATGCGAGTATCTGTGTGAGTATCTATGCGTGTGTGTGCTTATGCTAGTGTTGCTCTTATTACTTCTCACCACAAAGCCGCTACTGGCTGGCACACCTACAGCGCCGGATAGATTGCAACACCTGCAAATAACGTGACTGTGTCTCACTGACAGCAGGGTTTGGGGGGCGGTTTCGTGGAGCATTGAAGCGCTGAAGCTGGGGGCGTACTGACTGCAGTAAATCCTTTTGCCATGCATTTTATATACTACTAGCAATTGCAGCGCGCGGCGCGGCGTCATGCAAACAAACGCAGCAGCCGCTTCAGCAGCAGCAGCAGCATCAGTTCCAGCTTCAGCCACATCAAGCAGAAACAAAACCACTAACCAGAAGCCATGTGGTAGCTGCTGAGGCAGTGGCAAAGAGTCGGAGAAGGCCAGGGGTCGCCAGCTCGAAGGACGCGGGCAAATTTTGACATGTTTGTTTTTTATGCAAATATCGAAATAAAGATTAGTTTAACGGCAGCTACCAACTGCAGCTAAAGCAGCGGCAGCAGCAGCGACAGCGACAGCAGCAGCAGGGATTTTCACCAGCCATAGATAGATTTCCTTGTGGGTGGTTCACAATGGAATTCCGCCCTGGTTTTGTGGCGGATGCTCGAGCTGTTGCTACGTATTTATGCGCAAAACGTTTAACTAACTGGCGGTGTTAGTGTATGCGATTTAGTGCTAATGTGGCGTTTGCCTTTGCCATTGTTGTTGCTGTTGTTTTGGAGCCAACGCGTACACTGAGAGAAATTGAAATGAAGTTCTGATAGTAACGTAGATAGAGCCGTGTGAATTCTAGGCTGGTTTGAAAACAAAACCAGTTGGCTATGTTTTTTTTATTTAATTTTTTGTTCTTCCAAGCAGCGCTACAGAAGCCGCAAGGTGGCGCCTTTAACAAAGCAGCTCTTCGACATATTAAATTTATGCATCGAAAAATACAAATGAAAATGCACTTAATATATTTTTTTTATTGAGAAAAAAAAATATAAAAAATCGTTTCAGTTTATTTTCTAATGTGACCATGCGTTTCTTTCAGTTTATTTTACGCTGAGCTAGAGAATAATTTTATTTTGTGCACTAATAAAATAAAAAGACGGAGTTTAAGACTTTTAGTCATAAAATCACAAACAAAGGGGAACGAAAGCAGCGCAAGCTTTTCTTTATTGTCAGTCTAAAAATGCAGAAGTTTAAGAAACTCGAAAAAAAAAAAATAAATACTAAAAAAACATATCATTTACCAAAAAATATTACCCATAAATTCACAATATTTGTCTTGATGCGTTTTTCGATGCTGCGTACTGGCTTTAATCTAGAATTTGAAATGAAGCCAAAAAATCTTGATTTAATAGTAAAGGCCTATACGCAGTTCGAAATATTTCGCACGGAATGACAAACCTTCATATAAACAAAAAAGGCCCAAATGGGATTTTTTTTTTATATGATGTTTTGTCATTCCATGCGAAATATTTTGAGCTGCGTAGACCCCTTAAGTTGTGAGTATTACGCTACGAAAAAATATATAAAAAAAAGGAGTTCAGACTTAAAAAAATCCAGGAAAATGTCGAAAATCGTGACCAATCGGATTTTGAAGAATCTTGAAATATAATTTTTCTGGCTCACTGCTGGAACGGAAAAACTACTTTTAAGATAAAAAAATCGTAGAGATAAGATTCTTGAAAATTAGTATAAAACAGAAAAATCTAAAATCAGGACAAAATCTTATTTGTTTTATTAAAAAAAAGGTGCGTTCATTTCTAGAATAAAATTATTTAAGATTCTCGTATCTTTTCTTCAAAATTATAAGAACGTTGAATATCGTAATTTAAGAATTGTAGTTTAATTAAAAATATTTAATTTTAAATTTTTAATAATGATATTTGGTTTCGTTTTAAGATGGTAATGTAATTCAAGAGTTTTAATATTATTTTAAAATAATATAATAAGCATTTTTGGTATTGTTTTAGATTGAAAATTCTATTTTTATTCAAGACTTTAATTTTAATTTTTACCTTAGTATTTCTTTGGCTTCGAATTTGTTTCGGAACTTATAAAAGGGACGATAAAGACTGGCTTTGTGCAAAAAATAGATCTGATGCCACTAGAAGCATTTTTATACTTAATTTTTGCACTTATTCTGAAAAACTTTAATTAATAAATGAAATCAATTCATTTTGAGAACCCTATACCATGATTTTTGGACACTTAGAATTCACCAAACGTGATTTTACAAGAATAAGATCTGTGCTGTCAGGAGAACTAAAAGAGCTAAAATTATTTTCGACAATTGTAATCTTTAGAAAGAACTGAATTCAGTCAGTATTATGCTCTAATAAATAATTCACAAAGTTTTCAAACAATAAAATTTGCTTTTATCAAAATATTTAAATATTCACTTAGCTGGGAAAAAAAAATTAGTTTTTTTGGAAGATCGTTTTCGTTTCTTTAAACTGTTTAAAAACAATTTTTTTTAATACAATATTTTAGGAAGTTCTCTATTCAGTCGCTTATAGAACTAAAATAAAACATTTTTTATGAACTTTGTAAAAATGTATATATAAAAAATTTGCGGGTCTAAAGTGAAAACAGACTATTTCGGAGATCTACAAAAAGAAGATAATTTAAAAATAAATGTAAGCTAGAAATTTCTAAACGGCTAAAAGATATCCATTTGTAGATATACATTTATTTTCAAGATACAAAATTGTAAGAAAGATAATTTCCTATTAGTTGTGAGCCAGAAGCCAGAAATCAGGAATCTCTAGGTCAAATAGTTTTAACTTTAATTGGAAATGTTTTGGAATATTTGCCAGTTCTAAGCTTACACGATATATATCCATTTATCTTCTAGATACATATTTTATGGAAAATATTTTCCAGTCAGGCGTGTGCCAGAAATCTCTAAACAGAATAGTTTATCTTTCATTAACAAAATCACGGGAAATCTTACATGATAGATATCCAATTATCTTTCAGATTAATTTACAGAAGATAATTTCCAATCAGGCGTGAGCCAAAATTTGGCAATTTGCAATTTCATGGGCAATCTGGCTCTTCTAAGCTTACGTGATAGATATCCATCTATCATCAAGATATACATATATGTATGATGAATATTAAATTCGGTGAATTTCTTGTTCGTCTGCGAATCAAAAGTATTTAACCAGCTTTCTGAAAAATATTTCTTACACTTGAACGAATAGCTTTGTGTTGAGTTGAAATTCTTTAAAAAAGATACATATCTGCTTTATTAAGTCTAAAGATTTGGGCTTCATGAACTGCAATTACAATTTAAAGCTTTTATAACCATCATCACATTGACATTATTATTCTCACGTTATTTCTCTCAGTGTATGCGCTGTAGTTGCTTAAATTTACTGTTTACAATTTGTTGTCTGTGCACTGCTGTTGGCTGATTGCTTGCTTTCAAAATTTATTGCATGCGATAATTTTTTTTGCGCTACTGTTGGGGTTGTTGTTCTGGATTTCGCTCCCATTCTCGTTTTTTTTTTTGTACCATTCTAGTCTTTTACACGCTTGGTGCGTATTTATTATAATGTTGCTGCATTATTATTTTCGTATTATGTAGCCGTACTGTTGTCCATTGTCTATTATCGAATCATTTTATTCGGTGTAGAGTGCTCTAAGCATTTGGTGCCCTGTGATGTGATTCGAAAATTTAATTAAACACAAAACAATGAGGTTCTTAGCTATCTTGGGTGCATAAAGGGGCTTAAAGCTGGACTAGGAACAATACATAGGCAGTTTATGCAGCACAGTATGGGGGATAAGGGGATTTTAAGTTGCCCCAATGCGTTTATAGACTCTATAGGCTATGAAGTGACCAATGCCATAGGATGATTTTAATTGATTTCAAATTTTGGTGAAAAGTAAACGCTTTGAAAGATTGAGCACTTCTCAGGTTTCATTCAATTCGAGTTGGCAGCTTTACCAAGTGCTGCTGTAAGAACTTGCCAACTGGTTCAATTTCAAACATTTTTAGTAAATTTTGCAATATTTGCATTATGAAATTAATCTTTAAAATGAGCTCAAGCATATGAGCTGCTTTATAAACAAATCGAATCGTTTAATATGCATGCAAACAAAATTGCATTTTTGCTTTTGTTTAAATAACTTTTCAAATTGGCTTATAGTCACATTTACATATATACCCTTTTAAGGGGAGGTTCTCTCAAATTTGGCCGAAAAGAAGGTTTGGGAATTATTTGTGGCATGTTTTGATTGTTAAATGCGATTTTTATTGTACTATAATTGGGAATTTTTTTTCTCGACGAAATTCAAAATGGCGGCTCTTGTCTGCCTCTGCCCGCAGAATATCGTCCCCGCATTTCAGTTCACCAGCCTCTTGTAGTGAACCGAAATGAAAAATGTTTTTGTTTATTGAAGTTAATGACATTCTCTATGCCTTGTACTAAATCAGAATGAGTTTCGACGAAAAATTAACTGAAATGTGGACGTTTAAAATAATTTTTTTTGTTCTTTTTTTTGTGATTTGACCTTGCTTAAAAATAACAATTTAACACTTTTTCATGTATATTGTTAGTATATGGCATACAAAAAATTATATCCTTTCAAACATGGTTTAAATGAAGCGAATCGGAACAATAGATCAAGAGCTATGCTTGAAATGCGGATGAAAAACATGGTTCCGAGAAAAACGCGTTTTAAGTTTTTAAAACGTCCCTCAGCGCGAGCGACTGAGGTGCGTTCAAGACGCTCTATTTCAATAATTATCGAACGCATCAAAAAATCCTTTTTTCATTTTTTGTAAAAAAAATTAATTGATTTTCTCGATTAAATTTGAAAGAACCTCCCCTTAAGAAGAATATGGATTCGTCAGACTTTTTTCAGCTATACACATCATAACTTATAATTTTCTCAAAAACTCAAGCCATCAATTTAGCATCGAAAAATGTATCTAAAGCAGCTAAGTGAACTTTGTGGCATTTGCTAGACCACAAACTAGTGTCAAATTGCCACCAGCTCAGTTGCTTGTATTTTTCGTCTAAACTACACTAATTGCTTCCTCTATTGTATATACAAATACATATAGATTAACTTACTCCCTTAGTAAAAGTAAAGCGTTACAAGCCGCAACAAATCAAATCCATATATATATACACACACACACACACGCATATGCCAATTACATGGTTGTGGCGCCTCGCACAAACACAAAAAGCATAATCAACTTTCATAATTAACAACTAAAAATGCAAACGCTGCCTAAAGCTATCAAATATGTTCGTTGGGTTGTTTTTTTTTAATACCCTATACACAAAAGGGTTAAAGGGTGTATGGAGTTAGTGTAAAAAATGTTGAAGGAAACAAGCAATAAGCCATAAGCTGTAGGCCAAAGTGATAAGCAAGACAAAATAAATCGATTGAGTTAGAACTCGCTATCTCAACGTATTGCCTGTCTCTAGAAGACCCAGGAACTAGGTATAGAAATGGTCTAGTTCCGTCTTTTCTTCCAACAGAATATTAAATCTATAAACCTTCCCTTTTTACCCTTGGCTGAAAACCTGAATCTCTCTTGCCCAAAAGCTCTACTGAAAATAATCCTTAACTTATATCCTAAAAGATACTACCATACCAGTTTCCCGTCACAGTTCTTCACTTTGTACTGCCAAAACTTTCTTCGTAGCAATCAATTCCAGCATATGCCTCAAAAAGCTGCACAAGCTGAAAACTCTGAAAATTATAGACGTCACAGCGTATTTTATAGTCGGTTTATTTCCACTATAATCGACCCATTTTTCTTCTTTTTTCTAGTCTTTGAACCTTTGGCCATGTAATTTTCACACATTTTGCGGTTCGTTCATGGTTCTAACGCCAGCATCGACAATGGCCTCATAAACAACAACAAGAGCTATAATAACAACAACAACAACTAGAACAACAACAACAACGACTAAAACAACTAAAATATCTAGACAGTAAATTATAAGTTGAGGCCCCAACCAACTAGCATAAAGTAGTGCACATTACTCATACGCCGCGTACATAAATTTTACGAACTGAATTTTCTGCTAGCTACTACCATGTTGGTAATTATTTTCCGCTTACAAAATGGCTGCCAAAATGGCAAACACCTGGCCTCCCAAAAAAAACAATGCTATAATAAAAACATGTTGAAGACAGCACCAGAGCGTATTACTTCATATTTAGATAGTAATATATCCGCTTGGAATTTTTTTTTTTTTTCGGCAATTTATGGCTTTTAAAATTTTATTGGTTTGAAATGTGCGAAATTGTTTGAAAAATGTTTCCAAAAAACATTTTAAGTGTGATTATATGGTAAATGCAGAGTTTTGGCCAATTGCGTAATTAATTGGCTTTTGTTATTGAATGCCAGCTTTGGTTGCTTTATGTAAAATGCAATGGAGTGTCTAGGCACGGTAAAATTTAAATATATGTATATCTACTATACAGCTGTAAGTGTTGACGCCTAACGATCGATTGTTATCAATATCGATTGTTTTTATTTATTTTTTTATTTTTTATTTTTTTGTTGATAGTTTATGAGTGTAATTCCATAAAAAGCTTATATTTAACAAACAAAATAATTATTATCTAACAATAAAATACACACTGCCTCTTTAAAGTCGATTGTTTTATTTTGAGGCCTCAACGATGTTAGGCCTAGCTTATACTGTCAACGAATATCGAAAAAAATCTTCAAAACAAAAAATATCAGATATACAATCAGGCTGTATTAGCAACTAATATACCCATTAAAACTTGAGTACAATGTTTTGGTGTGCAATTTACTCACTCTACAATGAATGAAAACTTTAGAAAAAATCAGAGTAAGTGAGTAACTGTAAAAAACCTACGAGTTTCAGATGTCGAAGAAATGAATGAAAGAAATGAAGAAATATCTTGTCAAGCCTACGTTTTGCGCACGACTGTACGTCCTTCTTCCATTTCATTTTCACCGTCCTCATAGCTTTATGATGTACACAGGTTAAAAAGAGACCACACAAACGTATTCACTGAGAGTGTGTACATTCAAAATGTTTGACCTCTCTCTTTGGCTTGCCTGGGTATACTGTACAATAAATTTGAGTACAGTCGAATTGAGTACCGCATACAGTACAATGGAGTAAGACATGAATACAGTCAAGTAGACCTTTAGCATGAGTGTATAATTTTATATTCAGTGGTAACACCTTGAAACAAAGGCTGAATAGAATTTTTATAAGCCTAAGCTCCTTGGAAGATACATCGTGTTTTCTCGAAAGATACAACTCAAGTGGCACATATCTAAAAAGTTCAAAACAATTAAAATATGGCCTTAAATTATGAATACGAAAATTTTCGATTAGCCAATAAAATTGCAACATATCAGCTCAAAAAAATGTACTGTACAGCTTTCAGAACTGACAAAAATTCTTGGAGTCGTTCATTTCGTTGATAGACATTTCATGTTTGTGACAGAAATTTATCTAATGAGTCAATTATAGATTTGCTTATAGTGAAATCTTACGAATATGACAGAAAAGGCATCAAAACTTCTGAATAAATTGTCCTACAGAAGTAGAAGATTCTACAACTTCATTCATCACTTCTTTCCAAATTGTCATGAAATAATCTATAGAGAGCATTTAAAAAGATTTATCATACAAAAAATATAAAACTATGGTATGCCAAACTGTCAGACAGTTAAACCGCGGTGACTGGCTTGAAGATTAATTCAAAGTTGGTTCGGCGAACCAGAGCCAAACTCAACCATCTAGGACAATGGAACAGAGTCTTCCTTAGATGGATCCCGGGACACAAGAGTATTCCCGGGAACGAAGCAGTTGATGAACTGGCAAAATATGGTGCTGCAAAACCACTATTAGGGCCTGAACCTTATTGCGGCATTGGCAGACAAACCACTAGACAGCTGCTTAGAGAAGGGGAGAGATCCAGATGAGAAATGGAGTGGACCGGCACGGCTGGCTTACGACAAGCCAAGCAACTCCTCTGCTCCTATAACTGAAATAGCTTCAAGAAAATATCCCAACTGAGCAAGAATTCCCTTAGGATCAGGAAACACCTGAGTACTATTGGTATCGTGAACTCCAAAACATGCAGGTTTTGTGAAATTGAGGAGGATACGTCCCTAAATATACTTGCAGAGTGTGACGCCCTTGCCAGAAAAAGAGCATCCTTCCTCGGCGGGCATAGAGTATCGATATATGACATCACCCGACTAGATCCATCTCAAATAATTAATTAATTTGTTACAGATATTCCGCTAGTTGAGGAGCTCTAGGGCTAGAAGGTAGTACAATAGATCCTACGGGTCGCAGTGCAGCATTCCCCACTAATATTATTATTATCATGCTATTTCTTTCAACATGGACATAATCTTAAGCTTGTATTTCCCAATGGTAAAATTATTTTTAAAACTTAAATCGAACAAAAATCGACTCAAGATTAATGTTTTTATTATCTTATTCGTTTGAAAGGGCTGCATTATAATGTCAACAGGGAGATTAATGCCGGCTTGTACATATCGATAAAGATTACGAACTAGAGTAGCGAAACATCGTATTCAAAACTTAAGTTGAAAGAAAATCGATTTTAACTACAGATGATCAAGTCTTGGCCTACTGATGGGTAATCCGCCGTGACGCGTGTAAGACATCTACAGCTCAACAGGCTGGATTGTCGATTTAAATTTATAAAATTAAGTATAAGATAAGTAACCAGTATATATATAATTTCTCGATTATGGTAACGAATTCGACCAACATAAAATCGTACTCAAAATTCAAATTCAACAAAATCGGTTCAAAACTATGTTTGATCATCAGAGCTTGGGCTTATTAACAAAGAATTAGTCAAGTGAAAGATTATACTATTTAATTAAAATCAATTCAGAATTACTGATTTGATCATCTGATATTGTTAATAAGCACATCATTATAGGCTTTGAACTATCGAATTGTCAGAGTGAAATATCATATTCAAAATTTTAATCGAAAATCTATTTAAAATTACAGATTTGATAAACTGATATTGTCAAAAAGCAAATCGTTACAAGCTTTTATTTATCGCATCAGATAGGCGCTCCGTAATATTATTAATTAAGACTATCAATTAGGATAGTGAGTTAAATAAGCGAAAGATATCGAGTCGATTGCGATAACGAGTTAAAAGAAATAGAACTAAAATTACATATTTGAGGACCCCTGTAATATAAATCCTTTATTGACATTATACAAACATGCCTTCAACAGTTCAGTTGATCATCTGATCTATCATATAGAGTTCCAATCAAAAAAGACACCGATAGGCGGTATCTATCGATTACGATGACGATGTAAACAGACATCGACAAAAAATACAAATTTGTTTATCATTAAGGTGCCTCCACTATATCCAAATTTCCATTATGCAAATATACCTTAAACTTGTTGCAATTAAAACTCATAACCAACTAATTAAGTTATCGATAAATACTTAAGCAACTTTAAATAGAGTTACTTCAAAGTTTTGCCTATTATAAGCTACTGGCTACTTATTATAGTAATAATTACAAAGTTCCTGCAGCTAATCATTATAACCAAACATTTATACAATATTTTACAAACCACTTATCTCATACACTGCTCAAAAATTCATAGCAACACAATTGCTCATTAACTGCCAATTAAAACTCTTTTAAAATATTTAAATTTCCCGTCTACACTTCATCTATTTAAAAGTTTTGTAAAATATTCCTTGAAAAATTTTGTGCGCCAAGCCGTAAAAATTGTTATTGATTTGGTCCAAAAACGCAGAGAAAACTTTTTGTTATATTTTTTATTTTTTTTTTTTGTTTTTATTTTTGTTGCTATTTGTAATTTAGTACAAAAATTTCGAAATACTTGGCAAAAAAGGCAGCAGAGCTTAAGCAAATTAGTTCAATTGCCAGCTGTCTTCCAGTCTCTCTCTCACACCGCTTATAGACATGATTAGGCTTAGGCCAAAACTTTATCCTTTGCACAGTTGTAAATAAGCAAAAGTAAATTTTGGCAAGTAATTTAAGCCACATAAACAAGCTGGCAAACAACTTTTCAGGCTCTTGCGGGTATGGGCTGTGGGCTGAGTGCTGTTGAGGGGGTACTGTTTGCCATTTACGCCAAGGCATGTAAAGTTCTTTACCCAGTTTTAATTCAAAATCAATGTATGAACTTTGTTTACATTACGCCACACTGACAAGAAACTTTTTGGCCAATCCCAAAACCCTTCCAATGCTCTTGCGGCTTAACAAGCTCTCTACACAGCTATCGCCTTCAATTTTGGCGTGCTGCACTTAGAGTGCACCCAGTCCTCCCACAGCAAATAAGTTACTAGTTGTTGCACTTACCTTCATATACGGTTAAAGTGGCATCGGCGGAGACGGCATCTCCCACGCCATTTTCGGCAACGCACTCGTACGGCGCATCATCACGCCCCGCGCGTACGGGCTCTATGCGCATTATGGAAACGCCGCCGGGCTGCTCCAGCACCGAATAACGAGATTGGGTGCCTGCAGAGGAAATGATAAAACGTGCTCGTCAACTCGTCATATAGCTAAAGTTTTTGGGCTTACCTGATATTTTCTTGCCATTTTTACGCCAAACAATTGATGGCGGTGGATCACCGCGTGCCGCACAATAGAAGCTTGCCACACCGCCCACACGCACGGCCAGATTTTGCGGTTTCCTGATGATCTCCGGTGGATCTGTGAAGATTTAAAAGAACAACGCCAAAGGCTTAGTAAGTGGTTTTTGCACAATCCTGATAACTGGACACAATTTGGGCGGGGCTGCGTTGTTTGACTGGCTGTAGCTCGCAAAAATAAAAAAATACGTGCACTTTGAACTATTCCAACAAAATGGCGTTTTTAATTTTATATACGCCATTTTATGTATCTTTTACCTGCATGTGTGCTTTGTACATACTACTATATTTGTATACACTTTAACTATTCGGTCTGGGGTATACTAGGTTCCTTATGAACACTTGTAACTCAGAGAACACAAGAGCGGAATTGACTAAGGACACTGAGAAAACGGCTTTTAGTGTGACCAGCTGATTTTTGCGGCATTGGGAAAAGCATCGAAGGTAAATGGAACGCGTGGTAACACTATGTGCACTGCTTTCAAGCAGTTTGGTCTCATATACTAAAGTTTCCATACTTTTATATTTAGAAAATATATTTATTGATTCTGTATTAAAGCAGCGAAAAAGAGGAAATTGTTGCCGGACTTCTGTAATATTTGGTATGATTCTGATCGATTGGAACAAGCATTGAAAGTAAATGCAACAGATGGTCGCGACATGCACTATAGCTTACAAGCAGTTTGGACTCAAACACCAAAGTCTCCATATTTTCATATTTAGGTATATATTGTTTATTTTGTGTCTTAGAATTGAAAAGAAAGAAAATTATTGCGGAATTCTGGGACATCTGGATTCTTGAAGAAGCATCGAAAGTAAATGGGACAGTTGGACGAATATATTTATTAATTTTGTATTTCACAATAGAAAACAGATGAAACTATCTTGATGACAACCATCGAAAGTAAATGGAACGCATGGTCACACTATTTATACTGCTTACAAGCAGTTTAGACACAATTACCAAAGATTTAATATTTCTGAATATATTTTTTATTTGGTGTTTTAGAATTAACAAAAAGGGAAATTTCGCAGAATTCTGGCACGAAAGGCCACACTATGTAAGCTGCTTACAAGCAGTTTAGACACAAATACCAAAGACTCCAATATTTCTGAATATATTTCTTATTTTGTATTTTAGAATTGAAGAAAAATGAAAAGTATTGCAGAATTCGGGCACGAAAGGCCATACTATGTAAACTGCTTACAAGAAGTTTGGACCCGAATACCAAAGATTCCATATTTAGGAATATGTATATTTTTTTATATTTTGTATTTCAGAATTGGATTGATTCTGTGAAATCGGAAGTAACTGGAGCAGCTGGTCACACTATCTATACTGCTTGCAGCAGTTTGGATTCAAATACAAAAGTTTGCATATTTTTTTTTATTTTGTGATTCAGATTTGAAAAAAAATTTATTCTGTAACATTTGGTTGGATTTTGGTAAATCGAAAGTAAATGGAACAGCTGGTCACACTATTCATACTGCTTAGAAGCAGTTAGTTAGGGAAATACGTTTTTTTTTTGGGGAAAAGGGCATTGCGCTGTCGTTCATCGCCACGACTGTATCTCATATTTTTATTTTTACATATTTGTCACAATATGCTGTCAATACGATGTTGCATGTTGCATGCTGTTTGCACGCGCTCACACACAGCTTCTGAGCAGATACATAGATACAGATACAAACCCATACATTTATGGATACAGACAGCTGCGCCACGTTCAAAAAATCTGACAAAAATCACGAATCGTTAAACAAACAGTAAAAATATTGTCAACGTGCATGTCATACAGCCAGTACAAACCCAACAAGGAAGCAAGCAGAGCCCAGTTAAGTAGTTTACCCAATATATCAATTCGATTTATGATTTTTATTGATATAAAATATTATGCACATTTAATTTTATTTTGTTTTTTTTTTTTCGCTCACGTATGCGCCCTAACACCTTGTTCATAAGTAAACTTACGTGTCAGATATTGGATATATGGAAAATCCGAAAAATTTGCATCTGCAATACGCCGTAATGGATTAATATTGATTGATTGCAACGTACGCGACGAACGATATATATATTTTTTTTTTTCGATTAACGCGTTTTTTTTTTTTTTTTATATTACGTCAGATTATTTATGTCTTTTATGTTGATAATTATGTGTTTTAATAATATATGGCTTATGGTATATAAGTTAAGTAATTAAGCTTAGTCATTAACTTAAAAGCCTAAAAGTACGTTAAAACATAAATAAATACTTTAAGTTAAGCCTTATGTTTTTTTTTAAATCAATCGTTAGAATTGGAAATAAATTTAAATTAAATAAATACTTAATTGTTTTACGGTGGTATTATTATTATATATTATTTTACCTGCTTAATATTAGCAATTAGTTATAAAAATGTGATATAGTTCTAGAATATATTTATTTTCATAAAATTTTGTTTCACAAATCAATTGACTCTTATGACTTTTATAAAAACTAATATTTTTTTAAAGGTACGCCCTTAAGTTTTTTTTTTACGGCACCAATGTTAACCAAAGGAAACAGGGCATGAGTAAGATTTTCTGTTCTGGGTTAGATCTCTTTAATTTTAATGGAGGGAGTAGTTTTTGATTTATGGCTTTTCGATTAAAAATCAACAACTTGTCAAGGAAAAAATTAATCTTTCGATTTATTTTTTGGTGGGAGAAATTCCATGATAAACAAGAAGAGGACTAGAATTCATAAAATTGTGAAGAATAATTTGAAGCTCTTCATCTCTTTTTAAAAAGAGAAGGGTTTTTGAAGTTTTTGGGTTTTTTATTTTTGGAGAATTTTTTTTAGAATTCATAAAAGTGTGAAGAATAATTTGAAGCTTCTTTAACAAGAGAAGAATTTTGGAGATTTTTATTTTTTTTTTTTAGAGAATGGGAATGGATTTTTTTTTTTTAGAATTCATAAAAGTGTGAAGAATAATTAAAAGCTCTTTCTCTCTTTTTAAAAAGAGAAAAGGGTTTTTGTAGATTTTTGTTATTTTTTTTGGAGAATGGGTTTTTGGATTAAAATTTTTCAAATTGTCAAAAAAAATTAATTTTCTGATTTTTAGTTGGAAGAATATTCCATGCTATAAACATTTTTTTTGCGTATCTGTCTCCGTAGAAAATAAGAAGAGGCAAGTATTTTAGGTTATTAGGCTTGAATTCATAAAAAAAAAAAAAAAATTATCTCTTCATTAGTTCGGAGAATATTCCATGATAAATGAGGAACTTTAGGTTTTTGGGTTAGAATTCATCAAATCGTCACTCCACGATCTAAAAGTTGAAGATTTAAAGGACATCGTTTTAAAGAAAAATAATTCATTTCCTCTTTTTTGTAATTAGAATCAAAACAAAAGGGCAACTCTAATTCAGGTTGGTCTACAAATATATTAAAAGATAGAGAGATAGATTTCGCCTAAAACAAGAGCTAGATGGATGTGGAATATGCGGATGAATTTGAAAATTTTTGGTACCTACTAGGGTGGTCATTTTTGCAACATCTCACAATTTTAACAGCGCCACCCTCTAGACCTTTGACCTATTTTAGGGACCAACAAATACATTGCACATAATATTGACGGTTTAAAAATCCTCCATACCAGCGGCGGCCACCCTAGTACCTACTCCTTTTCTTTCGCACTCAGGATGTATTTTTGACGTGGTCTGAGCACACAGTAGGCAACAGGAGTAATATGTTTGCTGAAGAATGTGCTGGCTGAGAGGAAAAAAAGTATCGGAACTCTTTTTTTGTAGCAGTCCAGATAAGTTTTTAGCAGACTTGTATTCTTTGACCTTTAAAAAGCTCTTCAATAGAACTGCAAATAATAAAGGTCTAAAAAGACTTGAAAAATAGTGGATGCTGCTATGGGAAGGTAGAGCAAAAATCGGTAGAGTCTAATTGTTTGTCCCTACTATGTCGGGCAGAAATGCAGAGTTGCCCAAAAAAAAAAATTAAACTAAAAAAATTGATCAGATTCTTGGCTACAAAGAGTAGAGTATTTTGATTAAAAAAAAACTATTCTAAAAAAAAACGTGTAAACAGCTGATTGTTGTTGCTCGAGTTGTTAGTCTGTTACTTCTGCATTTCTGCATCGCTCTAAGGGTAGCTCACGTCGTTATTCGTTCACTTCTGCACTTCTAAACAACAAAGTGAACATACTAATTATTTATATAGACAAAGCTAATATATTTTTTATTCAAAATGTACAAGAATCTTAAGAACAAAATAGTAAAGCAGCAGAAGGAAAGGATGCAATAAACCAGCCAGCAAAGGTATTCTTAAATAAGTAAACCAATTACTAAGCATTGCTTTCCTACAACAGCTTAGCTGGTTTACTTTTTAAAAAGTTAATATTAAAAGCTATTCATTTAGATAACTTGAATACATTCATAAAGTTAAAAACCTGCCACACCTTATTCAAAGCGGTCAGTTTAAGTTTTCCATAAGGACTAAACAATTTTAAGATGTTTACTCGAATAATACTGACAACAAGTAGCCAAGGTAACTAGCAAAAGCATTGCCCAAGGCCAAAAGAAATTTTTGTATAAATAATATTTATAAGGGCCATTTTTGAACATAATATTTGTAGCTGTAGCAAGAGCCAAAATGTGAAATATACCCACCCCAAAAAAAAAGAATAAAAAAAAATAAAAAAAATATTACTATTGTAAATAATTTAAAGTATTCCTTTTTGTGGCTTTGTGGTGTGTGTGTGTGTGTGTGTGTGTGTGTGTCAGAAGCAGTTTGTGGCAAGTGGCAACAATGCAGCCACTTTTGGGCCAAAACCCAGCTGGTTTAGTAGTTGCTGTATTTTGTTGGTAATATGCAGACAATTTAGCCACAATGCGTTGCCATTGTTGGCTGTATCATTTGGAAAGTTTTACATAAAACTTTTGTTAGACAAGTTCTAAGATCTTCTTTTTTAATTTCAAAGAAAATATTAGAGGTAGACGCCAGTTAAAGTGATAAACAAATGTTTCAAAAAATACTTTTAGGTTTTAATTTCTATTTGTACAAGTTTTTGTAATGATTATGGTAATACGGTATTTTTTTTGGTATTTTTTGTGGTAATTTTTAGCACTTGAAGAGTTATGTTACATCACCTATATACTTAGTTCATATCCAATGATGCCAACTACTCGCCAGCAAAAAAGGCCAAACCGATCAGAAAAAAAAGGACAAAAAAGTATTAAAAAATAGGACAAATATTTTTTTATATAAAAGTTTAGAATTTTAATGCATGTTATTGTTTAAAGAAAAATGTATATTAGTGTGGCCAACGCTGGTATGACAGATTTTGAAACCGTCAATATCAATAACCATCAAATAATTTTCTTTAAATTTTACAGGCGCTATATGCAGGTAAAAAGCAAATTTTTTAGGCGGTGGGGTTATTAAAATCGTGAGATGTTGCAAAAATGGCCACCCTAATGTATATACGACTTCGTCAATGACGGCATCATACGTTTTTGTTGGCAAAATGTTTCCTGCAGAAAATATAGAGATTTTCTTTTCTTAATTTGAAATTTGTTCAGAAAATAGAAATGAACAAGAGAAATTCCTATACTCTTGTTTAAGCTGCTATCAAAGCTCAACAAAAGCAGCGCAATTCAAGCGGATTTTTTTTTATCAATCCTTTAATTCGATCCCTAAGTACAGATCCCTTTTCACGATGCTTCATCTCAAAGTCTCTTGCAAAAATGTCTACTTCTACATTGGAGAGCAATTATTTTTGATTTCAGCGAATTGATACTCAAAATCCAATCTTTTTACCGAAAGTTTTTATTAACTCGCTGCATTTCTTTCAAAATGGGTTTTTTTTTAAAAAAAATTAAGTAAAGAAATTTTGTGTTGAACGCCTTACGGTCCCCAAAAAAAGGACAGCTATCAGCATAGGGTATGATTGCAAATTTCCTGGCTGAACACTCTTTAGTTCGATATCGGAGTGTATTTTTTCGGTTGCATTATATTTCTACAAACTCAATTCAAAAAAAGGCTAAAAAATGAAATCCAAACCTAAAAAAGGCTAAATTTCCGGAAAGGGGCTTTTTGAGGTTTTTTCTGGCTGAAGCAGTTGAAAAAAGGACAAATCTATACGGAAAAATGCTTAATTGGCTTCACTGTTCATATCACATATTTAAATTTTTTTTTTGGTAATTTTTAGCACAATTTTTGTATGGCTCTAATGCAGTGGTGGGCAAAACTCATGCAAACAAACATTTGTTTGTGTGAGTACGCAGCGCAGTAAGCAAAAGCGCACAAGAGAGCAAGAACCGCAATCAAGTAAAAACGAGAGAGAGATTCAACACACTTGGACCGTGCGTGAGCCATTGCGTTGCGGCAGATTTTGGTGCCCTATCTTCGGGAGTTAAGTAAATTGAGAGTCTGCCCACCACTGCTCTAATGTGAACATATCTAACAGTCTGTTTGGTAATTTTTAGCACATTAGAATGCATACAGCAAGCGAGGAACTAGAGAATAAGACCCTTGAAGACACCAAATTTGTATGCAGCTCTAGTGTGACCGTTCAACAACTATTTGGTAATTTTTAGCGCATTTAGGTTAAAGTTTTTGCTATTTAAAGTAGTATCTACCGAAATTGCTTCAGTAGTATATCTTGCATGCAACCAAGTCATAAAGATAATGCAATTTCGAGCTCATATTACATTTATATGTCAATAAATATTGATTCAATATTAAAAACTTTCAGTATTTTTGCGTATTTTTTTGCAATGCTCATTATATATACCAACTGAATGCCTGACTGACTGACTGGATGACTAGCTGGTTGCCATTATATTTGCCAAGACATTCGCATCCGTCGTTTGGATTTGCAAAGCACTTGAAAGCATTTTACGCTTACGTTAACAGTTTTTATAGCCCAAGCAGCAATAAGCATATTGGTTTGTGGCTGTAATGAGCTATGTGCGGCATCCTCCGTCCTCCTACACTCTACCAGGATGAAGAAGATGGTACTCGGGAATCGGGTCTTGGCTGCCATCAAGAAGACGCAATGTAAATTGGTATGTATCTTATGTATCTTTTTTTTTTTCTTCTGCCAACGTTTCGCGCATTTGTTAAGTTTTATGTTTGCTTAAACAATTTGATGGCATAGCAAGTGATAGGGACAGCAGCAATAGGGAGGCGGACGTTGCAGGGGCCTTT
The DNA here is from genome assembly GCA_949987675.1 of Chymomyza fuscimana. NCBI lineage: Eukaryota > Metazoa > Arthropoda > Insecta > Diptera > Drosophilidae > Chymomyza > Chymomyza fuscimana. Next base: position 36,930,618 of record OX465088.1, on the reverse strand, counting down.
ACAGGAACCTGCTGAATGCTGCCAGACACTTCCGTGACGACTCATAAAAAGCGTATCATTACGGCTATAAAACAGGGATTTCTGTTTATTTGTAGAATTGCTACCAGCTACTTGTTGTTGGTTTTACGAAAATTTAAATAAATTTAATTATGTTTGTGCTTCGGGGCTGCTACTGCTCCATGCTTGTTACAAAGATTAAAGGCATAGCAAATGAAATTTGTAGATCCCATAGATATGGACATGGATACGACGACGGCTTCCAGCTAAATGCAGCCAAACGCCAAACAGCGAGTGGCGTGCAACATGCCGTGCAACTTTCTGCTGATTTTTCATTTCGCACGTTTCCTACAGATTTATATGTACTAGAAATAGGAGCTGTACATATGTATATGGTGGGAAGAGGGAGTTTTGGGTTTGGTTTTTGGAGTTCTGAGGTTTTTAGGGGGCTGTACTATGTAAGCAGAGCAAACAATTTCGTTGTTGATATGTGCAAATTGATTTCAACGTTTGAAATGTGCAGTTATATAGCTATATATCCCTGCCACCAAATACTAACAACAACAACAGTTGCTTCGTTATATATACATATATAATATATATGTACGCAGTCAGGCAATTTATATGGAAATTAATACTAACATTTTTACTAGTCTAACCCTAAAAAAAAAATCGAATTGATTTTGTAAAATATATGCAATAAATGTAGCTTAGACAGTGGCGTAGCGGGTAACTAGAAACAAAGGGGCTAACTATTGATTTGTGAATGGAAACTTTCGAAACAGCAAGAAACTTTAGAGAAAGTGTTTTTTGGAAAATTTGAGAAATTAGCTTAGCTTGGGATAATATAAAAAAAAAGCATGTTCTTTAGATGCTTTCCATGTGACAACATCAGGCTCTTAGAAAAATTACAAGGGACTCTCTGTTTAACTAACTGCAACTATTACAAACATACAGATCTTAAGCTACAAGCAGCTTTCTTTTTATTAATGCAACTTTTACAATCTTCTATACTTTTATTTACCAACAAATCTTTGCTCTCAGTAAATTCTCAACATAGTTTTCTGTATCTACCACGAAAGAAGAGGTCCTCTGCTCTCAATAAGTAAAATAAGTTTAACCTTTAGGCCAGAGAGCTGCAACGGGTCAAACATGTTCGCTCATACGCGAGTGTTAGCAGGACTTCGTTATGTTTATGTCCGACTGTGAATGATCATGCATTTTTGCCTACGCGCAAGCAATGTTCGAACATGGTATTCAAACTCATACTTGCATGAGCGAAATGTTCGCTAGAAATTGGTTTGATCATGACCAGAGCTGGGCAGCCCATAGCCCAAACGGCAACGTTTACTTTCTGCATTTATACCCCGTCAGGGCAGCCTTCTGTCACCGGTTCTATTTCTAATCGCCATCGACGATATTCTACGCAATATAATAGATGGAAAAAACAGAGGCATTCTCTGGACGTTTACGGAGCAGCTTAAAGATTTAGAGTACGTCTGTTTTCTTTCTGTTCGACATAATGATATGCAAGGTAATTTGGACGATCTGGTCGAAGAAGCTGGTAAGCACGGTCTCGAGGTAAATGTTGAAAAAATAAAGGCTTAGAAAGTGAACGCCAACAGACATAATGACTTTTTAATCCGTAATGAGCGCATCGAACTAGTGGACTCTTTCTCCTACCTTGGTAGTGTCATAGCCGCAGACGGTGGCGCAAAGGCCGACATAGAAGCAACTCCGAAAAGATTTGGAGTTCCAATTTGCTGTCAACAAACATGAAAATCAAGATATACAAATCAAGTGAGTCTTGGCTCTCTTTGCTATTCCCTGCAAACTACAAGCACTTGTTGGCAGAGGTCACAAAATGCGAATCCATTGAGCTTTTGGAAGTTTAGTATAAACAATTAAAAAATGTAACTAAAAATCATTCTACTGTCAGGGATTCGACTGTGGTGGACTACAAAACTTAGTCAACAAATGTTTTTGCACTCCTGCCACTTCTACTGAAAGTGAGTGGATGGATGTTCAGTAGAAGTGACATAGTTTTGGACATAAGGACCTGACTGAAACCTAGAAATGTCGACATGTTGGTCTTCTGCCACAAAAAAAAGCTACTTGAAACATAATTTTTTTATGATTGTTAATTATTGAATGGACAGTTTTTGGTTTTTTAAGATGTTATTTTAAAAGGATATCTTTTTACAATGTCATGAATAAAACGTTTCTGTTAAAAATCTTGAAATATTTTTTAAGTAAGTATTAGAATTTTCCCCAGTTGCTCTATGGTACTTATTTAAAGATTATTTAAAGATTATTTTTCTGTGCCATATTTCACTTTGTTCGATAGTACTATCTATAGTATCGATAGTTTCAACTATCGAAGTCTAAACTATCGAGTGGTGGCACTATCGATAGTATCCCACCTCTACAGGGTATAGCTTACTAAGCACTCTCATTTTTGAATGTATTTGATGGTCGCGGGAATAGGTCAAAGGTTATAACTTGCACTTTTTGCGTTTTTGACTGTATTGTTCTACATAAACTTTAAAAACTTATTTCCAATCAAACAAATTATGGTTCAAAAAGTCTCATATCTACCAAAACATAATTTTAAAAAAATATAGAGTCGGCCTAAATAAATTTGGTAAGCTCTAAAATTGATGAAATTGACTAATTACACCAGTTTACAAATAAAAATTCTTAACATTTTTGAATCGTTTCTGTAGTAAAATTACATGCTAAAACCGAAAATGCAGTCAACATTTTTTTCATGAAACGGGCTTCGAGATATTTTGAAAAAAACATTTTTCGAAATTAAAAAAAAAAAAAAAAAAGTGCCTTTACTTAACAGCAAATATCTCTGGTTATACTAAACTGATTTCGATAATTTTTTTTCTCGACTGTAGATAATTGAATTACCCATTGATTATATTTGGAACATGTTTTTGTCAAACTTACGGGTTGGTCGCTATTTATGCATTCATATGAACATTTTTTATGACCTTTGACCTATTCCCGCGACCATCAAATACATTCGGATCGTTTTTCTATTTTTCAGGCGCTATGTGCAGTTAAAAAGGAAACTTTTTAGGTGGTGGCGTTAGTAAAATCGTGAGATGTTGCAAAAACGGCCACCCTAGTGAGTATAGACTCGCCAAATTGTTCTGATTAGTGGACTCTACAAACATTTAAAAGTCGCATCTCTTAAAGAGCCAAAAAATAAAGTTATTAAATTTGATGAGCGGTTTTAAACGAGTCGATTAGTATTTGCCAATTTATTTTCCATTATTTATGTGCTCTTTAAACATTAAACATTTTAATGCAAACTTAAACTACATTCGCCTAAAAATACGCGCAGCTGCTAGAAATTGTTTGCCAAATTTTTGCAGATTTGCTGCATTTTAAAGCCAAGTTGCTGTGGAGTATTTCAAGAATGGAAGAATATGTAGCAACATTCAACCGTGCTGATTTAATTTTATGCATTCGAGTTCATCTTTATGCATAAAAAATTTTAATATCCAAAATTTCAACATGCAACAAACACGGCAACAAAAAAAATAAAATTCTCGCTTGATTGCTATAATTGTTGACTGATAATATTTTTGATTGCATGTGATGTTTTTCATAAAAGTTTGCAAATCTCTAAATGTTGATCTGGTATACCAGAACATGGTGTGTTTATCAAACTAGACTATTGTTTTTAAATATAGAGTATATCAACAAGCATGGATTCTGCAATTTTCGAATGTTGTTTGGGTTTGGAAGTACTATATGCGGAAATCATTAGCCCAATTGTGGGTTGGTAATTTGTTTGTTTGTCTGGTATATGCCAGTCTACTTTATATGAAAAAATTGAAGTGTAATTTTTAATAATTTTTTTCAAAATAGCAATTGTTTTTGAGAGCTGCTTCTCAATAAAACTGCTTATTAAAAACATTTAGTAATTTAAAAAATTTATAATAATTAATTTTGAAGAGAGAAAATATTTTTGAGCAACACTTCTGTGCCTGAAGCCTGCTCATTTGAAAAAATTTATAATTTTGTATTTTCAAAACAAATTTATTTATTTTTATGCTTAACCCCTTCTGCACAACAGCTCTGTCTACTTACATTGTTAAATTATACGCCATAACTTGTGCCCTTGTTTCCAATATGCCAAAATGCTCATAAAAATTGACCCCGTGTGGGGCATACTGAATACTTTGGCACATATAGAATCAGCATATGCTCTATGCCGTAAAGTATGCAGCTGTTTTTTATGGCCTACCACCAACCAAACTCCAAACCCAAACCCATCCCCGTCTTGGCAATCTAAACCTATTTCGTAAAACTTAGGTCTGGCAAAATTTATGCCTAAAAACCGTTTTCATATGTACGACTTTTTAATAAGTGCAAAGTGGAGCAAAGTTGTGCAAAAATTTTAGCCATTTTATGACCCTAAAAATAAAAATAAGGGTTAAGCTCTCTGACTGTGCGGCGGGCAGGGCAACGAGGGGACTGATGTAATCGAAAAGCTTAAGCTGCAAATAGTCATAAGATGGCTGCGAAAGCATTGAGAGATGGTCTAGTGAGGTAGTCAGGTTGGAAGGGGGTCTGTAGCTCGTGAAGCTTGAGCTGCTGCTAAGCTGCCAGCTGCCACTGTTGACGACACAACGACAAATCATTTGGCAACATATACACACACACACACACACACATAGAAGAACTATGGGAAAAGTAGCTTGAGCCAAAGATGAACACCGGCTGTTCCGTCTGCTCCGGTTCCTTGTGACTGACAGCGACAATTCACCTGTCAGCATCAGCAGCATTTCGTTTTACTGAATTGCATTGAAATACGATGCTAAATTTAACGATTCATTGCATTTTGCTATCCTATCCGTAGTAGAGACCCCTTATGCCCGTCTCAACCGTAGCAACCAAGCCAGCCCACTACTTCAATGGCACGTCTCATTTGCTGGGCTGAAAATTGCAGCTGAGTTGCTTCAATGACTGAATGCTTGGCTTGGCTTGGCTTGGCTTGGTTTTGGCTTGGCTGGCTATACGACCCACTAGCCGCTACTCCAACTCCTAGCACAAGTCCGGCTCGAATGTTGTATTTTTAATGCGGCAACTTTGGCATTGCATTGCAAATCTGCTGCGTTTGCCGTCTTGCCATTACATTCTACAACTTCGGCTGCTGCTCCGGCATAGCTCGGAAAATAAAATATAAAATGCAGCATAGTTTTACGCCGGGGTTTTTATAGCAATGCGGAGAAGACGCCCTGGCCTTATGCAACTAAATTTTAATGTTACTTGAAAGAGTAATAAAAATAAACTTTACGCTAGCTGGGAACACTGTAAACCAGAACAAAAAGCCAAATGATTATATAGCGCAACCCAAAACTCCCAACGCCCCAAAAAGTATGCAATGTAAAATTTTAATTAAATTGCGTCGCTTCTATTGTCCCCAGTGTGATTTAGGCTCGATTTTTCAATGTGTTCCCTTGAAAAAAAAAAAAAAAAAAATGTCAACAAAATGCCATCAAACAATTCATCATGAAATTGATGCCTCAAGAAAACAAAAAAATAACAAAAAAAAAAAGGTGGACAAAGTTAGGTCAGCCAGGCATATAAATGATGGGGGCCGCAAGAGCTGGCCCAGCATCATTAATCAAAATTAAAAGTGTGCCAGTTGGTCGCTACGTTGCGGCTATGGCTCTAGGGCCTGCCTAGCCAATTGCTTGGGAAATGTAGCAGAAATCCTAAATTGACTTGGACTCATAAGTCATAAGCTACTTCTCTAACTTACTTGACTCTAGCTGACTAGATTCACACCTGTTCGGAGGGGTTTTTTTTTTTTTGATAACGGGGATGGAATGATTTTGGAAATTTTTGAAGTAAACGGGTTTTCCAAAAAAATTGGTCTAATAATAAGTGGCTTAAATATAACAAAAAAAAATTTTTCGTTAAAAAGCTGTGAGAAAAGTGTATTCTTATGGCAAAAACAATATACATTATACGATATAAACTAGAGTACTCGAAGGGCTTTGTACTGCCAGCATAGTTATCGATAAAGCAAATAGTTTTCCAATATTCAGTATTAAAAGATGGCGTACGTTAAAGTCGGGCGCGGACGACTTTGGGATACCCTGTACCACTGCTTGCAATAAAATCCGGTAAATTGCTTAAGAACACCAAAAGACATTTGATTGCCAAATTAGATTATGATACCTTCATAAACAACCAAAAACAGACGAATTTTTAATCAACAACTTTTTTTCGACCGATCGGCCCTATGGGAGCTATATGATATAGTCAATCGATTTTGATCAAATTTGGTACAGTGCTGGGGGTTTCTAAAAAACTTCCGATTGCCAAATTTGGTTATGATATCTTTATAAGCAAACGAATTATCCATCTAAAACTTTTGCTTTTTTTCGAGGTCCTCTGAAACACCCCTATGGGAGCTATATAATGTAGTCCCGATATCAAAAAAATAAAATAAACTTGTCTCCTATAGATTAATAAGGGATCTTATCTGAAAGTTTGGTTGCTCTAGCTCTTACCATCTCTGAGATCTAGGCGTTCATACGGACAGACGGACATGGGTATATCGACTTCTCTAGTCACTCTGATCATACTTTAGGTAACTTTGGGGGGTCTCCGACTTCTCCTTCTGTACGTTACATACATTTTCGGCTTGCACAAACACAATATACCCTTTGTACCATACGGTACAGGGTATAAATATTCGATATTTGATATTGACTGTTAAATATTGATATATTATAAAGCTATCGATGTTGTGCAATTGTGACGTCATACGCATTGCATAATGTCTAGTAGTGTAAAATGGCAAATAAGTATTTCGTAAAAATAGTTGTAAAAAATAGTTAAGCACCATGTAATAAATTTTTACCTCTGTTCTGAAAATAAAATTTTTTTAGTTTACTGGGAAGTGCTGTTTTTAAGTTTTGTTACGATTCTTGGCTTATTGGTACTGTAATTATTTTTTTAATGTCTATGTTGTTATTTTAAGGCTTGTACGCAGCAGCCGAAAACGCTCCAAAAAAAAAATTGAAACTTAATTTTTGTCAGTTTTTTTTTGAGTTAATTTTTTTTTAAGGCCCACAAAAAAGCGAAATTTCGCTGCAATTCTTGGAAGGAATGAGATATAGGCATTGTTGCCTACCAAACATAAAGGGTGTTTTTTCGATCCGGATTTTCGAAAGGGATATTTCCGAAACCAGTTGCCACTTTTGACAAATGTCAAGGTAATTTTTTTCAGTAAGGCCTAACAAATCATCATGGCAAGATTAACACCACAACAACGTCCTCAAATCTTCGAGATTTATAATCAAAATCAGCACGTTCCGAAGTAAATATCGCTGTTGTAGAGGCCAGTGTAGAGGAAAATCCAAATTTATCGAAAAATTATGTTGGGCAATGTGTTACCGTCAATGGTGATCGATACAGAGCGATGATCAACGAATATTTGTTGCCAATTTTACCTTGACTTCGATGTCGAAAAGTTCTGGCTCAACAGGATGGCGCTACGCGAATTGACCCCTTTAGATTATTTTCTTTGCGGACACGTCAAGTCATTGGTTTATGCAGACACGCCAGCAACAATTGACGACTTGGAAACCAACATTGAACGGCCCCAAATACTCCAAAGTGTTGTCAAAAGTTGGACGGATAGGATGCGCTTCGTAACTCGTAGTCGGGGTGGTCACATGCCAGAATTATTTTCAAATATTAAATGATAAGAAATTATCTTTCTAATAAAACCATATTTGGGATCAATACATTAATTTTTCTGTGTTTCATTTAAGTTTGAAATCCGGACGCGCTCAAGAAAACACCCTTTACTTAGTAACAAAAACTGTGTCGGTTGTTTTTTCGAGTTTGAGCCAATTTCGAAAATCTCTTATGGGAATGTGTGCTCCGAAAGGCACAAGATTTAACAAAGTTGAGTTTGCTATCTGAGCATATTTGTTACATTTTAGGGTTGTCAATTTTTATGGTCTTCGAGATCTTCATTTTTATTCGGACGACGGATCTGACTATATTTGCGCATCTACTGATATCAGTCTTTTTTGGATTGATACATTTTCTACTTCCATAAGACTTTTATAAGACGGCGGCGATTAATTTAATATTGGATTCGGTTTGTTGAAGCCACTAGCTCCCTTAGCAGCTTTCATTAAATAATAACTAATAAACGGCTTTGTAATAAATGTTTCAAAACGATTATTCCTATTCATTATAGCCAAACAGAACAGCTGTGCATATTTTTCATTACAAAAATGGAGCAACACTGTTTTGTTACGACCTCTGCGTACAACAAATAAGTTTGCGACCAAACGTTTGGCAGCGTTTTTATATTTGAACTTTTTTTGTTTGGTCGCATTTTTTGCTGCTGCGTACAGGCCTTAAATCAACATTGGAATGTTAAACCAGGTGAAACTAATGAGTTACCAAAGTAATAAATTAAATGATTGTTGCCAATTCATTAAAAATAATACGCAGATTTGTTTGGCGTTTGGTAAGTTAGCATAAGCCCAAAAAGCTAAACTAAATTTAGTTCTAAGCTATTTAAATTCTTGAGCGATCATCAGGGACTAATGGAGTTATTCTATATTTTGCTATTTATAGTAAGCTTAATTTGGATATAATAATTTAAAAAAAATGATTGTGGCTTATTAATTTTTAAAATATACAATAGAGTTGGAGCGCCCATCAGAGACTAATGAAGTTATTATGTATATATCTTGTAAAACTAATGTTTTTTATAGCAAGCTTAATTAATTTGGATATAATAATAATAAAAATTATTGTTGCCTTATAAATTTTAAAATATAAAATAGAGTTGGATTTAAAAAAGTTCGATTTTTCGATATAGGTATCTCTTAATGTTCAGAGGTTCTAAGAATAATGAGAAATTTGAAAAACTCTTTAACAAAAGTTTTCACATTATAAGATATTCAAGGACTGCTAATTTTTTACTCTACTATCAAAAAACTAAAATAAGCAAATATTTTAAAATTTTAAACCAATCTTAAAACTTATTTTTACACAATTTTGGCCTGGTTGGACATCTCATCTCTATAAAAGAATTAGATTTCTTAAATCACTATTGCTTCCAAACAAATTTGGTAAAAGACAGCTTTCAAATCATCTTAGTTTAATCATTTACATAAAAAAATATTTGTTAGATAAATTGTTAAACTAAGAAAATAATATTAAGTTCAAATTTTAAAAATGTCTTTTGATACTTCTTGGTAGAAATAGTGTTGAGAAACATTTATTAAATTGCAACTTTCAACATTATTAAAATTCTGAAGATAACATTCAAGAATCTTAAATAATTTTATTCTAGAAATGAATCACACTTTTTTTTTATAAAAAAAAGTAGGATTTTGTTCTAATTTTAGATTTTTCTGTCTTATATTAATTTTCAACAAGTTTTAAGTTTTCAAACAAGGAAGCTCGCTTTTATAAAAAAATTAAAAAAATTCACTTAGCTGAAAAAAAAATTTTTTTTTGAAAGATGGTTTTGCTTCTTTAATCTGTTCTTCTTGGTAAGATACTCTAACTACCAAACAAATGGTCGTATAAAAAAAAATTCTGAAGTCTTTGCTTAAGTTCCATTACGAATCCATAGTCTTGTTTTGGCCATTAATAAACTACTAAATCTTCCAAAAAATTCTTAAATCTTCGCTTAAGTTTCATTACGATTCCATAGTCTCGTTTTGGCCTCGTTGCATATCTTATCTGCCTTGATATACCACTATATCTCTCAAAAACATTTTCTATAAAAAAAAGGTTTCCTAATCTTCATTTAAATGCCATTACAAATCCATAGAATCTGAAAATAAAGTTTATATGTATGCCATTGACATATTTAGCTCTATGATTGATTATTGTGGCTCGAATTTCTAATTCTGACACAGCTATTATATAAATTTATTAAAATTAATGTATAAAAATTTCCTTGTACTGTTAATATCTTTGAATATCATAAAATTGTGTCAAATTCGTGCCATTAAATTATGTATTTTGATTTTATATCGTTCAAACTATCATTAAGAACACATCAAGTTGCCAAATTCATAATTTGTGCATTCATTTTTAATAAATAAAACAAAATTAAATTGTCTGTCATTTTGACACATAATCGCTTAAATGAAAACTGAAAATCGACTTATGCTCTACTATAAGCTGCATTATATTATATATAGCATATTTTGCCAATAAAATCAAATTTAAAATGCAAACTACTACCAAGTGTACATATGCCATTAGTTTGTTAAAAGCAACTTTAACCGGAAATTGTGCAGACAAGCTTTTAACAATTTGAGCACAACCCGCAAAAACTTGAACCGCTCCTGTGCAGACGGAAAACAAACAGCAGCAAAAAAAAAGTTAAGTGAAATCAAGCGTTAAAAAGGTAAGACCAAAGGCAAATTACATGTTCTTCCAAAGGAGCTCTCCATCAGCTGTCAAGTGACAAAGTGGAAAATGTCAATTTTCGAAATTTGTTGTCTGCAACTTAATAATGTCCATGCAAGGCCATTCAAAACTGGGGCATCCATCTATCTAACTTTCACATCCTAAAAAAAAACCTTTTCTTTTCCCACTCTTTTGGCTTTTATATATATGTATTACTATATTATGGCAACCACGAGAATGACTTGCCGGAATTGTACGCTAAATGCCCACAACTAACGCCTGACAACTATTTTTACCCGTGCTAACAAAAATGTAACATGACATTTTAATATAATTAGTTTTTGTTGGCATAACGTAAAGTGCGGTTATAAAATATATATATATATATATATATGTATATAGTATATAAAAAAAAAGGCCAAGAATTTCAACACGTTGTATCCCTCAGCATATGCTCCCCGAATCCCTAGCCTGGTACAAGTGGGCATGCCTTAAGTTAACTTACTTGCCTGCGGTTTTTCGGTTTTGTTAAACTATTTGAGTTGAGGCTAGCTCCGGCAGCATTTTATAAGCCGCAGCATATTTTCAAAATTGCTCCGAGCTGGGCTGTACAACCAGCTAGCAGAACCAGGACCAGGACTCAGTAGAACGCCTCCTGCGCGGTTACTCTATTAAATGGGGATTTGTTGTGAACGCCGCTTGCCTGCGCACAGTGGGCAAAACTAAGCAGCAGGCTTCTATTGAGTAGAATTATGGATTCATGACAATATTTTTGAACTTTCGATAACTAAGACTTCATTCAAATTTTTTTTTCTGCTAGGTTTTTTTTTGTAAATTTCAAAAAAGTTTAATTTTTGCTAAATAATCGGGTGGTAACACTGGTGTACTCTGCAGACATTTTTGGAATGTCATAAGCCGCTACAAAATTTTGTTAAAAAAAAAAGAATGACCAATACATATAGTGAAAATCGAAGTTAAAAAATTTCTAAATACATATACAATTTTTTTTAATTTCAAAAGCTACAATTCTTTGTAAGGTAAATTTTCTCTAAATAATGAGTGGTAACACTAGTGGGACCCGGGCTAATCGCCCAAATGTTTCTTTAAAAAAACCACCAAAATTGTAAAAATTAAAGTTAAAATTTTTAATTGGACAAGATCAAAGTTAAAAAATTTATAAATATATAATTTTATTAAATTTCAAAAACTACAATTTTTTGTAAGGTAAATTTTCACTAAATAATGGGTGGTAACACTGTTTCTTTAAAAAAAATCGCCAAAATTGTAAAAATTAAATTTAAAATTGTAAATTGGGCAAAGCAAATTTTCGGTAAATAGTCGGGTGGTAACACTGGTGTACTCGCATACGTTGTTGGAATTACACTAACTGCTAAATTATTTTGATTCTTTAAAAATTACCAATACAGTAAAAATAAATTTTTATTCAGTTTACAATTTACTAGTATTACCAAATTTTGACAAATTTTAAATTGGGCAAAGCAAACTTTCGCTAAATAGTCGGTTGGTAACACTGGTGTACTCGGCAGACGGAAAATTAAAATTATTTTGTTTTAATTTACAATGTACTAGTGTTAGTAAAAATTTACTTTTTAAAAATTTTGTAATTTTTTAAATTAAAAAAAATATTAAGGCTAGAAATTAAATCTAAAATCAAACAATTTTAAAAGGTGAATTTTCACAAAAAAATTTTAAATGTTAGAAATTTTTTAAATTTAAAAAATTATTTAAGGTTAATTTTCATCCGGCAGGCGTTCTTCAGCTCAAATGATGGAAGTTAAAAAAAAAAATTTCAGATATTGTATTAAAAAAAATTTTAAAAATTATACATATACAAAAATAAAAATTTTTTAACTTAAATGCTCGTAAAGATAACTTGTGGTAACACTAGGAGCACGTTTTTTTTTATTTATTTATTTTTTTTTTAATTTTTAAAGTCGTTGAAAAAATATTTTAAAACTTAAAATTTTTTTTAATTTTTTATTTCAAAATTTCTAGAATTCCCCTACTCTATTAATATTCTACAAAAACAATCGGAAGATTACACTAGTGATCCACTTAGACATTGTTTAGAACTAAGTTTGTTATGTATAGTATAAATAGTTGGAATTAAAAAAAAATATTTTTTAATTTTAATGGTTTCCTTAAAAAATTTTGGATATATGTAGTATTAAAAAAAATTTTAAAAATTATACATAGACAAAAATAAAAATTTTTTAACTTAAATTTTTTGTAGGACGTTTTTTTTATTATTTTTTAATTGTAAAAATCATATATAAAAAAAATTTCAAAACTTGCAATGTTTCTTTAAATTTGTATTAAAAAATTTCTAAAATTCCCTTAATCTTTTTACATACCATAAAAACACGCTTAACATGTACCATTTTTTTAAGCCCCAGCATGCCGATTTGGCCCACTGTATAACGTATGCTTTTGACAGGCTGGCTGGCTGGCTATCTATCTATTTTTTAGCACAAAAATACAATGTATTAGGGGACAGGCGCAGTGCACAGAGCAGCGCATAGCCGCAATGTAAGCAACACTCATTATTTCTATGCAGGATTACCCGGTAAGCTGGGCCAGCTTAAAATACCGCAAACTTTATGAGACGCAACACACGTGCCTATGCCGACGACCGAAAAACGCCTTAGCAATTTATGATTGCCTACATTGAGGGGCACAAAACCTGACGAGGACGACGAAGACGACAACCTTGTAGACAACCTGGCAATTTCATAAACTGTGTAGACACTTGCCAAATTGCCAGGCATGGCCATTTTGCTCCCCGTATCTTTTCAAATATTTTGCTCTACTCTACTTCTGGTTTACTTCTTAGTCTGGCTTTGTTTTGGTTCTGGTTCTGGTTTTGGTTGCTCAGGAAGCTGCTTTTATTTTACGCACGTAAACGCCCCAGTAAGTATGCTTTGATATTTTATTGAGCTTGTCATAATATTTATGATATGTATTAGATGTGCATGGTATAGGTATATGTATATACATATACCATATACATATATATATACACTGCTACTGCTCACATGTTTCAAGACGCTGCCCCAGCAAATATGCTGGCATTTGGCACAGTTGCTGTTTTGTCAACTTGCCTACGACATTTTGATATATGAGCTGGTATGTGTGTGTTGACTTTGAAAACAAAAGAAGAGTGTATATATGTCTTGAGACTGATGCAAAAACTTTGTCCTGACAAACGAACAAAAATCTTTTTTGAACTAAAACTTTTATTATTATTATTATTATTAGCATTAAAAGCCTCGACAGCAGGCATTGCCTGCCGGCTTTTATTAGTTTCAACTTTTGACAGAAATTATATTGACTATGTTTACACACACACACACACACACACACATATATATATATATATAGCCTATATTGATGATGATCATTTGATTGGCTGTCCAGACGACTCTCGAGCAAAAAAAAAAACTTTTGCTCACTGCCAACAATAATAAAGCAAAAGCCTCAAAACTTTTATGTTTAATTTGCGTTATTTGTAAGCTGCTAAAATCTCTGCCAGGTGCTTGGTCTCTTGGTCTACTCTACTCCCTGGCTAATGGCAAATCTGTAGCCTAGGCAAAGTGCACAACAACAAAAAAAAACTCTAGTTTCTTTTCATTTTTTTTTTTTTTTTAGTAAAGTTGTCTAGCACTTGTAGCAAGTTCAACATACGCATTAAGTCTGCCCAAAAACTCACCCTCTATAAGTAGGCTCCAGCCCTGGTTCCAACAATAACTGCCAGCTAAATGTGCACAAAAGTAAACAGCAACACTTAAGCCGCAGCTGCAAAAACAATGGCAGTGACGCAGTTGGAGGGGATGGTACTGAGTAGAAGTTGGCCCAGAGACAGACAGGTAAGAAGTTGTGGATATAAGCCAAAGTCAACTTACAGTGTAGAAGTGGAAGCTTAATAAGTGCTTAAAATCGTTAATGTGATAAACATAAGCTAAAAAATGTTTTCGAAAATGCTCACAAGGGCATGTAAGAGGGAATTTAATGGCCATAGCAAATGTTGGAACTTCTTTTATGCGAACCCAAAGAGAGCTGGCAAAGTTAAGCAGCTGTTTGCGTTAAGAGATTGATTCTATATGCTAGTGTGTGAAAAGTTCCTTTACTGAGCTAGTATGATGAGTCAAATTATAGAAAAATCGTCACGTAACGAAAAGGGGAGTCACGACAAAGGTTTATTTAATATCTATGAGATCGTGTTTCTTTAATTTATTCATATGCGTTCAATATTTTGTTTCTTATTTTTGGAACAAAGTTCCTTTACTGAGCTAGTATGATGAGTCAAATTATAGGAAAATCGTCACGTAACGAAAAGTCACGACAAATTTTTATTTACTTTCTAAATGATCATGTTTCTTGAATTTCTTAATATGAGCTTAAAATTTTTTTTTCTATTCTTGGAACAAAGTTCCTTTACTGAGCTTGTATGCAGTCAAATTATAGAAAAATCGTCACGTAACGAAAAAAGGAGTCACGACCAATTTTTAGTTACTTTAAATTTTCGGTATAAAAACTTTCAAAAGATCATCATTTAAATTTTTACTTTTTTCTTCCGGTTTAAACAATTTTAATAAGAATGGAATAAAAAAGTGCAGGTTCTCTTGATTTCCACATTCACTTCTGACCCATCTTGGCAAATTGTTAAAAAAAAATAATTTTTTTTTTGTTTTCTTAGACAACAAAAACGAGCTTATATTTATTTTAGTGGTCCTTATAGGGAGTAGCGAATTAAAAACCGATGTTTAGTAATTGCGATGGCACTAAATCTAGCTGGATGCGTTGCTAGCAGATTTAAGGAAATAATTGTCCAAAACTATGATGTCCAAGCAATGGATCAAGTGATATGGAGGGGCATCGTGAAGGAAGCTTTGACCCACTTAGGGTTGTAATGCTATGAATGATGATGATGATGATGATGATGGTTGCACCAAATCTCTGTCCATAAAGTTTTAAGCCAAAAAGCAAATAGCTTTCAACCAAATTTCAAACCAAAGACAACTTGTCGATGTGTCGGAATGAAGATTATAAAATTATAAAATTTCATATAAAATGATTTTCAATAAAAAATTTTGAGATGATGTAGGGACCCATAGGGCGAACCTGTCTAGGAATTTAAAAACCATAATTTTCATGCAAATAGAAATATTTTTATGCAAATGACTTTATTTTTTTGCAGCTTAAGTTTTTCGTAAAAATAATTGTTTTTAAGCAAACATCTTAATTGTATTAGAGTACACTATTTTATAAACAATTGATATTTTAATGCAAATAACCCTATTTTGATTTTTTTGCCACAAATTTCTTATTCAGACTACATAAAAAGAAAATATTCTTAAAAACAATCAATCCTTAATTTTCCGAAAACCACGGTTTCTTTGTTGATAGCAATAGTTAAATGCAAATCATTATTTTTGTGCAAATAACCTTATTTTTTGCAAATGATCATATTTTGCCATATAACTATAAATTTGTTATAGTTTAAAACAAAAACTTTTTAAATAAATAATTTTTTAGAATAAAAATTTTTTTACCACGCACACAATATATACTTGTAATGCGAAGAGCCTATTTACTATGATCGATCAAGCACATAAATCGCTTTTTCTGTAAATTTAATTTATGTATGTTTGTTCTGTAACCTTTTAAAAGCAAATCATCGCTATGCAAATATTACGCAAATTAAAATAAATAGCCTTTTAGATTAGGTTAGGTTAGGGCGGCAGTCGGGACCTGACGTTCCAACTCACTTAGGCCAAAGAATTGGCACGTTGTGATACCGCTGGGTAGACCTTATACCACCCTTCCCCCACTCAGGAGGTCCCCTATATGATCTAAAAGTCACGTCCATTCGGCAGCCTGAGTAAACCTCGAGAGGCTTCTTGGACTCTTTTCTGATAGCTGGGATAGGTCATTTAAGAATAAATAAATAAATAACCTTTTAAAAGCAAATCATATTTTTGCAAGTATGCCTCAATTAATTATGCTACTCGACTGTAATAGCGAATTCGGACTATTGTTTCTTTGTACAGAAAATTAGTGAAAAAAATTTAATATAGAAAAAATTTATTGTAGAGGCGTTCATTGAAGATTCGAATGTAATTAATGTTAGTTTTACAAACATTATGCAAATAACCTTTTATACAGGTACTAAACTTGTGCAAATCACCTGCCTATATGCAAATAGTATTTATACAAAAAAAAAAGTTTCCTTGGCAAATAACGTTTTTTTTTTATAATTTATGTCAATAATCGGTTTTAAAGCAAAATAGAAAAGTTGTCACGTAACAAAATGAGGTGTCGAGCAAAGGCAAAAAAAAAACATTTCCTTAGCAAATGGTGATTTCCAAATTTATGCCAAATTTAAAGCAAAATTTAAAATAATTTCTTAAACATTTTAGAGAGTTCATAAATTTAAAGACAGTATTTGCTGGCATAAATTTATATGATAACCATAAAAAACGATTAGTAAAACGCTTTTTAGCAAAATCGTCATTGAAACAACATCATCATTACTCACTCCATTGGCCCAAGTCCAAGCCCAAAGCAGGTGAAAATAAATGACAAATGTTGCTCGAAATGCAGATTCTATGTTTCGTTGTCAACTTCAATTCATTTAAAAGCTTAGCTAAATAAGCACCACTCAAGTCTAGAAACATCAATATAACAACAATTTAAGAGTACTGACAATTTCACTAAAGAAACTAAGCCAGCAAGCTACAAGAACTTCAAGAATGTCAAGTCCAAGAAACTTTGCCATAAAACTGTACCAAAATAATGCGATACTCTACAAAGAACAAAAAAAAAAACACATAAATGTTTTGTCGCTGTTTTTTGCGCTGCTCACTAAGCCTACAGCCATAAAGTATGCAATACTTCTTGAGTTACTGACGCTACTGACACCTCGTACAATGACTACGTCACCATAGCCACACTCTCTCGCTGCTCTTTTTATTGTTTCTCAAAACGTTATCGTCGCTGGCTCTCTTTGTTTATTATGCAGCATACGTCGTGGTGTACGGCAGCCAAACAAGCAAAGCCAGGCATTCAGATTACAAAAGGCCATAACCATAGCGGCTTTGACTTGAGGAGTACTCGTCGGTTGGTGGGGAGTAGGTAACTGCTGCGAGGGTAGTCTAGGCATTTTCAAAACTTTGTCACGTTGCATGCACTCCAGCCCCGCGCGCATTACTTTTAAAGAAATATATATGTATATACTACATATATTTACAGTTTGATAAATGTCTTTGCGCTGTCAGGGCTTATGTAAATGTGTGCGTGAATCGCTACAGGCAAACTGTAAACCAAAACAGTGCTAAGAAGTTGCGTCAAGTTTGGACGCCATAGACAACTGTTGCAATGACAGCAATTATGAGGGGCACGGCTGTTCAATATATATAGTAAATATGTACATATTTATTTATGGTATATGTAGCTAATATTGTTTTGTGGCACGTAACTCATATAGCATAAAATCTAACCAAGGCATAAAGTGCTGATTTTTAACCCTATGATCTAAGCAGAAATAAGGTGACGGCTTTGGAGCTTTGAAGTGCTGTTATGGCAAAGAAAATGCTGCAATAGATTTGTAGGAATATCAAAACAGATTTCCAGTGTTGTAAGTTTCTACAAGTAGCGCATAATCAATAGTGTTAGAGTAGCTAGTATTAAGAAGCCATTAAATGATAAGGCCATATTTTATGAGCAGCTGTTTTCTGCCGGCTACAACTCTTAGTGATAAGCAGGAAATACATTTTTCTTACGAAAATTCAAGACGCAACATGTGCTGCTAAGCACAACAGGCTATAGATACATATGTATCTATATCTATAGAGTGAGCTGCTGTGTGGTAGTACATAAAGGACATTAACGCAAAGTGACCAAAACTACAGAGTTGCCAGCCAGTGCCGGAGTCAACGATTAAGACGATAATAACAAGCGACAAGTTTATTGCTCACACAGATACTCACTCACTCACACACACTCGCACAGTGACCACAAAACTCTTGCAATCAGACTAGTTGAAAGGAGCCCGACTGACAACAGAGACCGCACACGCCTAAGCTTTTGTGGCCTGAAACCCAATGCCAACGCGCCCACATTTATGCGAATGTCCAAAGAGACATTCTCACACACCGACGCACTCACACTCAATAGTTTTCAAAAGATTTAGATAGGGAAAGAATCTCGTACTTATTGTTATGCCCGGCAAAGTGTACAACATTTGCCGCCAGCCAAGTCCACTAATGCTAACAGCTGGCGACATAAATATCCAGCTGCCTCCGTGGCTCTCTCTCTATGTGTATGTTGTGGGAGTGAAGTGCAGAGAGCTAAATGTTTTTGTTGCCAAGTTTTAGTTGTGCACACTGAGTACACTGAGCGCACTAAACCACTAAGTAAGATAAGTGAGGTCAAGCAAAAGGGGTCATGTGCGAGCATTGTTACGTCATGGTATACTATATATGTATATATATGGCCACTAGGGAGCTTAGGTGTTGCCATACCAGAAGCGACAGTGAAAGCGCAACAAACTTGAACAGCTTTGGCAGCCAAGGGCGCCCCCTAAAGCATACAGCCTGGGGTAGCTAACAGATACCACAAGATAGATACGTACCACCTGGAAGTAGTAAACTCATCAGTGCTCCACAATGATAATGCGCGTTTTGTTGTAATTGCTTTTTTGGCTTTTTGATATGCTGAATCATGTTAAATAATTTCTGAAATCTCAACTTTTTGACAAAAACAAAAAAAACAACTAAATAATCAACTAGCTTCATTTTTCATTAGCTAAGCCTGAGGGAAATTATCTTTAAAATGGTAGAACTTTAATTAGTGCGAATTCTACGAAATGCTAAACTAATTAATTTTTTGTTAGTATGTTTCGCACTGAAAATATATTATACCTAAAATACTTTGGGCTGAGCACACAACAAAACATTCGCTGGAAAAAAGGACTCTGTGGTATATTGTTTAGATTTTAAGAAGTCGCCTTGACAACCACATAACAAGCAACATAATAAGCATCAAGCAGCTTTACAAAAAAAAAATGCTTTTTAAGATTATTATGAAATGACAATGGAATGTTTACAACGCATTTGAAGTTTTTTTGTGGTTTCTGAGAACGGCTTAAGTTAAATACAAAAGTAGCAGCAAAATGTGGTCATCTTCAAAATAATTTCTATTGCGTTTTCTTGACCGGCTTATGGAACCCATTAACGGGTGCAACTCGTTTGTTTCTTTTGGTGCTTCGGCATGATGGTAAGGGTAACCCGTGCGTCCTTTAACTGCTGCTCCTTTCGTGTCTACTTAGGTATACATCAATGGATCTGATGAGTTTTTCATGGATGTTTGAGTTTTACAATATGTTTACTTTAAGAAATTGTGAACATGGGGTCTTATGAAAGTATGTTATTCCTTTTATAGTTTTGGCCATTCTCACTCTGCTAATTATATCAAGATAATTCGCTCTTAGTGAAAAAAAAGAACCCAAAATGAAATAATGAAAAAAGAAATGTACAAAAAAAGAAAATGAAGATGTTTTAGAAATCACTCTGAATCGAAGAAAAAATATTAAAAGTTAAATAATTTTTATAGATTTTATCTTAATGAGTTCAGAAATTGTTGCATTAGGATGAAGATTTTGCATTCCATTTGCCTTGGCCACTTAATTCCTAATTTTCATATAAGTAAACAAGAAAAAGAACTAGTTCCCGAAATGGATCTTATCGAAAAAAAAAAAATGATTACTTTTAAGAAAAGTTTTTGTCAATTTTAGAGAGGTTATCGTTAGGTCCTAGGTCTGCCTCATGATTTTGGATTCCATTTGCCTTGTCCACTGAATTACCAAATTTTCTTATAAAAACGCAAGTATCAGAATTTTTTCGTTTCCGAAATGGCTCTTATCGAAGAAAAATGATTACTTTTAAGAAAAGTTTTGTCAATTTTGGAGATGTTATCATTGGGTCCTAAGGCTGCCTCAAGATTTTGCATTCCATTTCTGCCTCAAGATTTTGCATTCCATTTGCCTTGGCCATATAACTACAAAATTTTCTCAAATGTTGTAAGTTAGCAAGAAAAAAAACTAGTTCTCGATATGGCTCTTATCGAAGAAAAATAATTACTTTTAAAAAAGGTTATATTAAATTTGAAGATGTTATCAACTAAACTTGTATATCTTAGTTTTTGATAGTTCTGCCTAAAGATTTTTCCTTCCCATTCGCCTTGTTTATTTAAAAATTAAAAATGTTCTAAATTATACAATTTTTATGTAACTTAATTATCTTTACTGTGTAGTCTAAGTCTCAAAACTACTAATTCAATTTTTAGCTAACTTTCTTCTGCAGGAATAAAAAAAAATGGAATATAAAACAACAAATTACAAAATTTTCAAAATGGTTCGTATCGAAGAAAAATAAATACTTTAAAGAAAAGTTATATTAATTTTTAACTATTTAATTTTGTATTACTTAGTTCTCCCTAAAGATTTTTCAATCTCATTCACCATGTTTATTTAAAAATTAAAAAAGTTATAAATTATACAAATTATATGTAACTTAACTATCTTAACTGCGTTGTCTTCATCAACAATCTGAGCGGGAGGTATGAGAGTAGATTGGAAACCCATCCGAATTCGCTGGCCTGTGCTCTTGCGGGTCATAGGCCAAGGCGAAGACTGAAAAGACTACACCCCTCGGATCTGAAGCACCGAAAAGTTTAGCAAAAAATTTTAAATTTAAACAATACACAATGTACATTTTGTTAAACATGTAAATAATTTTTGTCTTATTGTTGCTAATCTTGTAAATATCTGCTTTAGATTTAACGTCATACACATAATACCATAACACCAAACCAAAGTAGCGATTCACTTTATTTACCTATTGGATTATAGCCTTAGTTTTAAGTAGGCTGATTGCCAATACATTAATAATAATAAAAAAAAAAAAAAAAAAAAAAATAAAAAAAAAAAAAAAAAAAAAACTGCGTTGTCTAAGTCTCAACTCTATGAATTCAATTTTTAGCCAACTTTCTTTTGCAGGAATAAAAAAAAATTAAACAAAAAATTAATAATTAAAAAAAAATAAATTAACAAAAAAAAAATTAACACAAAAAAAAATGAACAAAAAAGAAAAAAAAATTTAAGTAAACAAAATATTGAACTGAACTGTTTTTGTTCTTTAACTTATTCTAACTTTAACTTTTCAACAAAAAAAAAAAATAAATAAAAATTAAAAACAAACAAAAAAAAATTAAAAACAAACAAAAAAAAATTAAAAACAAACAAAAAAAAATTAAAAACAAACAAAAAAAATAAAGAAAATATAAAAAAAAGTAAAGAAAATACAAAAAAAAAAAATACAGAAAATATAAATAAAAATAAAGAAAATATAAAAAAAATATTGAATTCAAAATTTTTTGCTCTTTCTCTAGGAATATGACAAAAGATTCATTATTATTTTTTTTACGTGAAGCTCGTTCTTGTTCGGGAGCATTTCAGGCTGCTGCGTACTAGACTTTAAAAAAACAAAGCAAATCTATTTCCTAACTATTTATCGACATTAAAGATGAGCCTAAACAATATTTGTTTTTTAAAAGTACCAAATTCTGTTTCTTCATGGTCCTTTTTTACACTGTGAAATAAAATTAAATTGAACTGAAAATGAATCAATTGCTATAAATAAGGAAATGTTGTCAATAGCAAAATTTTTTCAATATTGGGCATGAAATTACCTTTACTAATAGTATCATTTTTTATAGAGTTTTAATAAGTAAAAAAAAAAATAAATGTGCATCGTACTGCGTAGCCAAATTTTGGCCAAAAGTCCCACAGAAGAAAGTCAAAATTTGGACAAAATTACAATTTAATATGATTTTACACATAATAAGGTATCCTGTGAAAAAAATTATTAAATTATAATTAGTGGTTTTTAAGTTATTGGCAATCAAAGTTGACATTTTGACCTGAAACTGTTTGGGGCTATAACTCCAAAGCCATTCAATATATTGTGTATACCTTTTTTCAATGTATATGGAGCTCATATCTACCTCTGTATGAAATATGGTCCAATTCCAATTAACAGTTTTTTTTTTAATTAAGTTAAAAATTTTTTTTTTTTTTTTTTTAATTTTTTTCGATTTTGGTCTAGATTATCTATGTCTTAAAAAAATCTGAGGAGGCTCAAACTTGGCAAAAAATATTTTAGTCCTTGAGGAAAATGTGTGTAAAATTTCATCACTCTAAAAAAATTATTATTGGAACGACAGGGTTTTGGCCAAAATATGAAAATCTGGGCCCTCAGTGCTGTGGTTAAAATAGTTATTTTATTTATATTTTGGCCAAAACCCTGTCATTTCTATAATAATTTTTGCACAAGAATAAATTACACTGCCTGTGCGACCAGTGTGTACTTTTTTTTTCTAATGTTTTTAGCTTTATTTTGTGCTTGAAATTAAACAGCTTTTTGTAAGTACAACTAGTTCAAAAAAAATAATAATAAATCAAGTTGTTATATCTTTGCAGCGCAATATCAACAACTGTGGTACCGACTTCGTAAAAAAAGATTTTGAGAGAACTACAAAAAGTAACTTACTCATGGCTGACTACTGCAAACAATCCAAAATTTAAAATTTCATGATTTAGATTGCATTTTTTCTTTTTTTGTCTGAAAATGAACTCCCGTCGTACCGTCCTATTAGCCTATTACCAACATTTTCTAAAGTTTTTGAAAAAATACTTCTAAAGAGAATGCTGCCAATTATGGACGAACTTGCTATCATTCCCGAAAATCAGTTTGGATTTAGAAGAGGCCATGGTACCCCTGAACAGTGCCACAGAGTTATAAATGAAATCGTTTCAGCTTTTGAAAGCAAAAAATATTGTACTGCTGCGTTTCTTGACGTTCAACAAGCTTTTTTTTTTTTACCTGCGCCATACTATTTGTTATTAAAGTCATATTTGGATAAACGATACTTCTACGTGCAGCAAAAAATGAATCATCGCCGTTGTTTCCCATAAATGCAGGAGTACCGCAAGGCAGCGTATTAGGGCCCGTTTTATACACTTAGTTCACAGCTGGCATGCCAGTTTCAAGCGATATAACTCTTGCCACATACGCTGATGACACAGACATTATTGCAACTAGCTCATTAAGAGATGAAGCTTCTCAACAACTGCAATCGCAACTTAATCTTATTGAAGCCTGGTTTCTACGTTGGAAAATAAAAGTAAACGCCCTAAAATCTGCTCAAATAACATTTGCATTAAGAAGAAGCCCAGAAGTATCTCTTAATGCAAGGATGTCCAGGCCCATTGCTCATCTGGTTCTTTTTGTTTTTATAATGGCTCTTAGGCATAGGCAGCGATGCGCGTGTACATGCACGGCCCTAACTGTATATCACCTATCACCCAGTGCCAATGCAAATTACAAAAACAATTTCGAGCGTTCTCTCACTTACTCTCTGTTACTCTCTTTGCTCTCTGATCTCGTGTGCACAAAAACAACCCTTGCGTATATTTGTTGTTGGCCCACAGATTTTCAATGTAATTTGTTGTTGCTTTTCGTTTGAGCATGCACTCACAAAAATCGGTATGAGATTCTTTCGCTATTTTTTAGGAAACTTGTTAAATGTGACTTTTAAGGCGTTGCTTGCAAACAAAAACTAGTTATGGCCCTGTACCTTTCGGTACAAAGGGTATACTAGATTTATGCAATGTATATAACAGACAGATGGTGGCTTTAGGTAAAAACATATGAATGGAATATATATTTTTTGGAAAATCCGGTGGTAATAAAACAAACTTGCACATGGCTATCATAAATAGATATTTTTCGGGAAATCCCTTGTAAGAAATTCGCACTTGTATACAATCTTTTTTCTAGTAGTAACAAATGTGAACAGGTACCAAAGGGTGTTTTGCATCCATTGACCAAGTTTAGTAACTTTGCAATTTTTACGCCCCTACCTGCGCAGATACAGAGTTACATTGTAATATCTTTAAATTTTACTTTTTAAATCATTTTTATACTGATATTTTCCTAATTTTTCAAATACCCCTTACTCCACAGCGAAGTTATGCGAGTTTTATCTATTTTTGGAAGCACATATATTTGTGAATGTGCGTTTTCAAGCTTCAAATTAATTAAAAATAAACTGAGAAATCGATTAACAAACGAACATTTGGAGGCATTACTAAAACTATCATTAACTAAAATAAATATTGATATTGACCAATTTTTAAGTTCTTTATAAGTATACATATGTACCACAACTTTTTTTTCATTATTTTTTACCACTCTTATAAGAATGCACAAATGCACATACAATTTCTTACAGTGCACTCAATAAACCGTAATAACTGTTTACTTTAAATGTGTTAGTGTTTTTCTTTATATGTATTGGTTTTTGCTCTTCCATAAGCAGTGTGTGGACATCCCTGTCTTAATGGATCAGCAATTCCGCAAAGCAACTGTGTGAAGTATCTTGGATTACATCTCGATCGTAGACTCACATGGAAAAACCATATTTCAGCAAAACGTCAGCAACTTGTTACAAAAACAAAACGTATGTCCTGGTTAATAGCCCGAAATTCACAAACAAGCCTGGAAAACAAGATTCGTCTCTACAAAGCAATTCTAAAGCCTGTGTGGACTTATGCTATACAACTGTGGGGAACTGCTAGTAATTCAAATATTGAAATTCTGCAGCGGTACCAATCCAAAACATTAAGATCCATAGTTAACGCTCCTTTTTACGTGTCTAATGCATGCATTCATAAAGATTTAAATATTCCTTTTGTAAAAGAAGAAATAATCAAATGTAGCAAAAAGTACATTGACAGACTTCACAACCACGAAAATAATCTAGCCTTAATTCTAGCCGATAACAGTACAGCAGTAAGAAGACTTAAAAGACTGCATATTCTCGATCTCATGGATAGATAAATTGGTCACATACAACATATGCTAAACACGATAGTAAGTTTCGATGGAAACTTGCTATTATATTAAAATTGTATTAATTATTTTAGTAAATTTATTTAATGTCTAATAAAGACAGATTGTAAATAAAATGGAAAAAAAAAAAAAAAAAAAAAAAAAAAAAAAAATTTGTCACAAAATCAAGAACAGCTGATTATGCACAATTTCCTGTACAAGGGTTACTCACACAATAATTGCGAAATAGATTTAGAGAAATAAGCAATCCCTAAAGAGAAAACTTTATAAATTTATATTAAAAATGTTAAAGCAATTGTTAATTACAGCCAAAATATTGGCCAAATGGAGTAATGAATTGTAGCCAAAGACAATTTTTAAAATAGAAATAAATAAAAACCAAAAAATCCCATAAATTAAATAGTCACAAATATTTGCATTTTAAAATACCAAAGCTACAGCTGATTGACCACAAGTACACTAACACACACTAATAAGGTATACAAAGGCAATTGACATGTTTTCTATGCCAAGACAAACTAACATGATAAATGGAAAACTGACTTTTTGAATTGTGCCAAAGTCAATAATTTTTTTTCTCCAAATATTACGTATACGCACACATATGTGCATAAGAGTATGTTTGTTGGTTAAAAAAGAAAAAAGTAAACAAAACATATATTACAAATAACAGAAATATGCAAATCGACAACTTCAAGCAGTACATATATTTGCAAATATGGATGCAAATATGCCAAGCAGCACATATATACATTACTTATGTACAAGTATGCATATGTGCTTTATATGTACCTACTGGTTGATATTTCTAAAGATTGATGTAAAATTGATGCTTTGCTGGGTTATTGTCTGGCCCGCACGAACAACAAAAAACCATAGAAGCCAAACTCTTAAGAAAAATAAAAAATAAAATAAATATAAAAAAGTATGAAAAATTTTCAATAATGCTTAAGCATTTGTTGTTAGATTTCGAAAGTCGTAGCCACTTCAGGCAATGCCAATGTCTGGCAATTTATGGCATATGTTACCAACACATACACATACACGCACATATATTTTACAACAGCCATATATATGTAAATGTTAAAATAATATATATGAGCTAAAACAAAACAAAAAAAAAAAAAACACATAGGAAAAGGGGAAATGTTTTTCAAATTGATATGCCAACATTTCCTCATGAGTGAGTAATTCACAAGTAAAATTTGCAAACTTTTTAAATAAAATATAAAATACATATAAAATTTGTTGACTTTAAATTGTCGAAGTTTTGTATACTCTCTTATATGTAAAAGTATTCTTGCCAAGAGTTTCAGTTTTACTTTTTTTTTATTCTGATTTTTATGCAGCAAGTTGCTTTAATTATACTACTGTAAAGCTAAGATGCACTCACTGACTTAATTATTTTTTAGAAAGGTTCTAAGTTTGGCATAGAAAGCAAAAGTTTAGACAAACAAAAGTAAAAACAACGCTTTAAAACTGATTCTCATATCAAAGTAAACAATTACGTAAAGATACAGCTTGGAACTGGAGATAAACGCGGGAGTTATTTTTGAGACCATGCCAGCACGAGTAGGAAACAATAACTAAAAGGGAAATTGCACATACATAAACTACTACAGGCATCATTCGTCTTCTGAAGCTCAGTACGCAGCAGTCCGAAACAAATGCTACCACTTAATTGTTTCAATTACGAACAATGTGTGCCTATTTAGTATTTTCTTTGGTATTTTTTGGTTGTTTATAGTATTCTGCCAAATTTTTTTGTGGTAATAAATTGAGCTGTTTGTTTTTTAAATGTATACGCTTTCATGTTTGTTGGCAGACGAAACTTCGCAAATATTTTTTTTATATAAAGTGCATTCTTGTTCGGAAGCGTTTTAGGCCGCTGCGTACTAGCTATAAAATAAGCCAAAGCATGTGTCCAACTATTGATCGATACATCGAATGAATCCAAGCCTATTTAGTATTTTCTTTGGTATTTTTTGGTTGTTTATAGTATTCTGCCAAATTTTTTTGTGGTAATAAAATGAGCTGTTTGTTTTTTAAATGTATACGCTTTCATGTTTGTTGGCAGACGAAACTTCGCAAATATTTTTTTATATAAAGTTCATTCTTGTTCGGAAGCGTTTCAGGCTGCTGCGTACTAGCTACAAAATAAGCCAAAGCTTGTGACCAACTATTAATCGATACATGGAATGAATTCAAGCCTGAGCGACAGTAGTGGCATGATTTGATTGCAAAGGGTTTCCAACAAAAACGAAAGCGTATGAGCTTAGGAACTTTTAATTTAGTATATCAAACTCATTCCTTTCTAGAAAACCGTGCAGCAGCACTCAAAAAAAAAAATTTCAAAATTAAAACAAAACAAAATTCAAACGCCAAAAATTATTTTTATTTGGATGTTTTTTTGAAAAATGATATCAAGTGTACCCAAAATGGCAGCTGCACCACCACCGTCCAAGAACACCGGCATGATTATGATTGAGCCTACCCAATATGCCTCAATACAGGCAGCGGTAGACGAGAATCCAAAAGCCTCCGAACTAGATTTGCATCACTATAATTTGGACAAAATCGAGCATTTGGATAAAATGAAACAATTGAAGCGTCTCTCTTTGCGTTGGAATTACGTCAAGAAAATTGAGAATCTTGACAAGTTAAGCAAGCTTATGGAACTCGAACTCTATGACAATCAAATCGCCAAGATTGAAAATCTAGAAAAATTGGTGCACTTGGAACAGCTGGACATAAGTTTCAATCGGCTGACTAAAATCGAAAATCTGGAGAAACTAAAGCGACTACGTAAGCTGTTTTTATGCGCCAATCGCATAGCCGAAATAAACCATATAGACATGCTGACCAATCTGGTGCTGCTGGAGCTGGGCGATAATAAGATAAGATTATTAAAGGGTCTCGATAAGCTGGTCAAATTGCGTTACTTGTATTTGGGCAAGAACAAGATACGTAAAATTGAAAATTTGGACAAGTTGATACACCTGCAGATACTATCTCTGCAGGCAAATCGTATAACCAAAATCGAGAATCTTGAAAAACTGACCAAACTTGAGCAGCTGTACTTAGCCGAAAATGGCATAGAGATAATAGAAAACTTAAGCAGCAATGTGGAACTGCAAACTTTGGATTTATCGCAAAATTTTCTTACCAATATTGATCATCTGGGTGAGTTGACCAATATCGATGAGCTTTGGCTGAGTAATAATAAGATTGCCGATTGGAAGAGCATAGCGACCTTGAAAAGCAATACCCATTTGTGCACTATTTATCTGGAGGGAAATCCTTTGGCGGAGGACAAACGCTATAGAGTCAAGTTGCGTGCACAATTGCCTAGTTTGAAACAAATCGATGCTACTTTGTGTCATTAGTTGGAGCGTTTGTTGGGGATTACTTTTCCAGCTGTATTAAAAAAAAACAACAACAAAATCTAAGGCCAATTGAAATGAAAGCTAATTTATGGTATTTATGGGCTGTGGGTTCAATGAATTTGCCATGTCATAACGCCAACTTTATGACAAAGTTAAATTACACCGGCTCTCTTTGTTATTGAAAAAGTCTATAAACAGTGTTGTGCTCGAAATCTCTTGTCAAAGAATCTCGAAACAAAAGCATAACATCGACATCGTATGTAGGTCTAAGCTTACAGCGAATTCCAAAGCTAGGACAGAAAGCCTTTGGAGATCTATTATTAAAGCTTCTGAAGAACAAGGTTTTTTTACGATGTGTTGTGCTAGAAATCACTTTCAGCCGCATTTTAGGACAAGGCTAAAATATCGGCTTGTTAGATCTTAGCTTTTAGTGAATTACGGAAAATCTTAGGAATTCTGATTATGAAAATCCTCTGAAGTATTGTTAAATAAGAACAATACAAAACGACGCTATCTTCCAAGAAAATCTTAGGCAGCTTTATATGAAAGCTTCTAAGCAGTAGGTTCATTTATATAGGCATGGTGTGCTCGAAATCTCTTTTAAACGTATTCTAAAAACAAAAGAAGAACTTGGTCTTGTTTGAAGAACTTGGTCTTGTTAGATTTTTGCTCTTAGAGAATTCCAGAATTTTTTTTTCGAAATCTATTGTGAAAGCTTTTTTTTGTTGTGTCAGGAATCTCTTTCAGAAGAATATTGAAATAAGAACAAAACTATGTCATGTTATAGTTGAGCTTCTAGCGTATTTCAGAAATCTTAAGATGCCTATCATAAAAGCCTCTGATGTTTTTCTTTTTAATGGGAGGTCCGCAATCTCTCCGCCAAAAAAACAAAGGCAAAACATCGGCATCGGATCTCAGCTTCGAGCGAATTCAAACGCTTGGGTCAGATAGTCTAAGGATGTCTACTCCGAAAACTTTTGAACAAGAGGTTTTTCTTTAAATGTGGTGTATCCGAAATTTCTTCCCAAGAAACTTAAGCGCAGCAAACAAAAAATCATCAGTAATCTATTATAGAAGCTTCTGAGCCAAAAGTTTTTCTATATAAAAAGTGATTCGGTACAACAAGGAAATTTAGGACAAAATTTAAAAAATCTTTAAAAATTGGTATCAGAAATCTCTTTCTACAAAGAAGAATTTCTTAGCAATTGTCAGCATTTTTTTTTCAAGCAGTTTTTTGTCGGAAATAAAAAGCAGCCAATGTGATCAGCTTCGATCTCTGTTTCAAGCGAATCCCAAGCTGATTCCAAAAATGTCTATTATGAAAGCTAACACATACGGCCGTGTCCCGGAAAGAGTATCGGAACATTTTATTCGGATTCGTTTTGAAACCGAAGGTTTGGTACCTCCCAATAATTTTTTAAATTCTCTTTGATATTCCTAGATTCTATTTATGTCAATTTTCAATTAAATAGTAATTGATAAATATTTTGAATTATTATTGCTTTTTGTCGTGAATAATTTCCCTTGAAAGGTGTAAAGCTGTGCTAACAATGAGCAAGGGAAATATGAGTAGACAGCAATTCGGACAATTCGGATTTGGAAGCTTCTGAACAACAGGTTTTTCTTTGTAAGCAGTGGTGTATATGAAATTTCTTCGGAAGCACACAAAAACTACTCCGAATAAAAATATTCGATTTGTTTTTTTTTTCGTTTTCCGGAGCACGGCCGATAAAAACTTTTTCTTTGTAAGCATTGGTGTATACGAAATTTCTTCGGAAGCACACAAAAACTACTCCCAATAAAAATATTCGATTTGTTTTTTTTCGTTTTCCTTAGCACGGCCGATAAAAACTTTTTCTTTGTAAGCAGTGGTGTATACGAAATTTCTTCGGAAGCACACAAAAACTACTCCGAATAAAAATATTCGATTTGTTTTTTTCGTTTTCCGGAGCACGGCCGATAAACACAAAAACAAACCGAATTTCGGATCGAGAGATCAGACAAAATCCAAAAAACCCAGCACGTTAGGCTTATGACATAAACTCAAAAAATCCAACAGAAACGTGCTAGGATTTTTGGAACATCGGTTTCGAATTCAGCGAACCGCTCAAATAAAAGCAGTTACGAAAAGAATCTTTGGATATCTATTCCATAAGCTTTTGACCAGTCAGTTGAATGTCAAAAATCTTTGCCAAAATAACAACTTTCTGCGAAATCCAAGGCTAAGGCCAAAAACCTTTGGAAATCCATTCCACAAACTTTTCAACAGGAAGTTTTTGTTTAAAAGCAGTAATGTTTCCGAAAACGCCGTCAAGCGAATTTTAAAGCAGCATCAATCCTTCCAGTGGCGATAAAAAACCTTTTGAACAACAAAAACAAATCTTTGTCCAATGACTCCAAATACAATTGCAAACCATAGTCTTTGCTTATCTCTAACCAAAGCTTTTGACTCAGCAACTTTTCGAGCGATTTCGGGCACATACCCAACGCGTAATGTTGGCAACAACTATATGTTGAAATTATGGCGCACAATAAATTGAACTTTTCATAAATTTCGAGAACCAATTGGCAAAGGATGCCAAGGACTAGTAGTCAGAGAGCATACTGCTGTCGCCTGACATTGTCAATGTCTTTTACAGGCGAACGCTTTGGAGCTTGTCGTAGTAGTCTTTGGAGTCGCTTGTGGGCGGAACGAAGTTTGAGGGGGGCATCTGAGACTGAAAGCATCGAAAAATTTATGGTGCCAGCTTTTAGGCTTTGTTTTGCTGCTTATTATTGTTATTGGCACCAACAGTGACATATTAGCAGGAGTCTGTGGGTTTGTGTCTGAGCTCATTTGCTGTCGTTGTTGTTGCTGCTGTAGTTGTTGGAGGCGGAGGCGGAGGCGGAGGCTGGTCGAGGCCGAGGTCGGACACGGTTCAGCTTGGCTGTCGTTGCGTATGACGGATTATTAATATTAGAAAAAAAGGAAATATATATTTTCTACTGACCGGCTGCTGTTTTCGATTATTGTCCTTGTCCTGTTGTAGTAGGTATATATAGAGCATAAGAAGGCGGGTACGGGTACGGGTAAGTGTGTGTGTGTGTTGGTGTTGGTAGTGTGCGTGTGTTTTGCCGTAAATTGTTATTGACAACGGAAGCAGCAGTGTGGCAGAAATTGGGCATTGCTGAAATTTCTTTTGCGCTTATTCGTTTTGTGGTTCGGTTTTGGGTTTGTTTCGGGTGTGAGTGTGTGTGTATCTGTGTGTGGTACATTTATTGCGGCAGTGTGGTTGCGGCTATTATTATTATGGTTGATTTAGTGGCCACAAATTGAATGAATTGTCTTATTTACCCGAAATAAGCAATATTGTACAAGTTTAAATTCAATAATGATTCAGCTCTGGCCGAGACGCTGCGGTCCAGTTCTGTCCTTCAAGGCGGCTTCCAAGTAAATGTGCGTGCTCTCAAATCAGATTAAAAGACTCACTCATACACACACACACACAATGGAAATGACAGTCACATTTTCTGCCGCTGCCACAGCCGCAGCCGCTGCACAAAATGACATTCAATTCAATTCAATTGAATTAATTAATGCAAAGAGACAACGGCGTAAAATGGCTACAGCAACAACAACAACAACAACTGCGTTGCGTACTAACAAATGTTGACAGCATGAGGCACGCACACTCATACAGTTACAGCACACACAGATACGCATACCCACACAGCTACACCAAATAAAATAAAGTTGTAATTAAACGCATGGCATAACTTGTAAAATGCCAGCACTCGCACACATACATACACGCATTTATGCACACACACACTCATTTACTCTCTCTCACATACACACGCATTTACACACTCATTTACTCTCACACACTGACGAATTGAGATGAAGTTGTGCAACAGTTGGATAGATGAAATCGTTCAAGATGAGCGCTGAATGTCATCTGCGTTGGTATAGCTAAGACGGGTTCGGGAGCTGCTGTGCTATCCGGTATGTGGCCACATTACATGGCAAAAGTTGAACAATTAGAAAATTAAAAGAACACTGAGAGAAATGATACTGGCAGTACCAAAAAGTTATAGACCAAAATTTAGATGCTTTATTTGTCAATTTTTAGCGCCAACTTTTTGGAGACTAGAATTATATTTTCAAGTCTTGACCATCAATAAAATTAACGAATTCTAAAATAGATTCCTTAAACACACTATTATACAGAATTAAAAGTCCAGCTATTTTTTAAAAAATGCTAAAACTAAACTTATAAATTCACTATTACAAAAATCGCTGCAGCAATATAATTTCTGCGTACTCAAAAAATAAACAAAAATTTTTGATGTAGTATAAATAACTACAATTTATACCTAAGAGAAAGCTTGGAAGCAAACTAACTTACTTTAATTTTAAAACAAGTATAGTGTGACCAGATAACAATAAAATTTTATCGAATGGGCATTAGTACACACTTTTGAACCTCAAGACAGCGGCAGAAAACATATTCGTCACAAAAACAAGTAACGAACACCCAGAAATTGGCGCCGATCAGCTGAATTCAGCACGAAATATTTTACAAGAATTGAAGCCGCTTCCAAATTATAAAAACTTCTCCTAGTAGCTCCACTAAATGAATAAAAAATCTTACCAAAAACAGGCTCATGTACACTTTACTATTCAAATTTGCTTAGGATACAACTTCTAAGCAATCTCCAGCAAGATATTTAATGTCAAAATATTAGATCTGAGCTTACAAAGTATTTGTTCTATAGACCAGTACGCAGCAGTCCGAAAACGCTGCCGAGCAAAATCTGCAACTTGTTTGCCTCAATAACGAACAGTCTATGCCTATTAACGAAAAAATTACTTTTCTGGTATATTTTGGTATTTCATTCTTGTTCGAGAGCGTTTTGTGCTGCTGCGTACTGGCCTCAAGGCTATAAAATGCAGCAAGATATTTACTATTAAAATATTACATCAGAGCTTACAAAGTATTTGTTCTATAGGCCAGTACGCAGATGTTTGGAAACGCTGCCGAACAAAATCTGCAACTTTGTAGCCTCAATAACGAAAATTACTTTTCTGGTATTTTTTGGTGTTGTGGTATTCGATTTTTTGTATTAAGTTCATTCTTGTTCGAGAGCGTTCCATGCCGCTGCGTACTGGCCTTAAGGCTATAAAATGCTCTATAAACTCGCTCTGTCAATGTATGTATTATATTTTTTTATTTATTTATTGCTTAATTCCCTTAATATACAAATTTTCTTAAGCTAGTATATGAACAATATTATTTACAGTGTTGAGCTATCGCTTTTCATCTGAGAAATTTATATATGTCGTTTTACATGATGCGTTTTAGATGTATTATATTAATTTTTCTGAAGATTACTTATAATATTATTCAGCCCATATTAATCTAATTAGGCTTGAAGAATTTTTAAAAAAGCTAATAGATAGGAGCTAGAGTAGAGTCTACCAGAAAAAGGTAACGTTTATGAAACACTATAGCTTCAGTGAGATTATGTTGAATTTTATTTTAAAATTATTTTATTTTTTGCTACAAGGTACAGGAAAAAAAATATTTATGAAAACAGATTCATTTATTACATGGTGAAGTCTTGAAATTTACTAATATCAATAAATCTCGCTCTTTTGAATTTAAATCAATAAATTTTGTATCCATGCCAAGTTAAAAGGCTTGTTTTTTGAGTGATAAGGGATCATGGGAGGTGACATTATTCAAGCATTCATGATTTTCTCAAATATAGAACACTGATTATATTTGCTTTTAATTTCCCATTTAATTAGTTCTACGTATTTATCGAGAAGTGGATTGTTCGATAAAAAAAACTGACTTTTGCTAAACAAGAAATTTAAGTGTTTAAAACTGGCTAGAAACTAAGCAATATGTGAAAACTGCGAAAAACTACGATGTCGTATTTTAAAATCTGCCCGTTTCGCATATTTTGACTGATACGCTACGTTGGCCATCATCAGTTGCTTTAAAGTTTGCAAACTGCTATTTTGCTTGATACTCGTAAATATTTTCGACACTTGGCAACACTGACCACAAAGCATAAATAAATCTCATAAATTTCTTTCAGTGCAGTAGCTCACAAAAGTGAAAAGTGTGTGTAGATAGCTCTACGTTTTTCGCAACATAGCATCGAAAATTTGTTGCGTTTTTGTGTCGCAAGCTGTTGGCAATTGAAACCACTTTTGCCATAGCCACCGCTAACAGATGGAACTGCGAACTGGAAGCTGGGAATGGAACACAGCATCAACAGCAGCAGTGTGTGTTGGCTGTCTTCAACTTTTTACCGCAGCACCGCAAGACCGCCCCCCCGCACTTGGAGTGTACTCCCTTCCATACACAGTATAGTAAGCAGTAGCAAGCAGTGTTGAGTGCTGCCGAGTGCTCCGAGTGCTGGAGTGTTCGGTGTGTTGAGTGCTGAGCACGCAGGCATATTAAAATATTTAATTACCATGTAAACTTACGACTTTTGTTTTTGTTATTGTTTTAATTGTGACAACAACTGTCATAATAATGAATATGATGATGTTTGCCAGGCGGCGTCACGGGCACCACAAGCGCTGGGACTGTGCCCGGAGAAGTATGCTATGATATGCTATTGCGTAACCAAGGCACAGACACAGACTGAGTAGATAGTGGAAAAGCGAGCAAAAGCAAAGAAGATGAAGAGACCAAGTCAAGTTGGTTGGGTTGGTCGTATTTTGGGTGCACGGTAACGTACAAAGCTTTATTACATTTTGTGTGTGATTCACGGCCGGGACAGGGCAATATGCTCCAGTAGTGGTGTAGCTATGTATGTACGTGTATGTGTGCAGCTGTCTCTATGAGTTTGTCCTCCTGCCTGCTTCCTGGCTTCCTTGGCTGCTACCCCGTCTTGTGCTTTTGTTTTTGGCGGTTTTCTAAGAATTGTCTGCCTCTTTTCAACACTGTTTTTGTATGTATGCGTGTGTGTGTGTGTGGCACAACTTGTATGTTATTTGAATTTTAATTGCAAACTTTTGTTGCATACTTTTGGCGGGGATTTATTTTATGGCATACATAGACAACTCACTTGGCATCCTCTTTTCTTTTTAGCATTCCGGTACACTACAGTAGAATGGAGTAGTTTGAATTTCTAAAGAAATATGTTACGCTTTAAATCAGCAGCTGGGCTTAAGGGTGATTGACAACTGTAGAGACGGTTTCTGTAGCTGGAATTTTCAGCAAACTGTAGTTGTACGAAAAAGCTTTTTGGTTGAGTTGAAGAAAAATAAATCTTTTTCTTTCAAGGCTTCTTGTTTCCTTGATACTTTTAAAAACTTTTTTTTTTTTAAGTAAATTTTATTAGAATTGAATATTAGCAGTTATTTTTCGAATTTAAAGCCACTATTATGCATATGTAACTGAGTTTTAAATATGG
Organism: Chymomyza fuscimana; assembly: GCA_949987675.1. NCBI lineage: Eukaryota > Metazoa > Arthropoda > Insecta > Diptera > Drosophilidae > Chymomyza > Chymomyza fuscimana. The sequence goes on along the minus strand of OX465088.1, from coordinate 36,894,389 downwards.
AGAAAATTAAATATTTATAAAAAAGTTTGGCTACATAAGATAAAAAAAAGATTTCAGAAGGTTGCCCTTTTGAAGCCTATTCAAAAGCTAAAAAAATATTCCTTACATATAAATTATACGAAAGTCTTTTTTTTTATTTTTAAAAATTTTTTTGACACCCTTGGTATTTTACTGATATGACAGCCTGTAGAGATTTGTACTACCAAATCATTTTACTTAATTTTTCTTTAAATTTAAGTTTAAGTGAATTGACTCATCGATTTCGACCATCAAAGCATTTCGCATGTTTTTCGTTTCACTCTTATTGGAAAATTCAATTTAAAAAAATTTTATAAAATTCAATTTAAAAAAGCTTGAAGACTATTTATTTTTGCTTCACAATTTGAGCTTAAGTAGTTTGATTAAACGCTTTCCACCACCTCAGCTTTTCACATGATTTTCGTTTAAGTTTCACTTAAAAATACCGGCCTATAAATTTTACTTAAAAATGTTATAAAACGTAGCTTCAAAATTTTAGTCAAACTTAATTGATTTAGTGAGTTCCACTACTAAAGCGTTTTGCTTGGTTTTCGTTTCATTCTTATTGAATAATTTCACGGAAAATAAAATCGTTAAATTTATTATCGAAAAAAGTCTTTCTTTAAATTTTGTATATATTCACTATTTTAGGTGAAGTGAATTTAACTTAATTGATTCAGTGAGTTCCACTACCAAAGCGTTTCACTTGGTTTTGATTTCATTTGTATTGAAAAATTCGACATAAAAAAATCGTTATTTCAGACTTTATAAAATAACTTCACAATGAGCTTCTCAAAAGATAGGCTCAGCTCTCGAAGAGTCAGAAAATAAAATTTTTTCAAAAACGAAAATATAAAGCACTTTTTTCGAGAGTGGGATAAATTATAACTCACATATATATTGCATAAAATAGGGGGCTCTACCCCCTGGTTGCTTCGCACGCCAACCCCTGGTCTTCTTTATTAAATTCAGATCATTCAGACTATTATATACCTTCTACAATTCTTTATTTCCATAATGTTCAATATACAATACTCTGGAACAGCAGCGCATTTTGCAGCTGCATTTTGCTCCAATTCGCAACTGTTGCAACAAAGAATTAATACCATCATGTATTGAAACAAATGTGAATGTCAAGTATATTGTTGTTCCAGGGTTGCTAGTGTGGCCGTTTCTATTCCCCTTTTCATGATACATTTTAATATTTCGTATGAGTTTTCACCGGCATGAAAACGGCGGTCGTACTGTCGTGATTCAAGCTAAAGGTGTAATAGAGGGGCCGATACAGTTTCCCCGCGGGCCCGGATTTTCTCCCTACGGCCCTGAGTATAGTACATGAATATTATGTAACTTTCAGCCCAAAAGCATTTCGTCGATAAACCAAAAAGCCCTTAAGTGCAATATATGCAAATCTATGGTAACTAACAGATTTCTAAGAAAATTGAAAATAAAATTCGAGAGGATATAGCTTTACAATTTATTTGCAAAACTTCGAAATGGATATAACTTGTTTTTCTGTGTTCATTTGTTTGATTTTGTTACGGGCCTAGAGATTTTTCCATGTTTCACCTGATTTTCCTTACAATTTGAATAAAAAATAATAAAATAAATTAAACTTCAATTTGGCTTAAGATTTAATTTAAGCATTAATCCATACACATACATTAATCACTTGATTTTCGTTTTACTTTCAAGTAAAGAGTTAAATTTTAAAACCTCCTAATTTGTTAAATAATAAATATAAATTTTACCCCAATAGCATTTTGACAATAAGACAAAGAAATTCTGCGAGTTTATCGCTGAAACTTTTCCACAGCAGATTTTTCAGCAGATAAAATAAAAAATTTAAGACAAAATTTGCCTGTAACGCTTTTCAAAATTCCTTAACTTTAAAATACATTTTAAGCGCTCCCTCTCTTAAGACTTGGTTACTCCGTAAAGTGTATTAAAAATGCATAGGGAAACCAAAGCAAGCGTTTTCCTTTACTTTTCTTTAGTTTTTCACGGCAGTTTAATTAAAAATGCCAGCGACATCAGCCACTAAGCAACTTTTGCGCACCCTGCTGCATTTTCCTGTGAAACTTGACAAAGTGCACTTGCAAATATTCTCACAGTATTTTTGTGGTCCACCAGCTTGCAAACTAATGAGGCCACTTGTCCTAGGTGTATCAGTGCGTCCTCTCAGCTGCTTCTTCTCTTCTCTGTGATGTTTCTCTTTTTTTTTTTTTGGTTTTTTTTTTTTAAGCTGTTCTTTTCACATTTCCAGCATTTTGTTTGGCCATTGGAACTAATTAGTTTTTCTTGTGATGCGCTTCAACTCAAACATATTGACTGAACTGCGATTGAGTGAGCCCATCTGAGACAACAGCTACCCAAAAAAATAAAACGAAAACCATTTCAATTGACATTGTCAGGCGTTTGAGTTTCGAATTCGAGATACTTTTTGCTGTACTGTACACTAGCCGCATTAGTATGCAGCACACAATACACATAAAACATTAATAAAGCTTGTTGTCCTTTTTAGCTTGGCTCGTGCCTTGCCTTTTTCTTAAACTGTCTGTCTTTCCGTTGTACTAGAGAGCAAAAGAGAGCTCAAGCTCCCTAAGCTGTAGAAGCCCCTTGTCATTACGTATACGTAACGAGAGACCCTTACTCGTACGCATATGCTTAGCATAATTTGAGGCAGCTGCCTGACGTGCTCCTTTCTAGTACTAGCTGGCCTCCCACCCCACTCCACATCCAAACCCTGTGTCTGTCTGTTTATGTATGCGAGTGCTGATACTTGGGCCCTGTTGTAGACAACTTTGATTTGGCCAAGTTTAAAGCACGTGGCTTAATTAAAAAGGCCATGCCACCAGTCACAAGATCAACAGCGAACAACGACAACGTTTAAAGTTTAAATTATTAACGCGACCGACCAAGTCCACTTTGTTGGCCATGGTTCATATCATAATTGAGTTCATATAAAAATTTGTCTAGCGTAAAATTAGAAACTTGGTATAACAAGAAGCGTTTGTCGCCACCATCATCAGCCATGAGTGTAATTAAAAGGTATAAAAAAATATATTCCAAAAAATCCTGGCAGTTTTTATGTTATACTGCATTGATATGCTGATGAGCCGCCCCTCATACTATTTGTTGTAGTGCCCATTTTGGAGACCATTTTTTTAAAGCCAACTTTAGTGGTTTTTACGAGCTAAATTGAAAATGGCGCCGAAATCTGCCGTAAATGACTTTAAAACATCAAGCACAGTGAAACCAAATTGATGCAAAAGTTATGCAAATTTTTATATTTTTTTTTTAAGTTTTAGCTTGGCATTTACATAAATGCAAAATGCAAAACTATTATCAAAATTTCTTTCGCACAAGCGTTCTAATAAGATTTTATAAAAATTTTCAACGCAAGCATTTGTTTTAAAGCGCAGCTAATAAAGACAAAACTGCAGCAGAAATGATTTTATGGGGAGATTTTAGAGAGTAGAGAGTTCAGAGGAAAATTTAATAACAGATGATGGAAATGAACTTAGTTTAGGTAAGTAGCTCGACTCAAGCCGATATCACCTGGGGACAAAAAACTGTTGGTAAATGAATAGTGAGAGCGGCGGGGAAGGTTGGTGTAGTTGTTTAAGATTCGTGCTGGGCACTCACCGAGACTGACTCACTTTTATTGCTTGACTATTTTGGGAATTCTATGAAAAGCATTCCGGTCTGTCTTTAAGTGTAGACTTAACAAACGACACATGTCTTCGAAGAATTGCTTTCCCCGGTATGTTGTATGATTTCCAACTCTTCCTCACAAAACTTAATAGAAAATTTGAAAAAATATATTTATTTTTATACCCTGTACCTTATGGTACAAAGGGTATATTAAGTTTGTGGAGACGTCGGAGACCCCACAAAGTTACCCAAAGTATGATCAGGGTCACTAGAGAAGACGATATACCGTCATGTCCGTCTGTCCGTCCGTATGAACGCCTAGATCTCAGAGATGGTAAAAGCTTGAGCAACCAAATTCTCAGATTAGACACCAAATTATTCCATGGCAGACAAGTTTATTTTAATTTTTTGGTATCGGGGTTACATTATATAGCTCCCATAGGGGTGTTTCAGGGACCCTCGAAAAAAAAAAAGTTTCAGATAGTTAAATTATTTGTTTATGAAGATATCGCAACAAAAATTGGCATTCGGAAGTTTTTTAGAGTTCCCCAGCACTGTACCAAATTTGATCAACATCGATTGACTATATCATACAACCCCTATACGACCGATCGCTCAAAAAAACGTTTTTTGGTGCAAATTTGTTTATGAAGATATCGCAACCGAATTTGGCAAATAAATATAATATCGTTTAGAGCTCTGAAGCAAGATACTTGTTTTTGTTAAATCAGCTTTTTGGTGCGTCAGGTGGCTTGGATCTTTCTTCACAAAATTCTGACACACATTGCAGTTTTCTTACGTTTCACTTGACTTCCGTTTCAATATTATAAGCTAGCTGCAAAAATGGCTTAAAAACTTGAATTGTAAGAAAGTGCTTAGAGCCAATAAGCGGCTTCCAACTTCAACGAAGAAAGCAGGTTTCACTTGATTTTTCTTACAGTCATAGACAGTTGCCTAAAGAAGCTTAAATTACTTAAAACTTTACTTAAAAATATAAATGTAAACGTTTTGTATAGACAGCAAAAGTATTGAAAATTCGACTAAACAATGGATCAATAGGATCTATATATAGGAGAAAGGCTTGTAAGTTGTCACAACTGGTCGATTTTGATGTTCCAGCAGTGAAAATACCAAAATTCCACCTGTCTTGGATGGCAAATACGCCGTAAACAATTTTGTTGTGTTTTTGATACGAACATATAAAATATAAAAATTGTTTTTAAAGAAATCGGAAAATAAACAACATTACTTTTGATAGCGCTCAAAAAGTGATCAAATCAAAATAAAAAATAAAGGAAGATAGTATATGTGCTGGAACTGAAATTCAATGAACTTTCATAATCAAAAAAAGTTTTCGGAAATACAGTGAATAGACAAATTTTTTCAATGCATTCCAAAATGGCTTCAAAAATGTAAGTTGTCATACCTTTTGGCTTGTAAGTTGTCGTACATCTATTTTCATTTTTTTCCATTGCTATGTTATTTATATAACTTTTTTATTGAGTGGAATTGTCATTGAAAATAATTTGAATTGCTTTTAGTGCATTTTTCTGCCATTTTCGAATATATTTTTTCAATATTTTCCGTAACAACTCATTTTTAGTATGGCGACCAAGAAAATCCAATCATAAAAAACCACAATTTTGACTTCTCTGGGAAGTTAAATTTTTGTTGTTTTTTTAAATTCAATTTAATGCACAGTTAAATTTAAAATCAATTTTCATAAATTTTAGCAATCATGCGTTTTTATTTCAGTTTTCTCAAATTTTCAGCGATTTTTGCAGGTGTGACAACTTACAAGCCTTTTTTTGGTGATCGTTTTTAAGCTCTTTTGAAAATTGTCTGTAAAATATTTATTTCTATAAATTTCAAATGATTTGCTTATTGTGGATTAAAAAAAAAAAGGAAAAAAAATGGAAAAAAGCTTTGATGTGACAACTTACAAGCCTTTCCCCTATAGATACATTTTTTTAACTTTGAAAAAAAGCACATAAAGCATCTATCCATAAATCAATTAAATTTCCATTTTTAGTTGCTGCAAAAATATACAAGTTTTCGCATAGACAGCAAAAAGAAACGAAATTTTCGGGGGGAAAAAAAAAAAAACTTCGCCCGCTTTAAAAATATGTAAATTTTCAACACTACCCAAACCACTGTGCACCTTCATTCAATTTCACTTTGCCAAATTTGCACATGTGCGTTGATTTTCAATCGAAGAAGATGGTCCCTTATTTTTTTTATTTTATTTTACTTCTTTTTTTTTTTTGGGCTCAAGAGTAAGGCAACAAAGTTGTTGCCAACTTTGCGGTTTTTGAGGTTGACATGTTGGCTGTTTATGGGTCTCTCCACCCTTCAACCTAGTTGGCAACAAATTCACAGACAGCCACAAACAGATGTGGCGCCCTTTTTCTGCTTCTTCATTTTTGACGCTTGTGTGTTGATTATGATGACTGGGTCGGTCTGCTTCTTCAACCTGCCAAAGCGTTGACAGGAACAACAAATCGAAAGGCTTTCCTCAAAGCCTACAAGCAAATTTGTACATGTCAAACTTTATCTTTAAAGTGGTTAAAGAAAATTTAAGGCGCTGCAAAGTCAACGCCCACTTTCAACTAGCCAATGTAGAACCAAAGCAAAGACTCCAAGTATAGAAAAGCACTACGAATGTCTGTAGATATGCATTTCCTGCAGGTAATTACCTGTGATTGAGGTGCGCTTTCTCATTCTCTTCCTGGCTACTGGGTGGGTAAGTACAAAACAAGCCGCTGACTTTTGCCATCATCAATTTCAAAGTGTTGCCAGCTAGCACCGTTCTAATTAAAGATAGACATCGCAAACCAGGTAAAAACATGCAAACCAAGTTAGGTGCTGTGCCGTGGGTAGGCTGAAAAGTAAACGCCTAACGGAAGAGAGCAGACTACTCTATTTTTGTATGCATTATCAATCATTCGAACATATCGAACATATCGAACATTTTGTTAATATTATTTCAACCAACTGTAGCATTTTGCGGAGTTTTGTATATCAGTACGCAGCGCCCCGAAACGCTTCCGAGCAAAAAATTCGAATGGTTCCGAAATTTCAGTTATAAACACCTGCGGAGGAAGTACGTGATCTTGGATCAAAACATATAAAACAGTGTTGTCCCACAATTTGTGGAAAAATATAAGCTGCTGCTTAACTTTGATAGCATAGCTAAAACAAATGTGGGCACTTCATTTTGGAAGCGAAAAATATGGCTGGGGCGAAAAATCTCTTGTTGTTGTCAAAACAAAAAAAAAAATTTAAAAAAAAAACAAAAAAAAAATTAAAAAAAAAAAACAAAAAAAAATTTAAAAAAAAAACAAAAAAAAAATTTTTTAAAAAAATTAAAAAAAAAAACAAAAAAAATTTAAAAAGAAACAAAAAAAAATTTAAAAAAAATTAAAAAAAAAACAAAAAAAAATTGGCTGATAAAACCATGGCTTCAAACTAAAAACGTACGTACAACACCGAATCTTTTGAATCTGTATATTCCACTCTCGGTTAATAGCAGAGCTCGCAAAAAATGCTCAACACTTTCAGAGTGTCCAAAAAAAAAACGCTCTCTTACGAACACTTTGAGAGAAGCTATTGACAAAACACTTTCAATTGTTTTTTGCTCAAAAGTGTTCGGCTCAGACCAAGACCTATTTTTTCGCTTCCTTTTTGGTTGTGTTTTTCGCGGACACTTTTGCTTGAGACTTTTCGCAAAAGTGTCTTTTGTGTATGTATGCATGCTTGCGCGAGACGCCTGTGTTTTACTTCGTGCATGTTACAGATACAAGCCGATTTACACAAGCACGCATACACACGCAAAAGACACTTTCCGCGGACACTTTTTGCGAAACGGTCTTTTGCCGAGGGTTTTTTTAGTGAGCGATCGCTCAAAGTGTCTCAACATAAGTGGTATTGTGAGAGAGACACATTTGTTTTGCTCAACGCAAAAAGTGTTCGGCTCAGTGGGAGACTGTTTTTGTTTTATTTTTTCTGGTTTGTTCGTGAGCCGACCGCATTGGATAAATGGGTTGACAGTTTTTTGCGAGCTCTGGTTAATAGTCAATAAATATGGTTAACCCAGATACTCTGCATTTTGCTACGTCAAAAAAGCCGATTTACTTGCGACCGTTTTCAGTTCAAAAAGAATAAATCAACTCATTTTGAATTTAGGTACACTTTGTTCGTGCTTGAATCAGTTAGGCAGCAGTTCTTGTTCGCAAGCGTTTCGGGCTGCTGCGTACTGGCCTTAAAATTGAATAAAGAATATTAAAAAATAAATGGGATAATTGGATAGCCTTTCATTGAAAAATTTCATTGCTAAAAAATATCCGATGAAGAAGATTTCTCACATAAAGAGCGCTTAAGAGATATGTGGGTAATTTTTTTTTTATGTGGTTCTAGCTTTGATTTGACGCCCTATGCTCCAAATAGGAGTTAGAGGAACATATATATATAGCTTTAATTGGCCATTTTTGCAACATCTCACAATTTTAATAATACTTTCGGATTGTCTTTAAATTTTATAGACGCTATATGTAAAAAGGTAACTTTTTAGGGGAATCCGTTATTAAAATTCGCCATACTAGCGCCGACCACCCTAAAAATGTTATGTTGAGAAAACAATTGTGTTTTTTTTTTGTAGATTTTGGATGGAATAAGTGTTGGGCCCTTAAGGTAATATGGAAAAGATAATAAGTGATCCATTCTTACGCTAACTTTCCAACCCGCTCTCGTATATGTCGGCCAATGAACTTCGGAACCAGCACACCGCTCCCACACCACAGTGAGTGTAGTATGTTGAGTGCCGTGTGTAATTGATTTGCCAGCACTTTGTTGTTTGCTAAGCGGCAGCCATGCAGCAGGCAATTGTGGCACGCTCGTTGGATGGAATTTAATAAATATGAAAACATCAAATTATTTCAAATAGCATGGCTGTGACTCTCTGTCTGTCTGTCTCATAGACTACGTCTATTGGTCTATCTAACAAACGTTAGCTGGGCACGAAAAATATTTTCTTTGGCTGCATAATTTTGCAATTTTTCCACAACAAATCGCAGTTGATTGTTTTTTCTATAGTCTGTAGTGAATGTACGTACTACTACATATATGTAGTGCCGACTGGGTACTACATAACTGCAGCCGGCAAACTGCCTTAAAATATGCAACGAAAACTTTGCTCAAAGCATAAAATAAACTCGGCGCAATTCCACTTTTGCCAAAGGATCCAAAAGCTGGAGGCAAGCCGGAGTCAGAGTCGCGAACAAGCAAATAGGAAATCACTGTTTGTGAAAACAAGCAAACACACACACACACAGATACACACACACACACAATCGCATTAAACTGAAACGGAAATGCAAGGCATTCTTATGCATATCCTCTAAACAACTGCACAGAGTCCTAGATCCTGAACCAGAATCACAGCCAGTGCCAGTTGTTGGCTAGGGAATTGCGCGCGCTCCGCTGCAAAAGGCAAAGGAATTTTTCATACGTAAATGAAATCTACTTCAAGTCAAAATTGTGCAGAAAGCTAGGAAAAAGGCGTGTTTGGGTTAAGAGGGGTGTTGGGAAGCAAACGCAGCAGCGAGTTTTGCAAATATTCATTACATAATAAACTAAACAAAAGTAAGCGCCGCACCAACAAATCAAATGGCACACACACACACACTCACACAGACCAGCCTAATGTACATATAGAGCCATAGAGCCAGCTATGCCTGGTATTTGGTGGGGAAGCACCTCTCACTACATTTACCAGCTTACATAATGTGGCTCTGGCATGCATATGAGTATGTATATGTACTCTCCACTCTAGTATATATGAGGGAAATCAATGGCATGTAAAAACTCTAATTAAACGCACATTTTTGGCGCGCACTGTTCATTTTAGGCTGATGTAGACCATAAGCCACAAAGCCCCATAAAACGGTTGTATTCCACTTCCGGACAAAGTTGAGAAAGCCATATATGGGTTTAATAACATAAAGGCAGAGGAGTGTATAGGTAACACAGTTGCGGTTGGGGCGCAGCTATTAGAAGAAAGTTGTTTCGAGAGACTCGGTAAATTTTGGGGCAGGAGAGATAATAAGCGCTGGGAAATGAGTAAATAGGATTTGTGGCGGGAGTGCTAACCATGCGGTGGCCCATATAATATAAACATATGCTTTAAGTAGACATTTAACCATCAGGAAACTTCTTAACAAAGTTTAAAAGGGTAAAGACAGCGCTTGTTGACCATAAAATTTTGCATATTCAATTTGGGACGAGAAGAAAAAATCGCCTCAGGGAGTTTGGACCACTGTTCGCTTCGTTCACCAATGTCCCACCAAATGTGATGTATTTTCTAGCGACACAAAATTTAGCAATGTAAAACTATATTTATGTTATTGTAACACTAATATGCCACAGCATGCTTGCGCCATCTAGTGGCCACACTAGATCGAAAAATAAATGATGACGATGATCACGATGACGACAAAGAGTTGTTTTTTTCAAAGAAAATACAATTTTCTGGCTCAAAATATTTGGTAGCTTTTACCCCAAATGAAAATTCTAGTTTTATCAGATACCAAAGATTTGGAGTTTCAAAGATCTGGTGAGGGTTTTCGTGAAAATTACAGAAGTGCGGAATAGATGAAAAAGGAAGCAGCGTAGAAGGGGTAATGGACAATTTTTAACTTTTAATCTTGCAGCAAAATTACGTACGCCCCAAAAATATAAAAAATTTTGTTACAACATGTAAGTGATGGTAAGGTATACAAAAAAGTTAAATAGTGTATAAGGCAATTACTGCTCAGCCCCGCGAAATAATTCTTTCCATGAATAGTTGAAAAAATAAGTAAAGCTTCAAAATGTTTAATAAAGATGACACTGAGCAAAAGTGCCCAATAACAAGATACATCAAAAAAAAAATTTACATTTCTGCCCGACTAAGAATCTTGGATACGAAAACTCTTAAAATATGCCATACCACTTTTTTTTTTAATTGAAATTGTAACTCCAAAAATCCGCAAAAATATATTGCTCTGGCATTTGTGCATTTCTGCACGACCAAGTGAACGCCCTGATGGCCCTATGCTCCACTAGGAGTTAATGGAACAAAGCAGTAGTGAACGCCCTAAAAGTAATCATTTAAAAAACTAATGAACCACACAAATATAATTATTCGTAAAGTTTGTAACATAGGAATTTAAACTTATTAAATACTATATTATACTGCAGTTTTTAGATCAAGCTGGTAACTTTATATTAAGTATATACATAAAATATATAAAAATAAATCTTGTAAGTTTAACTTTCTTAACAGAACTTTCAAATTAAAATTAATCACCTTTAAAATTACTGAGCCTTCCAATTAGTTATTTATTTACGATTCATCTACCTTTAAATAATAATTCAAATGTTATGCTTCATTAATTTTATAATTATAAATTATTCAGCAGCCATAGTTTTTAAGAATTTGTTGAAAAAATTCTTAAGACCAAGGCTGGTATTTCTTTATAACATAAAAAGTTTTTAAAGTCGTGCTCGTCATCATTTATTTTTCTGTTTTGAGGGGTCACTAGGTGGCAAGTTGTTGCATAAAAAAGTCTTAAGCTCAAACTGGTATCTCTTAATTATATTAAACAAGTTTTTAGCGTCGTCATCGTCATTATTTATTTTTCAGTTTAGCGTGACCGCTAGATGGCGCAAGCATGTTGTTGCATATTAGTATTTACAATAATATAAATATAATTTTAGTAATATTGTTTCAAAACAGCTTTCTGGCCTTATATATTTTAGTGATGTCTTTTGGAGAACGAAAAAATTAACACAGACAACGAATAACACTAGTTTACAAATTTAAGGGTCATCGAGTGAACCTTCCTAAAAATGTGTTTTTTAGGGTAATTTATATTTAATAAAAAGCAAACCGAAAATCTGTAACTTGAAAAAATGGTCGAAAATTAAAAAAAAAAAAAAAAATTTTGACTTTGGTTGCCTGTTCCTTTGATGATTTTTACTTAATCTGTACATATTATATATCACTGGAAAGAGCAAATCAATATCTTTCGATCTAATCGTCTTTCATGTCGATACAAAATTCACGAGGTATTGAGGAATAACTAAAAAAAAACCCAAAAACATGTTTTACGAAAATATCTCGAAAACGGTGCTTAAGAGAAAAAAAAAAAGATGGCGTACGTTAAAGTCGGGCGCGGACGACTTTGGGATACCCTGTACCACTGCTTGCAATCAAATCCGGTAAATTGCTTAAGAACACCAAAAGACATTTGACCTTCATAAACAACAAAAAACAGACGAATTTTTAATCAAAAACCTTTTTTCGACCGATCGGCCCTATGGGAGCTATATGATATAGTCAACCAATTTTGATAAAATTTGGTACAGTGTTGAAGATCTCTAAAAAACTTCTGAATGCCAAATTTGGTTACAATATCTTCACAAACAAACGAAACACAACCAATTTTGTACAAAAAGCGTATTTTTCGACCGATCGATCCTATGGGAGCTATATGATATAGTCAACCGATTTTGATCAAATTTGGTACAGTGCTTGGGAACTCTAAAAAACTTCTTAATGCCAAATGTGGTTACGGTATGTTCACAAATAAACGAAACACAACGAATTTTGTACAAAACACGATTTTTTGACCGATGGGAGCTACATGATATAGTCAACCGATTTTGATCAAATTTGGTACAGTGCTTGGGAACTCTAAACAACTTCTTAATGCCAAATTTGGTTATGATATCTTCATAAGCAAACGAATTATCCATCGAAAACTTTTGCTTTTTTTCGAGGTCCTCTGAAACACCCCTATGGGAGCTATATAATGTAGTCCCGATATCACAAAAATAAAATAAACTAGCCTCCTATGGATTAATAAGGGATCTTATCTGAAAGTTTGGTTACTCTAGCTCTTACCATCTCTGAGATCTAGGCGTTCATACGGACAGACGGTCAGACGGACAGACGGACAGACGGACATGGGTATATCGACTTCTCTAGTCACTCTGATCATACTTTAGGTAACTTTGGGGGGTCTCGGACTTCTCCTTCTGTACGTTACATACATTTTCGGCTTGCACAAACACAATATACCCTTTGTACCATACGGTACAGGGTATAAAAAGGTGGCCATTTGCGCCCAAATTACCCTAAAAATCACTTTTTTAGGAAGGTTCATTTTTCGTGTAAACTAGTGTAATATACAATTTTAAGAGCCTCTGCAACTGATTTATAAATATACAAACTATATGTAAACATTCTTAAAAGCAATAAACAAATCGTTCCAAAGTAAACTTTACAAATCTTGTAGACGATAAAAACTTTCTTAGCACAACTTAAAATTTAAAATAAAACAACTTTTCCAATAACTATGTTACTATATTTCCCATTAAATATTTAGTCGACTTTTAAGCACGTGCCTAATTAAATTGCTTTCGAGGCAGCCCCTTTATATGTCAACCCGTCTATCATATTATTATCAATATAATATTCTAAAGCAATTACTACCTTATCAACTTAACTTTTAATAAGCTCAAATTCAACTGCTAGAGTCAACTTACAAATATTTTCTTAGCAATTACCATGCATGTGATTCCCCATTTCCATTTACATTAAATATTTATGCAAGAAGCTCCAACAGCCACAACAAAAACTTTGTGGCTTGAGCCACGAAGGGGTTTATTCGGTACCAAACCAACTGCGGACACCCTTTCGACGTGTAATCATGCAATCAACCCGCCAGTTACACCCTCAGCTGTTCCGCTAACCATCACTTGGACATAATAATATAAATTATATTGTTTTAGATTTAATATGTTGCCATGCGTATAATTTCTTTGTTTCTTTTATTCTTTATTTTTTTTTTTTTGTTGTTTTACTTTTATTTTTTTACAGCGCTTTAACATGTAAATTCGATTTTGCTTGCACAAGCACCGCACAGACACACACGAACTTCGCACACCCTAATTAAATTTCTAATTATTGTAATTAACCACATTAATATGACCTCATGCGCACCCTAATTTGCTAAAATTCCAAGGCGAGACGAAACGAGAGACGCGGCATAAAACTGTGTAGAAAATTGTCGGTAAACATTTTTACAGTTTATTTGTAGAGAGTAGCGAGAGAGCGTCGTCCGTCAGCGGCAGCGAGAGAGCGTCGGCGGCGCCCAGCTGGACATTGGATGTGTTAAGCCAGTAACGTCTCCTCATGCACACTACTCTGCACATACCTAAGCTTTGCATACACTAAGCGAAAATATGATTGCAAAGTAAAAGATGGCGTTACGCTTGGCTACAAGTTAGAAGAAAACTTGTAAGAGCTGCTGTAAATTGGAAAAATGTTGGTAAGAAAATTAAGTCAGGGTTTCCATTCCCTCAATTGTTTTTTTAGTTTTTCCAACAAATCGAGATAAATTGGTATTCTTCAAAGAAAGATATATATTAATTTTTTTAAACCTGTATTTGGATTTTAAAAGAAAGCTGTAAGAAAATCCAGTCATGTCTTCCGATACTTTAATATATTATTTTAGTTTCTAACGTGATGAGCCAATTCTGATCCTGGATTCGGACCCTCTGCTTCCCAACAACTAAACCATGTTGGCCTTTGTTATTGTCTCAAAAGCTTAATGCAAATGCTAATGACGTCGAGGGATATACTTTGTAACTTTGAAATGATCGCTTGAACTTTTAAATTAAAAGAGTCGTACTAAATGATGTAACTGGAGTGACAGACCACAACAATTTTTTGCATCCTGTACATAACCTCAAAAGTAGGAAAAAAAAAAACACGTTTCACGGGTACATAACCATAAATATCTCAAAATCCTGACGTGGTGGGCAAATTATGACCCCGGATTCGGTTTTTACACAGCAAATTATTTGTAGGCCTTTGTAATTGGCTCTGTCACATAGCAAGCAAATCAGACAGTTGTAGAATGGGAAGGAAATCTCGATCTCTCTCGACAAACCGATTTATGCCTCGTTGAAATTCATGCGTGTTTAATCGGATCTTTTTTGGCTTTTCAAATATCGATAAGTTGCTTTGCTTGAATCTAAAATTTAGATTCTAAATCGATATTTAGGTTTTAGTCTGCTCCACACAAGCTAGTTTGTCTGTTAGAACGTGCAATTACAGATCTATTAGAGCATTTGGTTCTACGCTCTCGTTTTCTTTCAATTTCGATAAACGGATTGAAAGCTTTTTTCCAAAAAATATTTATTAAGCTTTAGTTTTTGCAGCATAATGTGCGTTTAAAGGTTGTAAAAGTATTATTTTTGTAAGCATTGAATTTGTGCTACAGGATTAAGTTCCTACATCTATTCAGAAATCAGCACATCCTCAAATTTAAAATCTTTTTAGAACCCAAGATTTTTACTTCAATTTTGATGCGCTTTGAAACAATATAAAAAAAAACTGAGTACAAGAAACGAACTAGACTAGAATGCGTCTTTTCCCTTTAGAAAAATTTTACGCTTCTGGTTTTTAAGTGTGGTCAGGCGAAGAGTCACGATCATATGGAAAATCTTCAAAAATATTCCGTCACTGTGTCACAAGGGGGGAGGGTGGAGGTCTACTTTGACGAAAATCAGCGTCACGTAGCTTATGGATGATCCCAAAGTCAATTTCGGAACAGCTAAAAAAAATGTAATTTCCGCTTAGTCCTGCCCAAAAAGCGCACACACAAATAAACCTTTATCACTATTACCGTACTTTTTCTCTCAGTGTACACACCTATGCACACATAGAAATTTATATGTTAGATGTGCTTGTTGGTTTGGTTGCCTTTGTTCCTGGTCCTGTTCAGCTATTATTCTCGTTGTTCTTGTTGTTGGCGGTTGGCCTTAATGAGGTCATGTGTGTGATTGTGTGTGCTGGTGTGTGTTTTACCGTGTGACGGTGATTATGATGGCATGAAATTAACATTTAATTTGAGTTGCCTTCAACCGCAGTCACCATTGCCGTCGATTTTCGCGTCCAGCTAATTTCTGACCTCCCCTGCCCATGTATATGCCCTACTCAACCCACTGGGCTGACTTGTGAGCCATCATTAAAAGCTTTGTTGTTGTTGTTGTTGCTCTCCAATGGTCGCCAAAGTAGTAGACAATGGCATGTAATTTATGTTTGTCTTAGGACAACACTCCAACGCGTACAGCTGCGTGCACTGAGCCAGCTCGTGCCATTGGTCGTGGGATTTTTGGCAACAAGTATATAGCCCCAGCCATGGCTCTAACATGGCTAACAACCAAAGCCTGAAAACAACCAGTTAAAAGTTTTTTGTGGCCAAAAGTTTTGCTTGTCTGCGTTTAAGCTAAAGCAGCAGACACTACGGAAGTTGTCCAGAAAACAAATTTTCATTCTCCATTCTCCCAAGAGAGACTAACAGCAAAAGTTTTTGGCTTATCAATGGTGGTAGTTCGTGCTGCTACTTCTCTCGTCCATATTGAACTCCAAAATTGCAGTCAGCCAACAAAAAATTATTGAAAAAGTCAACTATAACAATAGAGCTAGCTAGGCATAATATGGCTTTATACGAAGAAAAAAAAAAAAAAAAAAAAAAAAAGTGTGTTTCAGTTTGAGCGGCGACCGAATATGGTATACCCTATGCCGAATTTTGTATTCATGCAAATGTCAACATTTTCTTTTTTATTAGGCTCACACGAATCGTTATTCAAAATTTGTTGAAATATGGGTAGAATTTTTAGAGCAGGAGTTCTAAAAGTGAACAAATTTGGCGTATACCTTTGGAAAACTTCATCCTAGAAATCCGTATAATATAAGAGTTCTAGGTGTTAATCTAAAAATTATCTTTTGGGGGAACAGCAGAAGATATCACCAAGCGCTTTGATAAAATTTGGTGTCCTTAGTTTTTATGTTCTCTGAGTTATAGGTGAACGAAAGGACATGACCGCTGCCGAAATTATGCTAAGCTTTGCGGTATCAAAAACTAATGGCCTACACATCTTACATTCCACAAATCCAATATACCCTACACCAAATGCTTACAGAGTATACAAAAAAATAAACTTAAAAATCTTTCATTTTTTAACGACAGATGTCGCTGTTAAGAAATTTTTTGTTGTTGCTGTCGCTGCTGCTGCTATGCGGCATAATATGCCTTTCATTATTTATTAATGAGGCTTAAGCAGCGTCTAACATTTCCAAATGGGCGGCTGGGGCCTCTGGCAATGCCAACAACAGTAATGCCTTTGGCCTCTTTGCCCAACCCCAGCTCGATTTCCTGAACGAACCGCTACGTTCCATCAAAATATGTGCGCACATTAAATATTAATTTCCATTTCGTAACTGATAAGAGCAGTTTTTGTCTATGACATGACAGTAGTGTGAGGGATTTTGTGGAAAATAGGCGTGCCCCGGGTTTTTGGGACAGGGCAGTGCCACTTGGGCAGTTGAGCGATTGGCAGGTCATAGACGTCATAACCTCAATGTTGAAGCTTTATACTTATTAGCCATGGCAGGCTGGTCAATTATTTTAAAGGAATGTTTACTTTGTGTTGTGTTTAGTATAGATTGCCATAGTATCAAGGAATCAGGCTTGTGATTGATGACTGCATTTTTTACAATATATTTTGGTTTGAAAAAAGTAAGGTTATTGTGAGTATTTAAAAAAGGTTTTAAACAAAGTTTAAAAGCATATATTGGCTAAGCAGAATTTTTTGTTGAAAAATTAAAGGAGTTAAATGTCTAGACTTTAGTTCTTGCTAGTCGTAACAGTTTTAAGCAGCTGTTAGCTGATAGCACTATTGGGCTCTACTGTTCAGCAGCAACTACTGCACGCGTGACGTCATTGCTTGCAAACTTTTAGCTAGCGTTGCAACGTACTTTGTTTACAAATAATGCTTATGCAAGCCATCAGATGGCGCCACTTTACTACATGCATAAAAATCGTTCAAACACATTAACTTTTACAATTACAATTACGACTAACACTCAGCTTGATAGTAATCAAAGGTCTAGACAACATTTTTATTATTAAATTGTAGTATGAAGAATTATGTAATTTATATTAACCCATAAAATACAGAACGATTGTATCTCGCTTAGTATTGATTACTCATAAAATTGCCCAGTCATTTGTCTGATTTCATATGCTATTTATATAAAGAGCTAACTCTTTATGAACATGTTTGTAAGAATTGGGCTCTATGTGCTTGATAGACGTCATTACTCAGCACTATGCGTCATAAAAAAACATGTCTGAATATAGATACTTACAAAAAATACAAAGCAATGCTTATTTATTATGCAACATTTCAATTACAGCAAATATTTGTCATTAATCGCCTTCAACTTTAGGCATTAAATTTCTCAAGATTCAATAAATCTCTGCTATCATTTGTATCATCTTTTGTGCTTTCTGAAATATCTGCTTAAATTTCCTAATTAAAGCGCATACCTTTCATTGTTTTGTCTTAAAGTCTCACGTTTAGCAATTTATTTCCAGCAAATTTCACTTATCTCTTAACCTCTCGTTAGATCCAATCCCAAAAACAGAGACACACACAATTCACTCACTCATTGTTATTGACTTCCAAAAGTAACACTTCATTTTGTCATTAAGACAACAAACAAGCGAGACAGACAGACACAGAACGAGTCGGTAAAAAAAAGCAAGCATAATAAAATAAAATCAAGGCAGGAGTAAGACGAATAGAGTGTTGTAACCAAAAAGGTACAATGATACGCACAGTTTCTTGTCTTGGTTGTCAACCATTTTCCACAATGACAACAAAGTTCAAAAAAGACAAATTCCTGCAACCAAATGAAATGTCAACAGTAAATTTAGCCAAAAACACTTTTACTTTTGCCTTTGCCTTTGGATTTCCATTTTTGGTTTTGGTTTTCTTGGCTGATTATTTTCTTTTCTAATGCGCCAAAGCTCATTTTTCTTATTTCGGAAATTTTCTTAATGGGATTTACAAAATGAAAATGTCTACAGACGGTACGGCACCGGGCAACCAACCCGCCTTGAAGCAGCATCAAGCACTAGCCGGGTGTGGAAAATGACGCATAAATATGTTGAAAATGGACTTGAGAATTTATTTACATAAAAAGGATTTTACAAATAAGGGCACAATGTGCTCCCTACTCGACTTTGACTGGCTATAAAAAAATGCCAGTGATTTGTTAGGCGGTTGCTCTCCAGTACTTTCCAACGTTTATTTTTGGTTTTTTTTTTTCTACGGCTCTGTGTCTTTGTTTGTTATTATAAGCATGCAAGATCCTTTTTATGAGGGTTCCAAGGCGGGTTCCTTTTTTTTTTTTCTCTCCCCTTGTTAGACTTTTGTCAAACGTTGCCTGGTGACAAACATACACAGACACAAGCAGTTTGTTACTGGCAGAGTTCATATCTGTTACACATTTTTTGATATGCGGCTGCTTTGGACAGGGTTCGGGGTCATACTCGTAGTGACCATAAATTTAAGCTGCCTTTTTTGCAAAGAGCAGGAATCAACAAAAATTTGTATCAGTTGGTTTGCTGAGCGACAGTGGCATACCCTAACCCTTTATTCTAAAAAAAAAAAGAAAATACTATACAACTGCGTTAAGTTTACCTTCGAAACTTTTTGAGGTCCTTTTTCCTTAGAATGGGAAAAGGTGTGCGGGCGTGTGGATTGTTTCGAAACAATCAACTTATTTTTTGTTTATCAGGCTCACATGTGTACATATAGCGAGTTTGGTGATACTAGCTTATGAAGTTTTAAGCTAATGTGTAAGAACTTGAATTTTTTGGCAGTTCATAGTGAGGGGTCTTGAACATATTCCAAGGAAAAAAAAAAAAAAAAAGGCAAAATTCTTTTGTTTATCTATGAACTGATACTAAGTTTGATAACACAAGTTTTTCTGTAGAAATTGGTGAGGGCAGTATATGGTGAGCGCTCTTGAGCTAATTGCGTATATATGACTTACGATAGCGCGGGGTATAAGGCGTTGTTAAGAAAACAAAACTCAATATTTTTGTTTTGCTTATCAGACTCACATCAGTGCATATACCAAATTTGGTGATAGTAACTTATCTAAAGGAATTAAATTAAATTCTGCCAGTTTATAGTAAGGAGTTCTGAACGTTTTTCAAGAAAATGATCAGCGGAGCCAGGTGTCAACAATATTTTGTTTATCAGACTCACATCAGTGCAAATACCAAGTTAGGTGCAAGTACTTTATCTATAGGAATTGGAATTTTATGGCAGTGTTTAAAAGCTCTTAGACTTATTCTATGTAAATGGTAGCGTGGGGTATGAGGCGTTGGGAGTGGTTCGATATTACTAAATTTTGGTCTATTTATTTAGAAGTTTTTTACTAGAATTTAAAATATCGGCCGCACAGTGTAAGCCTAAATGTGGGAGGCTCCTAAATAAGCTGTAAGACCTAAAATACATCTAATTCGGTTTTTACACGTTAGATACGTTCCAGAAAAGTCCGCGTAAAAAACACTAAGTAAATCCTTAAGCTGCTATGAAAATAAATTAGAAAGGGAAATTCCATAACTAAATTTCTAAAAGATAAGGTTAATAAAAATATTTTCTTTAAAATTGCGATCAAATAAATATTTTAAACCTGGTAAATCGAACGAAATTGTGTTAAAAATTTATTTCAGAGCTCGTTATTTAAAAAAATCGTAAGATTAGCATTTTCGAATGCTTATGAAGCTGACCCTATGCTCCTCATAGAATTGACAGGATTTAATATATGGAGCTGGAGATGCTGCAGGGGCAATAAAATTGCAAAAAATATCACCAAGAAACATCTACTCCCGATTCAGGTACTCGTATAGTATAGTAGTATAATTTTCGTCTTTGTTTGAATTCGACAAGACCAAGTAAACTTGTGAGGAGGCAATTTAATGTGAGAGTAGTCCTTTTTTAAGGGGTCTACGCAGAATGCAAAAAAATTTCGCCAGGAAAGACAAAGCCATATAAAAAAAAAAATCCCATGGGATATCCCATTAGGGATTTTTTATATGGTTTTGTCATTCCGTGCGAAATTTTTTTGCATTCTGCGTATAAGCCTTTACTTCAAATGTGTCTAATCTCCGAAACTCTCCAGAAGTAGTATGTTGTTGGAAATCAACATAAATTGACAAACTACAGCAGCCTACCAACATTCCGGTAGAAATTGGTATCCTTAGTTTTTAAAGATTCCAAGATCTAGTTTTTCAGATGAACAAAAGTACTTGGTTCAGTTGACAACCGTGACATTTTAGTAAAAACAAAAACTTATGCTCTGTTTTTTTTTTAAATCTTTTTTATTAATCTTAACTGATGGCCGGCCAAGACTTCTTCTACCTGTAACACTTGCACAAATCTATCAAACTCTTACAGAGTACCAAAAAAAAAAAAAAAGTGTAAAAAAAAAGTTCGTTATTTCCCCGAAATTTTGACAAACATAAATCGAAATGCTGCCAGTTGGCACTTTTGCACGTTTCAACACTTTAGCCGGTACAGCAACCAGAGCAACTTCATTTAAAATTTTCTTAGTTCTCTTCATCTCCGAAGTAAGCAGCGTTGTCGTAGTGCTTCTTTTTTGCACTCCCCCTCCTAATACTCGTGCTCCTTCTTCTAAGCAGCAAATCCTTTCATCCGATTTAAGTAAATGCAAACAAAATAAGTAAATAGCAAGAAGCAACACTTTTTGTTTATTTGTTTGTTGCTGTTGTTGTTGTTGCTTTATTTTAGCATTGCTACCCAAAGGGCTTACCAACTACCGAAGCACACTCCCGGCTGCCCCTACTCACACTCCGATAGAACCCATCCGCTCATTCTTAAGGCAGTTCTTAACGCCCAGACGTCAGCCACTTCGGCTAGGTTGTTAAAACTTTAAGTCCGTTTTACTTAACGTGGCTCCTTTTAACTGACAGTTGTAACTGTTTTCGCTTGTTTATCTTGCCCTTTCACTCTTGCCGCTGCTGTCACTATTTCACTCTTGCACCATGCGCCATTTTGTTGATGTTCTCTTAATTATTAAGCGATGAGCCCATTAAAGCCTTTAACTATTTAACACATTAGACTTGCTTCAATAAGCGCACTATTTTTATTTCCATTAGTATTTTTTTTTTTTTTTTTTGTCACATGTTTAAAGACTGTCTTTGACAAGACCTCTAATTGACTTGCATTGCTCATTGCTTTTCTTTCACTCTAACACGCTCTCTTCAGCTGTAATTTTTCCTTGAATGTTTGCTCATTGACAAGCCTTGTAATTAGTTAACTTAAGAGTCTCAGTTTTTGCTATTGACACTTGGCTAAGCAACGTCTGTTAACTTTTTAATTGAAAGATCTTTTTGTTGTCCCAACGCGTC
Organism: Chymomyza fuscimana; assembly: GCA_949987675.1. NCBI lineage: Eukaryota > Metazoa > Arthropoda > Insecta > Diptera > Drosophilidae > Chymomyza > Chymomyza fuscimana. Next base: position 36,872,370 of record OX465088.1, on the reverse strand, counting down.
CTACTCAAGACGCTCTTAAACGTTCAAAGCTAAGATTGTTTTATGTGGTAATTATATTTAAACGACTATTTAATAATAAGTACACGACTATTTTAAGCCTTAGCGAATACAGGGTCTTTCAAGCGTTAACATCTCACAAATTTGGCTTTATTTTGTGATTGCAGATGTATAGTTTTTTAAAAGCTATGTCCAAAGTTTAACAGCTAATAGCTGGAAAGCACTATAATTTTTTAACCTTTGAACATGCACTTTTATGACCACATTTCTTGGCATAGACTTAAAACAAATGTGTTTTTCAAATTTCATAATTTTTGGTGAAAGCTGGTGGAGCTGAAAGCCTTGCAGCTAGTGCTCCTAAATTTGTAGTAGTCTTATTTTTATTTATTTGTTTAACCTTCTTTTTAATAAATAAAAAATAAAAAACAATTTTTTAAGACATATATATAAAAAATTTTGGGGCAACACTGGTTTCATTTTGGATTAGAGGCAACAAAAAGAAAGTTTCAGTTCTAAGCAAGCTTTACGGAAATGCATCTTAATTTCTTTGAAAAAATTATAGTTGGCTTTGGTCAAAAAGAACTGAAAAAAAAAAAATGCTTGCATTTTAGACTAAGTCATGAGTCAATAAAAGTTTTCATAGCATCCAAAGAATCTTATTATTTGGTGCAACTTCATCATTGGGCCATAAATTTGCTCAACAAAAAATTTACTTAAGGCGTAACAGCAGTGTAGAATCTTTAGAAAATGGATTTTTTTTATCTAAATGGGTAGACAATTATGTTAGAAATGATGTCCTGACGTGACATGGCAGCCCGCCATGCGGTCGCGAAATTATTAAAACTTTAAACGCGTTTGTCTCGAAATCACTTTTTTCGAATGGCTTCACGAATAACTCAGTCAATTTTCATGCGATCGATTTGAAATTTTGACACAATCTTTATAACCATCATTTTCTAGTGAACCACGTAGGATTTTGGCAAAATAATATAAACTTGTTATTTTACAACTCAGTTTTCATGATATTTTTTTTCCGAAAAAAAAATTATTTTTTAAACTTGTGACATTTTTTTTTAAATTGAAATTTTTGAAAAACATAGATTTGAGGACTTTTGGGTCCATTGATTAAGAGAAACAACATTTTTTTATGTTTCAGATCAATAGCGACGTCAAAAAGCTGCAGCCTTGGAGGCTTCTCCGAAAATTAGTCATGTACTCTTAGCTCTCTACAGGCGCCATTTTGTTTTTCATTACTTTGGAAATATTAATTTTTTTAGCCCAAAATATATGTAATATCGTCTCCTATTTGGATTTTGAATATAAAATTTATTTAAGAACACACGTTTCAGATGGCTACCAGCCTATTATTACTATATTATATTGTATCATGCATCAGTGCGACAATATTAAGTTTTCATTGCATCCAGAGAATCTTATTGTTTGGTGTTTGATGAAGACAAGGGGCATTAATCAACTTATTACAAAAAAAAAATTACTTACGAACATACTGTCAGATGGCTTTCAGAAATTCCTGCGGGTAAAGTTTATAGCCAGCCTATAAAGATTCGCCAGTGCGATGCAAAGCAAGCAAATGAAATATTTGGAATTTGCCAATAATAACAGCGCCACCTGGCGGACTCTAGCATAGAAAAAGAAAGATAAAAGCTACCCGTTTGGATTGTATTATATTTGCTTAGATATCCGCTTTTAAAGATGACGAAAAATGTCTGAATTAGTTCATAAAACCTGGGTCGCATATTTTACATAACGATTGGGAATGTTTATAGTGAAAAATAACTTATTTCGTAAAGAATAGTAAAATTAATAATAAAAGAAAACTTATTGGAATGAAAAAAAAACTTCATCTGGTATGCTGAGTAGTCTTGTAAAATTTTCTTTTGTCTGAGCAGATTTAAAGTTTCTACCAGCCACACTAAGTTATCAGGCACAGGCCTTTTTTCTCGAATGATCATATTTCTACAGTGATTCTTCCCACAAAATAAAGGGTCATCAATCTTAAGTTTTTTTTTAAAATAAATAAAAAAAAAAAAATTTCAAATGAATCGGAAAATTTTTATTATCAATGGAAAGAAACGTTCTTGCCATTTACTTTTTAAAAATAATCCCTTTCAAATGTTGGCGCAGTTGCGGCCGTAGCTCATCCAAGTGGTGGTTCCAATTTTCGATGGCGCGTAATCGTAATCGACGGTATCTCGCGATTAACACGGGTAATGTTGGCCTCTAATGCTTCAATCGTAGCTGGATTATCCACAAACACTTTAGAGTTCACGTAGCCCCAAAGGAAAAAATCTAACGGTGTGATATCACACGATCTTGGTGGCCAATTCACCGGTACGGAGCGTGAAATTAATTGTTCACCGAATTGAGATCTATCTATTCGGTCGAGTGTCATTCAATAATGAATATTGGGTCTCAAATTTGTTGATGGTATGGCGAATAGTGGTCTCAGTAGGTCGATTATGGCGACCATAAAATGTAAGTTTTTCCATGATGAAGTGGCAATGACAACTGAACAAAAAACACATGGCAACTTTATCAAAAAAACCTTATTGAACAAAAAAAAACCTCAAGATTGATGACCCTTTATTATAAATAATAATATCAAAGTGTTTCAATACTTTTGCGATATAAAGTTCTTTTACATCTCATAGCAGCAAGCTACCATTTATAAATGAAACTCTAAGAAGACCTCGTGGCCAAAAAAAGATATTCAATTTAGATAGATAAAGCACTAGGATATCTTCATCTTTTAAAATCCAAAGTTTACAAACTTTCATAAAAGATAATAATATTTTAGTTATTTTACAATCCGTAGTTCACATATATATTATTAGTTCATATATCCACTGCCCTCGAAAATGTATATGGCTTTTGAGCTAAAACGATGTTTGCTCGCTCATAATTAATTTGCAAGAGATTTCTGGCACACCACTTATTATATCTATTCGCTCCATAACTCATTCAGAGAGCTAAAGCCGTACTTAAAAAAAAAAAAAAAAAAATTACTCATGCACAAAATTTAGTTTGAAAAACATTCTGCCTAAACGCAAAACAAAAGTCTTTTTCCATCTTTTGGCCGTACATTTGCTGAAAAACTCAAAACCCCCTTTTAAATTATCAAAGTATGCCTGCCCACATCAAAAAATACTAAAGCCATGTTTGCCTACCTCGGCATAATTTCAAATTAGTGCACTCAATGGCTGTGGGGGCTTTACTACACTTTTTGGCTGCATATTTACATTGGCCAACACTGTACGGCCATTTTTAGGCTAAAATGCAAAAATGCTTACGCGCATAGAGTTTTGGTTGGTTCTAACCAGGGCTCTAGTTCGAGGCCACATATCAATTTTTGCAAATGCAGCTCAAAATATGCCGAAAAACTCAACCAAAAAAAAAAAAAAAAAGTTTTATGGCAAAAAAATTAAAGTGCGGCAGACTTAAAGCTGTACGCATGTCGCAAAGTGTAGCCAGTGTTGAATAATAGAAAATGCTTAATGCTTCAGACATTTGTTATGTTTCTGCGCTGTCCCTGAAATAAAGAGGGTAGAGGGAACAAAAACAAAAAAAACCAAAACCAGCAGCAGCCATAAGGAGTAGTGTATAAGGTAAGGCGTAAAATTGCTATAACATGACAGCGAACAACTGGCTAGAAAGGTAACTCAAAACGGGCTTGGAGCACGCAAACCCTTGTACTATTCCTGCCTAATGTACTATATGCGTTGCTTGTTTGTGTTGACTTGCACACACTGACAGTTCCATAGTTGGGCAACGTTTATCAGTCGTTGTAGTGCTGCAAAAGGCAAAACGAAGAAAAAAGTTGGTACTGAAGAAAAGTTTTTCATAATGTGTAGAAAAGAACTTGAGCCAAGAAAAACTGTCAACTTGACACAGGCTGCCTGCTCTCGCTCTCCGCTTCCTTTTTTTTTTTTTTTTTTGTATATGTATATGTAGTTGTCTACATTATTTATGCATTTTACTCTCAGTTGCCGCTTTTTAATAGTTGGGTGTCTGCTCTATATGTGCGTATGTGTCTGTGTTTACCACACTGAAAAAGTTTTCTTTGCAAAGTGCTTGGTACATACGAGCAGATCGCGCAAATATGCCAAAAAATATGCTACACAAAAATCGCTCAAGTGCAAAGTTTTAACAATTGGAAAGTTTGGATGCTGCATACTGAAAAGCCTCGCCAAGTAGTTAACGCGCCAGTACCGAAATATATTCAAAAGCCTGGCCAATGCCAGTGGCGTCGACAAAGGGGCTCAGACGTAGCAGGCAAATATACAAGCCAACAAAGACAAAAGCACCACAAAGTGTTCCGAGCCACATATTGTTGTGGCTTTTAAGTGCTGGTCATGTGTAAATTTAACTCAATTTGCGAAAAACTCAAATATTGTTGCTGAAATTGAAATTGAAAAACTACAGCTAGAAGTAAATGTGGCATATGAAAGCGACTTTATAAACTCAGCCAAAATTTTAATAGCAGTTGTTGACGGAAATTATTTCTTGTTTTATTAATCAACCGCCCAAAAAAATGCTACCGCCTAAAAACTTTGCATATTGCACTGTTAGAGTTTACAACAAGGGGCTCTGCACCCTGCGTACTGCGCACACCGACCCCCGTGCAACCTTCTATATTGATGCCTAACCGACTCTAAAATTCCTTGTACTATTACAGGTGGCAGCTCGAATTCCCACCTCATTATACAAAGTCTAATTGACATCCAAGGAACACCGCAAAGAGATCATTGCAAAAACACTTTCAAGATATTTTAAAGTTTTTTAATTCTAGTTCTAAGTGTTATTTCCAAGAGGTAAAGATATGATAAGGATAAGAAAGCAGCAACAAATATTCAAAGAAGAAACAATATTCCATACCATTGGGCAAGAGAAGCGGATTAATTCATAACTATTTTCTCATCGTATTATTTTTTTCAAAAAATTAATTTTTTTTTTAAAATTAGCCATAATAAATTAAGGCAACAATAGGTATATACAATTTATCTTAACAACTGCCCATAATTTGAAAACTCAAAACGCAACCGTAGTCTTCGGATTTTAGTCCCATTGGAAACCCATGAAATAATTGAAAAGGAGTGGGAAACTATTAACCTTAAAAATACCAATACTTTCATAAAAAGTTTGAGAGTTGATAGCCTTTATTAAAGCCAAAGATGGTCATAGTAAATACTAAAAGTCGTAGGCCTGCTTTCTACTGAAATGCCTTATGTTTAAAAAAAAAAATATGTATAATTGTTGAGCGGAAAAATATGTATATTTTTAAATTAATTTCTATACCAAATATGAATTTTAATGTTTTTGTTATGAAAATATTTGAAGAACTTCTTTACAATATGCTAATAATGTATAATTTTTTACATATTTAGACAAAAAAAAAAACATATTTTTTTTAAAAAAAAAACATACATTAAAAAATTTTCGTTTTATTATTTTTTTAACTTGTTATACCAAATCGATTTGATACATATTCTCACCAAATTAAAAAAAGGTATAAAAAAACGTGTTTAAAAGAAAATTGTGATTGACATATTTATGGAACATAGTACTTTAACAAAAACAAGAAAATTTTATACATATTTAAAAAAAAAAAAAATTAAATCATATTTTTTTAAGAGCCCTATTGACTATTTAGATTTAAAAAGAATTGGTTCAAAAATATTCAGTAGTTCTTAATAATAATAATTCCCTGACTTGACTATTTTTGTAAGTCGCCCCTGGGTGGAGCATGGGGATCTCTATTAATAGCCGTTCAAAAAGAACAGGGACCTACAGTTTCTTAAATTAATAGAGATTTTCTTGGGCAAAGAGCGTCTTTTTGTTAGCGATGCCAGTGCTAGGCAAATTTACCAGTGCCTCTGCGGTTTTAGTTTAGTTAGTTTAGTCACAATTAAATAAAAAAAAAACTGAAAACACGTTTTTTTAAATTAAGCCGTAACGCTTTAAGCTTAAAAACTAAAATTTTGCGAACAATTTTTTTTCAACTATGAATCGAACTGCATCAATACATTTCAAAAATCGTTTCCAGAAACTTATCCACATAGACCCTTTTATTTCACTTCCGCATTGTTTCGAAAATTCACATGATCCCTAACATCCAATTACATATCTTAACATCCAAAACCCTATCTTTCCTAAATGGTAAGATTTTCCAAGAAAGTACGTTAAACTTTCTCTGAGATATAAGAAGAGAGGCAAAAACGGGGATTTTTAGTAAATACTACTTATTTGCTTTATTTTTATAACATTTGGTATTTAAATTGCTCAAAAGAGAGATAACCTCTTAAAGTTACACGTAGCCGCGACAAAAAGAATTAGGCTGAAATTTAAAATTTCATTCGTCAGTAATTGAATTCAATAAAACGTAACATTTGTTTAAATTTTAACCTTATATCTATTAAGAACTCACAAAAGCATACCAAAAAGAACTTGAATCAAAAATAATCATTCCAGCACTCTATGTCTTTGTATTAAATGCTTTTCCCTTTCGCTGTAAATTGTTGTAAAAGGCCACAAGACTTTTTCATGCATTGCAACAAAAATACCAAAAATACCAACACAAAACAAATTCTAAACATGCCAATACAGCTTGACGTTGACTTTAATTCCTGACCGTTCACATCGAAAACAACAGCCTGTCCCAACTTTACCCGGCCGAGGCAGTCACTCAAGAAAAAGAAGCAAAAATATATACGCTATACAAAGAAAAATACTAAAAACAAACTCTCGACTGTCAGGTGTTGTCTGTGGTCCTTTTCCAACACTCCTCTCCCTCAGTACTGCTAGAGTAACTTTGCACGCAAGCAATGAGGTGTGAAGATGAACAGTCGCAATTGTCTAACGCCGTTATTGTTGCACACACATACACACACACCAATACTTGTCGAAAGAAGGGTGGGGGGGGGATTATATACGTTACCGCCTGCAGTCACTGGTACTAGTATATTTTCCAGTGCTGACTAAAGCAAATACTTACTAAAACCAAATCAAATGTGTATGTGTAAGGTATGTGTAAGAGCTTGTATTACCTTTGTATATGTGTGTGTGTGTGCATTTGTGTGTGTGTTAGTGTAGCGGTAACGGTAAAAGAAATCCAACAATGTCAACTATGCAACACAAAAGCGACAATACCGTCTCTTTGTCTGACTACCAAGCTGAGACCGGCACTGCTTTGTTGCCTAGAATTGCTATGCCACAAGTTGGCATCGATACACTGAGCGAAATTAAGCTAAATACAAGAAAATGTAGAGATTAAGTAGCTTAATATTCTTCAGCTTTAACTCTGAGAAATTCTCTCTTTAATACCCAAAACGAACGGTTTGATGATTTAAAAAAAAAATCCCTGAAGAGAAACTCAATGTTGTTAGTCAGATCGAACCGTTTTATCTATATAGATCAGAAGAGGAGCAAGTATAAACTTTACTTCGTTTCGAAACTTTGACGGAATCCCTAGAAAAAAGAAGGAGCAGTGATGCCAATTTAGTCTTTTTCAAAACTATCTCTACCTGAAAACCTACAATTTCCCTATTCGGAGATCTATCCTGTTTGAGATTTAATTTAGCATTTTTTGTAACATATTTTAAGATTACAAAAAATTTACATGGACTTCCTAAGCTTTATTAAAAACAAAACTTAATATTTTTCGCCTTCTTTGCTCAACGTTTCTTTAAATTAAGCAGAGCAAGCAGCTTAGTCGATTTTTAAGCTAAACTGCACTTAATTTTTGGACTAGTTGTTTTTGTTTTATCTCAGTGTACCTTGAGCACACCTGGCCAACAGTCATCTTCTCTCCACTCTCTGCTTGAGGTTCTCAGCTCTCTCTCTCTCTCTCTCTCCCTCGCTCTCTTGCTGTCTATGTGTATCGTTGCTGTTTTTATGTGCCATACAAAAATAGCTCACTTTGCCGCAGCGCAGTTGCTTTTATTTTTATTTTCTTTTTCTTTCGCTTTTTATTTTTTGTACCTTCTTGTTTTCTTTTGCTTTATTTTTATATGCAATTTGCATAGCGCTTTGTCCTCATACTTGTCCTTGTTGTACTCAGCGGTGGCGCCTGCTAGTCGTCCTCTTTGTCGTCTTTGCACTTTTGCTTTTCTTAGTATGCTTTAAGGCGTCATGCTAAGCAGAGCAAAAGCAGCGCAGCAGCAGAGCGCACACTTTAACTTAAAGCAAAATAATGACATTCAAATGCGCATTATATTTAAACCTATGCCTGATTTGAGCGCGTGCCAGTTAACCCCTTAAGTGCCTAGTAGACACGCGGTTTGGGGGCCTTAGCGTGTGCTCCAAAAAATACTACAACAACAACAACAACAAATAAATATATAAAGAGACGACATGCAAACGTGCTCGACATACTAACAATAACAAAAACATTGAGCAGAGAGTATTGTAATAAAAACAGCAAAAAAAAAAATATACTCCTTTGAGGTGGTTCCCGATGGTGGGATACTCTACACCCTTTTCTCAGCAAAACTTGAGAATAGAAGAGCTTCACATTTGTGGGAATAATTCAATTTTCCTTAGTTCGTGCTGGAGAATACGCTAAAATGCTCTAAACTGCAACTGTTAGGCTACTCTGACTACGAGAGCTCGAAGTTTCCGTGATATTGGAATGTTAGTTTTTGTTGCATTAAAACTCATATCTACATACCAAGTGCGTATCCAGAATTTGGTCTTAGGGGGTTCTTCACTTCGAAGTGTATATATATCAGATTTCGCAAAAGACTGTCAACCTATTTTTCAAAATTTTGGGAGGGTCCGCACCCGAAAAGCTACCCGTGGATACGCACCCATTATTTCATAAAATTTCTTCCAATTCTGCTTCGGTTTAAGACTTGCGCCAAAAAGATTTGAAAAAATATCTGTGGAGGATTTTAAGTCCTGAGTTTTGTAGGAGAAAATGAGTTACGTAGTTTGGGGGTAGTTCGTATCGATCGAAAAATCAATTATTGTTATATATTATATAAATCGAAAGTATAGTCATCTCATACGCTTTGGATCTTTCAGAATTTTTCGACGGAAATTCGATCAATATCATTATACAATCACCGTTTTCGTCAAATTTGGCAACGAGTAACTTCTGACTAATTAGAAACCACAAAGACTGCTTGAGGCTACCATTTTTACCAGATTCTGGAGCTACAAGACTGATCGAAGAAGGTATTCAAAGTTAAACCTGCATCGGTCTTAAAAACTGACTCGAAGCCTAGTAGAAAAGATGATATAGGGGTTATTTAACAAGAGTGCATAGCTTTATAAAATTCCAGGTACAAAGCTAAAATTTGGGCTGTCTGACTCTATTCTCCGAAGAAATACAAGACTTAGCTAAAAGTTATGCCTACAACGATTTTATCAACTGAATCGACGGCTAGAAAACAAGATGACACGGAATGTACTGTAATCAATGAACACAGCTCTCCTATCTCTAATCTTTAATGAGATGAAAGTCTATCGAAAAAGACACTAAAAAAAGTACATGCATCGATTATAAAAACTGATGAGAAGACTAGAAGAGAATGTAATAAAGGTGTTTTTTTTTTTTAAATTTTCAAAATAAAGTTAAAAGTTCGTCTTAAGAATCTCCACTAGTATACAAGTCTTATCGAAAAAGGCGATAAATGTAATAGCTGCATCGATTTTAAAAACAGATTCGAAGACTAGAAGAAAAGGTAAGATACAAGTCTAAGTGGAGAAGGCAGTAAAAGTTAGACCTTCATCGATATGAACAACTGATTCGAAGACTAGAAGAAAACCCGTTTTTTTTAAGTTTCAGGATAATGGTTAAATTTGGCTTTCTTTATTCTAATTCTTCGATGAGTTGACGGAGAGGTATTAAAGATCATGCCGGCTTTGACAACTAGAAGAAAAGCTGGCTTTTGAATAACCCTCACTACCCTCATTGATCGAGACTAAAGACTGACGAGCCGCTCTTCTGCAAAATGCTGCTAAGAGACAAAAAGCGTCTCTGAGACGTCTTTTTGTTCGTACAGTCGGACAATCTTGTCTCCATTAGCTCAATCATGCTGCTCAATACACTTTTATTCTGAAAAATACTATACTGTGACATAGCTAACGATAAACTTAATGTACCCCACACTTTTACACTATAATTAAAAACAATCGTGAACAACACGAATAGTAACGTCCAACTACTTCAGCTTTATGGTCTCTGCCATTGACAATTATTAGGCAGAAACAACACGGCTACCACGCCCTTTGGCGTGCTCATAAATTTGTAATTATGCATGTGTGCGTGTCTGTGCATGTTTGTATGTGTGTGTGTGTGTTGTATTTGACTGCCTGCGAGCTGTTTGTACAGTAGCGCCCAAAAAGTATGCAATGAAAATTTCATTTAGTCATACGCGCGAGCCTACTCTGCCTACTAATTGATTAATGTTAAATTTTTGCAGCCCTTGTGCGGCGCATACAAATTAATTAAAAAATTTTCTTTGCCTGCTTTTAGGCATCAACCACAAAGAAATACCATAAAAGCTGTACATGCGTGTCTTAGACTTACTTTATTATTATTTTTTTTTTTAATATTTTTTTTAAGGCCTTAAAATAAATTCTACTTAAAAGGGCTGACAATGGCGGCGGCGGGGAAACCCTGGCAAGCGCAGCGTCAAAGCCTCTGGATAACGTGGCAAACTCTTGAGCCGCAGTGCAGCCATAAACATTAATTAAAAGTTTTGACCCTTACTGGGTAGGAGTGAGGTAGAGGGCAAAAAGGGGGTATAGTAAATGCGTTGGCTGCATGGCTCATCAGCTGCAATATTCATGTAAACACTCATACACACACACACATTCATATATAGTGGTTGTAAAAGTAACAACAACAATAAAATGCACTCAAATTGTTGTTGCCACTAAACGGCTGGCCTCAGTGGCCTTATTTGCACGTAGCGCTAAAAATTACGAGTTAAGCACTTTTTGCTAGAGGCACACACACACACACACACAGGCTTGTTCTATGGTGCATACACTGAGAGAAAAAACAGATTCAACAAGTTTGCAAGCTTTGAATGAAAGCTTTGAAATTTATTTTGGGTGCTGGGTATAGTGTTTCACTTTGATTTTCATTACGAGTTTTTGCCGGTCTTTGATGAAGTTTAAGCCGTAATATATTTGTGAAATATTTGTGGTTTATTAAAGAAGCTCAGTGTGGACACATTACTTTTCAACAGAAGGTACACAGTGTAGTATTCAATAAAGCCAAATAAGAAATTTATTAAATCTAAGGAGCTCAACTTCGATTTAACTAGCTGTAGCTGCTTCTAATTATGAAGAAAGCTAGTGTTTTAATGGGATTTCCGTTTCACTTTTATGTAGGGTTTTAAGTTGAATTCATGTCCGATTTTTTTAAAAATTCACCCCTGATTTTAGTCATGACTTTTTAAAGTCAATCAGCACTGAATTCATAGCTGATTGTTACGGCTAACGTTCATGCCTGAAAGCCTAGCACATACATGTGTTAAATTCAGTGACAAATGAATGCGTATATTCATGGCTGGTACTGAAAATTCAGGCATGATTTCATGACTTATTCAGGCCTGAGCCGAACTGAAGGGTAGTGTTTTAATGTGAATGAAGACATTCGATACTTAAAGCCCAACATTTAGATTGACTTATAGATATTTTACTATTCTCAGTTGTGATAAAAACTTTAAATTGACTTCCCAACGATGAGCTTTGCATGAAGCTAGTGTTGCAAATTGATTTCTATATCATTTTTATGTTAAGAATTTAAGCTACGTTTTTAACTTTTGGGTCTGAAATTGGACAATTTATTTTCACAGGGAAATATGTATTGCTGCTCCCAATGGTAAAAAAACTTGAATGCTCAAAATTAGGATTGACTTCCAAAAGATGTTTCTAATTAGTTAATAAGCCAGTGTTTCGCTTGATTTTCGTTGAAGTTTAGTATTAAAGCCGTGGTAGCTTTTAATAGGACGTAACAGAATGTTTACCCATAGGTCTACGATGACTGCTGATTATTATAAGTAATCCAATTAAGTTGCACACATTACTGCTACTTTATAAGAAAATTATTTCAGTTTTTCAGTTTTTAAAAAATCTTAAATTCAGTTTCTCAACTTCTAGCTGTATTTTCTTACGTATAAAGTTAGTGTTTTAACTTGATTTCCATTTCAATTGATTTTTTGAGTAACAACTTAATCCCAAAACTTTTTCTTCAATTTTCATAAAACAAAAAAGAATGCTAGTATGCAGGTATGCTATTTAAATATTCTTACTTTGATTTGGGGAATTAGCCATACAGACAGACAGTGGTAGAAAGAAAGACATTTTTGTCATCGTCGAATTTTAGTGACTATATAATTTTTGATTCAGCTGTTTTTTTCCTCGTATACAAAGTGATCTCGATTTTTCTAATTCAATTTTTGTCCAAATGCCAAATTAAAAACTTCTAGCAACATTTTTCGTATTTTTCGGAATTTCCACCCACTGTGGTACGTAGAATATTTTTGGTCCAAAAAGCTTTCTTTCAAGCTGAAAGATATTCAATGACTTTAAAGATATTTTTGGCATATTGGCGGATTTCTAGCAGTTTTAGACTGCTCTAAAATTTTAAGTTTTTTTTAAGACTAAAAATTCTGCCAATTTTTTCAGTCGTTTTAAGAACATTTTCTCATATATTAATTAAAAGGACATCTCACCATCTTAGGTTCATAACTAGTTTTAGTTTTAGTTTCTTAATCTCTTTTTTATTTTTTTTATTTTTTTTTATTTTTTTTTATTTTTAAGGTTTTTATTCAAATTTTTCCTTCAAAATTCAATTTTACATAAATACAAATTTACACAACACAATTTTTCACACCTTAGTTGTAAAGCTTTTCTTTAAGCTAATCTCTATAAATTATATAAAAAAAACTAATGTATAAATATGATGATGAATAAAAATTAAATTAATTAATTAATTAAATTAATTAAAATTTAGCTTTAGTCTACTATCTAAACTTTTTCTCTCAGTGTGCTTGAGAGCTCTCATGAATCATTTAGCACACACACACACACATTTATAACAACACATACACAAAACTACGACAAAAAAAAAATAAAAAATGGAGAACGCAAACTTTCCGTTTTAAATGAAAACTGTGCAAAGCTTTTTTTCTGCGGCTTGTCCAAAATTTTTACAACCGCCAAACAACAAACAAAATATGACATGACTGTTACTTTCGAGGCTGTGTGTCAGCAGTTGCATATATTTATTGCCGCACATATGCTACATGGTATATGGTCTGGTCTGGTATAGTACATGTGGCATTCTTTTCGGTCTCCTAAGCGGCCAATGCCAATTTAGTTGCCACAGGCAGGTGAAACTATTGTGTTTGGAACTGACAAACTGTTGGATGCTCAGCATTAAGTTCTTGTCTAGTGAAAAGTCAGCCCCTATCAGAAAAACGTTTTAAAAAAAATCAACCAAGCATTAAATTAACATTTTTCTAATTAAACAAGCCAACTTTTACAGCAGAGTAAATAAAGAAAAAAAAAAATCCAAAACAAACAAGAACAAAGTGTACAAGAAAACAAATAAAACAAAACTGATAATGGCTTGTGTAGGTAAGGTAAAAACTGGCTAAAAGTTAAGTGTGCAATATTTAAGCAAAGTGGTTGAAGATGTTTACATTTTGAGAAAACTTAAAAAGGACTTAAAATGCTGCCAAGTCGAATATGCTTATGGGATAAGTTTTACTAAAGTTGGTCATCATCATTGCGTTAAGGACTCAAAAGTCAGCAACTATTAAGCCAAATGTACTCGTTTAAGCACATTTGAGTTAATGAATGAAAGTTAATTAAAGCAGTAGTAAGAGAAACTTGAGCAGGTAAAAATTAAACAAATTTTGAGTCTTAAAATTTAAAAATTCTTAGCTATGTATAGAGTGCTGCTATTTATACCCTGTACCTATAGGTACAAAGGGTATACTAGATTTGTGCAATGTATGTAACGGACAGAAGGAGGCGTGGCAGACCCCAAGTCCTTTATACCAAAATGCTTATCATAACCTCGGGTAGCGATTGAGCCATGTCCGTCCGTCCGTCCGTCCGTCCGTCCGTCCGTCCGTCCGTCCGTCCGTATGAACGCCTAGATCTCGGAGACTATAAGAGCTAGAGACACGGAACCTTACCTGCTGGTGCGCATATTTCCTAAGCAGATGAAGTTTGTTGAATCATGTCAATATCTTCCCCCGTTCCCCCGCAGTAGAGTTTCGCGGTTTTTAGCCACACCGTTAAGTATTTTCACCTGAAATTTAACAGAGCGATGCGTTGTGGATACATGCATCTATGTGTAAAAAATGAACAAAATCGGACAAATACAACAGAAGTTATAGTCAAAAATGTGCAAATTTCACCTCCCCTTGCCAATAAACTGCGTCAATATTTGACTCTACGCAATTATGGCTACAAGTGACCTAGAATCACAATTTTTGGTAAGCTCATTCATGTGGCTCTAATGAACAAATCCACATCCAAATTTTATCGATGCGGTCCCCCCACCCCCCGCAATCGATTTACCGTGTTTTCTCCCACACCCCTCAACATATCAACTTGAAACTTACCCAATATAATTAAAATAGCTTCTTTGACGTAACTTTCGATTTTCATCAAAATCGGTACAAATTTACGGAACTTATAGGTATAAATATCGTTTTGCACCAAAAAAAAAAAAAATCCAATTGGAAAGTACTTAGATGGAATATGCAGGAAAAATTTTTTTGACACAAAAGGTACAGGGTATTCCACTGTCGGGCACCGCCTCGACTGTACCACATTTTTTTAAATGTTTTTGTAAAAAAGCAGACTTGTATGGCTTGATATACCTATTGTTACTTTATGGCAATATGTATCTTGTACCTTTCACCGCACGAAAAAAAAAAAATGCGCGTTGAAATGAGCTCCTCCTTCTTATACACTTATCAAAAAGTCAAGTTGTACATTACACGGCTCGCCCACCATTTTGTATTTCCGCTTTGATAGAGACAGCAAGAACGATAAAAAAAAAGCGAGACAAGCATAGACTGTTAAGCAAATGAGCGGACGTCATGAGGCAAATGTGCGTGTGCTTTTGCGCTTTGTTAATGCCGCATATCATTACATCAAAAAAAAAAAAAAAAAGTTAATATATAGTATTTTGTATATAGTATGTAAAGAGCATCTATCTTCGCTATGCATCTACTCAACAATAATAATGCGAAAGCATTTATCACACTTTTTTCTTTATCTTTAGTGTTTCTAAGTGAGCAACAAACCGACTCTGCTGACCAACACTGGCGGCTGCTGCTCTCTAAAATTTCCACAGCAACAAATGAGAGAATATAAAAAAAAAAAAAAAAAAATAAATGTAGCAACAACAAAGCGCAAAGCGCCATAAATCTAAATAACAAATTTTTACGAGAAATGACCATAAATAAGATGTTGCGGCCTAGTTATAGTGGCGCAAAGACAGCAAAAACAACAAGCCCAAAACTGGCTAGAACCATCCCTTAGCAACAGCAACAATTCCTGAGAGTTGTGTTAATTTAATATTATTACTTTTCATTACAAGTGTGTGTGTGTGTGTGTGTGTGTGTTTGTGTAAATGGCCCAAAATGGCTTTGTTAGTTTTTGTGGCATCCTGAACTCCCCAAGCGTTCTCAACAAACCAAATGTCGACACATTAAAGTGCGGACGCTGCCTCTTACCATACCATCCCTCCTTTCACTTGTTTTTACATATAAATCAACATTTATCTGAGCAATATATCCGTCGCTTCTGACAATTGAAAATGGCGCACCACAAACCCAAAATGGCCAACGTGACGCATAAAGTTGTGGCATTACCTTGACGCCAGACCCGCCTAATTACTTTGTACCACACACACACTCTCTCTCACGCTCTCTCTGTGAGAGCTTGCATAGATTTGAGTGCCACCTTCTGCCAGTCCTGCTCAATCACTAAAGTTGTAAATTTCAAATTACTTTTGCCGGCAAATGGCAAAAGGCAAACTTATGGCCAACTACTTTGGCTATATTTCATCACAAACAGACATATAGACACAGACAGATACATTATTAGAGTTAGCGTGCAGCGCTTAGAGATGAGCGCGTGACGTCAGTGTATATAACGTCAGCTTGTATGTGCTTTAAATAAACTCTGCAGCAGCGAAATTGTCGTTGATCTGTGGTTGGTTTAATCACGGCTAAGCATTTGTGAAATATTTATCTCAATAATAACTGTGGGTCATTGCGTGGACTTCAGAAATTCTTTGCAGTAATGAAAATGTCTGCGATCTCTAGTTTTTTTTTTAATCACGGCAACACATATGTCCAATATCGGTCTTAATGATAGCTATGCGTCGTTGCGTTGTCCTCCAGACTCGAAGGTGACGACTCGACGAAACACGTTCAGTGTCACGGTGCTGCATTTCTTGTGGGTATCTTGCAGACTCTCTTTTTGTGGTGTATTCACTGGCTTCGAAAGTCAAGCAGACTGTGTTAAGTAGTAGCTCTTCTAATATTTCATTACTATCAATTTTGTACCAACAATTCAGACAACACTGAAAAAGTTTAAAAAGACACAAAAGAAGCTTTAGCGAATGGGAACACTTTGAGACTTCTCGCGAACAAACTTTATCTTCAAGACACGGAAGTATGTGCCTTATCTAGAGAATGAGTTTTAAAAAGACACGTTTAGCTATAGCCATTGCGATGACTGCGAGACCTCTTTAGAAGAAGCTATATCTGTGAGGCAGAAGACAGTGTGCGTCTTCTTAACAAACACTGTGGGTGTGATTTAGAAAGGCACAAAAAAAAAAGAATTAACCAATGGCAAGACTGAGAGACTTCTCGCGAACAAACTTTATCTTAAAAAGACAGTGTGCGTCATCTTAAGAAACACTGGGGATGTGATTTAGAAAGCCGCAAAATAAGCATTAACCAGCGGAAAGACTGAGTGACTCGTTTTGAAGAAACTTTATCATCAAGTCACGAAAGAATGTGCAACACATAGAGTAAACACTGGCGGATGTGGTATACAAAGACACATTTATCTTTAACCAATGCGATGACTTAGAGACCTCTTTGAAACAAGCTTCATCTTTGAGCCAGAAGACAGTGTGCGTCATCTTAAGAAACACTGGGGGTGTGAGTTAGAAATACGCAAAATAAGCATTAACCAGCGGAAAGACTGAGTGACTTGTTTTGAAGAAACTTTATCATCAAGTCACGAAAGAATGTGCAACATATAGAGTAAACACTGGGGAATGTGGTATACAAAGACACGTTAAGATGTTACCAATGCGAAGACTTAAAGACCTCTTAGAAACAAGCTTTATCATTGAGGCAGAAGGCAGTGTGCGTCATCTTAAGAAAGACTTAACCAACGGAAATATTTCTTTTGAACAAACTTTATCATCAAGTCACGAAAGTATAGAATGATCTAGAGGTGGTTTAAAAAGGCACGATAAGCTTTAAACAATGCGAAGACTAAGAGACCTCTTTGAGCCAGAAGACAATGAGCGTCATCTTATAAAAAAGACACGAAAATAAGCTTAAATCATCGAAAAGAATTAAGTGGCTATAAGGTGTATTAAAGCAAAAGCTGTTGAAAATAGGAAAAAGAGTGAGGCTGCAGACGCCACACTCCAACATCTCAAAAGCATATTTCTAATCTAAATATAGTTTATTCAAATCTAAAAAAAACTCGTGTTAAAACACAGCTAGCAAGTTATATTAGAGAGCTAAGCCATAAAGAAAGAGATAACTTTTCATAAAGGGTAATGACCTAAAAGAATTGCTCACGCGCTCATCTCAAACGACAGCGATAGATTTCGATAGAGAGACTGAGCCAAGGGCTTAGTAAAACTTTTTCTATATGTTAATTATGGCAGAGAATTTATTTGAGGCTTAATATAGCATGTCGTACTCATATAGTTTCCCAGTCAGACAAACAGAGAGCCAGCGAGTGGGCGAAAGCAAATGATTTGGCAGTTCCTTCGGTAGCTTCGGTAGCTTTAGTTGCTCCAGTTTTTTGCTGCTGTCTAAACGAAAACTTTTCAAATTATCGTTGCATCAACTTGTTCTTGTTCATCTCGTTTTTGGGTTTTTTGTGTATGTTTCGTTTTCCATCTCTTACTCAGTAATATTGCCGCTGTGTAGTTCTACCAAATTAATTAAAACTTGTTACAAAAAAAAAAGAAGAGAGAAATACCTTCATACTACAATGTACAAAATATATATGTATGTATATGCAAAAAAAGTGAAATTAGTTGCCTTTGCAGTGTTATTTGAGTTTTGGTTTTGGTTTTGGCATTGGGATTGGGATTAGCAACAATTGTCGAGCGCTTGAGCGGTTCAGTGACTAAGAACAGCTTTGTGTCATAATTTTAAACAAACGACAAATTAGTTGGGCAGTAAATGTTCCTGGTTCGTGTTTTTTGACTTTTTATGGTGGTGGGTTGGAGTAGCAATCGAACAACTTTACAAAAACAACATTTTTAACATTTACATGCTATAGAGCACTAACTATGGCAGACAGTTTTGCATGTGTTGTTACATTTTTTGTTGTCTGGTTTGTCGGCCATGTTGGCGGTGGTGTCTAACGTTTTGTCGCACTGTCAACGCCTATGGCCGAAAGCAGCCATAACAACAACAACAAGCCCTAAACGAGAGTTTGAGTTGCAGTTGTAGAAACATTTCACGCGGCAAAGTGCCGCATAAATTTCAATTTAATGGCAGTCACAAAAAGAGGTGCGACAAAACTTTACATATGTATATATATGTATTGGCGTATAAAAACTCTGACCAGGATGTGCAATGCCATGTTTGTAATCCTGCTGCTTCTGCTTCTCTTTTTTTCCCTCTGTCTGGCAGCTTGTTTATGGGCTTTCATAGTGCTGGCTGGCAACACTGCCACAACTTAGAGTTGCAGCAGCAAAAAAAAATAAAAACGAAATATGACTCACATTTGAAAATGTTTAGCAACATTTTTGCAACTTTTTATTTATACATAATTTTGATAAGAATTTGCATGATTTTGTGGAAAAGCAGTGTTGGGAAACGTGTTTTGATTTAAATAGAGATTTCTAAATTCGCTACACTGCGAAATCATCATCTTTTTGTGCTGATCTATCAACTTTTTTTTTGATGATTTTTTTAGTACATTTTTTACAATAATCTTTTTCATCATCTTTGATGATTTTTTTCATCATCTTTGATGATCTCTTTCATCTTTTTTGATGATCTCTTTCATCATCTTTGAGATCTCTTTCATCATCTTTGATGATCTCTTTCATCTTTTTTGATGATCTCTTTCATCATCTTTGAGATCTCTTCATTTTAATTTTTTTTTTTTTAAGATGACCATTTCCATCATCTTTTTGTACTAATATATATTTTTTTTATATTGATCTTTTTACTAAATTTTTTAAAATTTTTTTCATCACTTTATTTTTTATCATCTTTTATCATCTATTTTATTATAAACATTTTCTACATCATCTATTTTATTATCAACTTTTTCTACATCATCTATTTTATTATAAACTTTTTCTACATCATCTATTGCGTCTAATATCTTTTTTTGTCATCATCTTCTCTAAAACTTCAACTGCCTATATAGAAAATGCGTTCAAACTCTTTTTAATGCAAGAAGAAACCACCAAATTTCAGAAAAGAAATAAAGCTGTTTTTAGTGATAACGAACTGATCAAAATTTTGCAGGCATCATAGTGTTACGGTAACTTAGATATACCTTACATGTAGGCTTCTCTCTTTTTTTTCATTATCAACATCTACATCATCTTTTAGCTATTAAGATCATCATCTTTGTTAAAAATTCTACTGCCTATGACGAGAAGCTGTAAAAAACTTTTTATTAATCTTTAAAATTAAACTTAAAAAAAAAGCTTCTTTTATTTTGATTGTTAAACCCAACCCAACCAACCCAAAATTATTAGATATAAACTTTTTAACAATCTGTCATCTGGACTGCAAATACTTCACTTTTTATTTTAATACATGGGAAGTCTTGGATGTTTGGCAGTGTTTTATTTGTGCAAACAAGAAAAATTCTGCAATTAGTTTAAGTCTAGCATATTAACTTTTATGTCTAATTTATGCACCTTAACCCTTATACGCACAAATATTATTGAAGAGGTCTTAACAAGTGTAGTTTGAATTATGTTGTCAATAAATAATAATAAAGACATTGTCATATAAAATGGTTAAAACTGTCATCTTGATTGCAAAGTCTTGATATAGTTTTTGCCTAAATAGTTAAATTTATAGATATAGACAAGTTGAACTGCAAAATCTTGATTTATATGAAAAGACTTACACAAACAAAAAGTAAAGACTTTTGTCATAGTTTACATTGAGTACACACGAAAAATTCTGCAGTTAGTTTTAATATAATAAATATATTTTTATATTGGAATAAATCCAATCCTTTCCTAAGAGTCGCAGTGCAGCTTTTCACAATAATATATATCCAACCCTTAACCCCTATTATTGACATTTATGTAAAGCAGCGATAGCTGGCAGCATAATTGTTTAAACCTATTATGATTTAAATTTTAAATCTTGTCATCTTATTATGACTGCAAATTTTTCATAACAGACTAAGGGTTAAAGCTTCTTCCTTAAATAATTTTAAATCTTAGGCATATTGTTTAAGCCAAATGAGTCAGCTGTCTGGTTTTTATAAAAAATAACTATATTTTCCTAACTTAACCCTCACTCATGCCATTTCGTTTGAAGAGACCTGGCTAGCAATTTAATTGGGTTTGCCTATTTTAAAGTTTCTAAATCCTGTCATCTGACTGAAAATTCTTCATATTTTCCTGAACTTAATGAGCGGATTAAGATTTATATAACTTAACCCTTCTTATTCGTGGCAGTTGTGTTGAAGAAAGTTGACTAGAAATTTGGTTTCAATTTTGAGATCTGCAAATTTTCTGACTTTTCCCAAATATTTATTTACTCTTATTTAAAAAAAAAAAAAATTGAAGATTCTTCCATTACGAGGCTATAAGGATATTTTTTTAAATATATTTAGGTTATCGGAACATGTGCCAAACGGAGGGTTAATTATATTTTTTTTATTTTGCTAAATTTAGCTAAACGAACTAATGGTTAAAGATGTTTGGCGGTGTCTTCATTAAAACGCAGCAATTATTTCAAATTTTCTGCTTATTTTAAATACAAAAAGAGTCAACTGATTTGTATTAAGGAAAAAATGTTGTAAACAGCTTAAATATATTTTGCTAAATTTAATGTACGGACTAAGGGTTAAAGATGTTTGGCGACGCTGCTAAAACTTTCAGTCTTAAACATATTTTTTAAAGTCAACAGATTTAACTAATTTGAGTTTTAAAAAAAATTATGCTTAACTCTATTAAGAAAGAAGGAAAAGTAAATTTATGACTATATAATTACTTATGGTATATAGTATAAGTGTAGCATATAAAATGTATTCTTTGTACTCACGGACTGCATCAACGAGCGTGGGTGTCCAAATAAGCAACACTATAATTGTGGCTGCAACAAAACTGGCTGCTGCTGCTGGCAAAGCTGCCATCTGCAGACCCATTATTTATATACAGGGATTTCTTTTGCTTGTGTTTTTTGTTTGGAGAGGGAATAAAACTGGGTTGGTGTTGGTGTTGGTGAGCACGCTTAAGTAGTGGTAGTAGTAGTTGCAGCAAGTGCTTTAGCGCAGTGTAATAACGACAACAACAATATATATATATATATTTTTTTTTTTTGATAATATGTACACACTGCAAATGCTGCGAGGTTGCTAATCAGACTTACTCTTTGGCTGAACAAGAAGCTTTTCTTCTTAAAGCAACTTTTTCAATAATAAGCGTTTTGAGCCACGCTTCAAATACTAAAAAGCACGCAAAGCGCAAAAATCGCAGAGAAAATGAGAAAATTTTGTTGCGGGTCAATTGCAGCAGTTGGACAGTTTGAGGGTTAAGGTTGTCGTCATATATGGAGAGCGTGTAAGTGTGTGCGTTATATTTTATTTTTTGTTTGTTGTTGTTGTGTGTGTGTGTGCGTGTGTGGTAGTGTTTTGTTTTTGTTTGCACGTTATTTAAGTTTTTGTTGTTTTTGTATTTGTATACGATGTGTGTATACGATGTTTTTTTTTTTTTTTTTTTTGGTTGTGGGGTATTTGTTGTTAAGCGTTCGTTAAATGATTTTCAATCATTCGTTAAATACATTTTGGCAAGCCGAAAATCATCGGATATAACAAGATGTGTTAGTAAATGCGATGTCATCATCATTATTGGCATGATAGCGACATTTGATTTGTACGAAATTTGTTGTTCACGTTGTCGTTGTCGCATGTGTCACGCAAAACGTTGTTGTTGTAGTTGTAGTTTTTGTAGGCGTTGGCGCCGTTTATACATCGATGTTGTTGTTGTAGTTGTTGTTATCGTTATCGATAGCGTTGTTGACATTATGAGTGTGTCAAATATGGCGTTTTTTTCATTTTATGCGTTGCGTTGTTTGCGTGATATGCAATATTCGGTTATGGTTGTTGTTGTTGTTGTAGATTACCAGGATACCATGTGGAGGGAAGCTGTTGTTACTATACGAAAAATTTTACCTGCTTAATTTGGACTTAGATTACATAAAACTCTTATATTTATATATATTTAATACATATGTATCTCGCTATACAAGATATGCAGTTATAATATGCTCATTAGTTAGCATTTAGTCAAAATTAAACGTTCTAATTTATTTTATTATTTATACATGTTAATTTATTTGATTTATGCTTGTGCCTTGTTTGTTGTGGCTGCAATGAAATAAAAAGGTAGCATATGTTAAAACCTTGGTCACACTGCTGCATATGTTGGCTTAAGTTGTCAGGCTCGTAAACGAAAACTCCCAAGTATATACATATATACCATATATATATATGTGTGTGTGTGTGTGTGTGTTTGTGCTTTGGGCAGACTGTTAAAAGTGAAAATGCGACACAGACAAAAGTTAAAGGTAAAAGTATGAAAGCAAATAACAAGAAGAAAAAGGGCTACAAAATGATAGCTTAAGGTATAAAGAAGCATTTTATATGCAAATATATAAATGGTACACAACAAAAAAAAAGAGTTGAAAGCTTTTAAAAGGCCTTGAAAACTTTGCCAGAAATTCAAAGCTAAAGGAAATGCCAGAAAAAAAAGAAGAAAAAAAAGTATAGCATACTTTTGAGCGTACACTTAAAAGCGCAGTAATATTAAATAAGCGCTATGTTTTAATTATATTTAAATGACTAATTATTAAAATATGCTGTTTTACGTCTTTTAAAAGCTACAAAAAAAAAAGAAACCATAAAATTTATAAAATAATTTCAGTTTTGTAATGCAGCAAGTGTTAACAACGGCTAATTAAATAGACCATTTACAAACACTGCTTTAATTGTGTGTATCTATTGTTATGAGCTAATCAAATTCAAAATCAAAAATAATAATAATAATGGAAAGTTTTTGACATGATAATAAAACAAAATAAATAGATTTTGTTGCCTTGGTGCTTTTACATATGCAGCATAATTATAAAAATTACACAGCCATGTGAAAAAAAAAAAAATTTCCCAGGTACAAGACATCCTCTATCAAAGGCTAAATTTTAAGTTCGAAGTTCTAAACCAGTATTGGAAATTGGAAAGGTTTCTGAATCAAAATCAATATTAATGGATAATAGTCATAAGACTGTACATTAACCAATCTCGATGCGGAATGATATTGTATTTGGGTGATAATACTTACTGAGTATTGAAAACAAAAAATTTTTGGGTGCGGCAGATTCCAATTATGGGAGCTAGGGGCTACAATAAATAGTATGGTTAAACCCTAAAGGATTTTGCGTTGTCAGAGCAAACTTTTATTTTATGTAATGTTTACTGTTTTGCTTGGATATTCATATTTTTTTTAGTATTTTTTTGCTCACACTTATCCTACACTTATGAGTGTTTGTAGGAAACGAATAGAAGTAATAAATGATTATTAGTAACAAATCGTTGAAAAGAGAATTATAAATAATATTTTCGAATCTTTTTAATGAAGAGATTATGCTTTATGTAGAACATAATTCTTTTATTTTATAAAATTAAAAAAAATTAAACTTAAAAAATTAAAAAAAAAAAGGTTTGAGACAGGTGTGACTTTGGGCCTAGAACCTTTCTATTTATTTTTTTTTTTGCTAGTATTATATTTCTACCCTGTACTCAAATTTTTCCTATATATTGTACATCTTTGACAAGAAAGGTTCTAGGCATTTTCAAAAAAAGTTGCATCATGAACGAATAATTAAAAGTTAAAGAAAAATTATATTCTAAATTGAATTATTTAAGAATCATATTTAGAGATAACAAAATTAAAGAGCTTAAGGCGAGAAATCTGGTTACAAAGTAACTAGTTCATATTTTGGTCGAATTTGTAAATTTCTAAAAGCATTTTTAACTTCCTTTTATCTTTGCAAGAAATTAAATATGTTTATTAAAAGTATTATTGAAGCCTACTTCCAAATCTTTAAAGCCAAATTACGTCACTTAAAATATTAAGGCTAGAAACAAAAATGTGAAAAGCTCGTTGATTTAATAAATTGAAAAATTTGTATAACAGACTACTTCAAATTTTCAGATGGCTTAAAAGAAGAATGATCCCGAACTTACGACTCCAATAAGCAGAAAATGAGAAAGTCAGTTCAATATGAGAGCCCAAATTGGCCATAAGGCACAATTTCAAAAAACTGCATTTTATAAAAAAAAAATGACAAAACCAAAAAAAAATAAAATGTTGGCCCAATTTGCAGAAATTTGTTATCTAAGTGAAAGCCTATTTCTGGTAACGTCACGCCAAGTGTATTTTTTCTTTCCAACAGTCAGAATATGATGAAATCCGAGCAATATGAGGGCCAAAATTGGCCATAAGACTGGCTAGCTGGCGTGTAAATAATATTTTCAAAGGTTCCGACTGTATTGGCGAATACTTAATTTCAGACAACTGCATTTTATAAAAATGATTGCACTTTTAAAATTGGCCAAAAAAAAACAAAAGAGTATTAAAAGCCATGCCCACTTTGCAGAAATTCACGAATTTTCTTGCGTTAAAGCACATTTCTATTTTTTTGTAACGTCACGCTAAGTGTTTTTTTGCTATTAGCTTTTAATAGCTACTATCGATTTTTGTAATATTTTTTATTTAATATGGTGATACTTAATTGCTAAACATAAACAATTTTTTTAAAACTTAGGGGCCATACCCAAACTATGTGACCCTAATTTTGCACTTTTTGCACTACATGGAAATGTAGTAAATTGACAAAGTTAAAAAAATGCAATAAATAAAAATAAATAAATAAAACAAAAAGTAAAAAAAAATAATTAAAAAAATATTTTTTTCTTTTTTTTACTAATTAATAGTTAATAATATATAGTAAGTATAATAGCAAGTGTGCACTGAAACCTACTTTTGTATAAAACTAACAAAAAAAAAAAAAAGAAATATGTCAGTATAAATAAAAAAATATTTGTAAAATAAAATATGAATAAAAAAAATATTTATTATTATTTATATGTTAAAAATATTTTTTACATTAAAATACATATAAAAAAATAATTTTTACATAAAAATATTTTTTACATTTATACATAAAAAAATATTTATAAATAAAAAAATATGTTTTTATAAAAACAAAAATATTTATAAACAAAAAAAAAAAAAATAAGTTAAAAAAATATATAAATAAATAAGCATAAATAAATTTTCAAGTATGTGTGGCCACAAATGTTACAAAAAATTTAAGCCTATTAAAGAAAAAACCTAAAAACTAATAAAAACAAACGCTTAATCTGAAAATGCATAATTCTTTGACTCTTCTAATACATACAATTTGAATCATCCCGCCAAATTGTTGCATAGTGCTACCTTAATTCTAATGTGCAACCTATGCCCACACGGGTCGTTCTTCGAGACCAAAGTAATAGCCCATAGCTTATAAGAGACAAAAAGCAGCATTAAAGTCTCTACAGACACATACACGATTTTGTTTGCCTGACTTAGATAGTTATCTGTTTGCATGCCAAATAACTAAAATAGATAGTTTGTTTGAAAAAAAAAGATTTTCAGGAATTTGTGATAACAATCAAGTTGTTTGATTTTACAGTTGCAATGTTTAATGTTTTTAGTAGGGGCGCCCCCTTCAACCCAACATTAAAATGGAAAACAGCGCCACATCAAGAGCACAATGAACTGAACTGAACTGAACAACAAAATTGCAACAAAACGTTGAACATGCTCATTTAAAACGTCAATCAGGACGTCAAACAATTATCAACTAGCAGGTTGGCAACTCAACAAGCTGTAACCACAAGCGCCCTAGTGTTATGCTAAACCGAAAGGACCAAACCAATACAAATACAAATACAAATACAACAAACACACAGATACACACGCATACGTACAGTAGTACCAACATGGCCGCAGACACAGTTAGAGAGCCGGACAGACACGTTGCCAATTTGCACTCAAAAGTAAATAGAAGCCACTGTGCATTGCATGCTACTTTGATTTCCTTTTTTTTTTGGAGAGAGTGGAGAGAGTTTTTTGTTTTTATACCCGCCACCACTTTGTTTACTTCAACTTATAAACCCACTTAGCAAAACAGTGGCGGGGGGGCAGCTGTAAAATTACCTCAAATGCCTGCGGGCGGGCGGCGCTGCTTTGGCCTAGGCCACGCCTTATATATTGTAGTACTATATGCACTTGTAAAAATCAATTAAACTTTTCAAGTGAAGTTATAATGACTGGCAACCCTTTTTTTTTTGTTTTTGTATTTTTTGTACTCCTGGTTTATATTTGAGCCTGACAGAAACAGAATCGGCCCAGAACGAGCCAGGAGGCAGTCAGTCAGTTTTCTTATTGTTTTCCAGAGCTGGTGCTGGTACCTTGCATTGTGCTCGACTTTTGTAGCCGCTGCGTTGTTTTTTTTTTTACTGTTCCGTTCTTGTTTTTCTTGTTCTTGTTGTTGTTGTTGCCGCTTGCTGTTGCAGTTGTCAAAAGTTTTAAAATAATTGGATTTTTTTGCACTTGTTGTAAGCACACAGCACGAACATTCACCATGATGATGATGATGACGACGACAACGACAACGATGAGTTTGGGGTAGGGGTACGACGCTGGAGTAGCAAAGTACTCGAGTGACGGGCAGCAGCATTGGCGGCATGTCGGTACGCAGCGGCGTTCCATAAAAATTAAAATTTTTATACCCTATACTTGAGCAGGCAGGCTATCATAGGTTAGCTGCAAGCGTATGTAACAGGCAGAAGAAGCTAAGATTTAAGACAAGATAAAAAAACGGGTAGCAACCCCATACTAAAAAACTTTTCGTGTTGACGAGCGTAATGAGGTTGTGAATGATTTTGATTTCCTTGAAAACCAACATCCTTAGTAAATAGATAGCGATTAGTGTTTAGAAGACTCAAAGCTCACAGTTACAATATTTTTGTATACTAGCGACAACATGGCTCAATGTTCACAATGAAGCCAAGCAGTGGGTTTCGAGAAGAAAAGAGTTGTCATTGTCACCATTGGCAGACTGAGGAACAACAACAATAAAATTGCCTGAAGGCCTATTAAGAGAAAGGTGGGAGCTTTTTGGTCACTATCAAAGCTCTCTAAGCGCACATATTTGTTTCGAAAAATTAAAATCTTCAACTTTTTTTTTAAGTACAGGCGCTTTTAAACATATACGGGCTTTGGGGTCATTCCTCCGTTGCCTCTTCCGTCGACGGGCGTATGTACCATGCGATCCCTTTATAGGGCAGCAGTGGAAACTCATTTGACAATGAGTTAAAGTTCAAACACAAAAACGATGTTCCCAAGTTATTGAGCGATAAAGGAGTCACTAAGTCACTAATAAATGCAAACAAAAAAAAAAATGAGAAGAAATTAAGTTTCCATCTACATATTTTAGTTCTATAATATTTCTTTTTATTATTTATGAACTAAGAGTAATCGTTTAAATGCCTTAAAGCTTAAGCTCAGCTTTCTACTCCAAAAAGAATTCAGTTTGCTTGGAAATCCTTATCATTTTGTTTTGTATGCATATATGATTTTCTTTGTATAGGGTGGGCCATATGTTGGTTTGGTTGTTAACATACCCGTCCAAAGTGGATGCTCTTCGACATATGTCAAGCTCAAAACTATTCAACTTTAGTCATGGATCGTTTCACAACTGAACAATGCGAAAAGGTGGTACAGGCGTACTACGAAAATGGTCGCTCTGTGAAAAGCACATAGTTGAGGCCAGTGTTAACGAGTCGCCGGGAACATTGACGCGACATCGTCCACAAGAATTACACCTTGCTAAGACCATTTACACGCTTACAAGATTCAAATGACGCAACAATTGAGACCAACGGACCAGTATCAGCATCGCTTATTCGTTCAATGGACGGGAAAAAGCCAGATGAGTTTTCGTCAAAAAAAAAGTCATCGCATACGTGCGAATTTTTTTTAATACATAAATGAGTAGTTTCAAACTTGCATATGGTATATACATTTGCACAACATTGTTGGAAAATATACGAATAAAATGCTTTAACAATCAATCCAACAGATGGCCCACCCTATACATCAAATTTCAAGCGTGTTTATTTGGCGAAAAAAAAAGAAAATTTTAAATGACCATCAATATATGCAAAAATCGCGAATTTTACACATTATCCCATAACAAAATAAATGTTTAATTTCGAAGCATAAATTTAATTTATTTGAGGTAAAAAAAAAAAAAAAAAAGTTTCAAAAAATAAAACTGATATCAAGTGAATTTTTTTGAAAAGAAGGTTATCTCATTATCAAAATAAATTTTTAATTTCGAAGCATAAATTTAATTAATTTGGAGTAAAACTTCATTAACCAAAAATTATGTTCGAAAAACTGAAACAGAATTCCACGCATTGATTGAATAATGAGAAGCAAAAGCACTTTTCAAAGCATTCAAAAGTAAAAAAAATCACGCATTTTATCGTCAAAAAGCTTCTTCAATTTATTTGGAGTAAATTTTCTTCAAAAAAGAATATTGTGTACCAAAAAATGAAACGGAAATCATATGAAACGAAAAATCAGCTTTCTTCGTACACAAAGAGAGTACTTCAAAGTTTTAACGGCTGAATACAGAGATATTTATGTACTAATTTTTTATGAATTTTGAGTATTTGAGTATAGAGATTTTTCTGTTCCTCTTTAGGGATATGTCTTTTCTGTTGTACATCTATTAAAGTGCAGGTTTTGCCATCGAAAGTTGCGGCTTGTTCATGATCTTTCTGTTCTTTTGTTCTTAGGCAGAGACATGTGAAGATAGAGATTGCTCAGAGATTCTTCTGTATCTTCTATGGTATGTTGATAAGGCTATCCCTCCACGGTATCATTATTGTAGCCAGTCTACACTTTCTTTCATACTAATTATATGTGTTATACAAACAGCAAAGCTTGAATGAAAAAGATAAAACTTATTAATGTGTTCTTCTTTTCTTTTATCCTCAGTTTTTTACAACTATGCCATTATAACAAATATTGTACTCTACATAGAATTCAAATTCTACTAAAACTACCGTTCTCAAAAAAAAAATGCAATTATAGCTCGGAAAATATCGTTAAATTGAAACTTTTTTCTACTTGAAGACTCCTAGTGCCATACTCCTTCCCTTTACAGCCATTTCAAATTCAGAGCATCTCCTAGTCTATATTTGGCTTTTAAAACGCTTTTACTTTTCTTTGTTTTTCTATAAGCAGAAAAAAACAAAAGGGAGCACAAACCCCCCTACACCACACACACACACCCCACACACAGATACATTGTTACAGGCATACTTAATGCAGTCAGTTTTTACCAAATTTTCCATTGAAGTTTTCAACACCAATTGGAAACGTCAACAACAAACGTGGAAGGGTGGTGGTGTTTTTTTCTTCTTTTTTTTTTGTTTGTTTGTTACTCTGTGCTCAACCCAAAACCGATTCGTCCGACAAGTTTGAGTGGCACTTGAGAGAAGGGTACCAGATGTTTTTTACGAGGGGTTGACTTGTCCACTCACGCACGCCTGTTTGCCAGTTGATTTAATAGATTATTTTTGTATTTACACGAAATATTAATAAAGTTACGCTCTCTAGAAGAGATATTACTAAACCAGGCATGACAAATTTAATTAAGTTAATGGCAATAATTAGCTAATCAGCATTGCTCATTATCGATAATAAACAAAGGCGGAGCAACTAAGTAAGGAATGTTTGATATGGGCACATAACTGGCCCACACGACGTATGCGTGTTATTAGTTAAAAGTTGGCACAGCTCTCTCTCTCCCTCTCTCAGTCACTACACTCTCTGGCATTGTTTGGAACAAGTGACCAAAATCTGTGTTTGAGGCATACCAAACGTGGGGTTACGTTCCAAAATACATTCTACGTTATCGCCAAAGACCCTCTAACTATTTCATTCTATAGCAGCACGTGGCTTTGTTTGTTGGTCGACTTTGTCTTTGACTGGGGCTGACAAAAACCAGTTGGAACGAGCAGGACCACACAATGTATGTGCGGGGGCGTATATGATAGCCACACACACACACACACATACACATAGAAAGAGATATATACATATATAAGAGTCTCTGTATGTGCTGGCAAGTCCTAAAATAGGCAAAAATGCGCAGCTGTCGTCTCAGTGTTGCAAAATTTCTTTTTGACCATTTTTTTTTTCTGGTTTTTCTATTTTGCGGCAGGCTAATAAAAACACTTGACACCAAACAAGAGAAACAAGTTGCTGAAACAAAGTGCTCAAAATGGGTTATATAGCCTGGGTGGTGCCACGGCACTATGCTGGCCCCAAACTTTTGCAGCTTTAAGTTTTTAAAGCTTCGCATAGTATGGCCAAGAAGAGGCATAATAAAGCTGGGCCATAAAGCTGTACATTTCGACTAAAAGCAAAGAAAGGTTTTTTTTTTTAGGGGGGGAAATTATTTACAAATGGCCTGCAAGTAAGTTTTGTGGTGCAAATTACCAGAGCTGAAAGTGAGGGGGAAAAAGTAACTATGCGAACTGTTGTCATATGCTGTCAAATTAAGTGCGAAAAAGTGTTAATGGCCAGACGTTGGGTATGCCTAAATGGAAGGCAGACAGTTGAAGCTTATTTCAAAATCATTGCATACTTTTGGGGATTCGATTGATGGAATAGTTTGCAGAGCCGTGTTGAAAGGGGCTGGAAAGAAAGCTGTTACTAAGTATATAGTCGAAAAAAATTCGAAAACTATGAAGCATTCTGTTAGGATACGGATTCCTATCTTCGAAATTAGATAATACGAAAACGTCCGCCGAAAAAAAAAAAAAATATATTACTGCGTGAGCCTCTGGGCAGCTACTATTTTACTATATCCTATACACTTTAAGTGTAGATGTTTTTCCACAAAAGTTAAATATGCTTAAAGTTGAATTGTACTGCCAATTGCAAAGGCCATATACTATACATAAAATCACTTGTCATATTTCTATCGCCTTAGAGAGCAAGAAATAAAACAAGAGCATGAAATTAAGAAACTTTTCTTAGCAAAACTTTATCAGTCAGCAGAAAAATGTTTGCAAATCCCAGTTACGCGCAATATAAAGAAAAAATCAATCTTCAGCTATAATAAACTTATTTTTATTTTAAATTTATGCTTTTCATGGAAATTATGGCTCAAGGCTAGCGAACAAAGCCAATAAAAACCAATAAATAAAATAGCAATTTATTGTTATGGTAAAATATGCTGCGTATTTTATAAAATAACTTTAAAAAATTTCAGCTGAAATTTGGAATTAAAAAAAACACTGCAACTCTAAGTTTTAGCAAAATTGTTATTTTGCAGGAAATAAAGTCAAAATTTAATTAAATTAAAGTTAAAATGTATTTCGTAGGTTTGTTTTGCTTATTTATAAAATATATTAGAGGACAAAATTTCTTTCTGTGCTATAAAGATTGAAGTTTGAAGAATTGTCAAAAATTTTGCAGATTAAATAATTATAAAGTAGAAATTAATTCTAGAATATAAAAGCTTTGTAGCCAGAGCAATATTGGCCTTCAGGCTGAATTCAGGAATTGGTATCGTGTGCTTGTTGGAAATTTTTGCATTTCTGCCTATCTACCAGACAAGGTGAACTAACTGCCTAGTTGTGTTTAGTTTGTAAATATTGGGAGTTGGGATCTTTTGTCAACTGAATTCAAAAATACAAGTTTAGTTAGTAAAATTCACTCGAAATGCTTAGCATCTTGCCATAGTAGATTCATCTTCTGCTTCCTATACAAATTTTGCTTTTTGTGAAGCATTTCTGCCTTTCTGCCCGACCAAGTAAACACGCTATTTGTGTTTCGTGTTTAAATATTGTACCAAAAACCGAAATTTTAATATTGATGATAAACACTTGTGTCAAAGCAATTGAAGCCACTATACTTTAGTTAAAATTGAGTTTATATCTTTTCCTTCGCAACTAACTCTTCTGAGCCTAATTTTCTGAGCGTTCAGCTCAGGTTTAAGGTTTCTTTGCTTAAGATATGACAAAGCTCAAAATTTATTTAAAACTAGTTTTACTACAACACAAAGAATTAGGAATTTTGCAGTTTCTGTATTTAACCATTCATTATTCGAAATATCGTCAAATTTGGGACACTACTGGCCTCAAAACAGTGTTATAGAAATATCTTTGGAAATGAATCTTAACGCATCAAAGCGTTTTCATATTACGTATTCCACAGGCCTAAGCCTAGTTTGGGTTGCTTTTATCAATGCGAGACAACATCTGTTTATAGCTTTAACTCAGTAGACTAAGTTATTATTATATTATTATTAATGGGGATAGAGATGTACTGCGACCCAAATGGATCTATTGTACCCCCTTCACGGCTCAGAGCTCACCCAGCAGTCCAATAGCCTGCATATATTCCAGTATTTTGATTGGACTTAGGGTAACAACGATCTCCGGTGAGAGAACGTACATGCCTAAAACTTGTTTCTTTTGTTAATGACGGCCATGCATTCGCATAGTAAATGTATTAAAGTTTCTTCCTCCATGCTACAGAAGCGACATAGTCCACTATCCGCTATGCCAATTTTATTTAAGTGGCTGCGGAGCCTACAATGTCCCGTCAGGAGGCCCGTCAGGATCCTCACAGTATTTTTCCCGTGAGTTATCATGACTTTGAACCTCTTGCGGTTGTAGTTAGAGAGAAGGGCTTTTGCCTGCTTAAGTCCTGGTGTCTGTGCCCAGTGAAGCAGCCGACTAAGTTAAGTTCCTACAAAAAATTTAGATATTCTCAAAAATTTATCAAATTTTGGCTTTTCCTCGAATTTGGCCTGCTCACGTTTACATTTCAACATTGCAGCTTTAATGTGTTTACACAAAAATAGCATTCACATTTAATCATCACAAGTTTTTCAACACTAAATGGCAGAAGAGCATGAAAATAGAGAAAACACTTTAAAAGCTTTTGATTTAGTTCACAATAAAATTGCTAATACATTGGGGATTTTAGTATGCTACGAATGTAACAGATACATAATACTTAAAAGCTTTGTTGCTTTAATTTAATAACAATTCAAAAACTATAAGTATTGCAAAACAACACTAAAAATACAATATCTTTACATATTTTGTAATTGAGTTCAATTTGAATGCAATTAAATGCATAGCTTGCGATACAAATTTAAATTTCAATGAAATTGGCTTTTTTTGGCTAAACCACATCAAAAAGCACAAACAACTTTGATTATTTCTGGTTTAAGACACTATGCGCACCTTTAGTAGAAATTTTCTTAAAACTATTTAAAAAAAAAAAAAATTAGAATTTTAACAAAACAATTTTAAGCATTAAAATAAAACGCCAAAGCAAGCAGCACATTTTTGAAATACCAAAATGCAATTAAGCTTAAATTTTATAGAGTTTGAGTTCCAATAAACTTCACATCTTTTGCTTTAACAAACTCTTGACCATAAAAATTTCCTGAATTTTTTGTCCAAAAACTAAACATGATTTTATGAAAAAACTCATTTAAATTGCGAATTTCGACCAAATCGATTTTAACTGCAATCAAACTCTAATAATAACAAAGCAGATTGCTTTATTACGAGCATAATATGAAAAAAATTAAAGCCAAATTTTCATTTGTTGAAAATTTAACAACAAAATGCAAAAATATTTTACCTTTGTAAAACAAATTTAAAGCCGCAAAAATGCATTTCTAATGAAGCTATGATTTATTCGCTAGCAAATAAAGCTATTTAATTATTTTGCCTTTTACACTTTTTTAATATACTTTAATTTTTCTACTCTCAAATAATTAGATGCTTTTCAACAAGAACAAGGGGGTACCCTTAGCACGTTCTTTTACCTTGAAATTATTAACATTTGTTGAGCGTAATGCTTTACCTTTTATTTTAATTAATTTAATTCTGTTTTATATACTCTCATACCTCAAGATTATATTCTTTGATGTTATTCGAAAGATTTACAAATAAAACGCAATTATTAAAGGGCAAAAAACTCAAATAGAGCGTAAAATATGCGAGATGAAGAATTGCGCAAAATGTGAAGAATTTGGAAAAAAGTATAACAATCTTTAGATTATTTTCTTCGAGACGATTTAAAAGATTGTCTTTGTGACGACTTAAAATTTAAAGGCTTAAAGACTGATGTAGAGCATAAAATATGTGAGAAGAAAATGATGAAAAATTTCAGA
The DNA here is from genome assembly GCA_949987675.1 of Chymomyza fuscimana. Classification (NCBI taxonomy): domain Eukaryota; kingdom Metazoa; phylum Arthropoda; class Insecta; order Diptera; family Drosophilidae; genus Chymomyza; species Chymomyza fuscimana. The sequence continues at coordinate 36,837,565 of OX465088.1, read as the reverse complement.
TTATTTTTTAAGGCGATGAAAAGATGAAAAATTTGGCAAATGGAGAGATAATCTTGTGTCGACAAACAATTAAAGGCCAAAAAATTAACATAAAGCGTAAAATTTGTGAGATGAAGAATTGCAAAAAAAAGATGATATATTTTGAAAAAAAAAAAAAAATAAGACTATTAATCTTTAATTATTTTTTTTGGGCAGGATTTAAAAGATTGTGCTTGGCAAACTAAGGGCCTAAGAACCGACATGATGCGCATCCAATTTGTGAGATGAAGAATTGCAAAATAGATGATAAATAAAAAAAAAAAAAAATGATAATCTAAATTTATTTTTTTTGGGATTGTTTGAAAGATTGTGCTTGTGCCGACAAACAGTTAAAGCCCTAAATAAAGCGTAAAATTTGTGAGATGAAGAATTGCAAAAAAGATTAAATATTTTGAAAAAATGGGTATTAATATGTGATTACGATTGAGATTTGAAAAATTGTGCTTGTCGACAAACAAAAGCCTTAATACCGACATAAAGCGCATACAATTTCTGAGATGAAGTAGTGCGAAAAAGATGATAGATTTGGAAAAGAGAATAATAATCTTAAGATTTATTTTTTTTTGGGACGTTTTGAAAGATTGTGCTTGTACTGACAAACAATTAAAGGCCTAAAAGCTAACAAAAAAAACGTAAAATTTCTGAGATGAAAGAGTTGCATTTTGAGTAATTTAAAAGATTGTGTATGTGACGACAAACAATTAAAGGCCTAAAAACAAACATAAAGAGCAGCGCAAAAGATGAAAAGTTTGTATAAAAAAGAATTAATGTTTCTGGTAACATAGTCGTGTTAGACAATTCATTAATAAATTAAATGTCAAAGTTTTCTCATCTTATTTGCATAAACCAACAATTTTCGCCTTGTAATACAATTTGTTATTTTTTAAACATAAGATTTTCATTTTTTCGTTGAAAAATTCTGTTTAAGAAATAAATTTATTTGATTTGATTATAAGGAAAAGAATCTTTTAAATAAGCATTGTCTGTCAAAATTAGAGCCAAGTTAAATTTATTCAAAATTTTCTATGCATCTAGAGAAGACTTTTTTTTTAATATTTTTTTTTTTTTTTTTTTTTTTTTTTATTTTTTTTTTTATTGGCAACCAAAGGGATACAATTTGGCCATATCCAATATTGATGGCAAAATTATTCGCTACACAAGAAATAAAATTTAGTGTGTGATAGGGAGAGAAGACTAATTTTGGCTTTAAGAAGTTTATCACAGAATCAAAGAATTTTTCAAAGAATCGTCTGTCAAAAGCCACATAAGTAATCACTTCTGCATCTATATAAGACTTATTATTGTGCTAAAAAGTTCACTTGGTTATCATTTAAGGCGTGATAGAATTAAAGTATTTTAATAAGTATTATCTATGAAAAATAAGGCACATCGGAAAAGGTAAATTTTTTCAAATATCAAAAGCTATAACTCAGAGGCAAGAAGAGGTAGAGGCAAACATAACCTATTTGAATCAGTGACGTCATTAAGAACTGATACCAAAATAAAGCCAATTGACAAAGATTTTTTTTTCCCTGTACTTTATGCTACTCGTACGCATTTGCGTTAAAATTGGCGCATTTAAGGATTTTAGCAACCTGCCTTTCTCTATCTTTTAAAATTTATTCGAGGCTATTATGTATCAGACAAAAGGAACTTCTAGCCAGAGGGCCTTATTAAGCATCGGTCTTTAATTTCCGAAAACTCTTTTACTCTTTTATTATGCGAAGAAATTAATTTTATTATCATTTGAGAGATACCAGATGAGTTCAATGTAGAACATTTATATTATGTCTGTATAGAAAATTTTAATGGTATATAGCTAGGGTCCTTGCTAGCCGCTGTGTTGCGATTTTTAGCTACTGATTTTGGGTTTACGTATTTTTAAATTCATCCCATCATCATTATCAATTTTTTTCAAAAACCCCTTATATGCAAGGCATACACAGGCTTTAAGCCTATTAACAATTTCCTTCATTTTTCATATCTTCTAAGAATATTCAAAACGCCAGCAAGAAGTAAACTTGTATATAATTTGAACATTTTGTGGTACAAATTGCTTTCACACTTTTCCGAACAGACTTAAATCAATATCCAAGTCGTTCGCAATAAGTTAATCTGCTTATCACTTGAGGCTTTAATGTTAAGAATTGCTTTCACACTTGTTCGAAAACCTTTTTAGAGTATAGAAATCGCATTCAAACAAATTAATTTGGTTGTCACTAAAGAGATTAATGTTAACCATTGCTTTCACTCTACCGCAAAAATCTTCTGCAGTATGCAAATCGTTAATTTGGCTAACATTTAAGAAACGACATCTTTACATCTTTAAAATTATTATCAAAATACGTCTTTTCCTAGGCAAATCTCGGTATAGCAAATACTACACATTCACTTTGGTTTTTCATTTGTTACTTAAAGTGCTTTCTATCCAGAGCTTTTAAGTCAACAACAACTGCCAGCTATATACATAGGCCATAAACCATGGAAGCATTTGAAAAATCGGCCTTTAATGTTACCAATTGCTTTCACACTTTTCCGAAAAAGAAAACCCTTTTACTGTATCCAACAAATCGTTTCGCAGTCTGTTTGCTTGTGTGTATTAGTAAGGCAGGACACAGATACACACGCACGCAGGCACTCACAGATACAGCTACAAAACAAAAGCAGCAAAAACTGCAAAACTGCTAACGGCACTTTAAGCTAAAAACGAAGCTACCAAAAAAAAAAAAAAAAAAGGAGAAGAAACAAAAAACAAAGAAAAGCATAGTAGGGGCAAAATAACACTAACAAACAGTGCTCGTAAACCCGAAAATGAAAATAGATAAAAGCGTGTAACCAGCGACTTCATTTTGTAAATCAATTGAATTTTCAATTGTGTGCGTGGCCAGCACAGAAGCGCAAGGAAAAAGAAAAAAAAAAAAAAGGTAACATAAAAGCGAATGCCGGGCACATAAAGGAAACGACACTATTACAACGGACAATGACACACACAGGACACAGGCGGCCAAACCCGCTGCTGGTTTTGAACTAGCAGTCAAGTTGTTCGGATACGCTTTGCTGCCACTTAAAGATTTCAAATTTACCCTACGCTATTTTTTCAATTTCTATAAAAATTTTTATTAAGCGTCTGTTGGGATTAGCCAGCCGAAGAACGTAGCTACAGCATCACGGCTTATTGCATAACCCAGCAAATTAAGGCAAACAGCAATTGTGGTGGCCTGGCTTTGATTGTATTTATTGTCATTTGCAAAAGTTTTTGCCTCACTACACTCGCTGCTCCCTAGCCCTCCTAACCCAAACAGCACTACCAACGTAAAGTGTGTCAGTGATTTCTTGCCGTAATTCTGGGTCAACGCAGCCTGTGACAATAACAGAGACCTACACACACACACAGATATACACCTATATATATATATATATACAGCGAGATCTGTTTAGAGCCAACTGAGTTTTGAGTTTTGTTTGTATGTTTACCAGCATATCGATTTTGAATCCGGCCATAGGACCCATATAAAATGGTATATTACAAAAACCAGCGAAAATATAAAAACCCTTTCTTTGTGTAATTATATGGTCGAAATTAGCATACGCGACGTAATAATAGCTACAGCTCGAGCCGGTTTGCCCGTAACTTGGCACGCCACGTTTTCAAAGCCTTCACGAGAGACCTGAACAAATCGCGTAGCCGCCAGGTTGTACGAACCTGTCTAAACGATGCACAGCCGACGACGTAGCACCATAACGTCGTCTACATTAAGCCGCACACAATTTTTAACAACAACTTTTAAAAGTTGTTTATATTTCTTTTAATTTTTTTTTTGAACAAAAATTTTACACTATTTTGTTTTTTTTTGTTGCAACTATTTTATAGTTTACACTCTTTGTTGGTTTGCTTTAACTTTAGCTTTGATATATATTTTTTTAAATGATTTTTATTTATTTTTTGCTTTTTTTCGTTACGTGCCAGCGCGCTTGTTTCTTACACGCTCGTTACATCCTGGCAAATCCCGAAATTGTACTAAATACGTACAAAACTTTTACGATTGGCTAAGGCTAAGAGCAGCCGTTCGTGTCTTTTGCCGCCTGCGAGATGCGTCCGTCAGTGTTTGTGAGTGTGTGTGCACGACGAGAGCCGAGCGAAATCTACGAACACGATGTGACAGAAGCCTCGCTGTGGTGAGTTTCGGAATGTAACTCCAAAGAGCAAGCCACAGCAGTTATGAGCTTAACTAAGGCAAAGCACTCAAATTACAAGCAAAAGCTAGCTCAAAAGAGCATAATATTGCGAGTTGCGGATTTAAAACTACATTTAACTGAATTTTTTAACTCACTCTAAATTGTGCCAAATGAGCACAGCCTTACGAGTACAGCATTTACAAGCAGTTTGAACTCACTCAAAACTGAACAGCAGCAAATGCATTTCAAAGCTCAAAGAGCGTGAGTTTTATGTCATGACTGTTCAAGAGCAATAGCATAGTGGTCTCACTCACAATTGAGCAGATTTAAGTGCAAAACATTCAATTGCTGCATTGAGCATTGTCGAATTTAAAGAGACAATAGTTTTGAACTTAATAGCGACTTGAGCTTTACGGAACAAAGAGTTTGTTGCAGTTTTAACTCACTAATAATTGAGAAGAGTTAAAAAAACGCATTCAAATTTTAAGCAGTTGTTTTAAAGAGCATAAAGGAAATGTGTTAAGTTTAGTGGAGTAATTTATTAGTTTTCGGTGTTAACGTAAAAAATGCAATAAATTTAAAATAAATATATCTATAATATTTATGTTATCCCAAAATTAGATTGCCTGCTATAAGTGGATATACGACAGGATTTTTCTACTGCAAACGGTAACTCTTAAAATAAAAATCGTCGATAAAAAACCCGAGAACTCTGACTCAAATATATGTAAATAATATCGGAACTATTCACTTCCAACAAATATTCACATTTTTTAAATGATCTTTAAATTCAATTGGAAACGCATTGGATCAAATTGATCAGTAATTGGATTAATATGCTTCAATTGAATGTATAACCTAACTTATAGCTGGAATTTTTTTTTTCAACAAAAATATCCGAAATAATATAATTCAAAATCAATTCAGGGGCACTAAAATAAAAAGGCAACTTTGGGAAAAATTAAAAAAAAAAAAAAAGGAATTAAAAGTATTTTTAGAAACTATGATATACAAAATTTTTAATTTATTTACTTACAATTTGCTTTATTTGCCGAAATAATATAAAAATATTGATTAAAGCTAGCTTACGAAAAAAATTCTGAAGTTCTGAAAATCCGGAATTAGGGATTTTAAGAATTTTCCGTCTTGCAAATATATTACACACCTTGTTCTATACTCGTATAGACAGAAATATGATGAAAATATTATTGGGATCCAGAAGAAATTAAAATTCTCGTTAAGGCATTAGCGGCTACGGCTAATATTTAAGTTGGTCACAATTAATAATTTTAATTATTTCAAAAGTACATGAATTTTCCGGCTACATTTCTAGGCTCATTTAAATTTTGCCCCGCACAGAGTCACAGAGTCAAAGGCATGTATAGAAAATGATTCAAAAAAAACTTATTTTTAAAATTGATTCACTCAATCTTAAAAAAAAATTAAGCTGGTAAAAAACCTGTCAGTAAAATTTTTGGGTGTCAAAAAAGTTTTAATTTCTTTGAAATTTGGCCAAAGAAAAATAATATTTTCGCCGAAAACAGTTGATACCCCCAAAGAGCACAAAAAATTAAATATCTTTTGACAAAAAATAAATTTTTTGTTAAAGTTAGGCAGTGCATATTATAAAAACATAAAATTTTGCAATTTTTAATAGTTTGTAAAAAGAATAAACGATTTAATTGCGAAATTTACAATAATAAGGATTAAGCGCTGTGAAGTGGCATTGAAAGTAAAGCTAAGAACCCTGAATGGCTTAGATCATTGAAATAATAAAATAAAAGTAAGAATTGCGCTTAACAATAAAATAAAATGGCATGTATAAATCTACATAAACATTAAGTTGTAAAATAAAATTTAAAGGCCTATAAAAATAAAAATTAAAAGGTCTACAAATGTATTTCAAATAAACTATTCAGCTCAGTGCATTTATATTTGCAGCAGCAAAAGTGACTCAAAGTGTAGTTAAGCACATTGAAAACTGAGTATTTGTCAGTTGCTTACGCTTAAGCACTCAAAAAATAATGTAGCAAATGTCTCAAAAGAGTGCAAAAATGTTACTCCAAAGCACATCCTTAGCACTCAAAAAATTGCTCCAAAGAGTAAAAAAGTATTCCAACGCTTAAGTCAAGCACTCAAAAAAGGTACGCAGAAAATTGCTCTAAAGAGTAAATAAGTAAAACTCAAAAGCAAATTTTAAAGCACTCAAAATATGCTGCAGAGCACAGCTCAAAAGAGTAAAGAAATAAAACTCCAGAGCAAATCCTTAGCACTCAAAAAGTGCTTGCTTTTCAAAGCGACTCAAAAGAGTAGGCAAAAAGTGCGCTCCAACAAATGCCACTCACGTACACGAAGAGTATTTGGAGTAAAGTAAGCCAAAGAATTTACACTCAGTCTAGCTGCATTATTGAGTTCAGTTAGCTTCAGCAAAGAGTCTAGCTGCAGTACCAAGGAGTCCATACAGTGTTAGCTGCACTCACTCAAACTGAGCACAAAGAGCACCGCTTGTTGGCGCTTACTCACTTTAGTTTGAGCTAAATTTTGTCTAAACAAAGCTTTCGGCTTGAACTTCGTCATTTTGCGCTCGTCATTATCCTCGCTTGTGGTGAGTTCACGAAGGCAGTTTTGCCCACGCACGAATGATAGGGATACAAGCACAGACATTGACTTTGACCGTCAGTCTACGTTTGTGCGCCGTGCTATGTGCTAAAAGCCAGCGCTCTCAAAGCAGCAGAGCCTGCTTGACAGCAAAAAGTGTTGGAAGGCTTTAATTGTGAAGGAAACATTTTGGCGCGCGTTGAAAAATCAACGTAAAATGTCAGGAAAAACACGGAAACGGGTGTTTTTAGTGAGCTTATATGTATGTGTGACGGGCATACACTGTGACTGTGTGACAATGACAAGCAGTGACAGTTAACATTTGAGAAGACAAAACAAAAGGCAAAAACAACAAAAACAAGGCGAAAAAAAAGAAAACAAAGAGAAAACAAAAACAAAACAGAAGGCACAGTGGCATAAGTTTCGTTGTTCGTGGCCCCAGGAGACATTTAACATAATAAAAACGAACGTGTGTGCGGCATTGTCGTTGCCAAGAGTTCTTTTAGTGTGTGTCTGTTTGTTTAATGCTAATATCATACACACAGATACGACACACACACACACACACACAGATACTACATATTTTGCAAATGTGTGCACACAAGCAGTTGGCAAAAGTGTCGTAAATCGTTTAGACGGCGAACGTGTAGCCAAAGCGTAGCCAATGCCAGCCAAGAACAGCATCCTGAATCCTGAAATTCGCACAGCCAGCCAGAGCGATATGTAAACGACAATGCGCTGCCGTGGGAAAAAATCTTGGTAGCGTGTGGGCAGAGCGTTTACCAGCCGGAAGATATCGTGCCACAATGAGCAGGTGGCGGCAGCAGCTAAAGGCGTACGCTCGCGCTGGTCCAAGGACTGACAATGTGTGAGTATCGCAACAAAAACAACAATAACAACAAAATGAACTTCATAACGATTTTAACATGGTTTTTTTTTTTTTTTTTTTTTTGCTTTACGCGTTTTTATGAGATTTTAACGTAAATTCGAATGGTTGAATTAAGGGCGGGCTGCTGCTGCTGCTCAGGAGCAAAGCAGGGCGTGCTAAACTTTTATGTGTGATTTCTTTGTATGTTAAAGTATCGGTGTGCATGTGTGTGTGTGTGTGTGTGCGTGCTAATCATATGGCAAAAGCGCCAAGTGCAGCTACGAAAATTAGCCGGAAAATATCTAAAAGGTGTAACAAACAATTAGGGCGGAAAATGTTAAGCAGCCGTATAAAATAAACACACAAGACTCTCGTTTGAAATTCAAGACTCAAATTCCTTGAAAAAAGAACCACATAAGCGTGAAAATGCTTTGTGAAAATAACAATGTGTTTTCATATGTGATATTAGATAGAGCGATAACAATTTAAATTGTCAACGGCTTGTTATTGGGCTTTTAAGGCATGAAAAAGGGGAAACTGGCAACAAAAAATAAATAAAAAATTTTTTTAAAAATAAGCATAAAAAAATATATGCATACAAATAAAAATCCATATATAAATAAAAATATATCAATATAAATATTTTATTTAAACAAAGACACAAAAAACAAGACTATAAAACATAAGTGAACAAAATTATAAATTCAACATTTATTCAAAGTGGTTAAAACAAAATTCCCATAACATGAAAACTAAAAAACAATCTCTTCTAATAAACAAAACATAAAAAAAAAGATTTTAATTCAAAATTAACAAATAAATTTTTATGTATTAATAATTTAACAAAAATAAATATAAACATTTTGATATATATACAGTCCGCGGAATCCCAATTAAAGCAACACCTCAAAAAACTAAAAAAAAAAATTTGTTTGCGAAAAATAAAAAATAAAAAATAAAAATAAAAATAAAAAAATATGAAAAATTATCTCAATGCCAAATTGAATTTTCGTATCAATTGTTGTCTTTTTATTTTTTTTATATATAAATTTAGCTTAAGGCATTAAATTTCAAGTTTTTATTTAACACTTTACAATGGTTGTGTTTCAATTATTTCAATATAAAAATTTATCTTACTTAAAAGAATAAATTCTTTGATTTTGCTATCTATTTGAGTTCACGAATGTTTTTTTTTTTTAAATATAAAAATGTGCCTTATTTGATAAAATAAATCTCTTTATTTAAAACAAAAAAAAACAGCGTATTAGAAAGTTTACTTAAATTAAGAAAACGATTTTTTTGTTTGTAAAGAATAAAAAGAGTTTAAATCAAGTAACTACATTTTTTTTAAACATATTTTTCTGTGAATGCATAATATTTCGTAGTGTTACAAAACGTGAAAAATGTCAAACCAAAAAAGCAAAGCCAATCGATTTTTATTACTATTATTTGATTTAATCATTTTATTTGATAATTTCAGCTTTTTATCAAAATTTTGTGAAACCAAATTTTTTAACTAAAAAAAAAAAATTGTATTTAATACATAATAACAAAAATGATTAAATAAAAATCATTCTATGCGATTTTCATAAAAAAATAAATTAAAGTCATATGTGTCAAAAATTTTGCAAGCTCTCAATTAAACCAATTTTTCACCTCAAACAGAAATTGTAAAAAAAATATTATTCTATGCAATTTTTATCAAAAATGTACTTATATTTTTTTTTAGTTCCTGGCTCGCAAAATATTAATTTGACACATGAATGCATCACTGGAGCAATTAAGCTCTTAAATATTGGCATTTCTCAGATATAATTATATAGAATTATTTTTAGTTAGTAAACAAAAAAAAAATTCACATAAAAAAGCGAAAATGATTTAAATCAAGCATATTTGAAATTTTGTGTTTTAAAAAAATATTAAGCTTGGATTTTTTTAATCAAGTCAAATACTGATAAAGGCAATAATTTATACAAAGATAAACAAAATAAATTAATTAAATAAATTTAAAACGTGAAAATTTTATTTTTTAAAACTTGTTCATTAAAGTTGATACTGTCGCATCGTTAATTGCATCAATTTGGCAAAATTTAATCTTTTAATATCAATTTTCATATTTAAGAAACGCTTAAAAAAAAAATTCTGTTAACATACACAAAAAAAAATTATTCTAATTGCCTTTAAACGCCAAAATCTAAGTTTTTTGATAAAAACTTATAATAAAAATGCAGCAAAAATAAAAAAAATTGCATTATAATGAAAAAATTGTCTGACACTAATCAGAGCTAAATAAATAAATATTTACATTAATTAATTATTCCAATGTTATGCCCAAAAAAATTTGCATTTATTATAAATGCAATTAAAATTTGCATATATTATAATTGCAATGAACATTTTTTAAGTTATTAAAATGCATAATTAAAAAATGCTTTCAAAATCTAATCAGTTTCTAATTTTTTTATTTATTTATATAAAGCTGCAATAAATAGCTAATATAATAAATGTGATGTATAACGTAAAGCGTAAAGCGAAAGTTTCCTAAAACACGCCTTACGAAAAATGTTAAATTTAAAAATTGTATTTCATTATTGTAAATATTGACATATGGAACATATTGTAAATGCAATATGCAAAGTATTAATAAACAAAGAATTTAAATAAATAAATAAAAATTCATTAAAATATGCTGTAACAATTGATAATATATGCAATAATAAGTTTAAAAAAAAACATTGTTATTTGCTCTCGACTTTAAAATACACTATCTTTTAAATTGATTTTACGCAAAAGTTTTGCGTGAAGGTTTACAATTTTTAAGATGTTAATATTTATTGGATTTTGATATTTAACATAGCATGAAAAATACTTTTAATAATTTAAAAAAAAATGTATAAAAATCTTTTCCAAAAAATAAGTTCGGAAATTTGCAACTACAATATAAAATACTGGAACCTGAACAATTAATGACAACTTGAACTCTCACAGCTTATAATCGATTTTGAAGCATATCAGCAAGTAAGTTTTCAACATCTCAGAAATTGAAGTAAAGAAACAATGTTTTTTGAAAAAAAAAAAAAAAAAAGCTAAATTCTCTTTCGGGAAATTTCGACAATAATATGTCCTGAAACCTGAACAAGCCAATAAAACTTGAACCTCGATTTTGAAGCACATCAGAAATTAGTTTTTTAAACTTTTTGATTCAGAAATTTAAAAAAATTGTTCTACAAATCTATTCAAAAACAAAAATAAAATTTTTCGGGAAACTGCGAGAGTAATGGAATATCCTGGAACTTTAACTTTTACAGCGCACATTCGATTTTGAAGCACATCAGAAAATAGTTTTTCAACATAAAATAATAATAATTGGCGATCAAAAATTTGAAAATTATGATTCCTAAAAATATATGTATTTTTGATTATTTGCATTACAGAATATAATTATAAAAAAAAAAAAAATCTATAATATATAAGTTAATTACAGTTTCGTGTTACTAGACAGCGTTTTAAGTGGTTTCGCTTCTATGCGAAAAACTTTAAGTTTTATTTTAGACATTTGTCTATATTATTAATTTTTGTTGGAATAAGTCTCAAAATTTAAGAAATTATAAAAAAAACATTCCTAGTTCTTTTAATCTTTGAGCATCTGACGTTTCAGAAGACGTTTTAATTTTTTGCGTCTTACTGGATTCCATCTAGATGTTAGTGATTAAATTTATTTTGTTTTAGTATACACCTTATATAGTGTAGGGATGGGCGATAGTGTATCGATATATCGGAATATCGATATTCTTTCTTTGGAAGTCGACTATTTTGTATCGATATCCATGTTCGAAGATATTTCCGATATCGATATTTTCATCCGATACTGACGATATTTACGAATTCGACGCCAAAAATAAGCGTGCAAGGTGGAATGGCCACTTTGGGCATAGAGAAAGATTTGACTGCATCGGGGAAAAAATTGGAGACGTCGGGAAACAACATTCTGGCTAAGTCGCTGCACATTACCATTTCATCAGAAAAATTATTTTTGGGAAAGCACATTGTTGCCGTGAGCAATCCTGTATTGCATTTAGATACGGAAGATCCAAAAAGTATTGCGAGAACGGAGATGAAAGTATTTTTTCACGCCAACAGTCTCCGCTGGACTCCAATCCACTAACCATATGGGAGCCGCTGTCGACACAATTCTTGAATCTTTACAAACTAGCAAGGATATTTGTTCCGGCTGTTGCGACGTCTGTTACCTCGGAGTGACCATTTTCCCTTGCAGGAAGAATAATGACCGACGAACGGAACCGGCCTTAAACTAAAAACCAGCCTTTTGGAATAATTGTAAGAAATTCAGGTATTATTTGTATGTGTCTGAATTTATGTACGACTTATTATTTTAAAACTGATATTATTCATACAAATTTTTTGGGCGATAGATATATCGAGATATCGATATTGTTTGGTCGATATATCGATTTTTTATATCGGTTTCATCCGATACACATCGATACTGAATATCGATATTCGAGTACGCGATGCCCATCCCTAATATAGTGTAAAGGGCATATAAATATACATAAATATTTTTTTTACAATGAAAAATATTGTAATCATAATTAGTTCATATTATGCAGTCATAATTAAGAAATATTATGCATTCATTAAATAAATATTTCTCAATTAAATTTAAAAAATTAATTTAGTATGGATTTAAGGCATTTTTTTTTTTTTTTTAAATTTTGTCACAGCAATTTTTTGTGAATAAAATATTCGAAATTCGAAGAATTCAAGAGAATTATAATTTTAATATTAATGTAAAATTATGATTAAAATTATATTTAAATTCGTCATATATTTTAATTAAAAATTCATTCAAAATTATACCATTTTAAAAATTTATTTAAGCAAACCAACTCGTAAAATTTTTAAAACATAATTTTCTAATACAAACGCAACGAAATACTTAGAACAATTTAAAAACTTTAAATTACATTTAAAAAACCTTGTACATATTTAAAATTTAAAAAAATAAAAAATATTTATTTTTTTTTTATATTTTTTATTTACAATCTGTCTAAAAAGAATCAGCAAATTTTAGAAGTAAAACAAAAATGGCAGCATTAATTGTGCTCCAGTGGGTCCAAACAATAAAAAAAAAAAAAAATATGTTCATTTTTTTTTCTCTTTTTCATTTCAGCTTTTCCTACCAAAAAAAAATACCCAAAACGCAATTGTTGATGAAAAAGCCAAAAAACCAAACAATCCTGCGATTTCCATTTGATGGGGGCATTAAAAACAAAATACGTGAAATACTCGACGGTAAGTTAACTCAAAGAAAACATTAAAAGCACCTCAAACAGCTTTAACTTTTAATTGGGTTCGTTCATACAAGTATTTTATTTTAACTTCAATCATAAAGTCAAACCACCCACTCGACTTATTAATTAATTAGTAAACGAAAAGAAAGCGCATTTTAACAATTGTATTTATTTTTAAAGCTCTTTTTTTTATGAGTTTCGCAACTGATAATGAATCCTTATTGCATTCTTTGTTCTTAAGTAAACACAAGTGCATCCTTAATACGTATTTAAGCGTTTGATTTCATTCTTTTTCACCTTCTTGGCCTTTTTTTTCTTTGAGCTGCTCCATATTATATTACTTAAAGTTGAATTTTTTTATAATTTGTGTAGCTTTTTGCTGTAAAATTCTTCAAATATATTTAGCGTAGCTTATTGTAGAAGGTCGTGAAGTTTTCAGAGCGAATTGCTGTATTAATTGCTGTCCCTTGTCTCTTGTTTTTGCTCTTATTAAAAAAATACTAATGCTCCTGATGAAAGAAAATGTTTCGGAAAATTCGAAAACAAAATCACATCTTTAAAGCGATTTCACAAATTCACACATACAAAAATTAAGTTTAAATTAATTTTTTGTAGTTTTAACCCGAAGAGTACTAAATCTTTTTTATAGTTTGAAATAGTGCTGGAGAAACATCGATGTTAGCCAACATCGATGTTTTCGATATTTTAAACTTATGTTTCGATATATCGAAGTACATTTGGCGGCCATTTTTTGAATGCTTAAATTAATTCAGAGTAGGCCATCTGTTGGTTTGGTTATATAAGTATTTTCAAATAATAAAATGGAATTAACAAACAAACCAAGAGATAGCTATATTTTCATAATATACATTTCAAAGTTAATTACATTTCATAGAAAAATAAGCAAAGAACTAGTAATAATAACAATCTAAAAGGTTATACAACGAAAACAAAAGATAATGCAGGCCACAAAAAAAAAGTTGTGTAAACTTAACAGGTGACAGAGGCATGCCTTATGGATTTTGAGCAGCTGAATCCGAAGTCCAAAAAACTCCTTCACACATGGGATATGATATATCCACCAAAAAAATCCCATAAAACGAGATAATTTGGATATTATCAAGAAACCTTGGATCGGCGTTTTTTGAACTTCGGATTCAGCTGACCAAAGTCCATAAGGGTTACCTCTGTCACATGTAAAGTTTGCACCACTTTTTTTTGTGAGCCTGTGAGTTAAAAAAAAAATTTTGAGATTTGTTTTTTTCTAAAAAAGCGAAAAGCGTTGACTGCCCATATTTTGTGCGTAATAGGATTTGGTCGATAGTCGAAAATCGAAATAAAAAGATCGATGATCGGAAAAAAATAAAAAACATCGATGCATCCATATAACATCGATGTTACTTCCAGCACTAGTTTGAAACCTCTAAAAAATATAATATATTCTCTTTGCTTCTAATGCGCAGCTAAATCAAATCATTTATAACTATTTATACTAAAAAAAAATTATTCAGAATCTATATAAGAATATATTTGAGAAAAGTTTAAAATAGATAAAATGAACATTATTCGAAAAATAAAATAAATTGATTCAATATAAATTAATTATATTTGCGAAAAATGCAGAATTCTGTCAAAATGTAACGCAGCTACACTTGGGAAATTTTAAAAATAGATAAATTGAAGATTTGTCTAAAATAAAATCAGCGAAATTGAGAGAGAGGAAGGGAGAAGCAAACAAAAATCGTAGCTGGTGCACACACAGCATGATGCAACAAATTTGGCAAGGTGACGCAGAAAACTAGTTCAATTTTTGTACGGTAGCTATATGAAATAGTGGACCAATTATGATCCTTTGATTCTGTCGTCCTCCTGAACGTATTCTAAGTACTTTTTTGGGACCAGCGTCTTCCGCTTGTCTATGTTGCATATTTTTTCACAAAATTAATATAGCCTTTACCTTAAGATCAAGTATATAATAAGATAAATATTTCATACGCGGTAGCTGGAAATTTTATACCAATTTAATTATATTCAAAAATCATTTTGTATTTGCTTTTATTGAAATTTTTTTTTTTTTTTTTGAAATGCCAAAGGGTTTGATTATTTGATTGTCTGACTCTCATGGCGCTCAAATTTTTCAATGGCATAAAGAGTGAAAGTAAAAGTCCTAGACATAGGGGAAGGATAATGAATTTCTTAAAATTTCTGAACAGAACCCCTAGATAGATAGATAGAAATCACACGGTGAATAATATTTGAACTGCCCTATCAATATTGTTTTCTAGACATTAAATCAAAGAAAAAGAATTATCTGATTGCCTGACTCTCTTGGCGCTCAAATTATTCAGAGGCAGAACGAGTGAAAGTAAAAGTCCCAGACATAGGGGAAGGATAATGCATTTTTTCAAATTCTGAACAGAACACTAGATAGATAGCTAGAAATCACACAGTGAATAATATTTGAACTGCCCAATCAAAATTGATTTCTAGGCATTAAATCAAAAAAAAAAGGAATTGTACAACAATTTTTTATGAACTCTCGCAACGAAACAGTGTCTGATTTAAGTGTGCATGCAGTTGCTCCTGACTAGTTCCTAACACTTATTTGCAACTATAATCCTATTTGCAACGTTTCTAACAAATTTTTGAAACCTAAACTAAACTTTTTCACAAACTTCAACGCAAAGCTCAAAGGCAAATCAATGCCCAAGTTCACATAAAACTAGTTGAGCTGTATCCCCAAAAATTAAAGGGCCTAACCCTAGCTCTTTTATATGTACAAAGCCTTAAATTTTTGACTGCAAAACTCTTTTGGCCAACAATCTGTCACTTTGTGGCCCTAAACATAGAGAGCTGCCATAGATAAATCATAAAAATTCGAATGCAACAAGCAAATGCACTCAAACAAATCAATAAAAAATATTTGACAGCAGGACGTGTCGATGATGAGCAACACTGAGGAATGTTGAGAGCTGCAACATTTTCGTTTTTTACGAGTTCAGAGAACCAGAGAGTGTAGAGTTGCCATAAAATCAGAAAAACGAGAGCAGCTGTGGAAATGACATTTAAGGTGAATCCCCACATTTTGATTAGCATAAATGCAAGCATAGACATGTAGCCAGTGTTGTGAAATGTGTAGCATACTTTTGCGCGTTTGCTAATACTAACTCGTATTAATTTGCAAGGTTAGCCCGCATGACGTGGAGACGAGCTGCTACGGCTGCTCATTATGCATGCTTGTCCGCACGTAACTTGACGCTTGGACAGGAATCTTCAAGTGGGTTGGAGTTTGAAAGAGGCAGACAAATATGGTTTTGTGGGCCTGACAACGGGGCGGCTGTAGCTGGAGGAACACTTTTGCCAACTTTTGCCAATTTCATTTTCAATTGACTGTAGACCAGAGCACGCAGACTACAACGGCTAACCAACGGCAATTGAGCGTATGAAACGAAAACCTCAAAGCTCTACAGCAACAACGGCAGATCTTTCCTATTTATTGGCAGCCCTCACAAAAGTTTCCCACGCACACACAAACAAAGTAAAAAAAGTTTTTGTAAGCAGAGAATCCTTTTCTTTCATTTCGTTACGTTTTCTTTTCTTTTGCTTTATATGTATACATAGTATATTATACTACTCATTTTATTTCAAGCGGAAGGACGTTTATGTATAGGATTGTGTCGTAGTAGTGTGTCGATATATGTTTTAGGCTGGCCTCTCCTTCTCTCTCTCTCTTTACACACACGCTTTACAACATTTGCCAAGTTTTCTGCGAAATTACGCAGCACTGCTGCAGAGAGAGAGAGAGCGGAAGAGAGAGCAGCTACGCACAATTCATTTGCAAATAGTACAGTTTAATTTGTTGCCTTTGTATGAAAACGATATCCTTTGCCGTCTGTGCACACAAAAGCAAAGTGAAATCAACTTTACCCACTATCAGCAAAAGTTACTCAAAAAAGCTTGGCCCAGTATCTATTGCTACCAGCATACAAGTTATGCCCGTAAAGAAGATACAGCAAACTGGACGACTAACTAGAGATTTGCTTTATCCTACGAATATGTTCCAATGATACATGATACCCTGCCAGTGTGTAGTAATTAAGCTCTGATAACACAATTGAGTGAAAAGCAAACAGTAGCAGCAAGGACTCTCTATTGATGATTGTCTAGACGCTGGAAAATCTGCGTTGGATTGCCAAAGGCACGTATAGACTGCATACAGCATGTAATGTGGAAAAAAAAAAAACGCACAAAAACCGTAAAAAGGATTCGGGCGTTATATTAAGGAGCACACAGTCACACTGAATATGAACTAGAAAGAACAAAAGTGATTGCAAGATATGGCAATGTTTTACAAATTCACTATTTGAGTGACGGAGTGATGAAAAACATTGATGAAATCAAATCTTTGAGTCATCAAATTTTTTCATTTTTTGAAGGTAAATTGAATTTTGGGAACAAACGAAAGGAAACCCAAAAGAAAATACTACAAAAAGAAGCGTAGAGGAAAGGTGATTTGCATAGGCGAAGTTATAGAAATATACCCGTGCGAATTTTATCAGCCTTGTAGAAATTCTTTTTCGTTCTTGGTTGAAAATTTATTTCTCGCTTTTGCCCAAATTTTGGAGATCAAATTCGAATTTAATTTGCAGACACTACATTTTTGGTATTTTTGTTAGGAAATGAATTTCCCTTGCCTTCGGCAAAATTTTGCAAAAATTCGCATAACTTTAAGCAGATAAATTCAGTTTGTAGACCATTCAGTGGATTTCGTTAGGAAATTAATTTCCCTTGTTTTAAATATGAGCATTAAATTCACATTACTTTAAGCTAGTGTATTCCATTTTCAGACGAAATTAATTTCCCTTGTTTTATATATGAGCATTAAATTCACATTACTTTAAGCTAGTATATTAAATTTTGGGATTTTCGTTGGGATATGAATTTCCCTGGCCATCGGCAAAATTTTGAGGATTGAATTCGCATAACTGTAAGCAGGTGAATTCAGGTTGTAGACGTGACATTTATTGGATTTCGCTAGGAAATTAATTTACCTTGTTTTAAATATGAGGATTAAATTCACATTACTTTAAGCTAGTATATTCCATTTTCAGACATGTAATTTTTGGGATTTTCGTTGGGAAATGAATTTCCCTGGCCAACGGAAAAATTTTGTGGACTGAATTCCCATGACTTTGAGCTAGTGCTTGATTTTGAGCAAGTCAATAGAGTTTGCATACATCATTCGCTTGAGACATGACAATTTTAGGATTTTTATTAGGAAATTAATTTTCCTCGTTTTAATTTTGAGAATTGAATTTGCGTTCAGTTTACAGATGGAGATTTTAGTCACTGAAATGGCATAACTTTGAGCAAGTCAAGTCAGTTTGCAGACTTAAGATTTTGCGGATTTTCTGTTAAAAATTAATTTTGCTTGCTTTTGTCAAAATGTTGTGGATTGAATTCGTATGACTTTGAGATGGTGAATTTCACTTGCAAACTTAAGGTTTTGTGGATTTTCGTTTGGAAATAAATTTTCCACGTTTTCGCCAAAATTTTGCGGGTTGAATTCACATGATTTTGAGCAAGTGAATTCAATTAGCGTAAGTGAGGAACTTTAAGCTAGTGAACTCATTTTGAGATTTGAATTCGCAACATTTGTGCACGTGAGATTTATTAAGATTAAATTCACATAGCTTTGAGCTAGTGAATTGAATTCATTTTACGTACGCGTAAAAGAATGAAATTAGCCTGAAGGCCTACGTTGCTCTGCCTACAAACCTTTATTACTTAGAATAAATAGTTTTCCACACCTATTTTGATTTTAATTCATTTTCGGCACTTTGCGCAAAAGAAGTGAATTCAATTCGCTTACGTCTCAAACATTAAATTTCGCATATTTGTGTTGGATAAACGTCTGCGAAAACGACGGAGCCCCAAACTGCCCGGTAATATGACCCAAAAATTTAGTTAAAATACGTCCACAGAACTCTTCGACTGGATTGCGCTGTATATATCGCCGATTTGCAGTTCTGTGGGCGTTATTTATTCAATATTAAATAAATTAAATAAATAACGTCCACAGAACTGCAAATCGGCGATATATACAGCGCAATCCAGTCGAAGAGTCAATCCTCACAGGAGGCACCAAAAATATGTTGGATAAACGGCTGCGAAAACGACGGAGCCCCAAACTGCCCGGTAATATGATGCGGCTGTCGGTGTGATTTAGCACCCGCAGCGGCTTTGAGGTGATCGACGAAGGCGCGCTGATCCCAATGGACCAATTTAGTTCAAGACAATAATATATATACATCCGAGTTTTAATTTTATTATAAGTATTTAATTAGGTTAGATTTCAAAAACGCGTTACAATCGTTATACGCACAGCATGTACGTGTGCTTTCATGGGCGGACGCTAACAGACTTCAAACTAAGTGGCGTGACTTTACATGTTTTATACATAATTACTTAAGCTAAGCATAAGAACAGACAAAAATAACTGTTGTTAAAGCTCCCTCACTAACGGCGCTATCAAAGCGCTAACGGGGCTTATCATAAGCGCGATCTCTGCAACGGCTTTCCATCTCTGGCTGCAGCGATGACGTATGCGCCTCTCTTAAATCCTCTCTTAATCGTAGCTTAAACAATTTGTTTAATATGGTTTTTGTAATTATTATTACTTATTCGATGCATACAACAATTTTTAATTATTAAGCTCGTCACTAATCTTTAATTTTGGTGAAATGGCTTAGAAAATTTTCCCGGCCGGTTCGTAAATTTGTTAATCCAACAAAAGGAAATATTTTTGCGTTCTATCCTATGCGGATTCAAATCCCCTGCAAGCGACATGAAAACGGGAACAGCCCGTACTTAAGTTTTTGTTCGTAAACTTGAACATATCAAATAAAATAATTTGAAAAGCTCCTAATTTTTGATTCGTAGTCAAATTTAACAATTTATTAGAACTATTTTGGTCATTTCCTTTCGAAATATTGTTTTTTAATATACAAATCAAAATTTTTGTCCTACTATCGTATCTTTTGGAATATTTTCTCACCATTTGATTTTAAACATATATTTTTATAAAAAAATGAACTTATACAAATACATATATTAAAAAAAAAAAAAATAGGTTAGTTACTAAGAAATATTTTAGATTTATTGAACAACAATTTTTTATTATAAATGCCAACTTAGTTTATAGGTAGAAAAAAATTGTTTTCAATATTTTTTAAGTTTCTTTCTGAATCTATAAAAAAAATCATAATTTTTATTATTGCCAACAAAAAAAGATGGCGTACGTTAAATTCGGGCGCGAACGACTTTGGGATACCCTGTACCACCGCATTGCAATTAAATCCGATATATTGCTTAAGCCCTCCAAAAGATATTTTATTACAAATTAAAAAAAATTCGGATTTTGCACCAAACACGTTTTTTGAAAGATTGGTCCTATGGGGGCTCTATGATATAGTCAACCGATTTTGATCAAATTTGGTTTTGATCGATCGGCCCTACGGGAGCAATATAATATAGTCAACCGATTTTAAAAAAATTCTCATGATACGATATTTTTTTTTTTTTTTTTTTTTTTTTTTTTTTTTTAGAAGTAGTATTTTTCATTGCGCAGCTCCAAGAACTCTCGAGAGTTTTCAGTAATTCGAATACGATTTTCTTTTTCAGAAAAAAATAAGTAGTTTAGGTAAACATTTACAAAAAAAAAATTTTATGTTCCCTGAGCCACAGTTGAGTACAAAACAAGTAGGAACTGCATTCCATATAGCCTTAATTCGGCAGAAAAAATTAAAATATTTTCAACCAGTTCGAAAAATATTTCAAGTATGTTTTCGATGTCGCATTATAAAGCGAATTGTTATAAATCACACTCACATTTGTTATTTATCGATACCTATGTATTTTGGGACCCTATGTCTTTTAGGTACATTCGTTCATTCAAAAAAACGATCTTTCCAAGAAGCTATAGGTTCAAATAGGGACAACATTCCGAAGCTAAGATATATTACATTTAACCAAGCACTTCATTTTCGAAATTAATAAAATTAAGATATGTTTATTTTTATTTCCTTGTTATACATTTCATTTTTTTTTATTTATTTACTTGAAGTACTTTCTTATAACCACGATTTACTTGTTTCAGCACAAAATTTATTTAAATTCGTAGAATAGTTTTTTAATTTATTGTTTATATTTGATTTTTGGTCTCAACTGCATATCTATATAGAACATTTATTATTCGAGATACATACAATTTATAAGAGTTTTAGATAATTGCCAAAACTAAATAAATACGAATACTCACGTTATTAAATTCTTTCATTTTGCAATTTTGTTGTTGTCACTCCAGTTATCTCCATATACATAAAGTTTATAACAATATTTCAAAGTTTATCTGTAAGAGAAAAAATTAAAAAACGTTAGTCTTAAATGTTATGGGCATTTAAAAGTCTAGTAAATAAATGCTAAAGATTTATATGCCTTGGTTTCTTTGCAGCTCTACCTACATTTAAGGACCACGTTCGAGTTATTCACTTTGATGGCTGTGTGTGCACATTTAAGCAAAAATATGTTATTTATATTTAAGAAAATTTTATATACATTTATGTCGAGCAATAAATATAAAAAATTGTTATAAATAAACCAATTTAACATAAAATAAAAACCCATACAGTCAATAAAAATAAACCCAAGTGTGTTTTTTTTTTGGGCATTTATTTGGCCAACGAAAAAAAAAGAAGCAAGAAATCTTTGGCAGAGGGATGAAAAATATGTCCAAGGGTAGCTTATAATTTTTTCTGTGGCAGCATTTATGGGCACAAAATGATTGTTATTATACCTGCGTCTTCTGCTGCTTCTTATTCTTCATCTTCTTGTTGTTATTATTATTATTGTTATCAAAGCCAATGTCAAGCCAAGGCGCAGCAGGATCACAAAGCTGGCTGAAAGTCTGACGCAGGCTGGCAAGCTGGCAGGCATATAGGCAGTCAGTATGGCCGGAAACGGAGTACGGGCAAGAAACGTGCACGGCATATGAGCCGTACTCCTATTACATAGCAGCGGAGAAACAACAAGGAGTACAAGAACAACAACCACGTACTGTCATGTGGCTGTGTGCAAAAATTTATGTTTTGTTTGTTTATTTGTTTATGCAGTGCTTTGTATGAGGCTACCTGCTCTTGGTCTGCTCTGGTCTGACTTCGTGGTACTTGGTGTTCGCCAGTGGCGCAGCTAAGAGGGGACTTAGGAGATCAATTCGCTTCAAGATGCATTTTTGCATTATTAAAAGAGTTGAGTATTTTTCATCAAAATAGTTCCAAGCAGCGCAGCCTTAGAGTGTACTATGCAACTATATCTCATCGTTCAGTTCCATTAGTTCCCTAAGGTTTTAGACCCTTAACTTAAGAACGACTGTTGCTTGAAGATTAAAAAATGCATCTAACATTCTTGCTCTTAGTAATAATTATCAAAAACTCATCCGCTCCAGAAGAGTTTGAAGCATCGAGATTTGAAAGTGAACTACTGAGCTATATTTCCTATTTAGCTCCCATTTTTATTTGTAGATTGTTTTTTTGTAGATCAAAAAGGCCTAGGATCATGCATAAAATGCTCTTGTTAGGTTGACTTAGCAGATCCAAAAGGGGACTAAATCCGCACTAGAAGCGTTTCCAGGTTCGGTGTTTTGAAGTACTCTATTGAACTATTTTTCCTTTTTCAGTTCCTTTAGTTCCGATAGTTTTATAAACCCTTTATCTTACGAAAGTGATGGGCAAAACTCATACAAACAAACATTTTTTTTGTGAGAGAGAGCCAGAACTGCAACCAAGCAAAAACGAGAGAGACATTTCACATAAGAGCACATGTTTCTTGAAAATAAACAGAGTACTCTATTCAACTATTTTTCCTATTTTAGTTACTTTAGTTCCGAGAATTTTAAAGAACCTTTACCTTAAGGTGATATGTTTCTTGAAGATCAAAAGAATTAGGAGCAAGCAATTTTATCAGAAGGTGCATCTAAAGCTCTAGATAAAGAGACTAAGGATATCCTTATAGAGCTTGCAAAAATTTTAAACATCTAATATTCGAGTTCTTATTTAGAGTACTTAGGAGATCAATTACTTCGTTATGTTTTAAACCAGGTAAATCAAGCTGGTTCCGAATATTTTAAAAGATCGGGTCTTGGGGTTATATTTCCTATTTCAGTTACTTTATATTTTATATGTAGGCTTAGGTATACCATTTTTTTTTTTTTTTTGGTGATACGAATCCACCTTCCTTTGCTAAAGTTTTTTTGGGATACATTTGGGATTTTTTTTTTTATATGAAGTTTTGTGATTCCGTGCGAAATAAGCAACAAAATATTATAACACCGAATTACAAAAATAAGAACTTCAAAATTGGATGGAAACTTCGAGGAATCATTTTAATATGTAAGAATCCGAAGTTTATGAAAACTAGGAAAAAAAAAAAAAAAAAACGATTTTTAGGCAAAAGTTATCGATAAATTGTTATAGAAAATTTGTAAGAGTCCTGACGATTATTTTCGTAAGACGATACGATTCTTAAATCATGGATCTTAGGATTGGCGAAGCACGAAAATTTATTTTAAAAAAAATTTCGGCCCGTTTACGGCAATTATAGGGCTAACAGAAAATATTTAAGAAGATTATTATCGTGTAACGATCCGATTCCTTTTATAGATATTAAGATTATTTATTTTGAAGAAAATTAAATAATCATAAAACCATAATTATATTAAAAGAACTATTTCGCTTTTTAGACAATATTGAGATGACACAGAATTTTAAGAATTCTGAAGATTATTTTTATGTGAATTTAATTTGGATTTTAAGATAATGGATCTTGGAGAAACAAGATTTGCTAATCCAAAAAATATATGAGTTAAGTTAAAAATGTGGAAGAGCCAAAATGAAAGCACGTAGAACCAAAGTCAATTCAAGAAAAGCAATGGTTTGTCCAGAAAAACATATCTTAAATAAAAGTTATTCGGGTGTAAAAAACCCATAATAATCATTCCCTGACTTGACTATTTAGTCAGTCGCCCCTAGGTGTAGCATGGGGATCTCTATTAATAGCCGTTCGAAGAGAACAGGGACCTACAGTTTATAGCTGAATCCGAACGGCGGTGTCTTGCATTAATAGAGATTTTCTTGGTCTTTTCGCTAGCGATGCCAGTGTTAGGCAAATGATCAAGTGCCTCTGCGGGGAATCGAACCACCGACCACTACGCTATCGATGGCCACAAAAAATCCATTACCACTAACAATTTCTACTAAACAACTAAAGTCAGAAAAATGAACTTCTGAAAATTGTTAACTTCATCATATTCCACCCCATCGTCAGAAAGCTATCTACGTCACTGCTCTCCGTCTCCACACATGACTTCAACTGGCAGTAGCTCATGCAAATTTATACACTCCGCTGTAGTGGGTCCGCCAGCCCACCACCTGCCCGTCTGCCATAATAAATATTCACAAAAATATCTCATTTCAACGCCTTTTGTCTACCTCGCTGGCTTTACCTGCTTTTCCTTATACCATCTTTTTTTTTCTTTAACTTGTCGCACATTTTATACTTCCCCCCCTCCGGTCGGAGTGGCGTTTTGTCACGTGTCGGCATCATTACCACACGTAGCAACATTATTTATACAAAATATCTAACGCTTATGTTTAGAAGGCAACTCCAGAGCCAGAGTCAGGGAGTGTGTTGAAAAAATTTAAATCATCAGTTGGCCAGGTGACTGGCCTAAGCCTCCAGCAGTCTATGGTTGGGTGTGCGGCATGCTGCTAATTGTTCAATATTTGTGACCAGCTGCTGCTACTCGGAGCCCCCTTTGGGGGCTTTGAATTTACGACGAATGTGCAACACCAGACCCTAAAACTGTGCAACAACAAAACATGGGGCGTTGGAATACATAGAGTTAATTTGTTGACAGCAAAGTCGTTTTGGGGCGGCTGAGAGGGTTACGGAGGCAGTTCCTTGGGGATTACAAGCAAGGCATGTAGAGTGTGCAAATGACCAAAGTTCGTTTCGGTAGGATGGGGTTGCAATTAGTGGCTAGTAGAAATAGTATACTTTAGTAAATTCATACATAAATGAGAGATTTGAAAAATTGCTCGAGATGATAGAGTAGGAAAATTAACCAAAACAACAACAGCTGTTTGTACACACTTATAAGCTCGAACATATTTTATAATAAATTATTAGGTTGGAGCTTTAGTCTCCAAGGATCATATACAATTAGCTGCTTTATAAATGTAAGTACTAATGAATGGTAAGTAAGCTAATTAATACAAAATAGATATCTGAAATCAGATAGGGAATATAATCGTTAGAAGAATTCATTTGGTTAATGACGCAAGTAAAATGTATGCAATGCTTAGATTCCTGGAAATCTGTTAAGATTTTTGACTCATCAGATTTCTATAGAGTTTTACTTTTCTGTTAATATTTATTGTTCTCACTTTGTCGGGCAGAAATACATACAAATACATGCAGATGTGCTCAAAAAAAAATTTTAAAAAAATCTGCATTTCTGCCCGACTCAAGCCCTTGACAAAAAAAAAGCGTTGTAAATGGCGCCAAAAACTATCAGTGTGTACACATTTTTTGACTACTTTTGGTATTATTTAATGCTGGTAGATAATAGAAAAGTTGACAACTGTTTGTAAACAATATTTAAACACTATATGTCTGGCACTTTTGCATTTCTACCCGAGAAATGCTGAGATTTTTTTAAAATTTTTTTAATGTATTTGTTTTTTATCACAGCATATTTTTCATACCAACCAGTTTTTATTTTCAAAGAAAATCTAAGTTAAATTAAAAATTCGGCAAAGCTTTACTTCGATTTGATATTTTCAATAGCACTAGTTGACAGCAAAATCTGGACTTCATTTTCGGATTTAGCGTGCCATTTTACTACGGAAATGACTAAAATATGTTGAGCATACCAAAAATTTTAAAAATTTGTAAACTAGTGTAATTACACTAGTTTACAAATTTAAGGGTCATTAAGTGAAGCTTCGTATAAAAGTGTTTTTTGAGGTAATTTTGGGTCGAGAAACACGAAAATGACAACCTTTTTTTTCTTAAGCACCGTTTTCGAGATTTTTTCGAAAAACATGTTTTTGGGATCTTTTTTCAGTTATTCGTCAATATCTCGTGAAAAAGTTTGTATCGACATAAATGAAGATCGAAAGGTATTGATGTGCTCTTTACAGCGATATATGATATGTACAGATGAAGTAAAAATTATTGAAGTTACAAGCAACCAAAGTCGAAAAAAATTTTCGACCATTTTTATAAATTAAAAATTTTTGGTTTGCTTTTTATTAACAAAAAAAAAAAAATTTTAAATTATGTTAAACTTTGAGCTGAAAGATAATTCTTTTACGAACATTTCGAGTCTAAGATCTTTCAAATCGGATAGGAGGAACCGTAGATATGGAACCATGAATGAAAAATCACGGCTACAGCTGCATACAAATTCGTAAAGACATAACTGAACGCAAAAGAAAAACTTTGAGTGAAAAATTGTTTTTTCATACAAAAGTGTGATTGAGTGAAGATTGGAACTTCCGTACATGGTTCCATAGCATCTACAGTTCTTACCCGATTTCAAAGAAGCCCTAAAAAACACTTTTTTACAAAGGTTCATTTTTCGTGTAAGCTAGTGTTATTCAACACTTACAAGTTTCTTATATTACAGAATTACCTGCCGCAGCCAAGTAGGAAAAAGAAGGTCTTTGTAATTTCTGAAGAAAGTCAAAAGTCTAAATAGCTGCAATTTATTATTATCTACTTATCGACGGTAGCTAAGCGCAAAACTTTTTCTCGAAATACTTAAATCTTTGATTTTTTCTCAAATCTATGGGTTCTTTTAGAAAACTTTGCGCTCAAGGGAATACCAACGTTACCCTCGCTCCGTCGATAGACCTATTTGTATGAGGAATGGTGAACAGTGAATTAAAAGACAACTCCTAAAGCGCCTATCTAAAAATCACACAGTAATTCGTATTTTATATTTATATTTATTATTATATTTATATTTATTTCTTAGAAATGAGAAACTTTTAACGAATTTAGAGATTTCTCAGAACAATGTTTTGCGCCATTTTGAACTTTTTCACATAGCATATAAGCTCCAGCACAAAATGTATATCATGTCCAGCTGTCCATTTCACATGAAAACAGCCAATACCCGAGGCCTGGCAATCTAAACCACATATATTGACAGCTATATATTTATTTTTTATTTGATTATCTATTGTCAGCGGCGCAACTAAGATGTCCCACCATATATAGCACACCTCTATGTATTATACCCTCCCAACAATTTTTTTTTTTTTTTTTGATAAATACAATTTGGTCTTCAATTTTCAATTGGTTTGGCATTACAGCGTCAGAATCGTCAACGTCTTCTCGTCATCGTCATCGTCGTCCACTAATTGGGTTTCAGAGCTGGTTTGTCGGAGGAAAAAAAAAATTTACCCCGAGAGCACTAAAAGAAGTCAACGTAAAAATAGCAGCAGGTGAGGGCGCAAATAACGACAAAAAAAAGGAAAAACCAAACGAGAAAAAAAATGAAAAGATTAAATTTCCTCGTTACGACTTATACAGCTCAAGAAAATGAGTAAAAAAAAAAAAAAATGAAAACGACGCACGAAACGCCAAAGTGAAAATAAATATTGAATTATTGATATACAATATTTGATATGTGTATATAGGGCTCAATGTGCGCTCTATAAAGAGCGGCAACTTGGCGGGGTACTGCAGCGTACCTTGAGGCGGGTGCTGGGCGTGACAAAAATTTCAAAGGGTTGCCATGACATCTCTGACATGGGCTCAGCTCATTTAAAATGTAGCCTCTGACAATTCCTGCTTACTTTGCACTAAAAACACATATGTGTATGTTTATATATAAATTTTTGATAAAACTCTGAAATTTATGTTGATTTATCGAATATACTAAATCGCGCCATGCCACACCTACTTGACAAATGTGAGTATCTCTTAAGGCTTCGACTACCTTTAATTCATTTTTTGTTGACGCGCACGGCTCGGCTTATTGTCAGCGTAAATATTTGTTTGTTTATCTTTTGACGTAAGACGTAAGCAGCTAACGGAGCACACAGACACAAAAGACGGGAGAATTACGTACCAAAGTTGACTACTACGGCGCAGCATGAGTGCGCCGGAGCTTATTTCGTTTTACGAGTACTACAGCCTGGAAATATTTTGCATGTTTGCATACAAAATATCATATTTGCTGAGATTGTTTCATTAAAAAAAATAAAAAATAAGGCAACGAAAGGCAGGTGCTGTATGTGTACGTTGCCTACTTACAGGGGCAGCACAGTGGGCGAAGACGCATATGCAGCAGATTTAAATTTAAACTAGAGGTTTTTGCATTTTAATTTATTTATTGTGAATTTTTTTAAGCAAAGAAATTGTTTAATTTTTACAATGCCTCGAATTAAATATGAACCAAGGCTGTCAAAAAAAACCCAAAAAACTCTGTCTTTATTAGTTCGGAGATTTGTACTTTGACTTATCTGCCAAAATTGGATAAAAAATTTACAAAACACTTTTTCCAAAAGGAATTATAAATTCAGAAATGTACAAAACGAGATGTTTAAAATAAAAAGTTGTTTAACACAAAAAATAGAGGTATATTTATTTTTTGGCCACTGTGCCTATATAATCTTAAAGTAGTATAAAGCTCTATCAAATAAAATCAATTATATTTGAAAAGAAGGAGTCCTTCAAATTCAAGAGCTTAGCCCGATTGAAAGATTTTGAGCTATTGAGCGCAGTTTAAAGAAGAAAGCAAAAGGACGTGTAGCTGGCAACGTCGAAAAATTGAGAAAAAAAAAAAAAAAAAAAATAAATGGAATAGGGTATTCACAACAGTTTCAGAAGAATTTGATGAAATTGTATTAAATTATAAATAAGCAATATTTTCTAATAAAAATTATAATTTGTAATATCGCAGCCCATTACATACTGACTGTAGTAACTTATAAGAAAAATGTAATTACTGTATCAAAATGCAATTAATATTCCAATAAGTAACCAATTTTTTTTTTGCCAAATGTTCAAATACTTCATATATTTTTTCAGGGATATTTATTTATTTATTTATTAATATAATTCTGAAGTAAAAATTAATTCTAGATTATAAAAGGTTTGTAGCCAAAGCAGCATAGGCCTTGAGGTTGTTTCAGGGATATATTATTCTAAAATTATTGTGAAATCGTCAACGGAAGCTGCATATATAAAATAGTTTGCCAAACATTGTCGAATTCTAAAAATATTTTTTTGAATTGCTCAAACGTTTTTAATTTCATTTTTGTTAACGCTATGACCGACAATAAAAGAGATTTTATTACAATAACTTATTTCTAGATCGGTCCTTTTTTGTATTTGGGCAAGTTTACAAATTTAAGGATCATCGAGGCCATCTTAAAAAAGTATTTTTTAGGGTAAGTTTGCTTGTAACTTCAAAAATTTTTAATTAATCTGTACATATCGTATATCATCGTAAAGAGCACATCAATACCTTTCGATTCTTCCATGTCGAATACCTGAAAAAAGTGCACAAAAACATGTTTTTGGAAAAAATCTCGAAAACGGTTCTTAAGAAAAAAAAAAAAAATGTATGTAATTTTCGTCTCTCGACAAAAAATTACCGAGAAACACTTTTTTTTTGTAAAGGTTCATTTTTCGTGTAAACTAGTGTAAGCTAATCATTCTTTGTGAAAATTGAAAAAACATTTTTTAAGGCTTCTTTCTGTTTACTATACATTGGTTTCGGTCACCATTTGACCATAAATTTATTTATTTTATAATTTTCTTCTCATGCAAACCATTCTTGGTTATTCGGTTGTTCGTCTATTATTGTTAATATGAGATGATTATCTAGGAATGTCTTAAAGTGCTTCACATCGATTTTGACAACACTATGACCAAAAAACAAAGAGTTTTGAACTGTACGATAAACTAATCGATCTTTATAAAAATGGAAAATATCTTTTTTAAGACTACTACTACCAAGAAATAAAAAATGTTACCACACAAATCATTCTTGATTAGTTAATCGATGCTTGTCAATATGGCAACTTTGCCCTAAGAACGATTTTCACAATACTATCAAGACAATCAAAGAGTTCAATTGTTTTGGGCCAATAAGTTAATCAATTTAACTTGAATTTTGAGTATCTTCTACATAGTATTTAAAATACAAACTTTTAAGAAAAATCTTTAAATTTACAAATTTAACTCCAACATTGTCTTTTTCGCCCACTGTGGCAAGCCTTTGGCAGTATGAGTATGAGTGTGTGTACTACGTGTTTAGGTTTAGCACCTACGCACACACATGCACTCATACGCACTTACACAAACACTCGCTCACGCACACATGCTTGTGGCATAAAACGGCCATATTAGAAAAGAGCGGCACAAATGTAAGCTTCTCTGCACATAACTAGGCTAAGAAAATTGGTTTTTTTGTTATAGAAAAGTAGCGAAAGTTTTTGAACTAGTTTGGCATGCCAAACAGGTGGGTGGAACCCCTCTAGGCATTATATGTATGTATATTACGTATGTGGAGGATAGACCTGCACTTGTTACGCACATAAAATTTAACCATTTTGGTTAGTTAAAGCTCAATGCATTGGAAAGTCATAAAGCCCAAAAAAGTATGCTAGCATTTTGTCGTAAAAAACACAACGTGCGTGTACGTAATTGTATAAAATGCTACGGTTGACGTAGTTTTGACAACTTGACAGGTAGTTCTGGAAAGAGCCAGCCAATAAATGTAGAACTATATGAAATGCTGAATTATATAATGCTAAGCTAGCGTACAAACAGTAGTTTTTCAAAACGCCAAAACTTGGTAAATCTTTGGTTTTAAAAGTTAGTTTGAAGATCTAGTTGATACAAAATTGATTTAAGAGCTATGCACTCGAGGCGTAATTAGAACCAAAAATATATAAACTTGAAATTGGGCAAGTTTTTAAGACTCTGTTGGATAAGTCATGTCCGCGAACTACCAAATCTCGTAGAGCTGCGAGCTAAAAACGCCAAATTTTGCCAGAAGATGCGCATTCTAATTATGCAATGTCTGACATCTCTCCCTAAGAACCTAAACAAATTTGTACTTTTTTAGGCATATTTGCATATAGTGCTTAGACTGTGAGCCTAATAAAGAAAATTCATGTTGAGTTTTTAATCGATGTAAACTGGACGACGTTAAGCGATTTATACATGCCAAATGGCACAGACATTTACCTTACCATACCCAAATTACGTGACCCGTTTAGGGTTGGTCACGCTGGGGGGGGTCAAAAAGTGCAAAATTTGGGTCACGTAATTTGGGTACGGCCCCTTATAGGAAAAAAAAAAAAAAAAAAAGAAGCGTACAGGGTATACATACATCTTACAAACTTAAGAAAAAAACGTTTTATTCCAATTATATTTTAAGCAAAAATTAAGATTTAGGAAAAAAAAAATTAACAAATTTAACAAATTATCGATGATTCGTATTTTCAAAATTTTTGTTACGAAATAATTCGCATATAGGAAAGGATGCATGTTCCCTAGAAAACGTCCAATTCTTAGAAAACGTACGGAATATATGGAAAAACCTACATTTGAAGATCTGCGCTGCCTGGAAAGTCTGCCCACAGCGGAACTGACTCTTTTAATCGAATCCACAAAATGGTTTAGCAAGTAGAGAGATTAAGGTGATTAGCAGCGGCCACAAGCTACTCCAACCAAACTAGCTCCACTGCCTACCCCTTGTGCCACCTCATTATTTTCTGTACTTCCCAGCTAGTCCAACCAACCTAGCTCCACTGTCTACCCCTTTTCTCCCTCATTATTTTCTGTACCTCTTAGCTATTTCAATCAACCTAGGTTCCCTGCCTACCCTTCTTACCCACACTTCTTTTCCTTACATTCCTTTGCTCTTTGGCTGATCTAGGCCTTCAAATTTAACCTAAAAAAATTTTTTTTTTTAATTATACAAATATTATTATTTTGAAAAAAGAAAAAACATAGTATCGCTTATTTATACCAAAAACGCGCGGCTCTTGCTTTCCAAAACATTTTCCTTTTATTTAGAGAAATTCTTTCTTACCGTAACGTAAACAATTTGCAAAACAACCGCCATTAATTAATTCTTTGTTGGTCTAAATATCTCTCCGCAATTTACAAATCAGTTCTCATTTGACTTGACATGCTGAATAGATAAGTTACAAGCACATTCCACCTGCTATCCGCAAAGGCATCAGAGTCTGAGTCAGTCAGGATGACAGTAAGACAGTAAGATAGGAACACCTTAACACAAACCCCACAAACTACCCACGTGTTTTTTTTTTTTTGCCTTTATTTTTTTGGGAGCATTTGTTTCGTTATGGTCCACACGTAAGACTGCAAAGTTACTCAATTATTTCGTTGACATTAAGCACATAAAAATAAAAATAGATGGCATACAGGAACAATAGCTAGGAGAGCAGTGCTGGGAAGAGCAAAGAAGAAAAAAAAAAAAAGGGACCACAACGAGTTGTTATAATGTGCTGGGTCTTCTCCGGTTTCAGGCAGCGATTTGTCTGGGGCCTTTTTTGCCTATTGCCAGGGACTGAGCTGCACGCCTTTTATCGCAGATTAAGTGTCGACGTTGTCCTTGTCGTCAGCCTAGTCCTTGCTAGTATTCGTTAGTTATATTGTGTTGAAATGTGCTTACAGCACATTAATTTCTTGCACCTGGTATTAAGATAATTGTAGCTTTTGTTTGGATAAGAGATAATCTACTACGCATAGCAGCTAGAGAAAGTGAGATTATTAAAAGCAAGTGTAGCTTGGTAAAGTGAAAAAACTTAAAGCTTTAAGCAAAAGGATGCGGAAGCACTAAGAAAAAGTGCATCATATATTTTTATTTTCTTGGGTAGATCTATTGGGGCTTATAGGTATGCGTTGAAACTATGCGTAACACAAAATTTTAACTTTTTGCTGAAAGACAAATTTTGTTATTTTTAAGCGCTACTTCTGATTTAAAGTGTTGTTGACAGCTCTCTTCGTGTATCCATCAGGTAATTCCCACCACCCAAAAAAAAAAAACAAGATTGGCATTGTGTTATCAAAAACTTAAAGATGCTCCAAAAAATTAATCAAAAATCATGAGAGCATATAACCGCGCAAATTTAATAAAACGAAATCAACTTTTAATGGCTTTGGCCTTTATACGGGTGGTCTGAGGTCTGTGGTTGGGGGCCAAGCACTTTACTTTGAACTCTGCTCGAAGTCATAAAATCCCACACACACACAAACACTCACACACGCAAGCAAAAGCAATTGCGTGTAATTTAATAACAAAATAATAGGAAGCAATGACTTAAAAAAAAAAAAAAAAATGGAAGAAAAACAAAAGCGCATTGTCCTTGATGTCGTATAGAAAATAGGCAAACACAGTGGGGCAAATTTCTAGGGTATGGGCTGTTACAGCTTATCAATTTGTCCCACCGTGCGTGTGTGCGCGTGTGTGTGTATTGTCATAAAAAGTAATCATAAATTATATGCTGCTATTGTATTTGAGTACAAGTAAGTGGATGATTGGGTAGCAAGTGTGATACTTGCCAAAAGCAAAAAGAAAAAAAAAAAATCTATTGCCTACTTGTGGGCGCTGTCTCGTTGTGTGTTCTACTGTAATGCCTGGACATTGGCAATTGAGATGCTTTGCAGACACGCAGCCATTTTAAAACAAAACAAAAATAAGGCATACAGAATATGGAATACGACCACAGCCACACGGCACTGACAACGCCTAAAAGCAGACTACACGCCGCTTAGTAATTGCTTATGAAATATGCAAAGGCGTTCCGCACCCAGCTCCAGTCCGGGCAACAATCGTTCAACAGCCCGTACGCACACCCTTTTAGCTAAAATCTTTGGCGACTGCCTTTTGCGGTTTGGCCACAGCGGGTGGTGGCGGGCAACGTCTCCGGCCCCGTCTCCGTCCACGCCCATGGAACAGTGCCATTGGCATGGACTAGCCTAGCATGACATTGCCACTTAGCGGCTACATTAATGGTAGCAGTAAATGGTATCTGTATATGTGTGTGTGTGTGTGTGTGTGTGTGTGTACTGCGCGAGGGCAGCGTGAAAAGTTAACAATGTTGGCAACCATGTGGTTTGATTTTTGTTTGGTTAGAATATTGTATAGGGTGGGCCATCTGTTGGTTTGGTTGTTAAACACTCATAATTCGGAACATACCCGTCCAAAGTGGATGCTCTTCGGCACATGTCAAGTTTAAAACTAGTCAATTTTAGTCATGAATCATTTAACAACCGAAAAACGCGTAAAAGTGGTACAATATATAAATATGATTTCCTGCATCTCCTATTGGAGCATAGAGCGTTTTTGGGATGGTACACCCGACTCTCAGCCTCCTAGTAGTACTTTGTGCGGGCACATCCTGTTCAAAGCATTCTACAGCGAACGATACTGTATTCCGTGAAAGCGGGGCAGCGGTGTCTAGTCCGAGGAGAGGACTTACATCATGGCACAACATCAAAATCCTGGAGCCTTTCTGGAAGCCAGTTAGCCCCCTGGTAGGATTCTGATCTCACGTTAGAGACGGCCTGTTCACCCCACGTAGGTTTGGATGCGAAGATAGCAGGTCTATCACCAAACTAGAGAATGAAGAGAAACAACGACAAACGACGACGGCCTTTGGCTATGGAAAAATAACTATGATTTGTTTTTGGAATATTAAAACAAAAGTGGTACAAGCGTACTATGCAAAACGACTTTCTGTGAAAAAAAACTTAGCTGAGGCGAATGTCGATGAGTCGCCGGGAACATCGATGCCCATAACAATGGAAGCCCACGGACTATTATCAGCGTTGCTTATTCGTTTAATGGATGGGAGAACAGCCAGATGATTTTCGACAAAAAAAAAAAATATGTGAAAATTACGATGCTCGCATACGGGCTTGTAGAGCCAGACGCGGCTTCCATTTGGGAGATATTACTTTTCATACATAAACGAGTAGTTTCAAACTTACATTTGGTATATACATTTACCCAATTTTGTTAAAAAATATACGAATAAAATGCAATAAACAAACAAGCCAAACAGATGGCCCACCCTATACTAGCTGTTTGCTGAAAAACTTTTAATGGGAGCTAATAGAACAGTGTTTAGGCTTGTTAGAGATGAAAAATGGAGACTGTACCTTAGAAAGGAGAGAAAAAGAAGAGTAAAGGAGAAGATGAAAGTAAAGTGAAGTGAAGTCAAAAAGGCGGAAAGTAGAGAAGAAGGAAAAAAAAAGAGAAAGATAAGAAGACAAGAAGAATTGTAAAAAAAAGAAAGAAGACAGGTATGTCAAGTATGCATGCGAGCAGCAAGCAGCCAGTGAGAGAAATAACCAAAGAAAAGGTATTGAAGATTGACAAGCAAAGCCAGCAGAGGCCGAAACTCCCTAGTTTTTCAGAAGGTAAAAACATTCAAGTTTCACGGAATTAATTTTTCTAAAGGCAAGTCTATGAGGAGAAGTAATATTAAACATTTATTCGCATAACACTAGATTTTTAATTGAAAATTTTTTGGCTTTCGCCTCGAATTTAGGGCCGACTAACTCGTGACCAACCACGAAACCCTTCAACACTTCAGTCAAAAAGGTAGCAAATAATTATTAAATAATATAATACAAAAATAATAAGATAATAATAATAATAGATAATTATAGATTTTCTTTAATTGATATGGTCATCCAGCCAACAAATGACTAATTAAAGAAAGTTCTTGGTGTACAGATAAAATAGAAGTTTATGTTGGAAAGAACTTGTAGTTTGAAAAAGAAACTGCTCTCTTCCATGCTAGACCAATTAATAACTTTTTAGCCTGCCCTCGTATCTATGTGAACGTGTGCAGCTGTATGTATGTGTTTGCAAACTGAGCGTGTAACGGTAAATAAACTAATACAAACGGCAGGCGGCATAAAAGCATAGCATACTTTTGCGCTTTGCCAGTTGTTGTTGTTTTTGTAGTCATATGAAGATGTACCGTTATGTTTTTGGATTTTTTTTTTTTTGTGTATATATATCATGAATATTTAATGTTGACATGTACAAAGTATTGCAATATATATCCAAACTTGTAACTGTTTACTCTTGCTCTACATCAATAACACAAAAAAAAAAAAAAAAAAACTCCAACAAGAAGAATTACAAATGAAACGTGAAAGTTCGTCAGAACTTAACTGGCTTGACCTTGTACATGGTATAGTATAAAAGCTGACAGAAGACTACAACTAGTTGATTTTGAGGAATTAAGACAAGCTGTGCGTGACATGCACCGAAGAGATGTGCGTGGTACAAAGAGCAGAGTCATTTATAAAAAGTGGCTGGGCGTTGTCAAGAAGTTCCAAGAAAAAAAAAACCTGCTCAATAGCATGAAGCGTAGTTAGGCATTTAGCTGGATTAGATTTGATAGATTCCACAAATTGCATGCATAGATATAACTAGCATATACTGTTTAGCACAGAGAGGTCTCTTAGAATGGGTAGAAGAGTAATGGCTGTTTAACGGATTTAAAATATTAAATCTTTTAATAACCATTTACGAAATTAAACAAATTTTTAACTTTTAAACAGAACAGAAACACTTTATTTCAGGGTCGTGTGTTAGCGCCCCACTTTGGGCGCCAAAATATTATCATGAAAATTAGCATGTTTTGATACAACACTTTGAACCGGCTAGTTCAGTCGGTAGAGTATAACTCCATCTCAGAATAGTGGGCTAGCGCCCCACGTTGGGCGCCAAATTGTTAGACATGACAATTAGGAGTGTGATTAGGAGGTGAAACACCTATAATATTAAAACTAAAACATAAATTTAGCTCCAAAAGTAGTTCTGAAAATATTCGCGAGCACAAAATTTTTGTAATTGTTTACATTACCAAAATAAGTACAACTTTTAATGCAGCTCTAATAGAGCCATCAAACCCATCTGGCAAATCCCCGGTCACATCATTAGGCGTACATACAAACTGAAATTATTTTAACCTGCCGCTAAGCGTCGACCAAACAAGAACAACTGAAACAATTTAACGCTTTAATGATAATGATGTATGAACAAGTAAAGACAACAAACAAAAGTTGCACGTGTGTGGGTGAGTGTATCTGTGTGAGTATCTGTGTTTGAGTTGGCCACAACTCAACGAAGTTGCTTTGGATTTTTAGGTTTGAGTTACCCCGCATGCACGCTTAACAAGCTAATGTGCTTTTAATGGTCTCTCTCTCCCGAGCTGCGCCCTTTTACCCAACATGGGCATGGCTGATTATGTCCAACAACAACAACAACAACAGAACGTAGAAGTAAAATACACAAATAATTAAAATTAATTATCTTGCAATTAGTTTACGATTTACTCATTAAACAGCAAGGCATTTACATTCAGCAATTGCTGCTCTGCTGCCTGTTCCCCCAAGACATTGAGACGCACAAAACAAAACAAAAATTAAATACATATATAAATAAATCGGTGATGTTCCATAAATCTTTTTTTCAAACTAAAAGCTTGTCAAAAGTAATTTGCAATGTTATTGTTTTATTTTTTTGTGTGTATTCATTCATATATTCCATAATTTATGGGAAATTATGCATTAATTAAAATCATCATAAAGCAACTGGAATTATTCTTTTTTTTTTTGGCATAATATAAACAAATATGCAAAAATTATTTAAAATGAACGCATAATATTTTTTTGTTGTTGATTTTTACGCACTAAAGGAGTACTGTGACAAACAAAATTTGTAAAATTTGTAAGCAAGCTCCATTTATGAGGCGTCTCTGCGTCGCCATTTTTAAAACAAAGCACATCTGGGATTATTTTTAATTCTAATAATTGGCAACTTGGCGCATTGGTTAGCCTTAATTTTGGCCAGATGTATCTCTTCCTCTTTTTCCGCGTCATGCATTTTTAAGAACATACTAGAGTACGATTTTGGAAAGCTCGAAAATATTTGAAAATTTTGAACTTTAGAAACATTTTTTCATAGAATCTTAGTATATTGAGGATTATGCATTTTAGAATATTTTAAGTAGGTAAATCATTTAGTTTTTGGCCATGACCATATGGCAAAAAAAAATTCATATTATATTATTAATGACTTGTTCCAAGTTAATAAACTTAAGAACTTAGTTTATTCATAAAATGTTTCCAAAAAGGTCTGTTTCTTGCTATATTCCGTAATTTATTAAACGATTTGGACGCCTCGCTTGTAATGGTTCTTCTCCAGCTATTTCTGGGCCGCCCTCTGCCTCGGAGTCCTTGTGGATTCCGTGTAAATGCGCTGTGAGCAATGAAAAAAATTGTTGTATCCAAAATCCTAAAACAATTTCATTCAAAATTTTTGCAATAAAATTACGTTGAAATAAATGTTATTATTAAAAAAAAACAATTGTAATCCATAAAACATTTTTATAAAATTAAAAAAAATTAATTTTAAATTAAAAAAAATTAATTTCAAATAGAAAAAAATTAATTTCAAATTAAAAAAAATGTATTTTAAATTAAAAAAAAATTTTAAATTAAAAAAAAATCATTTTAAATTAAAAAAAAATTTTGCAGTAAATACTTATTTTGTGTTGCAAAAAATTGTAAAAATTGTATTAAAAAAAAATTTTATACAAAATTCGAAAACGCGCGAATGTTAATTTCCTATAAAGACTGATTTTTAAAAATCTTAAAAATCTCAAAAAATGTGTTTTTAAATTCTGTAACGCGTGAATTTAAATATCACTTATAAAGTTATACAACAAATTTGAATCATTTTGAAATGTTAAAAAATTTTCCCATTCGGTCTAGTTGCAAAAAAAATGAATTTCCTTTTAGAACATTAACGAAAATTAAAAAACAAAATCCCAAATTCCTGACAAAATAATTGCCCCTGTATATCGTGCTAGCGCTCCTAAAAAGTATCGAAAACTAAACTATTCTCTTATTTGGCTTAATTTTTATTTAAACTAGCCAAAGCAAGTAAAATAAAGGGTCATCAATCTTGAGGTTTTTTTTTAAAATGCAAAAAAAAACACAAAAATTTCAAATGAATCGGAAAATCTTTATTATCAACAGAAAGAACCATTCTTGCCATTCACTTTTTAAAGATAATCCCTTTGAAATGTTGGCCGCAACTGCGCCGTAGCTCGTCCATGCGGACGTTCCAATTTTCGAAAACGCGTTCGAGCATAATCGGCGGTATCTCGCGAATAACACGGGTAGTTTTGGCCTCTAATGCTTCAATCACTTTAGAGTTCATGTCACCATACCCCAACTCATTACGTCACTGCTGATGAATTCCTTAAAATCTGGTTTCAAAATGACTGATATAAAAGTAACAGATGCGGCTCCCTCCTCTAATGCTTCAATCGTAGCTGTATTATCCATAAACACTTTAGACTTCACGTAGCCGCAAAGGAAAAAGTCTAACGATGTGATATCACACGATCTTGGTGGCCAATTCACCGGTCCGGAGCGTGAAATTAATTGTTCTCCGAATTGGTTCCTCAATATGTCCATTGGTTCCATGATGAAATGGCAATGAAAACTGAATAAAAAACACATGGTAACTTTGACAGTACTCACGCATGATTTATCAAACAAAACCCTATTGGAAAAAACCACAAGAATGATGACCCTTTATAAAAAATTTAGAATTCACTCTAAAAATTTTTTGAAAAGATTCCATATCAAACGATTTTAGATTCTTAAAAAAAATTTTAGAACACAGCAAACTCATAGGTGTGTCGGAAATCGCTGGACGGTTTTTCTACAAGATGCTCTCAAAATTATAAGAAAAATTCGCAGGTTAAGACATTTCCAAAAGTCTTAAGAACATTTTTAAAGCATCAGTGACAGTGAAGACTTCTCACCGATTTCTGTTGGGCTCAAAATTGGTTTTGAAAAAGATTTCTGTCACAACACTATTTAAGCATATGCCTCTTGCTGCGCACAAAAGTATGCAATATTCAATTGTATGTAAACTATGTACCTATATTTACCTTTTGTTTTCTGAATATGTACTAAGTATGTAAAGTAGTTTGAGTATAAGACTATGACAATATAATTATGATATAAGCGCATCTAGCTTTTCAATTGAGTTCTTATTTGATTTATGTGCAAAGAAGCTACGACAAGTATTGGGTTGGGGTTGGCAGCACCACTAATGACATTTATTACGCATACGACCCGTGGTCGGTGTCGATGTCGGTGTCACTCTCAGTGAACATGTCAGCAGCAGGAGGTTTCCCACTGGCCTTAATTGTTTCATTGACATTTAACACACTTGTCAACAATAAACTATGCGCTGCTATTATATTATTTTCTTTTCTTTAATGATTTATGTTCAGGTTGGCGGCTGTTTTAAGTTTCGCCCAAACAGCTTAACACTTCATTGCCTAATGGGCAAAGTTTCAAGTGTTTGAATTTTAATTTTTTTCACTGCAAAAAAAAAAAGAAAAAGAAAATCAGTGAAGAACCAAAAATTAACAATTTCAACTTGAGCGGCTTTTTGATACGCCTGCATACAGCGCTAAGTTTTACTTTGGTGCCTGCTAAGTTATTATTAAAAAGCCGTTTAAGTGGTGGAGTCAAGTTAATTGAATTAACTTTTTAACCCTTTGCCGCCTACATTTTTGTTGTTGTTGTTTTTGTACTTGTTTTTGTAGCGTGAAAAAAACTCAAAGTACAAAAATAATAATATTTTAAGAAAACGCAACAAAAAAAAAAAGGCAAAAACAAGTTGCGCTAATGTTGATAAAGTGCCACGAACTCAAAGAGATTTTACAATATTTTACCAGAGTTGTAGCCTTGGCTGGGGGTTAAGGTGTGTACACAAAAAAAAAATACAAAAAAAAAACAAAGTAAGTCTGAGGACAGCTTAAATGCTCTGACACAGTTGTTATTTTGCTGCATAGTGAAAATTGCTTCAGTGCTAAGCAATTTCCCAGAAAGCCTGTTAAACTGCAAATTTTATTTTGAACCTGAACTTCTAGGAAAATAATGATTACAAAAATCACTTAGTGCTGTTTTTGTATTCAAATAATTTTTTGTTTATACACTTATTTGAGAGAAAACAATAAAAAGCCTGAAACGGCTTTAAAGGAAATCTGAAAATTATAATAAAATAACAAAGCTTGAAAGAGCTTCAGAAAACAATTTAAGACCCTGAGGACATGTCTGAAGCGGCGCCACTTAAGCCACCTTATGACAACGGCAGCACTTTGCGCTTTTCTACGCAATATAGGAAAAACTATAACCCCGGTCTTTAAAGCAGACTAAAATATACATAATTGTAGTACAATAATATAATACTAATATGTAGTTGCTTATTTTAAATATAAAGCATTAAATATAAATTTAATGACATTGAATTTGTTGGAAATTTTTCGCTTTAATTTTTAAATTTTTTATAGATCAATAGCAACAAACAAAATGCTTTAAAACATAAAGACAAATGTTTTAGAAACAATCAAAAAACCCTTGCCAACTTTTTAAAAATTTAATTCATCACAAATCGAGCAAAAATCGTTGCCGTTTATTTTTACACCAATTTATTTGAATTTATTTTTTAAATTTACATCTTATTTTATTTTAAATTTAGCTAAATAAAGTTTTTTACTTTGAATATGTTTGAATTAATTTGAATTTACTAATATTAATGCGAACATAAGTAAGCAACAAATTACTAGCGCCACCTAGTGAAAACGACTCGATAGCGCCATCTAGTGGCCACATTGAACAAGCGATTTACTGGGTAATCAAATATTCAAATTTATATTTGTATTTTATTGTTTGAAGAATCATAATTTGTGTATTTTAAAAAATTTTTTTTTTTTTTTTTTTGGGACATTTGTTGTATTAAGAGTTAATTGCTTTTACAGAAATTCTCCCGTACCGAAATTTTTTTTTTTTTTTTTTTTAATGCACCCCGACATTTTCTCGTTTTATTTTTCCTGAAAAATAGGAGACGTTTGTGACGTTTTATAATAAAATTTAAAAATTGATAAGGACGTTCCATATAAATTTAAAATCGAAGCCAGCCAAAAATTGCCGGAAATTATGCAATTGCTATTCTTTTCTTAAAAAGAAACCACTTTTTGAAGCTAGGCTGGTTGACAATATTTTACATCGCAACCATAGTCAAAAATAACCCAGAATTATTCTTATTTCGTTTCGGACTCAAAAGGCCTACTTTTCCATAACAGCTAAAAATTTACGCATCGCAGTATCAACAAATAGTTTTAGTTACTGAACTGCCCCAAACAGTCTCAGGATTCGATAATGCCCAGTTGATTTTATGGACAACAGCAAAGGGACCATCATCATGTCATGCAACACTCTTAACTTGGCTATCGGTTTACGCGCTATGCTTCGTTAAGTGCATTTTGAATTTTTAATACGCGCTAAATTTGCGCAAAGCATCCTCCAAAGGAGGCGTTAGGAGATTCTTCGCGGGCGTAGCACTTGGGATGATGAGCAAGTGCTCTGTGTCTGCTCTTCAGCTCTGCTTTTTTAGCGCTGATTAATTCGCATTATTAAAAAAACATACGCTGGCTGCGTTGGGTAAAGAATTTTACAAGAAATAAAATTTAGCACTTGAAATTGTGGAAAAAAAAAAAAACACTCTTGTTACAAAATGGCCGCAGCTGCTGTTGCTCGACAAATAAAGAAATAGAAATTATATGTATATTAAAATTAAAATAAAATAATCAACACAAATTACGCGCGGGTTATTCTCGTGAGCATTGTAGCTGCTTGCCACAGCACGCAGGCCAATTAATTTTTAATCTATGCTAAACATTTTAACAAATTAGACCTAACCAAGTATCTGCTAGATACAAGCTGTGGAATAGTATAAGATGTTACTTTGGTGTTTTTGGTGCAAAAATACACTAGCACAAGGTATATGCACTTTTTTGAAATGAATGTGCAGCTTGGAAGATGCCAAATGAAAGACTGTCGAGATACTCGTAGTTCTGTGCTAAAGGCGCCCAAATTGGGGCCACTTTACAGATTGATATAAAGCAATACTCGTAGAGCTTTTTGAAACTTCTAAAACCAAACGAACTTTCAAGTTTGAGATGAAGAATGAACTGTGAATGGCAGGATTGCATCGTCATGGAACAAAGATAGAGATAGAGACTTCATAGTTCTTACCAAGCGAAATGTTACCAAAGCCTTTGAGACTATTGAAAAAGAAAAAACTAAAAGAGATCAGGTTCATATTTTTTTCTTTTAGTAAAGAAGTACAGCAGTTCTGATTTTCTCAAGGACCTCGTCGGAGTAAGCCTTCTTCAGCATACCAAACTGACTAAATTAAGTTAATGCTCGTTGTTCAGCAAACAAAAAAAAAAAATAATCTTATTATGGCTTTTTCATTTTCAATCAAAATACCGCAAAAATTTTGGAAAATACCAAAAACGCAATAAAATATACCACAGAAAGAATATTTCATTTATAGAGACACACTGTGCGCTCACGAAGGAAAATAAGTCAACATTTTTTTATGAACGCTCTTTTGTCGGCTGCGTACTGGGCTTCAGTAAGCAAAATCTTCTTTAGTTGTATTTATTATTTAATGGCTTTTTATATGGATTTAACAAAATTTATGATAGTTATCATCGAATTCGGAAAATATTTTGTGTTTGAAGAGTTTTCAGCATGATTACATATAAAGTGAGTGTTAATTATTGAAGTATCACTGACTCACTGTTTAAATAGTTATCTATGGAACGTTGTCTCCATTGGGATATTTGCCTAATTTTGTAACCGTCTGCTATCGTTAAAAAGTTCGCTCATCGGATTAGAGACGCGTATACGTTCATAATAATTTGTCCATACTGCTTTGCTTTTTAAATATTTCATCAACAAATAAATAAAATACAAAGTAGTAGTAGCATAAAACGCTTTAGCTTTCTCTATCAACCCAACGATCTTAATTACAT
Organism: Chymomyza fuscimana; assembly: GCA_949987675.1. NCBI lineage: Eukaryota > Metazoa > Arthropoda > Insecta > Diptera > Drosophilidae > Chymomyza > Chymomyza fuscimana. The sequence continues at coordinate 36,793,517 of OX465088.1, read as the reverse complement.
TAATCATTCATATTCTTCCGCATCTTCTAGAGTATATAAAAATTGTAACTTTACAAAGTCAGTTTTACTTGGTCTTATTTCTCGTTGTTTTTGTCTTTAGCCATGATTTGCAAAAGTGCCAACACCAGTGTAAAGGATTTTTGCCAAGCCGAGGGGATTAATAAAAGGATTACGTAGCGGAAAATGCCAGCTGTGTGCCAGTACAATCTATGTATCTGTGTGTGTGGAGTCCTGTGAGTGTAGGGATAGCTTGCAAAGTGCTGCGATTGAGTGCCGCAATGGCAATGCTGATGGCAATTTGTAGCGGCAGTTGCCAGATAGTCATAAACAGTAGAGTAGAGTGTTGCGGGTGTAGAGAGGTGGCAACACTTGCAGGCTAATTGCGCTTCGCCTTTTGGCTGCACTTTTCGGCTAGCTGTAACAACATGGTAACACTGGTTCGTTGGTTCGTTGCTTGCTTGGTTGGTCATATATTAAAAATAATCCATTCGATATCTGTTTTAATACGCAAAATTTATAGCTGAGTCGAGTCCTACGCCCGCAACAACAGTCAGGCAGACATTTTGAAGGGCTTTTAGCTTGATATTTTATTGCTTAAAGGATGCGGTCACACACATACACACTAACACATACACACTCATACACACATGTACAGCATATGGCAATTACGTGCCTCTGTTATGTGCTTTTTTTATTTTTTAATATTTATTTATGTAAAGCCGTCAACATGGCCGCCACCGCATGCCATTTTAATAATAACATTTGTCTCGCTGTGGTTTTTTTATGGCTTTATTTATTTGGTTTACTGGGTATTTTTTTCCTCGATTTTTGACGCTGTGATTTGCTTACAATTGACATAAAGGCCACCATATTTTGAATTATGTTAGCCGGGAATAAGCCAAAACTCAATCAGCATAAAAGTATGCTATGTGAACAAAAAATACTTATCTAGAGTGGGATTTGGCTTATTATTAAATATCATAAATATTTCTTGCTTATCTTTCACTATCTTTACTGTGGTTTGGAATAAAGCAATAAACTTGGTCACATTTTTAATAAATTCATCAAAAATTAGAAAAGATATTTTCGACATGTAATACTTGGAATTCGTTTTAAATCATGCTCAATCTTCGGTATACATTGATTGCAGCTTTATATTGATTCGATGAATTGTTTACACTTCTTATTTGACAAATTTTTCACAAATTAGAAAATAAGAAAATTTCAACAGGTAATTCTTGGAATTCTTTTTAAACTAATTTATTTATATGTGGATGACCCATAAATTTTTGAAATGCTCAACGTGTAAGTATCGTGGCAAAGCACAATCCGCTTTTTCATATCAAATCCTAATAAAACAACATAATCTGAAGAGATCAGCAGTATGCCATGAAAATTAGCTCAATAAAATGAGTTTACTTTTTGGCTGGTAAACAAAATACAGTTACTGTTTTTTTTTGATAGTGGTATAAGTCAGTCTGTTCACAAAAAAAAAAATCAAATTTTATATGCACTATAACTCTCCGATTCGTTAGCAAAAAAAAGTTTCGAGATTGTAGGGCGCTAGCCTTCATTCTCTAGTTTGGTGATAGGGCTGCTATCTTCGCATCCAAACCTACGTGGGTTGGACGCCCTATGCTCCAATAGGAGATAAAGGAAATCATATATATATATATATATATATAACTCTCCAGAGTTTTTGCATCAAACTTAAAAAAAATGCATAATTAGGACTAATTTAAATCAACCTTAAGGAATTCACAGCTCAAAGGCAACGGAAGTTAATAAGCAGCTATAATAACACTACTCTACATGGTTTTTGATCTTTGAAGAAATATGTTTGCATCAGTAAGAAAAGTCGCGCTTAGCAAGAAAAAAATATCAAGTACTTAAAATTTAAAAGCCTTTTTATGTATTTTTAAAAGATTTAAAATTGTTTAAAAAAAAAAAATTTTACCGGATAACACAGATTTTTTGCCTTTGACGAGTGTAATAACGCATAAAAAAAAAAATTAAAATAAGCTATATGAATAATAAAATAAAAATAAAAAAATAAAATAAATAATAAAACAAAAATAAAATAAAAAGTGAATAAAATAAAAAATAAATAAAATAAAAAAAAATAAAATTATTATATAGACATTATAATATAAAAAAATTATAGTATAAAATAAAAAAAAAATAGTATAAAATAAAAAAATTATAATATAAAATAAAAAATAAAAAAATTACAATAAAATAAAAAATCATAATAAAATAGAAAAATTATGTTTAAATAAAAAAAATATAATAAAATAAAAAAAAATTATAATAAAATAAAAAAATTATAATCAAGTAAAAAAATTATAATCAAGTAAAAAAATTATAATAAAATATAAAAATTATGTTTAAATAAAAAAATTATAATAAAATAAGAACATAACAATAAAAAAATAATAAAATAAATACATAAAATAAATAAGTAATAAAATAAATAAATAATAAAATAAATAAATAAAAAAATAAATATATATAAAATAATAATAAAAAATATTTAAGTTAATTTTCAGCATGCTAATAAAAACTGAATTAGCAAAAAAAAAATGAAATCTCTAAAATCTAGTTCGATGGAAGATGGCAATTGAAGACGCCCTATGCTCCAACAGGAGATAAAGCAAATCATATATATATATAATAAAAACTGAAAAAATTTCAAGCGAACATCACTAAGACTAAAATTATTAACATCTTCTTGTTCATATAAAAAATAAATTTAAAAATTAAAATTCGTTTGTTGGAAAAAAACAAATTATTATTTTTTGTTGGCTGGTCCAAAGATTTAAAACATATTAATAAAATTCCCACTAGGATTTTCGAATGTGCGTCTTATAAAGAATTGATCCCTAAACTCCTTTATCCCTATCTACGTCATTGCAGCACAGCGCACAGCAGTTGCAGTTAATCACAGTTAGAACGCAATCGCAAAGAATATTCATCTAATAAAAAGTAGTAGTCTAAAAGAAATCCCAATTTAGCAACACGCACGCATTTAATTAAAGTAAAAGCATCAGGTTTTTATCTCTCTTAGTATTAGTTTTTGTAGTTTGTGCTAAAAAACAAACTTGCTAGAAAAAAATGTACGCGTCAAGGGATGCGTTTCCAAGGATAATGCCGTGCAATTTATATGCGTGCCACTTTTTTTTAGAATGCTATGCTGCATTTGCAAAGCTATTCAGGGTGCGGGGTTGAAATTGCCACAAGAATAATTCACTCATTAGCTTATATGAAAAAACTCACTCAACAAAGGAGTGCATTTGAGTGGGTTGGTTTGAGTATATAAAGAAAGAACACGAAGACCTTGCTATTTTGAGTGAAGGGGCAGTTCGAGTTCATTCTAGTAAAAAGGTTTGAAACTCGGGTTGGTTTAAGGGCAAAGGAGTTCTGTATAACAGTTGTATAGAAATGTGTGATATTTATTTTAAAGGGGCTGACTGTGTTAATTCTACAAAACAACTAATGTTATATTATTATTGCAAAGGGGTTGAATTTGTATAACAGTGCAGAGTTATAATAGAACTTTTAGAAACTTATAGCATAATGTTTCTCAAAGATACAAAAAATAGAACAGAATATGGCACTTTTGGGGATAAATTACAACTTGGGTTGGAATTAAACATAAAATCTTCAAATTTTTACTTTTTTTTATTGAAACCCGTTTAAAAGACTTATCTGGCACATATTTTTTGTGGAAATTCAATTGAAATAAATTTCTGGCTTACCAGTGATTATTTTTTTCAAATATTCTGCCATAAATTCAATGCACTTTTGTATTCAAAATTTCCGAAAAATTGTTTCCGCTGCGAACGAGTGCAGTTAATAGGCTACTTGAGGGTTATACTGACTATCAGTTAACAGGCTCCTTGAGCCAAAATTGTGCTCCCGTGCGAATTGCTATGGAGACTATAAAAAACATGACAAAACTAAAGGTTTTGTTATTAGATATATATATGGATGCTATTAAATATAACAGAGTGCTAATAAGTATAACAAAATCATATACAGTGAATTGCGAATAATAATATGCTCTTATATTAAAAAATAGATAATTCAATAGAATTGAAATCGTATAAGTCTTTCATATTAATTTCCAAATTATAACAAAAATAGAAAACTGTTAAAATGAAGGTATTTCTTAGAAATAGAATATTACACTTTTGCGAAATTCTGTAATTAAACATTTATAACAGCTTGATAGCAAGTTCGCTGTTATAATTTCATATTGTATTACAGAAAAAGGCAAAAATACAAAAATCCTCAATAGAGATGTTTGTGTTTGTATAAGAGTTTGAATACACATATTACATTATCCTATACCCAATTTGTTTTGAAACCGACTTAAGTGTAATACAAGTAAAACCAAACAGTTAAACTGTACTAAACAAATTTGTTCTACTAAGCTACCGTCAAACAGTAATGTTAAAAAAGGCTGCATATGGTAACGCCAACTGTTATATAAAGTCATTTTACAATATAAATTTATAATAGTAAGTTTTCGAAAACCGATTTTTAACTCGGAGATATACAATTTATTGGACATTTTAGAAAAAAATGTATCTTCTCTTAAAAAGAAATACTATTGCAATTAAGCATAAGACGTAGTATTGAAACTTAATAAAAAAATAAAGAGAACAGTGTCATCATCGAATTGCCCTATAACAAACTTACAATAAAGTATATTTCGATCTTCTCAAAACGAATTTTTCTGTATTTCATAATGGAACAAATAATGTATATTTTGGGAGATTCCCAAAAATTAAATAAAGTCAATGAAATGAAAGAATAAAGTACCATAATTAACATTATTATTGTGAGTTGACATTGTTCAGAAAAAATGTAGTACCGAAATACTTTTCTCTCTTTTTCGAACAAATCTACAGACAAGTAGCAACAAGGAAGATTTTGAGATAGAAAAATTAAAAAGTGTAATCTAAGCTAATATTGCAGATTTCTTAAAATAAACTTATAATTAAAGACTATATTAGACTATATTATATTAGACTATTATAGTTAATCGTAATCCTGTGCAAATAACATCACAACAGTAGTTCAGACATACTCCCAAGCCTTAAAATAAGGGTAGTTAGACTTCAGGTCAGCTTCTTGTAATTTCTTCGAGTAGTTAGTTAGAAATGCACGTTAAACTCAAAAAAAATAGGGGTAGTAGAAAGTGTTCTAATGTTCAAAACATGGATTACCCAAAGCCTACAATAGAACACAAAGGAAAGTTACTTCAAACTCATTTGAATTGAAATAGTTCAGACATGCTCCTGAAGCCAAAACTAGGGGTTACTGCAATAGTCGAGTTTCAGAAGTACCTACAAAATTTGCTAATAACACTGCAACAGTAGTTCAGACATACTCCCAAATATTAAAATAAGAGTAGTTAATGTCTTAGAAAAGCAAGGAAGCTCTTTTTCCTTTGCTTAGTAATAGTTTAGAAATGCACACCGTGAAATAAGGGTAGTTATAAAAGCTAATGTTCCAAATATGGGCTATCAAAGTTCACAATAGAGCACCACCGAAAATTTCGCAACACACCTTTAAATTGAAATAGTTCAGACCTGTTTCTACTGTAACAAAAGTTCAGATATTAGTCAAAAGCTCAAAATAAGGGTAGTTGTAGCACAGTCATAGCACACAATAGCACAGCTAAAGTCATAAAAATTAGGTCTAAGTTTTCTAAATAAAAAGCTAACGCTGTTATACATGTGCTTTAAATCTCTACAAAAAGAGCGGAAAGCTTTTTTTCAACAAGCCCTTAAAACTTATTAAGCACAACAAAATTATTAGCGTTATAGCGGTATGGTAAAAATTTATAGCAACTGCAAAAACATAGAATCTTTTAGTACCAAAGCAAACATGGCCTTTAATATTTGCCACTATCTGAAATTAAAGTAACAAGTAAACAGCATTACCAAGTTGGATTCGAGCCATGACAAATGTTGGTCAAAGCTTATCAATATGAAGTCTTAGAAGCAAATGTGTTTCTCAAGTGTCAGACTTGAGGGCTTTTGCGTAGGAGGAACGCGTGGTAGTAGTAAGCCAAAAATTGAGCAAATAAATAGATAAGAATTTTGACTAGTAGCCAAATTTAATAGAGCGTACATAAGTTAGTCATGATTGGTTATGCATATGATATATAAATTGTGTCAACAAAAAAAGTTCTTAACTTTTGGAAATAATTTCATCAAGCAGTTTTTAGGTGCATTTTTGTTTGAAATTATTTAAAACATGCATCATAGCCAAACACAGATTTGATTTAACGCTCCTCAAACTATTTCTGCCCAAAAGTCGATAGATTGCTTTTAGCTTCAAATGCTTTCGAATGGATTATCTGACAAAATGTCGTATATTTGTTGAATTGACATTCGATTGAAAGACTTCTTTGGCACTCCTCCACTCAGTGAGACACATTTTTAGCAGCTGTGTAAACTTTTAAAAAGTCGCACATTTTGCTGATTTTTGTATATATTTATAAGAAATGTGTTCAAACCAAAAAATATTTGCTTAAATTTTGAAAAAAAAAAAATGTAGTTGATAAAAGTTTGCTTCACTTTATTGGTTTTCATATTAAAAATTGAAAGCAGATAACAGGCGTAAAAACTTTAAGAATTGTTAAGAATTGTAGAGATAACTTAAAACGAACGAAAGCATGATTGTTAGTCCAATATCAGATGAATGAACACCATCCATATATCGAAAATAAGCTCTTTAGAATATAGGTATATTTGGAATATTTCAACAAAGTTGAAAGAAAGGATTACATTTTATTTTAAATATGGGCTAGACACGACTTTTAAGCATATTATCTCTTTAGTTGAGTATAAATCGTTTTTTACAATCATTATATTTATTTGTATCTTTAAAATAACTAATCCGAGCCAGCTTTAATCTAAAATTCAAGAGATTTCCCGACTTTATTGGGTTTCTCTCTTAAGTTATTTGCTCATGTGCATTTAAGTTATCTTAACGATATTTTTAATAAATTGAACTACTAGGTAGGTAAGAACTTTATCAATGTTAATCCTCTCCAATAAATATATTAAATTTGGAGTCCGAATAGTTCCTTTTTTAGAAAGCCAATAAAGGTCGAAGAATCAATACCTTTGTGCTCGAAACTAATGAAAAATGTTGTCGTAACCAGTTTTAAAATCATATCTTTTCTTATATATATATTAACACAGTTAATAAAGGGTGGGCCATCTGTTGATTTGTTTGTTAATTGCATTTGGTTCAAGCCCCTATGGGAATATTTTCAATGAACTTTGATGACTTAGCATCCACTTTGGAAGGATATGTTCCGAATTATTAGTGTTTAACAACCAAAACGACAGATGATCCACCCTATAGAATATCATTAAAATATCATTTTATGGAGTTTTTCCTATATCTTCCGATATGTCGCTTTCGATATGTCGATAAATTATAAAACCATGTCACCTGGGGTATGGTATTACGTCACTGCTGATGGATTCCTTAAAATCTGGTTCCATAATCTCCTAAACAAATACATCTTCCTATTCAGACCATTTCGCAATTTAAATGGCCAAGAAGACGCCTTATTTGGACAACATGAGTACCTATGTGACCAAAGCTCTTCCAACGCACCATTAGAAATGCGACCGTATGGAAATGATTCTTAAAATTAAGTAATTTAATTGTCTTAATGCCAAAAAGGCGCCTGTTCTGGAGACCATGATTGCCAATTCGTTCAGCGCAGTGATGTAAATGCACCCGTATGGAAATGATTCTTAAACTAAGCCTGCGGGCATATGTCATTATGAGCAACCTGTATATATATATTTTCTAGAGTTCCAAGGTGGAACATAGGGCCACAATGAGCAACCTGCCTGCTGCTTTTATTCCTTTTTGAAGACGTCAATTTTATTTTAAAATCGAACTTAAATGGCATCTGACGCATTAGTGTAATAATCGTTCGAGGTACCAGAGCGATTTACATACTACCTTGATCAAAAATTTACCGGAATCATCACCGTGTGGCGCTCTCAGTCACCCGATTGGATATCTGTTTTTTTTTTTAAGGTAGTATAGATCTTGTTTCTTTATTTTACACCTGTTGCTTATAAAAAAAGTCTATACTAAGTTCATCCAAATATTTGAAACATGGTGGAGAAAGCATTCGCGATTCTTTTAAATATAGCATAGAAGTCTGTCGACAAGCCCGGGGATTGGGATCTCCCGATGTTTCCAAAAGTTAAACATAATTAGAAGACCTCACATATTTTAGAACAATGCATTATTTTTAATTGTTAATTACTAATTAACTGTAATACGTACAGTTCCCCAATTTTCTATCCACAGCTCTGATTATATAACGAATTAATCAGCATGTATGGCCATGTAAAGGGTCATCAACCTTGAGGTTTTTTTTTTTAAATAAAAAAAACACCAAAATTTCAAATGAATCGGAAAATCTTTATTATCTATATAAAGAAACGTTCTTCCCATTCACTTTTTAAAAATAATCCCTCCTCTAATGCTTCAATCGTAGCTGTATTATCCACAAACACTTTAGACTTCACGTGGCCCCAAAGGAAAAAGTCTAACGGGGTGATATCACACGATCTTGGTGGCCAATTCACCGGTACGGAGCGTGAAATTAATTGTTCACCGAATTGGTTCCTCAATATGTCCATTGGTTCCATGATGAAATGGTAATGAAAACTGAATAAAAAACACATGGTAACTTTGACAGTACTCACGCATGATTTATCAAACAAAACCCTATTGAAAAAGAGCCACAAGAATGATGACCCTTTATAAAAAATTTAGAATTCACTCTAAAAATTTTTTGAAAAGATTCCATATTTGATGGAGTCGAAAATAGGTAAAAAATTTCGTAAAATGTCATTTTACTACGGAACCGACTAAAACATGTTGAGAATACCAAAATTTTTTAAAATTTGTAATCAAGTTAATCAATTTTAGAGCTTACCAAATTTATTCTGGCCGAGTCTATTTTTTTTTTAAGTTATGTTTAGATAGATATGACACTTTTTGAACCATAATTTGTTTGATTGGAAATAAGTTTTTAAAGTTTATTCAGAACAATATTGTCAAAAACGGAAAAGTGAAAATTATGACCTTTAAGCTATTTTCGACTTTAAATTTTACTATGCAGGTAAAAAGGAAACTTTTTAGGCAGTGGCGTTATTAAAATCGTCGGTTTAAAAATTTGCCATACTAGCGGCGGGCACCCTAATGGCAATGTATTTTTTAGATATTTTCGTCTATCGCTCAGTCTTTATCTGAGATCCTGAAAACCATATTACAATTTCTTAACCAAAATACATTTTTTGAATTGTGTTGATTTTTGTTCCAATTTTTCACAGCAGAATTTCGCGATTTTGAGTCAATCTGATCAGAAACTTGAGAACTACTTCATAACTCGTATACAACCTTTTCTAAATATTAAAGTAAGTGGGAACACGATTTTTTTTGGATTGGAAAAAAGTTATAGGGTATCCCGATGATGGAGACAGTTAAGTGCATATCGAAGTGGGTAATGCCGGAGTACGTATATACGCATTTTTTTGTATTTAATACAAGACTTTGAAATTTCTTGAAATGTTTCAAAAGATCGAAACTATGGGCTGCCTGGGTTAAGATTAAAAACAAATTGCATTTAAAACCAAATTTTCAATTTCAAAGTAATTTTTGTAATTTAAAATTATCTCTTACCGGGCGTAAACCTGATTTGGAGCACTAAGCTAATGAACCTCGAGTCAACAGATTATATTGACCAAATGTAGTCAATAATATCGCCGAATTTGATAATTTTAAAATTAACCAATTTTTGTAATAAGGCTTTAAATGGATTTCTAGGTTCACATTATGTTATGCCTTAATTCATTGTGCAATCATTAATCAATTTAAATTTTTAAACTCGAAGACTTAAAAAATGTGGCTTGTAGAATTTGGTATAAAGTACAGTCGAACTTCTCTATAACAAACTAGAGCAAATATTTCCATACTAGATATTTGTAGTAAACAATTTTTCAAGTAAACTGCGCTAATTATGAATTTTACTGTAGTTGTACTCACTGGACTTAACTATTTCTTTCATAGATTGTAAATTAAATAAACAAAGAAAATATGTTTGTTTTTCTAATGTATTCAAAACTTTATGTTTAAAATTTTTCTTAATCATTTAACTTTTAAGTGCAGCGTGGGGCTTCCCAAGCTGAGCACCCCAAGAAAATTCGCAACAAAAACTTTAAATTAATTCCAAACATTGACAAATAATATCCATTCATTACTATTTATATCAATTCTAAATATAAAATGAATTTTCGTCATCAATAATGTATTTGGCGTATTCTCAAGCAAAAGAAACTTTGCCTTCTATTTGAAAACTCATTTGTATACAATGTAAAAACATCTCCTCCTGTTTCATCTCAATATTCCCATTTGTATTCATAATATTATCAATGACAGCCACTAAGACAGTAATTAAAGCCAAGTGTCATGGCTGCCAGAAATGTTCTCTTCTTCGTAGAGAAGTGCGCGTAACATTTCCAAAAAAAAAAACCAAAAAAAAATGATGGAAATGAGCATTAATGGCAAATTTTCAAAGCTTATTGATTGCCTCTTTTAAGACCATGCACTTGCAATAAGGAAATTAGGTCCCATTACAGTGACAAGCTATTTGGCATAATGCTCATAATTGCCATATAACGAGACTTCCAACAAAATTTCAATTTAAAGCCTGAAGACAGCTCTTGAAACACTTTAAAAGAGGAAAACTTGGCAATGATAAAAGTTTATTGCACTGGAAACGAAAGGAAGTAAAGGAAGTGTGGCAAAAACACAGCGAAATAGAGTGTGGCAGAGTGTGGCAGCAACAAGCTGAGCCTAAAAAGTTCTTACGGCAATTAACTTGCCGCACATTAAATGATAAAATAGAAGACGACTTACAAAAGAAAGAAGATTGTGTGGTAGAGTCGAACGGTTCGAGCGGACGGTGGAAAATTTAAACAAAAGCCATAACACCGAAAACAATTTTGCTTGGCAATGCAATTTAGGTCAACACAGTGGCGTTAATAGGGGTAGCATTTGGGGCATCAATACCCCAATAGTCTATAATATTGACAGAATTAATAGAGTAGTTATTTTGAAATCTAAGCATGCTTTTCTGAGTATTAGATGTAGTTAAAAATTTGTTCATACCAATTTTAAAAGTTTTTTTTAGGTCCGAATAGCTAATTATTACGAGAACAGAATATTGGTGCTTTATGTAGTAAATTCGTTATAAGGAGATCGAATCAAGTGTTTACTTCATACAAACTCTTAATACAAATAAATTCGTTGTAAAGAAATTCGTTATACAGAAGTTCGATTGTATTTGTGTGACATAGTCTGAAGTTTTGTTGCAAAGGGTCATCAATCTTGAGGTATTTTTTCAACAAGGTTTTTTTGATAAACCACGCGTGAGCACTGTCAAGCTGCCATGTATTTTTTATTCAATTTTCATTTTCATTATTCAATTTCGATCGGAAATTGCACAAATACGAAAATGTTACCAAAATCCAGTCCTTGATACTAGGTGCCTGATAATTACAGAAAACAATCGAATTTTTTAAGAAAACACATTTACTGCTACATTTTTTTTTTATTGAAAGACTATCTATCCGTCCCGAAGTTAAGAAACGAACTGAAGTTTATTCACAAACTAAATTTCCAAAGCGTAAAATGTATTATATAACAGCCCAGATATTAGATATCCTAAGAGATATTATGTAAGAAACCTAAATGTATCCCGAAGAAGAGGTAAACCTAGAAAGAGGTGGCTAGATGACTCTGAAGAAGATTTAAGGAAGCTACGCGTGAGCGATTGGAAAACTTGACATCAGATCGAGTCAGATGGCAAAAATTGGTTGAGGAAGCACTGGTCCACACAGGACTGTTATGCTAAGAAGAAGAATAAGAAGAGATATTATAAACTATGGCTTCCTTATAAATGCTTTCTGAAGCGGAGTTCCTCCTTTACGGTGCTTGTAGATAGAGTAAAATTATAGAAAAATCGTCACGTAATGAAAAAAGATGTCGAAAAAATTTAGTATTTGGGATCTTGTGCGAAGTTTTAGGAATTTTAAAGTGATTTTTTCTTAAAATATTCAAAAATTCTCCGTGTTTGCGAACTCTAACTCCAAGCGCCGAGCTTCAGCTATTTATGTATAATTTGGGTCTCAGATTGGCATTTTTTGCCGGTCAATTAAGCAGATTTCAAAATTATGAAGTCAAAAGAAAAACGGAAGAAACTGCGTTCCTGCTGGGAATCTTCCGACCGCATCCAGTTTTTTTGTGTAGATTAATATGTTCTACATTTTTCTTTTTTTTTTTTCTTCTTTTTTGTCATTTGTCTTATCCTTTTATCTATTATTGGCGTTGAGCAGTAGTGACTTATTGAAAAATTTTACTTATGAAAAAGTGTTCTACCTCCTTTTAAAAGAAAGATTTGTCTTAAGTCGTTTTTTTTGAGTCTAAGATTTAGTTATAGTAATGGATTACGCCAAAAAGTTACGCAACGGTCCGAACTTTGGCATAAGTTTGCCAGTTATTTTAACCTAAGCTTAGTATTTCAGGGAATTCCATGGGAAGACGCAAGATTCGTACGAAATCTTCAGACTTAAAGTTTAGAGTTTAGAGTTGTCTGAACTTCTACTTTATGGATCCTGCAAGATATTTTTTGATTTATAAGGATATATATGCACTAAGAATAATAATGTAAAATTTTGGGGCTCAAACGGTAGCGATTTTTTCATTATTAAGAGTAAGATTCTTGTCTCAAGGTCGTTTTTTTTTTGTAGACAGAACTTCTTAACTTAGGAATGTTTTGAAATGATTTTAAGAACAATAGCGCTTGATTGTAGATAGCTTTTCAGAAAGAAATTTTTAATCTGAAATCTAATCTAAAAAAAAAAATTGGGTACTCATTGTAAGAATGTTTAGTCTTAATGCTAAGATTGAGAGTTAAGGACTAAGGACTATCTAGTCTATGTGCGACTCCCCCAGGGGTCAACCGGTGAAAACTAACTTAAAAGAAGGAAGAAGATTTTCGTGACTTTTCATGATATATTACACTCATCGTAATGTTCTGTTTTCTTCAAACTAGTGAAAGGGATTTCTTTCTTGTTCAGCTAAAGCCAAACTAATAAAATAACTTAAAAACTGCATAATTGTAGAAAACTTCCTTATGGAATATACTATCTGGTTCAATCATCTATCTATCTATCTATCCATAAAATTGTTTTCCCTCGACTAATTGCCGGGAGGAAATTTTTGTATGTAGGAAATGGTAGTTCAAAGTTTGTACGGGGAGAATTTTTGTTCCTGAAGCTGATTCAGCTAGCGATGGGGCCGCTTAGAGTTATACAGATGAATAAAGAAGATGCAAAAGACAAGAGAGTTCAATTTAAGCGCCTTATAAAATGGGGCAGTCGGTTTGGCGGGTAAGGTGTAAATTCAGAGATACATTTTTTAACAGAGGTTGTTAAGGAACCCGACGAAGGGTAGTCGGAAGCACCTCTGCTGGAAGAAACTATTAAGCATTGTGTCTACCTTCGTTCTTACAGATTGAAAAGGGTTTCGAAGACGCTCTATACGTGGCTTAAAAACGATAACATTGTTTTCAATGGACAGCCCAGACTACTAGAGTAAAAATTTGTTATGGCATTATGCTGTAAATTCCCAAAATTCGATTGCCTCCAATTTTTGCCAGAATTAGTATTGTAGACATCTAAGCAAAAAAGTTACTAGTATTCTATTACTGGATTGTTAAAGCCAGTTCAAACTAGTATAGCGCCCGCAAAGGAACGGTTTGGATTTTTTGTAATACACACCTGAGTAAAAAAGGTACAAGTATCCCATTATTCCATATTTTTTTAAATTATTTTTTGCTGATTTAAAACGTATTCAATGTTTCCACTGCAAGAACTTTAAAGATACATTTTATTAATAAATTCACAACCATCCAACCAAAAGCGTTATCTACGCCACTGGTTCAAGACAAAAGGATAATGCGGTTCGCGGCTTCTTCTGCCACTGCACTCACACTCACACAAACTCACAGACACAGATACATGAACACACAAAAAACTTTTGTTTCTATCTTTTGATGCACTTTGGCGTTAGTTTTGAACCAAGTTCTTGGGTCGGAAGGTCGGTCGGTTGGGTTTTTGTGGCAGCAGCAGCAGTGGCAGTGGCAGTTGGTACGCTGCACAAATTCCAATTAGAACGGACTGTTGCTTCAACTTTTATTTGTATATGCGAGAGTTTATATTGAGTTTGGGGCGCTGACCAAACTGTATCTTGTTGCAGCTTCAACCAAAACAGGCTTCAGCCCACCTACGCATTATCAAAGCAGCGCAGCAGCAGCAGACCCGTTCAACAACAACAAAATATCGTGGTAGGTGGGACGTCGGCGTCGCTGCCGCTGCACACACATGTTAAACTTTTTGTTTTGTGCTGCAATTGGCAGCAAACTTTAACTTATTTGTTTTGTTTAAATGGGAGCACGTCTTGTTTAAAGCCGCCTTAAAGCGGCCTAATTTAATATAATTAAAGGCAAAACTTACAAACGAATCGATTTTTTTATTTGCACACTCGCACACACACTCACAAGCACATACACACGCACGTTAAACCGTAAAAAGTTGGTGTGCGTGCGTAAAAAAAAAACAAGCTCAAAACGCCGACGAGCGACTTGTGCAACAACACCTTAACAGCGTACAAATGACGACATTTTAAGGTATTTATGTTTTTACACAAAGCACATGCTTATTTATTTAACTACACATTTAAATTTAATTTTTAGTAAATTTATTTGTTATTTTTTGTGCGAAAACGCAGAGCGCAGTGTTTGTTGGTCGAAAATATAAAACAGTGTGCACACAACAGCAGCGCTGCGATAACTCGGCGGCAATATATCGATTACTGCTGCTAAACGATGTTTATTTAGCAGTTACTATTATCGCAAGCGTATCGATGTGCACACAATTTGCACTTAAATAAAATGCATTTGAAAAAGCTAAAATTAATTAAAAGTAAAAATCATTAAAACCACACGAACAACAACAAAAAGTACATAACTAAAGTTATTGATTTAGCATTGGCTTTATTTAACAAAAACACTAAACAAACGCTTTAACATACTAGTCGCTTTAACGCCGCTGCCGTATTTGTTTAAACAAATGTTGTTTAACCTTTTTTTTTGTTTAATTATATACTTTTGCTTAAATTCTTACACAGACAGCTGCTTGCGTTTATTACTTACTTATATGCGGCATTTAAAGAGCATAACCAAAGCTGCGCTCCTCTGTACAGACGTATATACTCAATAGTTAGCTTCTAATTTATGTTTACTTTTTCTTTGTTTATAATTTATAACAAATTTTGATTAAAACTCTTTATTTATATTTTTATGCATTTAATATGTGTTTTGCACACTTTAAGGGGCACGTCTTTGTGCCTTGCACTTTGTTTTCATTGGGTAGAAATCGATTTTTTTGATTTTGGCTCTAGAAGTCACACACAAATTCGCATTAAATATGATTTAAATTTTATTTTTGAGGTTTCTCATTTAAAAAAACATTTTCCTGCGTTAATGCAGTTTGGTCGAAACAAAGCATAAACTAAACCAATTTGAACACTAACATTGTACATACACACGAAACATTTAATGTGCCACAGAAATCAGGCTCTAAAATTAAACAAATTGCTAGCCAGAGCAAACACTGGGGAGCGCACGCTGTCAACTGAACTAAATTCCTTTATAAAGGATATATTGGCTACTTTGCTTTACAAAAACTTGGGGGTGGCTGGTAGGCCACGCACTCACGAGCCAGACTATTCTTTGACATACTCAGGACATGCGCACTGCTCATCATACAAAGTACATAAATTTAAAGTTGGCGCGCTTCTAATAGGAAAACTGTGCATTGGACGACTCCTGTATTATTCGTGCTCCACTTTTAGTGGGTATGGTTATAATTTGCGGTTAACCAAAAGAATTCGATAATTGCTCCTTTTGAGCTGTGCTCGGCGTTTGTTTGAGTATATGAATGTAGATATTATCTGTTGTGGGTATGCTGGACACAGTTGGCGTGGTTGTCATTGTCGCCGTGTTGGCCTTTGTCTCTGCATCGTTGTTGACCATTGTAGTTTTAAGAGGTTTGGGTTTCTTATCCAATTTGTTTGGTGGCCACTGGCGACAGATTATCCTTGTTCTTGGTGCTGTAAATGATATAAATATACGAGTAATAACAGCTTTACTCATACGCAAAATTTTAACTCACAATGTTTTAAGCGCCGCCAGCTTGGGTATGTTGCGATTAACAGGCTTGCCAGCGCCTGATGCTTTCTGGGCTGCCAGGCCGCATTGCTCGTATATAAAGGGTCGCTGTGGTCGGCCATCTTGGTGCATGTACTGATAATGAGACTTGACGAAGGCGGGACTGGTAAATTTTTCAGTGACTCTGCATGCGGCAATCTAGTGAACAGCGCATGCGAAACTCCTTCTTCTCCTTCTTCTTATAAGGCCAATGTTTTTGGCAGGCAGGCTTTTGGCTGGCATCGGAATTAGCTTCGCTGTACTCACTCATCTTCTTCAATTTCATTGTCCTCCTCCAACTGCTCCTCAGCGTCATATGGATGTTCAGCATTGCTGTCCGACTTAATGTTCTCATTTTCATTCGGCAAGCAAGGCGTTACCGGGTTTTGTAGCTCAAATGTCTCCTCCAGCAGGCCTTGCTTGTTTAACTTGGGCTTCTCATCCAAATAGTGTACCTCTGTTAGTGTTTGGCGCGGCAGCAGCATGGTGCGTTCCTCATCTAATAGTCCATACTTAAGACGCTGCCCATGTCCATCAATCTGCTCCTGCTTTGGCATGCTTTGTAATATACAATACAGCTTTTGCACGCGGGTAATGCGTTCCGAGAAGTTAACCAACGAAGTGACCAGCGTCAGACACTCTGTGCATATCATTTCGGATAAATCCTCGCCGCGGGTTAACTTTAAAACTTTTTTAAGAAACAAGCTATACCGGGGGTTTCAGTTTGAAACCAAATATCTAGTAAAACCCGTAGGGGCCACAAAAATCTTGTATTTCATTTTTCGGACAATTTTTTCCGAATGTGTACGCTTTTGCAAGAATGGCAGCAAAGAGTTGCTGCTGCTCACAATAAAATTTAGTACATTTAGACATTTATTTAATTAAATGTTTTTCAACAAAAGTTAATTCTTTATAATTTGAGGCGATAATTTACAGAATTTACAGCATATTTTGCAACATTTTGCATTCCATTTGTACAAAATAAATTTTAACGCAATTTGAATATTTCTCCCGCCCAATGCATGCGTTTGCTGGATAACCGTACCGGTCGGTCAACAGCTGTCCTCAGCGTTGTGAATGGCAAAATTTGTTATATTACATTTGAAAATTTGCACGCAAATGGAAAACAATTTGTAAAATGCCTATTGCGGAATTATTAGCCATTTAGGAGGTATAAAAAACTTCCGAGCGCAGTTGTCTAAGAACCTCTGGATCGCTGCAAGGATGTCTTTTATATCGTCCAGCAAAGGTTGCAACAATTATTTATGCAATTATTTAGTGCAATTACGCTAAGCAAAGGAAGTGAAATTTTAATACAAAACACACATTGATGAAAACTAACGACGCCAGATTAAATATATATAACTTCATTTATTAAAATCATTTAATTAAACTATTCTGATTTTTAAAAATTTCCATATGCTTTTATGGCTTTTTCCTTCTTAGGTTGCGCAACTAATATTTTCATTTTGAACTTAAACTGCTAAACTATTGGCATTCACAACCATCGCCGACATTTAATTCGTCACACTTTATAATAACAACTTAGTCAAATTAAAAATATAATTTTTTCACTTTAATTTGACACCAATATCATCTATCAAATTTGTCAAATTAAATACTCCGAAATGTTATTATTTAGTCCCACAACTGGGTGGCAACTCCTTAGCTCGAGATGGTTTTGCACGTTGACACAGAATGGCATATTTTCCATAGCTTTTAATAAAGACTTTGTAAAAATTAAAATCATGAATTAAAACATAAGATTTATCAAATTATAGAGATACATATAAATCAGAAATTGAATAATCTTTTAATACTTTCTATGAATAAAACAGGTTTTATAGGCAAATCTCCAGTAGCTTTGAGATTTTAAAACCGTATCGAACCGTGTCTGTTGCACCGAGTATTGGAATTCTAGAGAAATTTATGTGAAATTGTTTTCTGTGGCACCCCCGCATAAAAATTATATTGTTTTTGATTCTTTTACATTTATTAAAATTATATTGTTTTTGATTCTTTTACATTTATTATCTAATAACTTCAAATTAGTAAGAACAAAATCCATTTGGTATCAACCTTTGACATACGCGGTACATGCGTATTAGTGCAGCTTAGTACAATAATTTAAATTTGGTGTGTTTCTAATAGTTAAACTGTGAAGTGGACTCCGTGGGACTGTTGGCTTCCATAGTTGGTGCTCCACTTTCATTGGGCATACTTATAATTTGCTGTGTACCAAAGGAATTCGATAATAGCTTCTTCTCCGCTGTGGCTGCCGTTTGCTTTAGTATATGATTATAGATATTATCTATTGTGGATACTGTTGGCGCTGCCGTCGCGTTGGTCTCTGCCTCTGCGTCATTAACCATGTTAACTATAATAGGTTTGTGTTTCTTGCCAAAAGCAAATGAGCCACTATGTTTGGAGGCCACCGGCGACAGATTATCATTGTTCTTGGTGCTGTAAATGGTACAAATACAATTACAACTTTACTAATACTCGATTTAAGCTAAAACTTACAATGCTTTTAGTGCCGCCAGATTTGGTATATTCCGATTAACTGTCTTAACAACGCCGGCTGCTTCCTGCGCAGCCAACTCTTCAGGATGAGTCTTTCTCTTGTGTGTACGACAATTGGAACCAGTAGCAAAGGTGCGCTCGCAAAAGTCGCAGGAGTAAGGCTTTAGTCCGGTGTGTAATATCAAATGATTCTTAAGTGCCTTTGCTCTTTTAAAAGCTTTACCGCAGTAATCGCACTTGTGTTGCATTTGGTCTGTGTGCACCAGACGATGGCGATTAAGCGTGTCCCTGGAGTTTAGCTGCATGCCACACTCCGTACATGTATGCTTTTGCGGGTCATGAGTCTGCTTGTGACGCTTCAAACGATGTGCGCTTTTGAAGCACTTCTTGCACTCATCGCACTCGAAAGGAGTTTCGTCTGTGTGGCACAACATATGCTCTTTAAGCAACGAAGTGGTGTGCACTGAAACGCCGCACTGCTCGCAGATAATAGGTCGTGCTGGTCGTGTGTCTTGATGCATGTAGTGATAATGATATCGCAGGGAGGCGAGTCTGGTAAACTGTTTGCCGCAAATTTCACATGGATGAACCTTGGGCACGTGGCTGCGCATGTGGCGGTCAAGCGCAATGCGCGTGCGAAATTCCTTGTCGCACTCCTTGCAGTTGAACAACTCTTTGGAGTTTTGGTGATCAAGGCGTATATGTCGTGTTAGAGTTGTTAGGTGTGCATAAGCTCTGGGACATTCGGTGCACTGATGTGATTTCTCTTTGTGGTTTTTAAGACTTCGAGGCCGCTGTTTTTGGTTGTCAGGGTTTTGACTGTCATCGGAAGTAGCACCGCTGAACTCGCTGGCAGCATCATTGTCTGCATAGGCATTGCAGTGATCTTCTTCAAGTTCTTCGTCCTCCTCCAACTGCTGCTCCTTATTCACATCCAACAGCTCTTCTGTGGTACAGTTTGTAAATGCGTTGCTTTTTGTTGCAATACCTTCATTTTGGTTGGGCAAGTAGGGACTAAGTGGATTTTGTAGCTCAAAAGTATCCTCTAGCTGGCCTTGCTCGTTTAGCTTAGGCTTCTCGTCCACATAATGTTCCTCTGTAAGTAATTGGTTCTCATCCTGGATACCAAACCTAATACGCAGTTCATCGATGTTAATCTGCTCCTGCTTGGACATGTTTTGTAATACATAGTACAACTTTTGCACGCGTGTAATACGTTTTGAGAAGTTCACCAACGAAGTGACTACCGGGAGGCAGTCTGTGCATATCATTTCGGGCAAATCCCCGCCACGTGTTATCTATATAAGGAAGCGAGCATGTAGTATGGAAAATTTGTTGACAAGTTAAGTTACTCACATTCACCCAAAAGTATTTACCAATAGCCGTTGCCAACTCCAGATCACTTCCAGCAGCAGCACTGCTAAAGGAGCTCAATGCATCGCCTGGGAATTGCTCATTTTTGAGAAATACATTGATGTTACCTTTTACGTCATCCTTGGCGCACAGTCTGCACCATAAATGCCAGTTACTGGTGTATTGCTGCGCCATTGCTAAGAATAAACAAATATTTATGCTTAATTACAATTTGGTAGAAATTATGATAGCGTTGCCACCAAGTAGCATGCTAAAATGCACCAAACATAAAAGGTGGCAGCTTTGCTTTCTCAGTTAGCAGTGTGGCCCTGGTAAAAGATAAATAAAAACAATTATCAGCTGTTAGTTGCTTTGTTTATAAAGTATGTTTTTGTTTGCTATTGCAAGTTGCGAAATAAAAGTCAATTTTATCAACATGCTGAAGGCACGCCTGGGCAAGACCCAGCTCCTTAACGCACGCGGACGAAGGATTCCCTGAACGTTGAAGAAACTGAATTTAATGAGTTAGCGTTCATTTCAAATTCCCAACTTTTTCTAGCGTGGAGACATTTGAGTATGCCCTTCTGCGCTTTGACGTTTGGTCACAGGGTCATAGGCAAAAGAACCCGCCCCCAGTGACTACATTGTCCAAAAAGTCTCGTTTTGCACGCACGTCATTGAGAAAATGTAAAAGTCTACTCATGAATTGCGAATTATCACGGGAACAGAATATTGTATCTTTATGTGTTAAATTCGTTATAAGTAGATCAAATCAACTGTGTACTTCATACAAACTCTTAATACAAAAAAATTCGTTGTAGAGAAATTCGTTATGCAGAAGTTCGACCGTATTTGTATGATATAGTCTGATGGTTTGTTATACTCATTCAATTTCGATCAAAAATTGCACAAATTCCAAAATATTACAAATAAGAGGTGTTATTTTGGTATTCAAAGAAAAATTAAATTTTTTGAGATAAATGATCGGATGTTAATTTCATAATAAAGAGGAAGGTATGCCGTTAATAATGAAAAACAACATCAGCCAAATGGCCACCACGACCACGCTTACAGGACCATATCCTTTTCATGTTGATGATCGGCCGGCTTGAGTTCTTGTGTTAACTGAACTTTATTAGCCTTAAGACCCAAGTCTTTATGCAAAATACGGTGTAATGACGTTTGTGGAATGCCCAATTCCAAAGAACGACGAGGAATGGGCAAATCTGGGTTTTCTTCAACACTTTGGGCTACAGCAGCAATATTCTCAGTTGTTCTTGAGTGACGTGCACGGGTTTTTGTTCTTCACATCACTAACTTGTCCCAACAGCTCGAATTTTTCCACCAATTTCTGTATTGCGGTCCGACAAGGTGCTTCACGACGACCCAAAAATGCTTTAGTTTTGCGAACTTTGACTGCAAGATTTTCACCATTTTTGTAGTGAATTTTAATAATTTCAATGCGTTGTTGAAGCGTCTATCGTTTCATTTTTAGTAATGGCGTAGTTTCTACTTGTCAAATGTCAAAGAATAAAAGCTTCAAAAGTGACCGCTACCGAAGTACCGGGTGATTCAAAATAACACCTCTTGTTGGAAACCCCTTTATTTATGTTTTTACATTTATTTACATTTTTTTTATTTGTTATTTTGTGTACGAAATCGCACAGCGCAGTGTTTGTTGGTCGAAAATACAAAACAACAGCAGCGCTGCCATAATGCGGCAGCAATATATCGATTACTAGTGCTAAACGATGTTTATTTAGCAGTTACTATTATCGCAAGCATATCGATGTGCACAAAATTTGAACTGAAATAAAATGCATTTGAAAAATATAAAATTAATTATATGTAAAAATGATTAAAACCACACGAACAACAACAAAAAAGTAGATAAACTTAAGTAAATGATTTAGCATTGGCTTTATTTACCAAAAAAAACTAAACAAACGGTTTACCATACTAGTAGCTTTAACGCCGCTGGCGTATATGTTTAAAAATTTGGTTTCTTTTTTTTATTTAATTATAAACTTTTGCAGTAAACTGCTTAAATTTGTACACAGCTGCTTGCGTTATTTAAAGTGCATAGCCAAAGCTGCGCTCGTTTATAAATGCTAATTTATGATTACTGTTTCTTTGTTTATAATTTATAGCAAATTTTGATTAAAACGCTTTATTTATATTTTTATGCATTTAATATTTGTTTTGCACACTTTAAGGGGGGGCACGTCTTTGTGCCTTGCACTTTGTTTCACAAATTTTATTATAAACTAAACCAATTTGAACATTAACATTGTACATACACACGAAACATTTAATGTGCCACAGAAATCAGGCTGTAAAATTAAACAAATTGCTAGCCAGAGCAAACACTGGGGAGCGCACGCTGTCAATCTTTCTAAATTCCTTATAAAGGATATATTGGCCACTTTGCTTTACCAAAAATTTGGGGGCATTCACAAGCCAGACCATTCTTTCACATACTCAGGACATGCACTCTACTTATCATACATAGTACATTAATTTAAATTTGGCGCGTTTCTAATAGGTAAATTGTGCGTTGGACGACTCCGTGGGATTGTTGGGCAACTGAGCTGCTACCTGTATTATTGCTGCTCCACTTTCAGTGGGTATGGTTATAATTTGCGGTGTATCAAAGGAATTTGATAATTGCTCCTTTTCAGCTGTGCTCGGCGTTTGTTTTAGTATATGATTATAGATATTATCTATTGTGGGTATGCTGGACACAGTTGGCGTGGTTGTCATTGTCGCCGTGTTGGTCTCTGTCTCTGCATCGTTGTTGACCATTGTAGTTTTAAGAGGTTTGGGTTTCTTACCAAAAGCAAAACAGCCACTTTGTTTGGTAGCCACCGGCGACAGATTATCCTTGTTCTTGGTGCTGTAAATGATACATATAAATATACGAGTAATAACAGCTTCACTCATATTCAAAAGTTTAACTCACAATGCTTTTAGCGCCGCCAGCTTGGGTATGTTGCGATTAACAGGCTTGCCACCACCTGCTGCTTCCTGTGCTGCCAGCTCTTCGGGATGTGACTTTTTCTTGTGCGTGCGACAATTGGAGCCGTTGGCAAACGTGCGCTCACAAAAGTCACATGAGTAAGGTTTCAGTCCGGTATGTAATATCAAATGATTCTTTAGCGCCTTTGCTCTTTTGAACGCCCTACCGCAGTAGTCGCACTTGTGTTGCATTTGGTCTGTGTGCACCAGACGATGGCGATTGAGCGTAGTTCTAGAGTTTAGCTGCATACCACACTCGGGACATATATATTTGTGCGGGTCATGTGTCTCTTTGTGATGCTTCAAACGACTAGCGCTTTTGAAGCACTTCTTGCATTCATCACACTCAAAAGGAGTTTCGTCGGTATGGCACAACATGTGCTCTTTGAGTGACGCATTGGAGTGCACTGCCACGCCGCATTGCTCGCATATAAAGGGTCGCGGTGGTCGGCCATCTTGGTGCATGTACTGGTAATGAGACTGGACGGAAGCGGGACTGGTAAATTTTTTGCCACATTTGTCACAGGGATGCACTTTACGCCTCAGCATGGGCAAGTGACTCTGCATGTGACGGTCTAGTGAAAAGCGCGTGCAAAACTCCTTCTCACACTCGGTGCATACGAACATTTCTTTGTGGTGCTCCCGGCGTATATGCCGTGTTAGAGACTGAGAATTCGCGTAAGCTTTGGAACATTGGGTACACTGATACGTTCTCTGTTTATGTTTTTTGCGACTATAAGGCTGATGTTTTTGACTGGCAGGCTTTTGACTGGCATCGGAATTAGCTTCGCTGTACTCGCTCTCAGAATCGTCATCTGCGTAGGCATTGCAATCATCTTCTTCAATTTCATTGTCCTCCTCCAACTGCTCCTCAGCGTCATATGGATGTTCAGCATTGCTGTCCGACTTAATGTTCTCATTTTCATTCGGCAAGCAGGGCGTTAGTGGGTTTTGTAGCTCAAAGGTCTCCTCAAGTAGGCCTTGCTCGTTTAGCTTGGGTTTCTCATCCAAATAGTGTACCTCTGTTAGTGTTTGGCGCGGCAGCAGCATGGTGCGTTCCTCATCAAGCAGTCCAAATTTAAGGCGCAGCGCATTTGCATCAATCTGTTCCTGCTTGGGCATGCTTTGTAATATACAATACAGCTTCTGCACGCGCGTAATGCGTTCCGAGAAGTTAACCAACGAAGTGACCAGTGTCAGACACTCTGTGCATATCATTTCGGGTAAATCCTCGCCGCGGGTTATCTATTTAAAGAAACAAGCTACAGTGCTAAAAATTCGTTGCCAAGCTAAGTTACTCACATTCACCCAAAAGTATTTACCAATCGCCGTGGCCAACTCCAGATCACTGCCAGCAGCAGCATTTTTTAACACGCTCGCAGCATCGCCTGGGGATTGCTCATTTTTGAGAAAAACATTTATGTTACCTTGTATGTCATCCTTGGCGCACAGTCTGCACCATAAATGCCAGTTAATGGCGTTTTCTTGCGCCATTACAGAGGCTGCCATGTCGATAATAAACAATTATTTATACATAATTACAATTTGACGGCAACATGCATCGTAAACATATTGATGAAATTATGATAGCGCTGCCACCTGGTTGCAGTTAATGGTAAAATTTGAGTTGCCACCTTGCTGTAATTTCTTCCTATGGAAACATTTTTTTTTTTGGGTTAAATTCAAACGAAAATTATTAAAGGTATTTTCTTTTCTTGATTCTTTTACATTTATTATCTCATCCTTAAAAGTAGTAAGATAGAACAAAATCCATTTGGTATCAGCCTTTAACATACGCGGTACATGCGTATTAGTCCTGTTTAGTACAATAATTTAAATTTGGCGCTTTTCTAATAGTTAAACTGTGAGGTGGACTCCGTGGGACTGTTGGCTTCTATAATTGGTGCTCCACTTTCAGTGGACCCAGTTATAATTTGCTGTGTACTAAAGGAATTCGAAAATAGCTTCTTTTCCGCTGTGGCTGCCGTTTGCTTTAGTATATGGTTATAGATGTTATCTATTGTGGGTATGCTGGATACTGTTGGCGCTGCCGTCGTGTTGGTTTCTGCCTCTGCTTCATTGACCATGGTAACTTTAATAGCTCTGGGTTTTTTACCAAAAGCAAAACAGCCACTTTGTTTGGAGGCCACCGGCGACAGATTATCCTTGTTCTTGGTGCTGTAAATGGTACAAATACAATTACAACTTTACTAATACTCGATTTAAGCTAAAACTTACAATGCTTTTAGCGCCGCCAGATTTGGTATATTCCGATTAACTGTCTTAACGCCGCCTGCTGCTTCCTGCGCAGCCAACTCTTCAGGATGCGTCTTTTTCTTGTGTGTACGACAATTGGAACCAGTAGCAAAGGTGCGCTCGCAAAAGTCGCAGGAGTAAGGCTTTAGTCCGGTGTGTAATATCAAATGATTCTTAAGTGCCTTTGCTCTTTTAAAAGCTTTACCGCAGTAATCGCACTTGTGTTGCATTTGGTCTGTGTGCACCAGACGATGGCGATTAAGCGTGGCCCTGGAGTTTAGCTGCATGCCACACTCAGGACATATATGCTTGTGCGGGTCATGAGTCTCCTTGTGGTGCTTCAAGCGACTAGCGCTTTTGAAGCATTTCTTGCACTCATCACACTCGAAAGGAGTTTCGTCTGTATGGCACAACATGTGCTCTTTAAGCGACGAGTTGGAGTGCACTGAAACGCCGCATTGCTCGCAGATAATAGGTCGTGCTGGTCGTGTGTCCTGATGCATATACTGATAATGAGATCGAACGGAGGCGGGACTGGTAAACTTTTTGCCGCATATTTCACATGGATGAACCTTGCGACTGAACATGGGCGCGTGACTGCGCATGTGGCGGTCAAGCGAAAATCGCGTGCAAAACTCCTTGTCGCACTCCTTGCAGATGTACAATTCTTTGGAGTTTTGATGCTCACGGCGTATATGTCGTGTTAAAGTTGTTAGGCTTGCATAAGCTCTGGGACATTCGGTGCACTGATATGATTTCTCTTTGTGTTTCTTAAGACTTCGAGGCCGCTGTTTTTGGTTGGCAAGCTTTTGACTGTCATCGGAAGTAGCACCGCTGAACTCGCTGGCAGCATCATTGTCTGCAAAGGCATTGCAATCATCTTCTTCAAGTTCTTCGTCCTCCTCCAACTGCTCCTCTGTATCCTCATCCAACAGGTCTTCTGTGGTATAGTTCTTTAGTGCGTTGTTTTTCGTCGTAATAACTTCATTTTGGTTGGGCAAACAGGGACTAAGTGGATTTTGTAGCTCAAAAGATTCCTCTAGCAGGCCCTGCTCGTTTAGCTTAGGCTTCTCGTCCACATAATGTTCCTCTGTAAGTGATTGGTGTGGCAGCAGCGGGGTGCGATTGTCATCCTGGATACCAAACCTAATGCGCAGCTCATCGATGTTAATCTGCTCCTGCTTGGACATGTTTTGTAATACATAGTACAACTTTTGCACGCGTGTAATACGTTTTGAGAAGTTAATCAAAGAAGTGACTACCGGAAGGCAGTCGGTGCATATCATTTCGGGCAAATCCCCGCCACGTGTTATCTATATAAGGAAGCGAGCATGTAGTATGGAAAATTTGCTGACAAGTTAAGTTACTCACATTCACCCAAAAGTATTTACCAATAGCCGTGGCCAACTCCAGATCACTTCCAGCAGCAGCACTGCTATAGGAGCTCAATGCATCGCCTGGGAATTGCTCATTTTTGAGAAATACATTGATGTTACCTTTTACGTCATCCTTGGCGCACAATCTGCACCATAAATGCCAGTTACTGGCGTATTGCTGCGCCATAGCTAAGAATAAACAAATATTTATGCTTAATTACAATTTGATAGCAATTACAGCGTAAACATATTGTTGGAAATTATGATGGCGTTGCCACCTAGTAGTAGTTCCTAGTAGTTCCATGTCAGTAGTAACAATATTACTGAAAATTTATTTTTTTTACTAGTAATTTCATTGGCAAGCGACAGGTATATTTAAATTAAAGACAACAAATTTTTCATAAACAAATATTTCAATCACGCAAAAGTGCACCAAATATAAAATGTGGCAGCTTTGCTTCCTCAGATAACAGTGCAGTCCTGGTAAAAGATAAATAAAAAACAATTATCAGCTGTCAGTTGTTTTGTTAATATGTGGCTTAATCTCCGCCTTTTTCTGTGTTTTGCCTCCTCCCGTCGCTTTTTTTCTTCATCCATCCATTTCAATTGCAATGCTTGTCATTATTATAGCATTGTTTACACAAAATTGCATAAGTAATAAACGTTGACGATAATTCATGTATTTATGCTGTATTATTTGTAAACAAAAAGCAGCTGATTATTGATAATAATTTCGATAAATTGCACATTTTGTTACTAGTGACACACTGTTCTTTTCGTGACCAAAATAAGTCGCACTTTTTGCTAGGTGGCTATTGTCTTGTCCTTATCTAGCCCGATTTAGAATTAACAAGGTAAAGTATTCCCGAAACTGTCTCTCAGCACAAACCTTATTTTTAGTTTCGTTGCTGTTTTACACGAGAAAGCCACTGTAGTTGCAAGCAACAGCAAAAAAAACAGAAACATTTTAAAGGTGCTTGCCTATATACAACAACAGCAACGAAAGTGGTTTTCTTTTCCTTTTTTTGCTCAAACCAAAAATGGGGTTTCCCCTGTATAATTCTACCATGATCTAGCCCTTTAGAAAGAAACGAAATCGAGAAAGGAGAAGGCGCAAGGGAGGAGGAAAGTCGTCAAGGAAGATCGCGCTACGCAAATTTTGAAGTAAAATTGTCCATAACAATTTTTTTATGGCTGCACGTCGACCAAGAAAAACCGATCACGGTGTGAGCGATTTTGATGCATTACTTAATGCAATCAAAGCCGTCCTCATTGACGAAAAATCGATAAATGCCGCCGCAAAGCTATTTAACTTCAACAGACGTAGTTTTTACCGTTATGTCAATAAATTCAAAGCCGAAGTGCCCGATATTAAGGCCGTTGGTGACGATGAATTGTTGAAGGTGGTTCGTCGTATTGCAACGTATTCCGGATGCGGAACAAAATTGGTTTGTTTTTTGGTCATTATATATTGGCGCATGTTATGATGCGTACTTACTTTTATTAAACTTTTTGCAGGTTTTTGATGAAGATCAAGAAGCTGAGCTAATGGAATATTATTATGAGCTGAGCACAACAGAAATGAAGCAACTGGCGTATCAGTTTGCCAAAATGCGAAATATAGCGTATCCTGCAAGCTGGGATGCGGATCAAATGGCTGGCAAGCAGTGGTACTATGGTTTTATGCTTCGGCAAGGAGCGTTGACCTCTGATATGTCTCGTGCGACCAGCTTATCTTCGGTACCTTCATCCGTTGGTCCGTTGAGTGCTGTGAGTGAGCCACAAAAAAACACAATTTTGACTTCTGTGGAAAGTACTGCCGTTCTGAAAGAACGTCAAGAAAAACGTGCGGCTGCGAAAGAGAAGCAAGGAGAAAATCAGAAGATGAAAGCGACACCAGCCAAACGCACGAAGAAAAAAGCGTCCACTTCGAGTGAAGACTCTGGCGATGAGTGTATGATTTGCTCGAAAAAACTTGCTGTCAACCTAAAATGTGTTGACGTTTGTTCGAGTTGCGAATCCAATGATAACGAATAATTCAATTATGCATATCATTCTTTAGTCCTTATCGTTTTTCAAAACCATTCATAAATTTAAAACCAACAAATGTTCATAAATTTTAGCATTCATGCGTTTTTAGTTCAGTTTTCTCAAATTTTCAGCGATATTTGCAAGGTGTCCCAACTTACAAGCCAAATTTCTAAATAATTTGCTTATTGTGGATTATAGCTCTCAATGTCGAGATATAGCTAAAAAGCTATGGTGCCTCAACTTACAAGCCTTTCCCTTACAATTAAAGTTGTATAACAAATTAAAGAGTAAAACTTGATGAGTGAATTCTTTGGGAGTGATGTGAAAAAAGATGGGATAATTTGGCAACGTCGGAGCTGAAAGGTGACATTCAAGAAACTGAACTGTTTGTCCCTGTGGATTAAATTGAATAATCAAGTGAGCGTGCATTTCTTATTCGCACCTTTTTCTGGCGTGGAGACATTTGAGTATGCCCTTTTGCGCATTGACATTTGGTTTCAGGGCTATAGGCAAATGACCGAGTCTTGTACCCAGTGACAACATTGCCCAAAAGTTTCGATTTTCACGCACGTAATGGGGAAGGTGCAAAAGTATACTCATGACGCAGCATGACGTATGAATTTGCAAAGGTTACGCAGACGAGCGATCTATACTTTGCCAGACAGACCTGGTAACGTGCCTTCCTACATTTAAATTGTTTGAGAAAAAGCTAAATCACCATCGGGCCTATTTTTATATTCGCGGCCCTGGCCTGAGCTTCACAAAAATAAAACAGAGACTGTATCCAGCCTAAGGCAGGCCAGGCAGTTTCACGGTTCCTATAACTTACGATAGGCTCAAAACAATATACCAATTGGTGCAAGAACTCCATTAAGATTCTGACTAGTTAGGTATGGAAAACTGCAGACTCAGTCATGAATTAGGCTCATATACGTTCTGTGAGATTGAGGAGGAATCCTTCCAACACATGCTGGCAGAGTGTGACTCGCTTACGAAAATATGGACCGTCTCTCTCTGTCGTATAAAAAATCTCTCATCGCCATTACAGAGGCTGCCAATAAACAATTATTTATACATAATTACAATTTGACGGCAACATGCAGCGTAAACATATTTTTGTTTGGGTTAAATTCAAACAAACATTATTAATTAATTCTTTTACATTTATTCCTTAAAAGTAGTAAGATAGAACAAAATCCATCAGCTTCTGATATACGCGGTATATGCGTATTAGTCCCGGTTAGTACAATAATTTCAATTTGGCGCTTTTCTAATAGTTAAACTGTGAAGTGGACTCCGTGGGACTGTTGGCTTCTATAGTTGGTGCTCCACTTTCAGTGGACCCAGTTATAATTTGCTGTGTACCAAAGGAATTCGATAATAGCTTCTTCTCCGCTGTGGCTGCCGTTTGGTTTAGTATATGGTTATAGATGTTAGCTATTGTGGGCATGCTGGATACTGTTGATGCTGCCGTCGTGTTGGTCTCTGCCTCTGCTTCATTGACCATTGTAACTTTAATAGGTCTGGGATTTTTGCCAAAAGCAAAACAGTCACTTTGTTGTTTGGAGGCAACTGGCGACAGATTATCCTTGTTTTTTGTGCTGTAAGTGGTACAAATACAATAACAACTTTACTAATACTCGATTTAAGCTAAAACTTACAATGCTTTTAGTGCCGCCAGATTTGGTATATTTCGATTAACTGTCTTAACGCCGCCAGCTGCTTCCTGCGCTGCTAACTCTTCAGGATGCGTCTTTTTCTTGTGTGTACGACAATTGGAACCAGTAGCAAAGGTGCGCTCGCAAAAGTCGCAGGAGTAAGGCTTTAGTCCGGTGTGTAATATCAAATGATTCTTAAGTGCCTTTGCTCTTTTAAAAGCTTTACCGCAGTAATCGCACTTGTGTTGCATTATGTCGGTATGCACCAGGCGATGGCGATTAAGTGTTTCCCTGGAGTTTAGCTGCATGCCACATTCGGGACATATATGCTTCTGCGGGTCATGAGTCTCCTTGTGATGCTTTAAACGACTAGCGCTTTTGAAGCACTTCTTGCACTCATCACACTCGAAAGGAGTTTCGTCTGTATGGCACAACATGTGCTCTTTAAGCGACGAATTGGAGTGCAGTGAAACGCCGCATTGCTCGCAGATAATAGGTTGTGCTGGTCTTGTGTCCTGATGCGTGTACTGATAATGAGATCGAACGGAGGAGAGACTGGTAAACTTTTTTCCGCATATTTCACATGGATGAACCTTGCGACTGAACATGGGCGCGTGACCCCGCATGTGGCGGTCAAGCGAAAATCGCGAGCAAAACTCCTTGTCGCACTCCTTGCAGATGAACAATTCTTTGGAGTTTTGATGCTCACGGCGTATATGTCGTGTAAGAGTTGTTAGGCTTGCATAAGCTCTGGGACATTCGGTGCATTGATATGATTTCTCTTTGTGTTTTTTAAGCAGTTTTTTGTTGGCAGGCTTTTGACTGTCATCGGAAGTAGCACCGCTGAACTCGCTGGCAGCATCATTGTCATTGCAACCATCTTCTTCAAGTTCTTCGTCCTCCTCAAACTGCTCCTCTGTATCCTCATCCAACAGCTCTTCTGTAGTATAATTCTTTAATGCGTTGTTTTTCGTCGTAATAACTTCATTTTGGTTGGGCAAACAGGGACTAAGTGGATTTTGTAGCTCAAAAGTTTCCTCTAGCAGTCCCTGCTCGTTTAGCTTAGGCTTCTCGTCCACATAATGTTCCTCTGTAAGTGATTGGTGTGGCAGCAGCGAAGTGCGATTGTCATCCTGGATACCAAACCTAATGCGCAGCTCATCGATGTTAATCTGCTCCTGCTTGGACATGTTTTGTAATACATAGTACATCTTTTGAACGCGTGTAATACGTTTTGAGAAGTTAATCAAAGAAGTGACTACCGGGAGGCAGTCTGTGCATATCATTTCGGGCAAATTGCCTCCACGTGTTATCTGTATAAGGAAGCGAGCATGTAGTATGGAAATTTTTTTGCCAAGTTAAGTTACTCACATTCACCCAAAAGTATTTACCAATTGCCGTGGCCAACTCCAGGTCACTTCCAGCAGCAGCACTGCTAAAGGAGCTCAATGCATCGCCTGGGAATTGCTCATTTTTGAGGAATACATTGATGTTACCTTTTACGTCATCCTTGGCGCACAGTCTGCACCATAAATGCCAGTTACTGGCGTATTGCTGCGCCATTGCTAAGAATAAACAAATATTTATGCTTAATTACAATTTGGTAGAAATTGTGATAGCGTTGCCACCCAGTTGCATGCTAAAATGTAAAAGTTGGCAGCTTTGCTTCTTCAATTAGCAGTGCAGCCCTGGTAAAAGATAAATAAAAAACAATTATCAGCTGTCAGTTGTTTTGTTTATATGACGCATTGTTTGCTACTGCAAGTTGTGAAACAAAAGTCAATTTTATCAGCATGCTGGAGGCACGCCTGGGCAAGACCCAGCTCCTTAAGAAAATTATCGATGCACTGCGGGAAATACTTAAACAAAGCACACTCGACTGCTCTGACTCCGGCATGCAGGTAAAACAACAGAATAATCTAAAAATCATATTGGATTAATGAACCATGGCCCTTTAGCTACAGGCCATGGATGATTCTCACGTTTCGCTGGTTGCGCTCTCATTGAGCAGCGATGGCTTTGAAAAGTATCGCTGCGATCGCAATGTTTCGCTGGGTCTTAACTTGCCCATGCTGGCTAAGGTCCTTAAATGTGCCAATGGCGAGGATGCAGTTACTATCAGCGCCCAGGATAAGGCTGATAAGGTGCGCTTTGCTTTTGAGTCTGCAAGCAAGGAACGCATTGCAGACTATGAGCTGCGCTTGTTGAATCTGGAGCAGGATCATTTGAGCGTACCCGAAACGGAATATTCTTGTTTAGTCTCAATGCCAGCCGCAGAATTTTCACGCATTTGCCGTGACTTGGCCATGTTTAGTGAAACGGTTATGATTGCCTGTGACAAGGAAGGCATTAAGTTTTCAGCTAGTGGCGATGAGGGTTCGGCCAATATTAAACTAGCTCAAACCATTGATGATTCGCCGGATAGTGTTAGCATCGAGGTGAATGAGCCCGTCACACAAAGCTTTGCAGTGCGTTATTTATCGTCATTTACAAAAGCCGCACCTCTATCGGAACAAGTAAAGCTGGGCATGTCTGCAGATGTGCCATTGTTGGTGGAATATGGTATAAAGGACTTTGGGCACATACGTTATTATTTGGCGCCAAAGGTAGATGAAGCGGAGGCTTAAGAAAGCGGCAATTTAAGTGCAATATTGTGCAATTTGTAATTTTAATAACATTTTTGTTTTAAATTTTTAATTGTTAAGTTATCATTAGAACACAAAACATTTTGCGTTCCAAATTTACCAATTTACTTGTTTATTCTGTCTATTTATATTTTATTATTTATTGGTAAACTTTAAATTCTAGGTAAATATTCAAAATTCGCCAAAGATATAAAAAAAAGCTGAAAAACAGCTAAACATTTTTTAACGCATTTATAAATATACAATATGTTTAGAAAATAAATTATATACAATTAAAGTTGTATGACAAATTAAAGTGTAAAACTTGATGAGTGAATTCTTTGGGAGTGGAATATAATGTATGTGAAAAACTAGTGTGCTATGTACATACTATATGGTAATAATCGATGATACAGCTATAAGGATATATCTAAGGCGGGGGAGCTGAAAGGTGTTGCAGTATTGCCCCAGACGATGGGTTTTCTCAACGTTCAAGAAACGGAACTTTTTGTCCCTGTGGAGTAAAATCTACTTTAGTTTAGTGAGTGATTCATTCAGGGGAAGCCAACATTTCTCTTCTTTGCTACATAAAGTCCTTATGGAATAAAGGACACCAGCCATAGCCCACACCCACTGATGTGCATTAAGTGCTGCTTTGAGTACTCTCCAACTATTTCCGAAGTTTAGCCCGATCGAAGTTGTATGGTCACCTATGCATGGCGTCAGCAACGTTTGGTTCATCTGACATTGCACAAGCAACATGTTGCCTTTCATCACCAATTTTTCACCTCGTAAACAGTTTTTGGCAAGAGATTGCGCTTTACGGTTGGTCGTTTTGATGATAACACCACGATAACAAACGCTTTCTATATATTCGTATTCTAAATAAAATTACTTATTGGGCTGCAAAGATACATTGGAATCAGTTCGAAACATAAGCAGCAATGGTACTGTTCCTTACGTTAATTGTGGTCGCGGTGGTCTTATTGTACATGGCTGGACGCTGGAGACATGGCTATTGGAAACGTAGGGGCGTACCACACGATCCACCTAATTTTCCGACCGGCAATTTCGGGGATTGGCCCAAGAAACGGCAGATTTCTATGATCCTTAAGGATACATATCTAAAGTTTAAGAACAGTGAGGGACCCTTTGCAGGATTCTATTTTTACTTCACCAAGGCTGTTATACTCACCGACATAGAACTCATAAAAAAAGTTCTTATAAAAGATTTTAATAACTTTGAAAATCGCGAAATGTTCCACAATCCTGTCGATGATCCTTTGTCGGCTTCATTGTTCAGCATTGAGGGACAAAAATGGCGCCAGCTGAGACACAAACTAACGCCCACTTTTACCTCGGGTAAAATGAAGTTTATGTTGCCCACTGTGGTCAAGGTGGGAGAGGAACTAAGCAGGATATACAAGGAAAAACTGCAGGGCGCCAATGGGCGCGTGTTGGAGGTGACGGATCTGGCTGCGCGCTTTACGGCAGATGTAATAGGCAGCTGCGCCTTTGGCATCGACTGCAATAGCTTGAAAGATCCCTCAGCGGAATTTGTGCGCATGGGAAAACGTGCCATATTGGAACGCCGCTATGGAGGCTATTTGGATTTTATATTCTTTGGCTTTCCTAAACTGGCACGTCGTCTACGCATGAAGATGACGCCGCAAGCTGTGGAGGACTTTTATTTCCGTATTATTCGTGATACCATCAGCTATCGCATGGCGCATAAGACAAGACGCAATGATTTTATGGATATTATGATAGAAATGTATCAGAAATATGAGAACGGAAACGAAAAGGAGGGTTTGTCTTTCAACGAGTTGGCTGCTCAGGCAGTTATTTTCTTCCTAGCTGGCTTTGAAACCTCATCGACTACCATGGGCTTCGCGCTATACGAAATAGCTCAGCATGAGCAGATACAAAACAAGCTGAGAGCCGAAATTGAGCAGGTGCTGGCCAAGTATAAAAATGAATTTACCTATGAGGCAATGAAGGACATGTGCTTTTTGGAGATGGTTGTCATGGGTAAGTATACTAATTATTAGGTTTCATAGTGCTTCTATTCACACTTACAACCCACAGAAACATTGCGCAAATTTCCAGTGCTTGGTAACTTGGCTCGTTACACGATTGAAGATTATCCAACTGGAGATCCCAAGTTTGTGATAGAAAAAGGCACTGCAGTAACAATTTCGGCGCTGGGCGTGCACTACGATCCGGATATTTATCCCGAGCCGGAAAAGTTTATACCAGAACGCTTTACCGTGGAAAATATTGCTGCCAGACCCGCCTGCACCTGGCTGCCCTTTGGCGATGGGCCCCGTAATTGCATAGGTTCTCGATTTGGACTAATGCAAACTATGGTTGGACTAGCCTACCTCATTAAGGACTACAAATTTAGTGTAGCGCCTAAAACACAAATACCAATAGAATTGTTGAATGAAAACTTTTTACTATCGGCCAAAAATGGCATCCATCTAAAGGTGGAAAAAGTTGCATCTTTATAAATTACAAATATTATCTAATCGTATGGAATATTGTTAATCAGTTGTGTTTTATTTGTAAAATATTTTTTTAAAATAACTTGGAGGATCTTCGTTTCTATAATACATATTATTGATAAGTTTGATAGTACGCATTCATCGTCACTAGCAATGCTTTGATGACGAATGGTTCCTTGATAATATATCAGAGCAGGGATACCCCTAGGAATTTGTATATGCGTTGAGGACCCCCAAACATGTCTAACCCAAATGATTAGAGTGACTAGAGGGTCGATATAGACATGTCCGTCTCTCCATTCGCCAAGATCTCAGAGATGATGACAGCGTATCTAGATTCTACCCTAATCTCAAGAAAATCCCACAAATTTTTTTCCGAGACCTGTTATCCGGCAATGTTTATTTCTTAAATTTTTTTGTGTTCTCTGAATCCGAATCCGAGGTTTCACGTTTCATAGTGCTTCTATTCACACTTACAACCCACAGAAACATTGCGAAAATTTCCTGTGCTTGGTAATTTGGATCGTTGCACGATTGAAGGTTATCCAACTGGTGATCCCAAGTTCGTTTCAGAAAAAAAGCACTGCAGTAACAATTTTGGCGCTGAGCGTGCACTAAGATCCGGAAAAGTTTATACCAGAATGCTTTATAGAGGAAAATATTGCTTGACTGCACCCTTCGGCGGTGGGCTCCGCTATTGCCTAGGCTCCAGGTTTGGTGTAATGCAAACTATCATTGGACTAGCTTATCTGATCAAAGACAATAGGTTTCCCTGCAGGAAAAAAATTCAGCGATGGTGAAACTGTATGTCCCAAACCTAGTATGATTGCTTCTGGCTAACTAGTATGTTTAACATGGGCTTGTCATAGGAAGCAACCAGAATTTTTGGATATGATGTTCAACTGATAGCAAACTGGTTCGCCTGCATATGGGATAATAATTCGTTTGGGTATGCTCTCGTTCTAGTATATTTAACTCAAATATTGAACTAGTAAATATTGTTGTATTAAAATATTAGTTTATTTAATTTAATTTGTAATCATTTTATTCACTTATAAGTAACTTATTATCAATCATTTACAATTCTTAAATTAGAAAGACTTAGATTGAAAATTTACAGATGTTCATTGTAAAGTAATTTTAGGTATATTTATCACTTACCAAATTCGCGCTTGCCCACTAGGGTGATTCATAAATGATCGAAAATTTTTTTTTTTTATTTTCTTCACTCTCAACCCCTTATTCTTATCTATTCCACTAGAAAACATACCAGGATTTTAATTTTTTTTTTAATTGTATATTCAAGGGTCGCTACCGACTTTCGAAATTCGAAAAAAAAGAAACATTTTTTAAGAGTTTATTAATACCAGAAATGAGTGTTACGTATAGGTTTTAGGGAAAATATACTAAATAACAATAACTATTGAACCTCTAAAATACTAAGTAGAGAGAAAAGAAGATTATAATAAATATGCCTTATTGCAATTTGGGTTTTTCTGCCTATAATTCTTAACTAACAACATGAAGTATTGCTTCTGCTCTTCCTCATTCGTATATAATTTATTGTACTCTTCCATCAATGCAACACCCCTCTCAGCTATAACGTTAACGACTCTCATATGTTGTACAATTTCTTTAGCCGATTTAAAGCTTTCTTCCTCTTCCCATAACTCAGGATCTTTCTGAATGAACTCGCAAGAAATTCCAGTGATTTTGAAAAAATTCATAGTGTTTGTTGATATGAAATCTTTGATGTTTTTGTTTAAAATTGCATCGTAATCCAAGGCTGCTTTTTTCGGATTGCTTTCCGTTCCTTCAGTTTTCAAAGCCAAAATCATTTTACGTTTTGTTTCGATAGAAACTCGTTTGTCAAAAAAAGCTAAAGCAATCAGCTCTTCGGAAAGATACCAAAGATGGCCCAACATTTTTTGATGGCGACTTCGGCTACAACTGTGTTATATTTTTTGAAATCAACCAAATCTTTTTTAATCTTTTAACTACAACAAATATACAAATATCTGAAACGGCCTTAGCTTGCTTAATTGTGATTTTAAGTTGATGCTTAAATAAAAACATTTTCAGTGCGTGTATAGCTTGTGCCATCTAGCGCGCACGGTGCATTCCAGCAGGGTCTTTAAATGAGATACCGCTTTCAGGAATCCCTACCAAAAAAATAATAATCAAATGAAGGAGCTCTTTGTAATCGTCACGAGGCTGAAATTGTTTCAGTTGATTCCCAGCAAAAGCGATGATATTTTCCGCGACAGTTTGAACGCAATTCCATGTAGATGGTTCGGACATTGCGGTTTTGAAGTCTTTTTGGTTTATTTTTGCCCAATAGCTTTTAAATGTTTTAAAAATCCTTATTTCAGGACCACTGGAAGGCCCTACAGCTGTTACAACAACACTTTCGAGTAAAACCAGTTCCTTTTGCATTTTCTGTTCTAGTAGAACACATGCTCCGTTTATTCGACCAGTATTAGATGCTGTTGTTTCAAAACACATACATTTTATCTTATCATATAAATTCCATGATAAAATGGTCTCGAAAATAGCAGAAGCCATTGTTTCTCCCTTGGGAACAGCCAAGAGTTGCTTTCCGGTCACTCAACTTGGCGACATCAAGAGTAGCAGCTATACTTGAATCTAAAATTCGTTTTCGGCCTCGTTTCTGTGGTGTAGTAAAACCATAGTTTGAAGAGGGTCCTGGCTGGGGAGATATGGGACGACTTTGACATTTATCGCTATCACTTTCATTCCCTGCAGAAGAAGCTGAAGAAGATATTTCTTCATTGCTTCTTTTTCCTTTTCTATCATCTTTTGTAACTTGGCTTCTTTTTGTAAATTTTTTCTAAGTATTTTTGCATGGATTTATGAGGTTGTAGCGACCCTTAAATATTAATTTAAAAATCCGAAATTTAAAACAAATTATTATTTTGGTAGATAGAACGCTATTATGGGTTGAGAGATAAAAAAATAAAAACTTGAATTTTATGAATCACCCTAGTGCTACATGCTCTTAAGGTGCAAAAATTCATATTCATATTAGAGCTACCCTGTATCCTATTTTCCCAGATAACAAATGATTAATTGCTACGAATCGTTAAGGATTGTAATAGGAGTTTTTGTAAAAATATCAACGTTTTGCTGCTTATCAGGCTCAAATGAGTCAACATTTCATAATTTTCTTTTCGATTTTTATAAACGGCCAATCGTTTCTTTCGTAATTGATCAAAATCCAACAAACATTTTTTTCAGAAATTTTCTAAAATGTTATGCATTGTATGCTTAAAATTTTAAACATGTGGAAGATGATTAATTAAATTACTTAAATTTCATGTAAATCGGTTAAGTAAAGTTGAAGAACTTTGCCTTGAATTGAATATAAAATTTTTTCTTAAGGCCCATGCGCAGCATGCAAAACTTCATATAAAAAAAAAAAATCCCATTTTTGGGATAGGCCTTTTTTTTTGTTTAGTCCAAAGCATTTTTTTCGAATAGCTCAAAAGCTGATTTATTGAAAAATTTTCGATCTTATTTTGAACTACAATGTTTTACTAAGTAACTTTTTGCTGTGAACTCTCTAGCTCGTAGGCGCTCCGAGTTGTTCATACCGACGGATTGACGGGCCTAGCTCATTTGATACCCAAGGTACTAATCATTTTGGAATAGCGAGCCTAACTGTTAAGTATATTGCTTAAATCTAGTAAATGTTTGACCAAATGGGTACACGGTATGATCAAATAATAAACACATAATAACGCTGAAAAATATGTTAGACTTTTTTTTTTTATTTTTTAACATATGATGACCAAATTTATGTCGTTTTGTTTTCGACTAAACGTTTGTGTGAACTTTGATTAAAATTGGTTCACTATTTCATATAGCTACCATGCAAAATTGAACCAGTTTTCTGCGCAGACAAACTTGCGCACTTCTTTGCGTCACCTTGTAAAATTCATTGAATCATTTGTACTGCGTCTGAAAAGCTGTATATTCCTGTGACGTTTTGGAGGTTGGCTGTTTCCACTAACGATTGCGTGTGTGTGGTTCCATTGTTCGCTCTCCTGTGAATTAAGAAAATCGTCTTCTAAACATAAATAGTTTTTTCCAATTCAAAAAAGGCACAAGGCAGCGCTTTTGTTATCGTCAAAATTTCCACTGGGTCATTTAATCATTTCAATTTTAATTTTATTCGCTCTCTCTCTCTTTGTCACTGAGCATGCCAGTCCTAAGTCAGCTGTTCGATTTAGATAAGAAGAACAAAGCTCTATTTAAAACAACTTGTCTGCAGTCTTTTATCACCGGTTTTTCACTCCGTAGATTGGTCTTATATTCGCGTTTTTGTTTTGATATCTCAATTCTTGTTTGCGCCTTGTCATGCTGATAGTGCCAAATAGAAACTTGTTTATTGTTTATATTGCTTAAGAAGCCGAACAGGTCTATCGTGCTCCACAATCAGAGACGAAAATTAGTCGAAAATTTCAGCTCAGATGGCGTTGTTCATTACTTTGATAGCAATCGCTGCGGCTCTGTTGTACTTGGCTGGGCGTTGGCGATACGGCCACTGGAAGCGTCGCGGTATACCACACGATCCTTGTACTTTTCCCACTGGCAATTTCGGGGACTGGCCCAAGAAACGGCAGTTTTCTATTATCTTTAGAGACACATATCAAAAGTTCAAGCACAATGATGGTCTGTTTGCCGGATTTTTCTTCTACTTCACCAAAACGGTTATCGTAACCGATCTGGAACTTGTCAAAAAAATACTCATAAAAGATTTCAACAACTTTGAGAATCGCGACGCTTTTCATAATGAGGTCGATGATCCTCTGTCGGCTTCGCTCTTCTTTATCGAGGGACAAAAATGGCGCCAACTAAGACACAAATTATCGCCCACCTTTACCTCGGGTAAAATGAAATTTATGTTTCCCACAGTGGTCAAGGTGGGTGAGGAACTGAGCAAGATATACAAAGAAAAGCTGCAGCATTCCAATGGGCGTGTATTGGAGGTTACGGATCTGGCTGCACGCTTCACAGCTGATGTTATAGGCAGTTGTGCCTTTGGACTTGATTGCAATAGTTTACACAATCCTTCGGCTGAGTTTGTGCAAGTTGGCAGACGTGCTATAATCGAACGTCGCTATGGAGGCTATTTGGATTTCTTGCTCTTTGGCTTTCCCAAACTGGCACGTCGTCTACGCATGAAGCAAACAGTGCAAGATGTGGAGGACTTTTATATGCGTGTTGTGCGTGAGACTATTAACTATCGTGTGGAAAACAAGATAAGGCGCAATGATTTTATGGATATTATGATAGAGATGTATAAGAAACATCAGGATGGTAACGAACAGGAGGGCTTGTCCTTTAATGAGTTGGCCGCGCAAGCTTTTATTTTCTTCTTGGCTGGATTTGAGACATCATCGACCACCATGGGATTTGCGCTTTACGAACTGGCGCAGCATCAGAAGATACAAGATAAATTGAGAACAGAAGTTAGACAGGTGCTGGCCAAGCACAATAATGAATTTACCTATGAGGCCATGAAGGACATGCACTATATGGAAATGGTTGTAATGGGTAAGAGTACTTAATAGACATGTGTGCGTATTTTTGTATAACTACACCACTTAATCCTTTCACAGAAACATTGCGCAAATTTCCAGCGCTAGCCAATCTGGAGCGTGTGGCAATTGAGAACTATTCAACTGGCGATCCCAAGTACTATATAGAAAAGGGTTCTGTGGTCATTATTGCAACTCTGGGCATACACTACGATCCCGATATTTATCCCGAGCCCGAAAAGTTTATACCTGAACGCTTTACAGAGGAAAATATTGCTTCACGCCCCGCATGCACCTGGCTGCCTTTTGGCGATGGTCCGCGCAATTGCATAGGCTCTAGGTTTGGACTTATGCAAACTATGATTGGACTGGCATATCTAGTCAAGGACTACAGATTTAGTGTAGCGCCTGAAACACAAATACCTGTGCAGTTGCTTAAGAAGCACTTTTTGCTAGCCTCTGAAAGTGGCATCCATCTAAAGGTGGAGAAGGTTTAGTCATAGTTAAGTCGATTGTTTATTAAATTAAAGCCATCTAATCGCACTGTTATTGTGATAAGATATATTTGAAATGTATAGGATCTCCTAGACGGCTGTATGAATCATCCTAGGTCGGTACTGTTTGAAAGTTGTTTTTAAGTCTACCCAATATCTGCAATTGTTTATGGCTACGGTCCACGACAGTTTTATTGGCCCAGTCCCATAGCTGATAAGCATTTATTTAGTGCAATATATACTTTATTTAGCGCAGATAACATATGGAAAGCGTGCCCAAGATAAACATATATATAGTGCACCCAATCTTTATGAGCTGGATTTGGTGCACTAAATTCAAAAGAACCACTATAAGTAAGTAGTAAAATTTTTTCAGCTGCTTTAATATACATCCTATAATGCTCATCTATATTTTTCGAAGCTTTGTTTTGTTTTAGTTTAAAGTATTATTAAATAAAATATATTGTTTTTGTTTTTGCAGGGTTTCGAAAAATAATGTTAAATGTGATCTGTTATCCTTGTAATCCAGTTTTTATATCTTTAATGTTTTTGTGTTATAGTAAGACTTAATTAAAATAATTTGTTAATCAAAATGGAAGTTATTTTTTTTTGCAAAAAATTGGGGCATTGGGGCAACATACACTACAATAAATGGGTATTTATGCATGACCCATGTTTGTCTAATATGTCATAGAGTCTGGGTCATGCATGATTACCCATTTATTATAATGTATGTTGCCTTTTACCATTATGCATTTATTTATTTTTAATATTTTTAACATTTATGCATGACCCATGTTTGTCTAATATGTCATAGAGTGTGGGTCATGCATAAATACCTGGTATGCCTTGTTGATAGGGTTTGTTTCTTGCCTTTATGAATTTTCGCCCGACAAAGTGAACATCTCAACTGAATTTTTTGCAAAACCAAATCTACAATTTAATTATAACAAATTGTTTGATGCA
Organism: Chymomyza fuscimana; assembly: GCA_949987675.1. Classification (NCBI taxonomy): domain Eukaryota; kingdom Metazoa; phylum Arthropoda; class Insecta; order Diptera; family Drosophilidae; genus Chymomyza; species Chymomyza fuscimana. Next base: position 36,750,757 of record OX465088.1, on the reverse strand, counting down.
TTCAAGTGATTCATTCAGTCAACATCCCAAATGTATTTTTTTGTTATTCAATTCGTCATATCATTAAAAAGTTTACCCATCGGGCTAGAGACGCGGACTAGTTCATATCTATTTTTTTACTCGTGCTATTTTTCAATATTTAATATAATTCTTCATTTATAATTTAGGGTTAACTGTGCATTGTTGTTTTTAATTAAATTAATAAATAAAAATAAATAAATAAAATTTTTATTTTTATATAAATTAAAATAAGTTGTAGGGCGTAAAATTCTCCACAAAATCGGTATTCTACATTATTTCATACAACTGACCCATCACGAGATAAAGTGTTCAGAGAATTTTCGCATCAAAGCACTCCCCAATTTTCAAGTTCTATCTCAAGAACGATTATCTGTAGTAGATTATCCCGTATTCAGATTTTGTAGAGAATTTTACGCCCTAAAATTTTTTGGAACATCGACAAAAATCGACTTTTTTTAACCTTTGATCTGGAGACGCGGTCATGACATTCATTGTTACTTTCAAAATGTATCTTAAAATGTCAAAACGAACATTCGTGTCAAGTTTGAACTTATTATCTTCCAATTCCGACGAGTTATGCTTATTTGTAATTTGTCGAGGTACTGTTTACTATGGCGACCATACTTCTACAATTCTAGGAGTTACAAACTTTTTATTTTTTTGATTTTCACAGTGAATTTTCACGCATAAAATGACTTTAACAATTTTTTTTTTAAAGTGGGAGATCACTTTTGAGTTTTAAAATTAAAAAATAAATTAAAAAAAAATCTTAAAAAAATACAAATCTTTTTTTTTTATTTTAATATTTTTTTTTAGTGAATTTCCACGCATAAAATGACTTTAACAGTTTTTTTTAAAAGTGGGAGATCACTTTTGAATTTTAAAATTAAAAAAAAAAATCTTAAAAAAAATAAAAATCCTTTTTGTTTTGTTTTTCCACGCACAAAATGACTTTAACAGTTTTTTTTTAAAGTGGCAGATCACTTAAATTTAAAAAAAAAAAACTTAAAAAAAATAAAAATTCTTTTTTTTTGATTTTAATATTTTATTTAGTGAATTTCCACGCATAAAATGACTTTAAGTTTTTTTTTAAAGTGGGAGATCACTTTTGACTTTTTAAATTAAAAAAAAATTACAAAAAAAAATCTTAAAAAAAATAAAAATCTTTTTTTTTTATTTTAATATTTTATATATCATAGAAAATTAGCGTCAATATCTTTATTCGTTCAGGAGATATTGCTTGTCAAAGAAAAGTCTAAAAATGAAAAATCGAATTTTCAGTTATCGATAACTTGACAAATAATCGGAATTTCGAAATAAAATTTTACGTGGTTACTATTGGCTAGTAGCTCTACCACATTTGTAAAAATCATTAAAATGGAAGAGGTCGAGGGAAAAAGTGGCCCACTTCAATTATTTTCGCCGCAGTTTCCCAATTTTTTATTTCTTCCAAATAATAGGTTTTTTTGGCTCTCATTATAGCTGTTTGTTCCAGATATGCACTCTTCATTCGAAACAAACCTCTTACTGTCTAGCAAATTCTTTCGGGTTGGGAGTAGAAAAAAATGCTAGGGATAGATTTATCATGTTGTCAGCCTCCCCATGTACTTTGCTCGCGCAGTATGATTCCCTGGATTTCTAACGTTAAAAGATGTTGCTTGATAGATCTCGTCTCTCTCGGGAAATTTCAAAAAGCCAACTTAACAAACGGCCCTCGTACGAAGAACATCATCGCGCAGTATGATTCCCTGGATTTTATGAACGATTTCTAACGTTAAAAGATGTTGCTTGATAGATCTCGTCTCTCTCGGGAAATTCCAAAAGCCAACTTAACAAACGGCCCTCGTACTAACAACATCATCGCGCAGTATGATTCCCTGGATTTTATGAACGATTTCTAACGTTAAACGATGTTGCTTGATCGATCTCGTCTCTCTCGGGAAATGCCAAAAGCCAACTTAACAAACGGCCCTCGTACTAAGAACATCATTAACTTGATTAATTCTCTCCATTAAAAATTTACTCAATTGGTTAACATACTCTCACGATTTTATATCTTACCGCGTATAAAGATTATTGAAAAGATTGCTATTTTTATCTGATTGTACTTTTCGTGTTATCTCAAGACAGGTTTGCGCTTCAGCATGATAATGCAAAAAATACTTTGTATATTAGCTGGTAGCTTGCTTTGCAAAAATATATTGGAATCAGTCGCAAACGGTAGCTCTCATGGCGCTGTTCATTTATTTATTCGCGCTCGTAGTAGCTTTGTTATACTTTGCTTTACGTTGGAGTTTCGGCTATTGGCAGCGCCGAGGCATACCACACGATCCACCCAGTCTTCTGACCGGCAATTTCGGGGATTGGCCAAAGAAACGGCAGTTTACTATAATTTTCAAAGATGCTTATGAAAAGTTTAAGCACTTGAAGGTTCCATTCGCAGGATTCTTCTTTTATTTTACAAAAACCGTCATTATTACCGATCTGGAATTAGTTAAAAAAATTCTCATAAAAGATTTCAACAACTTTGAGAATCACAATTTTTTCCACAATGAAGTTGATGATCCTCTATCGGCAACATTGATCAGCATACAGGGCAAAAAATGGCGCCAACTAAGACACAAACTAACGCCCACGTTTACCTCGGGTAAAATGAAATTTATGTTTCCCACTGTGGTCAAGGTGGGTGAGGAATTAAGCAGGATATTCAATGAACAGGTGCAGGGTCCAAATGGAACGGTGCTTCAAGTTTCGGATCTGGCTGCCCGCTTCACAGCCGATGTAATAGGCACCTGCGCCTTTGGAATCGAATGCAACAGCTTGCGTAATCCTTTAGCTGAGTTTGTGCAAATGGGTAAGCGTGCCATAACAGAACGTCGTTTTGGAGGTCGCTTGGATTTCTTGCTCTTTGGTTTTCCAAAACTATCCCGCCGCTTACACTTGAAGATAACAGTGCAAGAAGTGGAAGACTTTTATATGCGCATCATACGCGAAACTATCGATTATCGTACTGCCAATAAGATTAGGCGCAATGACTTTATGGACATTTTGATTCAAATGTTTAAAAAATATCAGGATGGCAACGAAGAGGAGGGCTTGACCTTTAACGAGCTGGCTGCACAAGCTTTCTTTTTCTTTATGGCTGGTTTTGAAACCTCATCGACCACCATGGGATTTGCTTTGTACGAACTGGCACAGCATCAGGAGATACAAGACAAAGCGAGAACAGAAGTGAAGCAGGTGCTGGCGAAGCACAATAATGAATTTACCTATGAAGCCATGAAGGACATGAGCTATTTGGAAATGGTTATCATGGGTAAGAAGATTTTATTTTTAAAATAAATTAAGGCATTATAATATACTTCAAATTTATTTAGAAACGCTGCGCAAATATCCAGTACTTGGACAAATGGATAGAAAAACGATTGAAGATTATTCAACTGGAGATCCCAAGTACTACATAGAAAAGGATACTTGGGTAATAGTTTCAGCGCTGGGCATACACTACGATCCGGATATTTATCCCGAGCCGGAAAAGTTTATACCGGAACGATTTACAGAAGAAAATATTGCATCAAGACCCGCATGCAGCTGGCTGCCCTTTGGTGATGGACCCCGCAATTGTATAGGCTCCAGATTTGGACTAATGCAAACTACGATTGGACTAGCTTATATGCTCAAGGACTTTAGATTTAGTGTGGCGCCTGAAACAACAATACCAATGGAATTTCTCAAAGAAGGTGTTTTGCTTGCCGCTAAGGATGGCATACATGTGAAGGTGGAAAAGATTTCCTCATAAACAGAAAAATAAAATTTGTTGTTAATTTTTAAAAAAACTTAAAACAGCTTTGTCAAGCTTACAAAAAAAAATTGTGTATAACCTTTGATTATCGTGTGCGAACCACTTCAGCCCTGATTATAAATATTGTACTCACTTTAAATAGATTGATAGCACTTGAAAAGTTCGTTATCTTTGTTATAGTAAACCAAAATCATGGCATCACAATGGCGCAGCAAATAAATTTTGTTTGTGCCTATACCCGAAAAGCAGGTTATTAATATAAAAATAAATATTTTAATAGGTGCTTCTTATGATTTCGCTTTCTATGTTTAGTACAATGCTTTGTTTTTGGCATTCCTCAGTACATTCTTAAAGATTACGACTATTATGTCATTATCAGTTTTGTATACATATAATTTACTCACTAACAAAGCAAAACATTAATATAATTATTTAATTATAGATAGTTTGCCTACAGTACCGCAGACGGTTTCCGCACTGGCGGTTACTCAACTAGCAGTTGACTTGCTGTCAATCTTTAAGCCGGCAGGTTAGGTTAGACCAACCCTAGACTCAATACTAGCAGTCGGTCTTACGACCACAAAAAGCGCCAAAAATATAAAATAAAAACAGTCAACATCGACCACTACAGGATTTTCGCTTTACGAACTTGCGCAGCATTAGAAGATACAAGATAAATTGAGAACAGAAGTTAGACAGGTGCTGGCCAAGCACAATAAATTTACCTATGAGGCCATGAAGGACATGCACTATATGGAAATGGTTGTAATGGATAAGAGTACTTAATAGACATCTGTGCGTATTTTTGTGTACCTATACCACTTAATCCTTTCACAGAAATGTAGTGCAAACTTCCAGTGCAGTTCCATAAGAAACACATTTTGCTAGCCTCTGAAAGTGGCATCCATCTAAAGATGGAAAAGGTTTAGTCATAGGTAAGTCGGACTAACATTCCATTGGAATTTAATTGAATTTGGTGGTGCCAAATAACACAAGGAATCATTAAAATCATAAATTTCTTTACAGCCGGAGAAGATTGACTCCCAGGAGATCAATAGATTGGTAAAAAATATAAGGCATCGCTGGAAAGCCTTTTTTAAACCCCAACGCAGCCTTATTAATGAATAAGCCCTTTGGAAGATTTTTGAGCTTTGCTGGAGTTGTAGATATTCATAGTACGCAGTCGGGTTTACACAGGATTCTGTATACAAGAACGCTGAGTTTCCTGCATAACAATACACTTTTACTTTTATCAAACGTGGCAAGTGTTTAAATTCAACCGCCATCATCATTAGAGCTGAAAGCTGTAAAAAAAACTTTATCGTTTAAAGAAATACCAACATTGGTTTATTAAATAAATTAAGCAACATGTACATACATAGCACGTACACAAGTACATAAAAAAGTATGTGCATAAATTTAATACAGCTTCAATGACTCCATATTCTTTTGATATCCAACAAATGTATTGCTTTTCATTTCAGTGGCAATTTCTTTGTAGATATATATCTTTCTTATTTTACCAAGCTCAATTGCAATATTTAAAAAAAAAATTAAATTTTAAATACTGACTAACAAATTGCGCCAAAAAATTATATACTTTTGTTAATCAGCTGTTTTATGCAAAAAGAATATTGCCACACTATGAAAAACTATCGATAGTCGTAGTTAACAATTTATTCGAATGCATTTTTAGAGTCGCAGTTTTGAATCAAACTTTCTGTTGTTTTTCGGTCAAGAGAAAGAAATTATTCATGCCAATAGACATTGGATAAATTGGGTATACGTTCTGATGCCCTTTTTAGGCAACTTAAGTTTAATTTTTAATTTTAAAAGACTATCAAATATGGCTTCAAAAATAAGCAACTGTTTTTGCGTATCGATATATATTTCACACATCGATAAATATCCCACTGCATGGGAAACAGCTGTTCATTTTCAACAAGTTGACAGCCTCGCCTCTATTAGTTACAAATTATGCTTAAGGCCAAGTGTTTGTGATTTAATCAATAAAAATTAGGTAATAAGTTTCTAAATTATGTTTAAGTATCTAAGACAACCTCTGCGCGTGGCTGCCAGCAGCTTAAATCGTTATGTCAGCAGCAAGACTACAGCCACAGCTGCAGGAAGCAACCAATTGATTGAGGTGACCAAAGCGTTAAATGGCTGGGAGCGTAAACTCAAGGACGCTGGCGTCGAGGACACTGAATTCAATTTAAAATGCATAGTATCACGCGTGCTGGAGCGCAAATTTGTATGTTTCATACATCATTAACGTGTCAAGCCTTTAAGCTAACCTCACTTTTGCAATCCATACAGAACACCGTGCCGGATAACTTTGCCAATGTTTACTTCAATGACAGCCAATTGCGTGACTTTGAGCGCTTCTGTGAGGCACGATGTGCACGCATGCCGCTGCAGCATATCATTGGCGAATGGGATTTCATGGACATAACACTGAAAACTGCACCAACTGTGTTTATACCCAGACCGGAGACGGAAGAGTTTGTGCGTTTGGTCATTGAGCAGTATAGCCAGGAAAAGAAACCTGTGAATATGCTAGAAGTAGGTTGTGGTTCCGGTGCTATGTCATTGGCCATACTGCATGCGCTGCCGCATATTAATTCTACCGCAATTGAGCGCAGCAAAGCCGCCACTGCCTTAGCCTGGGAAAATGCCAACATGCTGGGCATGCAAGAGCGTTTTAAGGTCTACAATCACACTATGGAGGAGAGCCAATACATGCCCGAGCAGTTTAAGGATGCTAAGTATGATTTGATTATAGCCAATCCGCCTTATGTAAAGACCGAAGAATTTCAGTATTTGCATCCGGAAGTTGTGGTGTAAGTTTGTGAAGATTTGCTGTAATTAAATATTACATATTCATTTTCTGTTTTTGTTACAGCTATGAGAATCTTAACGCTTTGGATGGCGGCCCGGATGGTCTGCGCGTGGCGCGTCTGGTATTTGAACTAGCCTGTCGTCATTTGCGTTCAGGCGGCAAGCTCTGGCTTGAGCTGGGCAATGAGCATCCGCCGCTGGTCAAGACCATCATGAATCTGAAGTATGAAGGACGTTTGCGTTTCTTGGCCAGTTATTATGATCAGTATAAACGTGAACGTTTTGTTGAAATTGAAAAGGTTTAAGCCAGCTGCAGACATACTAGCAACGCTTGAATAATTAGTACAATTAGTTTATAACCAATGCACTTAGTTCTATATGCATTTAGCTGTGATTTTGACCTACACACACAACCAATGGATATGGATTTAGATACACATAACATTATTGCCTAGAGGCTTATTAATATATGCAAGATTTATGCTCATATACAATTATGCAGCGCTTTTGAATGTATGCATATACCATTGTATATGAGTTTATATATTGTAGCTTTTATGTGATTTGCAATTCGCCCGTGGCGCTTAAAAACCAGTCCTTGTAGTACAACAACAAAGTGGATTAATGCACTTAATTTTATTGGTTTTCATAATTCGTGTACTACAAAATCCCATCATTTGGGACTTTGTTGTAATTGCACAGTGGTTAAATTGTAATTAAAATGTTGACAAAAAAATTCTTAAATAGTCTCAAAAAGTTTTAAACTACAGCATAATAGTGACCACTTGCAGTAAACTAATTTAATAAAATGTTATTTATTAAATAATTAAAGCATTAAAGTAAAGTAAATAATAAATTGAATTTAAAACAAAATGATTTTTTCCTGAATACCTAACTCGTTCAAAAAATCAGAAAATTTAAAATAAATTAATAAAAAATTTTAATGAATATTAAATATTTATTAAATCAATTTTAATATAATACATATGAGTATTTTAATAACTTTTGTTTTTGGAAAATATTCTTTAAATAATTTAAAACCTTTAATAATGCATATTGATGATTATGATATATTGGTGTGGCAGTTATGGCTTTTAAACAAATACGTGGAAGTTTTGGATTCAGCACAATCTGTAAGTATATTTTTCGTATTCCGTGAAAATCTATCAAAAAAGCTTTTTTCCAAAAAAGGCTTAGTTTTTTTAGCTACAAAATTTTTTATTAATAATAATATTAAGATTCAGTTTAAATCTTAGTTATGTTAGTAAATTTTTTAAGAGTTTCAAAATGAAATTCCAGCTAAAACTTGTTAAAATATTCTTATGCTATTTGGTTTAGTACCAATTTGGCGGTTGCTACTCTACTACAAGAGCTGCATAATGACAGGAGGCGCCGTAGCCGGCTCAGAGTCGGAGCCAAAACCAGCACGGAGGTCAAAAATAAAAAGATAGAATACTCAATAATTTTGAGTTTAAAATTATGCAAAATCCAACGTTTTTGAAAAACTTTCAAAAGTTATACAAATTTTATAAACTTGTTCTCTTTTTGGGAACAACATTTTCAGCCTTTACGTGATACTGGCCGGGATGCCATAGCGCTAATTACTAAGGTTTTAAGGTGATTCCTTACGGGAGAAGGCAATGTATAATGTTAATTGTTTTTTTAGAACCAATTTTGGAGCAGCTAGTTCTGTTCGAATATTTTCAAGAATATTCAGGAATCTATAAAAATACTCTTATTTTACGAACATTTCATTTGCGTATACTTAATATAACAAAGAAAGTTTTTAAAACTGAAGTTTCTTAACTTAGAAACTGTCGTTTTTCGTTTGACAATATCAAGTATTCTATGCAATTAAAAATTAAGACCATAAGGTACAGTTTATGATAAAATTCAGATTATATCATATGGTTCAATTGATTTCTTTTTTTATTTTAGGCTGGGTTTTCAGACCCTGGCACTCTTCCACAACAGTGCTTGGGAACTTAAAAAACTTCCGAAAGCAAAATTTGGCTACGATATCTTATCTTCTTAAATTTTTGTTTTTTTTTTCGAGGTGCTCTAAAATACCTAAATAACGAAGCTACATAACCTAACTCCCAAATCGATCAAATAAAATAATCTTGCTTTTCATGGCATAAAAAGGGATCTTATCCAAAATTTTGTTTGCTCTTACCATCTCTGAGATCCAGTCGTTCATATGGACGGACAGACAGACGAACTTGTCCATATTGACTTGTCTAGTGGCCTTGTTCACTCTTTAGGTAACTTTGCGCGGTTTCCTACGTCTTTGTCTTTAGGGCACAAACCCGATGTACCTTTCTGGTAGAGGGTATAAAAATCTTTGTTGCGAAATATTAATTTTTGAATATTTACTTACCATAAAAATTAAACATTTTTTAAAATATAAGCATTGATTATGTAATTTATTTATAACCCAAATGAATTTTTGAAAAAAAAAAATTTTTTTCTTAATTTTTTTTACAAATCAATTTAAAAATAATAAATACTGTCTCACCAAAAATCGATTTGATTCATATTTGTATAAAATAAAGAATGTTTAAAAAATTTTATACAAAAAATTGTGATTATCATATTCAAGGAATACATTCAAAAAATATATAAAACTTTTTTAAAAAAGAAGAATAAGTGTGAAAGAAAACCAGATTGGGGAATTAAGGTAATTTTTTTAAGAAGCCTTTTTGACAAGTTAGACTTAATTATTCTAAAAAAAATATATTACAGTATATACAAACTTCAAATATTTTTAAAATTTTTTAAAGATCTTCTTGGCAACTTCGACTTACTTTAAAATGAAAATTCAAAAACATTTAGTAAACAAATATTCAAATTCCATATATTTTTGAAGAAAAAGTGACCGCTAAAGATTTTTACAAGTTAGTCTACTTACTTAATAAAATTTTAAAAAATATGAGCTAAAAAATATGCAAATTTCATACATTTTTTAAAAAAGCTTCTTGGCCACTTAGATTTACTTAATTATTTTAAAAAAAATTCCAAAAGGTTCAGTAAAAAATATAAAATGTTTAAAATAAAAAAAAAATTGGTGAGCCTTTTTGACAAGTTAGACTTATTTACATAAAAAATTAAAAAAATATTCATTAAAAATATATAAAAATGTAATATATTTATTTTATATTAAAAAACTTAGACTTACTTATTAAATTAGAAAAAAATTTTAAAAATATTGAGTACAAAAATTATATCATATATATTTCTAAGAAAATGTGAGCAAAATTTTTTTTAGATCCTTATTAACAATTTAGATTAAAAAACAAGATTAAAAAAATTCAGTGCAATTAAAAAAAAATTTAAAAATTCAATTTTTGAATAAATTAAAATTTTTAGGAAGAAGTTATTTTTATCTCTTTTGATCTCTATACGGACAAAAGGATGTACCTCCCTCATATTGACCAAATTGGAGTTAACTTTTGTCTTTCTAGTTCTTGAATTCTAGTTTTTAAAAAGCAATGATGCAGATCGATTCACAGGTCAAGAAAAGGAATTTGAAATTATCTTATTTTTTTTTTTTAGAGTTTAACATATTTTAAAATTTTTGTTGCCATATTATAGAAATAAATGTAATACACAATTTTTACTATAGTTTTAAAAACTTATATTTTATGTTAGGGTAATGTTTCAGCGTTAAAAACCGGTTTTTTTTTATCCTCCCATAGCTTGTTTTTTTTATGGCTACTTTAGTGGAAAATAAGAAATTCTTTTTGTTGAAATATACCCTACTAGAGGCCTACTGAGACATGTCGCGTTTTAAAAAACATTTCGCGCGGCATTAAGTAGCCGACATGCGACCAACTTTTATTTAAATTTAAGAATAGTCTTCCTAAATAATAGTAGTTAGTTAAAATAGTTCTGAAAGGACTTGGTGGTGATTATTTGAAATTTGAAATTTTTCTTTTTGAATTTTAAAATTATTTCGAAAATTGAAATTTTCGACAATGACTTTTTTTAAATTTTAATCCAAATTTTAGTTACAGTTGATCACCCCATTTTGCAGCTTTAAAGGGATCCACGGGATCACTGTCGCTTCGGTTGGCCGAAACTGCCTGAAAAAAATTTTAAGAAAATTTACTTATTCCTAATTTTAAAAAAAAGTGGAGCCTGATTTACTCTTCATGGATTTTACGAGGCTTTACATAAGAATAAAGTACCTTGTTATCAACCATTTTAATACTTAATAAAAAAAATCAAAAAAGAGTATTTCATAATTAAGTGAAACACAGCGATTTGCTTATCTTATCAATAATTATCAATACAAACTTGTACATTATGTAAAACCTTAAACAAGCTAATCATTTAATTGATAAACAATAATTATTAATTTTTTATATATATGCGCCAAAAGCATATTTTCATGGTGAAATCTTTTCCACCTTTAGATGAATGCCATTCTCCGAGGATAGCAAAAAGTGTTTTACGTTCAATTTCATGGGTACTTGTGTTTCAGGCGCTACACTAAATCTGTAGTCCTTAATTAGGTAGGCAAGTCCAACCATAGTTTGCATAAGTCCAAATCTGGAACCTATGCAATTGCGCGGACCATCGCCAAACGGCAGCCAGGTGCAGGCGGGTCTGGCAGCAATATTTTCCTCTGTAAAGCGTTCTGGTATAAACTTTTCTGGCTCCGGATAAATATCCGGATCATAGTGTACGCCCAGAGCAGAAATTATTACCCATGTGCCCTTCTTTATATAGTACTTGGGATCCTCAGTAGAATAGTCTTCGGATGCCACACGATCTAGATGACCTAGTACTGGATATTTACGCAGGGTTTCTGTGGAAATTTTAAATTGTATAGCTTACTACAGTTGTAAATTGGAATTTTGAAGTAGACTTACCCATAACAACCATTTCCATAAAGTGCATGTCCTTCATGGCCTCATAAGTGAATTCATTTTTGTGCTTGCCCAGCACCTGTTTAATTTCTTCTCTTAGTGTATTTTGTATCTGCTCATGTTGTGCCAGTTCAAACAGCGCAAATCCCATGGTAGTCGATGAGGTCTCAAAGCCCGCTAAGAAGAAAATAAATGCTTGTGCAGCCAACTCATTAAAGGACAAACCCTCCTCTTGGTTGCCATCCTGATGTTTTCGATACATTTCGATCATAACATCCATAAAATCATTGCGCTTAACTTTTTGCTCCACGCGATGGTTAATGGTTTGACGTACGATACGGAAATAAAAGTCCTCCACATCTTGAACAGTTGATTTCATGTGTAAACGACGTGCAAGGTTGGAGAACCCAAAGAGCATGAAATCCAAGTAACCTCCATAGCGTCGGCTTACAATGGCACGTTTTCCCATGCGCACAAACTCCGCCGAGGGATTGTTCAAGCTATTGCAATCAAGTCCAAAAGCGCAGGTGCCTATGACGTCAGCTGTAAAGCGAGCAGCCAGATCCGTAACCTCAAGCACTTGAGAATTAGAACCCTGCAGCTTTTGCTCGTATATCCTGCTCAGTTCCTGCCCAATTCTGATCACAGTGGGAAACATGAACTTCATTTTACCCGAGGTAAAAGTGGGCGTCAGTTTGTGTCTGAGTTGACGCCATTTTTGGCCCTTAATGCTGAACAAGGTCGCGGATAGAGGATCATCTACTTCATTGTGAAATGTGTTGCGATTCTCAAAGTTATTGAAATCTTTTATCAAAACCTTTTTGATTAGCTCCAAATCAGTAACGATAATTGTTTTGGTGAAGAAAAAGTAAAATCCAGCAAAAGGTCCTTCACTCTGCTTGAACTTATCATATGTATCCTTGAAGATCATAGAAAACTGCCGTTTTTTGGGCCAGTCGAAATTTCCTTTCGGAAAACTGGGTGGATCGTGTGATATACCACGACGCTTCCAATAGCCGTGCCTCCAGCGCGCAGTGAAGTACAACAAGGCCGCAGCAAACGCGATCAAAGTTAGGATCAGTGCCATTGCAGCTGAAATTTTGGACTGAATCGTATAAACATTTAGGGCCCAGTAAGTAGCTAAAGCTTTTAATTGTTATGTTTATCAAAAATTATATAAAAAGCTTTTTGGTATCAGTATGACGCACGCCCGTTTTGAGATATCAGCAATTGCTTTCATAGATTAGTTGGGTTCCACATGGTCGTTACTAACAAGGTGGCCGGCTAGAATGGCCATAACTCGGAACAACTTTTTGCGATTATAGCGCATCTTAAGACGTACGTTGGAAATGATTATGAAATGCTTTGCAAATTTTGCATCTCTAAGGGTAAAGTAAAAAGAATTTATATCTTTATGTCCCCATTTGTAAGTGTCAACCTATGGTGACTATACCTTTTTCATAAAAGTTGTTTATTTAAACAAACTGCATTTTAGGTTGAGCGTTTTTGTACTTTGATATTTTGGCATAAATTCCTCAAAGTTTGAGCACTTTGGCCGACAGACATGTCAAACCGGATATCCTATTTTAGGCCTTCATTAATTTGATATAAAATCGAGATTCTACAAACAATATTTTGTTTACGCCCTAAAATGGCGCCAGCGCAAGTCCACTAGGTGGCGCCAGCATTAACATTAGTTTAGCAATCAAACGCATTAATTGCTAATAATAACTAATATCTTTATTAATATTAACAAGTACAAAGTAATGATGCGTCGAAGTGTGATGAAGTTCGGCGCGAGTTTATCGCACTCTCGCCTATCGGCAATACTACTTCGGTGTTGCCACAGCTACCCCCTCCCCAGTGACCAAGTCGGGAGCGAATCTGACCTTACGACTTCTTTCATAAGTACGTGGCGCAGTATCACCAGACGATGAAGGCTCGATCTCTCTAAGTGTGAATGCTGGTTTAAGTCGCTCAGTAGAAACAGCTACTTCTTTTCCATTGATTTTGATGATGTATACATGATCGGTTGCGCGTTCCACGACTTCGTAAGGGCCGGAATAAGGAGGCTCCAAAGGCTGCCGAACGGAGTCTGTCCTCAACATGACGTGGGAGCAATCATGCATATTTTTCAGAAAAAACATGCTTTTTTTGATATGATGAGCTGCTGGAACTGGTCGAACCAAACGCATATGCTCACGGAATTTTTCGATGAAATTTTTCGGATGAAAAGGCTTTGACATGTCATCGTAAAATTCGTTTGGGAGCCGAATGTGAGTACCATATAGCATCTCTGCAGCCGAAGTACCCAGATCTTCCTTAAAACACGTTCTCAAACCAAAAAGCACGGTAGGCAGCAAGCTAATCCAAGGAGTACCTGGACTGCACATGAGCGCAGTTTTAAGGGAACGATGCCATCTTTCTATTAAGCCGTTCGATTGGGGATGGTAAGCTGTCGTATGTATGTGTTTGCTTCCTGGGACATTAGATCGCAGCTCGTAGCGCGCCATTTTGGAATTTTTATTTCACAATGTTGCGAAATTATGGCCAACTGCAGTGTCGCAAAGTCGTTGTTGTATTTGTGATTTTACGATTTTTGTATAGATCACGTCGGGGTCACCACTTTAGCAATCAAACGCATTGATTGCTAATAATAACTAATATCTTTATTATTATTAACAAGTACAAAGTAATGATGCGTCGAAGTGTGATGAAGTTCGGCGCGAGACGAGTGAGTGAGTGTGATGATAGATGCTTCGATTAAGGCTCGTGCCGATAGCAACAAAACGATGAGTTTATCGCACTCTCGCCTATCGGCAATACTACTTCGGTGTTGCCACATTAGGTGTTCTGTTTTGCAGAAATTTTCGTTTTGTGGCGTTGATTACACTAGTTTACAAATTTAAAAAAATTTTGGTATCCTCAACATGTAAAAGTCATTTGCGTAGTAAATGGCACGTTAAATCGAAAATGAAGTCCAAAAATTTTTTCTTAGAACGGATTTCGAGATATTTTGAAAGATCATTTTTCGAAATTAAAAAAAGTGTCTTTAGCAAATATCTCTGATTATGCTTGAAACATATTTTTGTCAAATTTACGGTTTGGACGCTATTTATGCATTCATATGAAATTTTTCGTAATTTTTAGCAAAGTTCTGAAAAAAATTCTATTTCGAAGGTAAAATTTAAAAATTTAAAAAACTTGGTTCATACAGTTTTTTTATGGCTCGTAAGGTTTGATCGATTACGAAAAAAATTAGTTGTTGTTTATCAATATAGGAGAAAAATTATGGAAATAACAAGAATTTTTGTTTTAAAAATCTAAAGTTTTAGATTATTACTTCGTTTGTTTATAAAAATATCGTAACCAAATTTGGCATTCGAAAGTTTTTTAGGGTTCTCCACTTTTGTGCCAAATTTGAACCAAATCGGTTGACATATATATATATTAACATATATTTTTTTTTATTTTGAACTTTTGATTAAAAATTAAATTTCCGAAATTCGCAAAGAATTACTTTGTCAAATATATAAAAAAATGTATAAAATTTGTTTCGGTCAAATAGTCCAAGGTACCCTTAAAGCAAAATGATAGAAAAACCAAGAAAATCGGTATAACTACTCGAAAGTATTTAAAACCAAAAAGTTTTTAAGCTCACTTTTATTTTTTTTTTGAAGTAATATTTATAAATAATAAAGTGAATGAAGATTTCGTAGCTACATGTATCATGGTAGGTTAGGTTAGGTTATAGCGGTAGCTGGCTTAACAAGCCAGCACACTTAGGCCTACACTGGCCCGTTGTGATACCGCGCGAATCTCTAATTAAAACCCGTCTCCAGAAAATATTCTTAAAGGGAGTCCCAGCCTGTTGCTGCAATATAGCTTGCAATCATTCTCGGACAAATAGGACCTAGCTCCTCTAGGTTGTGGAGGAAATAATTTCCCAGATATTTTTTCCTGCGTCTACATAGAGCTTCACAGGAGCAGAAGAAGTGCTCTACTGATTCTACCTCTTCCTCGTCTCTGCAACTTCTGCAGAAGTCATTGCTCGGGGCATTCATTCTGGTCGCATGTGCTCCAACAAGCCAGTGACCCGTGATCGCCCTAACAACAGCCGAACACTGTGACCGGTTAAGTTCACAGAGTCTGGCAGAACGTTTGGGGTCTATTCTAGGCCATATTTGGCGACTGATTCTACAGTGGGATGTGTTGTTCCACATCCTTTGAGCTTGGGAACTAAATTTTTCCCTTGTATATAGCTTAAAAGTAGCCATTGGCATACGGATATCCTCCTTATCCGGGAGGAGGGTAATGGTCGTGCCATGTCTGGCTAATTCATCGGCTATTTCGTTGCCTGTTATATTTTGGTGCCCTGGCACCCAAATGAGGCTTATAACAAACTGCTGTGCCATCTCTTGGATAGATTGGCGGCAGTTGTTGACTGTCAGCGAGTTTGAAGACAACGCTCTCAATGACTTTATAGCTGCCTGGCTATCGGAATATATATTTATCTCGCCGGTTTCCAGGCCGGTGTTGCGTAAGCAGATTAAAGCCTCATTTATGGCTAGGATCTCCGCCTGAAAAACGCTGCAGTGGTCCGGTAGTCGAAAAGACTGCCGGACGTTCAATTGTTCCGAGAAGACCCCGCCCCCAACCTGGTTGTTGAGTTTGGAGCCATCTGTAAAGAAATTTATGCGGTCGCTTTGACCTGGTTGGTTTTCCGACCACGATTCCCTAGAGGGGATGATGGTGGTAAAATGCGTAGAGGAATACTCTAAAGGTATACAATAATCTGTACCTGACACGTTTGTGTCCTCGTTTATGATGGACGAGTGCCCATATCTTGAAACACCCCAGCAATTGGCATCCTTGAGGCGCCTGGCTGTTAAGGTGGCAATTTCTTTTGCCATTAAAAGGATGGGATATATATTAGTGATGGCATTGAGCGCTTCACTAGATGTAGTTCTTAGGGCACCTGTAATGCAAAGTTGTGCCGTTCTTTGTACTTTGTTTAGTACCTTAAGTTTAGATTTAAAGTTTAGGGCTGGCCACCAGGTAGATACCCCGTATAAAAGTATTGGTCTTACTATGGCTGTGTAAATCCATCTAACTACTTGAGGGGACATACCCCATTTGAGTCCTATGGTCCTCTTACAGGCAAAAAGCGCTGTGTTCGCTTTTTGCACTCTCTCTGCGATATTGAGATTCCAGCTCAATTTCTTATCTAGTACAATCCCCAAGTATCTTGCACTATTACTAAAAGATAAGATGGAATCGTTTATTCTGGGGGGGGAAAGATTTGGAATCTTATACTTTCTCGAAAAGAGTATAAGTTCAGTTTTTTCCGGGTTAACACTTAGACCATTCTCAAGTGCCCAGAGTGACATTTCCCTAAGTTTTACAGTCATGCGGTCGCAAAGGGATTGTGGGAATTTTCCGTTCAGCATAATAACAACATCGTCCGCATAGGCAACAACTTTACAGCCACCTCCTTCTATGCGACGTAGCAGCATGTTGACAGCTACGTTCCATAGAAGAGGCGAAAGCACCCCCCCTTGAGGAGTACCCCTACTTACGTACCTACATAGAGAAGATGTACCAAGTGAGGAAATCACCGTTCTGCTCAGTAGCAGCTGGCTGATTAGTCTCACTAGCCGGTCATCTACTTGTAGGTACAGAAGTGCATTGGTTATTGCCTTGGGGTCGATATTGTTGAAAGCACCTTCTATGTCCAAGAAGGCAGCAATAGTGTATTCCTTGTTATGCAAAGATTTTTCTATATTAGATGTGACGCAATGAAGTGCGGTTTCCGTCGATTTGCCCTTGCAGTAAGCGTGTTGCGACTCTGATAATAACCCTGGATCGATCGACGTTCTTAGGTATAGACCGATCAACCTTTCCAAAGTCTTTAACAGGAACGACGACAAGCTTATGGGTCTGAGGTCTTTTGGGACTGTATGTGATGCTTTACCCGCCTTGGGTATAAAGACCACTTTAGACGTAAGCCAAGAAGATGGAATTTGGCCTAACGCAATGATATTAGTGAAAATGACTTTTATCCACGAAACTGCCAGGTCCCCCCCGTGCTGCAACTGGGCTGGTATAAGCCCGTCGGGACCTGGAGATTTGTACGGGTCAAAGCTGTTTATAGCCCATTTTATGTTGGACTCTGTCATTACATCCTCCAATACTTTTACCGGAAGGTAAGAAGAGTTATTCTGAGGAGCAACTGTAGTATTGCCCGGAAAGTGCGTATCCAGGAGTAATTTTAAAGACTCCTCGCTAGAGTTTGTCCAGGAGCCATCTGGTTTTTTGAGGTAGCCTAGATTAGTGGGCGATTTTGAAAGTATTTTGCGGAGTCTTGCAGCTTCTGATGAGGATTCGATTTCCGAGCAGAATCTCCTCCACTCATCTCGCTTTGCTCTCCTGATTAGTTTTTTATAGCGAGCTAAACTTTGTTTGTAGTCTGACCAACTTTGGTCACAGCTTAGTCTTTTTGCTTTGTTGAAGAGTGTCCGACAGCTCGACCTAAGAGCATCCATTTCAGGTTTCCACCAAGGTGGTCTCCTTTTGCCTCTCGGCTTACTTGTTGGACAAGATGATTTAAAAGACTTGTTACACATTTCAGTGAAAGTTTTAACGAGATACTCAAGTTCGTCCTTTGCAGGAGGAGTCATCTCAGGGGGGGTTGGGAGGGCTTTCGCCAGTTTTGTTTTATAAGATTTCCAGTTTGTTCTACGAGGGTTTTTGAACTTTACTGGGGCTGGAGTAGAGACAGATAGTTGTGTCTCAATGTATCTGTGGTCAGAGAAGGAGTGCTCTCTCGAGACTTCCCAATTAATGACTTGGTCGAATAGAAAATGTGAGACTAGGGTTAGGTCGATGACCTCTTCTCTATCTCTGATTATAAAGGTGGGGTCATTTCCCCGGTTACAAATTACTAAGTTAGTGGTGAGAAGATATTCAAAGAGTAACTCACCCCTTTCGTTTGTACCTGAGCTCCCCCATAGTCCATGGTGGGCATTTGCATCGCAGCCGATCAGTAGGCCAGTGCCCAAATCGTCGCTATCCTTAATCAGCTTCTGGAGCTTATGACCCGGAAGTGGGTCCAAGACGTCATAAGCCATATAGGCAGACGCCATCCGCATCGGTTTTTTCTGGAGCTCCAGAGTAACCGATGTAGTATCGCCATCGCTATAATTATAGAGCAAAAATACGCTAAGGTGATTTTTCGCCAAAATGCAGGTTCGGGGTTTACCTTCTTCTTGGACTGCAAGCAGCCTATAATTCGGTGTGCTGAGCCCGGACACCCTGTTGGATACAATCCAAGGTTCCTGGATCAGCACCAGGTCGACTTCGCCCCCAGACAGGCGAAGTATTAGGGCAGCGGTTGCTGCTTTACAATGATGGAGGTTTATCTGCAAGATTCTCAGAGACATCTTGCGGTTTAACCTCCATCACCGTTTGGTTGGCGTCCATGTCGTCGCTGTCATCAGCGGAGTCAGCACTCTCCCGACATAGCTCGCTAAGCCCCCGTAACAGGGACCCGTCGGACATCACCGACTCACCGTCGTCGTCGACCTCGGGGTCCTTTTCTGGTTCCTCTATCTCAGAGGCCAGAGCAACCTCCATTTCTTGGTGGCATTCAGTCTGCCTGGCGTCCGATTTGTAGATTCGGATCTGCACCGAGCTAAAACCGAAGTTCAGCTCTCCGTGCTTCTCCTCTATCGGCGCCAGCGACTCTTTATTGAGGATCAGCAGGATCCTCCTCATGGGGGTCTGCGTATCCTCCACCTTCACGACCTTCCAATCCAAGGATGGAAGGTGTGGATTGCATCTTTGCAACATTGATAGGATCTTCTCCGGTTCCTTGAAGGATGCCGGGATCCACATTATGGCGCGCGGTCTACTCGGTACGTCCTTCCAGTCTACAGCGACTAGATTGGCGCCCGGGTAAACCTCGCCCACTTTCGAAACGGCCGCTTTGTAGAGCTCAGCCGATCTAACTCCTTCGCAGGCAATCACCTTTACATTGCCCTGATACCACCCAGCGTCTTTGCAGACTGGTGGTGGGCCTGGATCTGCCTCCAGAGCCTCAAAGCAGTGAACAGCCAGTGCTGCCTCTATCCACTTCCACTGGTTCCATGGTAAATGCAGGTGTTTTTTTCCTGAAAATTATCGCGAAAGCTCCAAACAAACAAAATGTCAACTTTGATTGCCAATTACTTCAAAACCACTAATTATAATATAATAATATTTTTGCACAGGATACCTTAATGTGTGTAAGATCATATTAAATTGTCATTTTGTCCAAATTTTGAGTTTCTTCTGGGGGACTTTTGGCCAAAATCTGGCCACACGGGCCCTTTGTGCAGTGTAAGTAGAAGGCCGAAGGACACCTGGCATACCTTAAATTTCTCTTAGTAAAATTTTTAGCATAACCTTAGGTATCGATACATCCTACCGTTTTCCGCAAGGAGTATCAAACTACATAGAGACGAACACTCGAACAAAAAGTACTCGTCGGCGCAAAAAATCGTGACTTTTTCAGGGTTTACATTTGAATTGCTTTTGTGTGCGTGTGTGAAACGATAGTATGAAAGAAAATGTGTGTCGCCAGCTGTTTTTTGTTGTTGTCTTGCATGGTAATACGCACACAACAGCAACTCAAATGTAAACCCTGAAAACGTCACGATTTTTGCAAGCGAGTACTTTTCAAGAGTATCTAGTGTTCGCCTAGCCAGGAAGATTTCGGGGCTTACGTCTACACTATAAAAGCCAACCACAGTTAGAGATAGCGCCATCGAGGTCCAGGAAGGGCTGGGTTTGTATCGGGCCGCTTCTTTAAAAGCAATTAAACTGATATAAGGAATATATTAAAGAAAATCACAGTACAGGGTCCTTCATACATCATCGAACATTAGCCATTAGTCTTTAGCCAGTTCTGACGCCCGCCAAAAATTTCTAAAATCGAATCAAAACTACACAACATGTCGACCTCAATTTCTCAATCCTGGTAACTCCAAATATATAACCTTGGTTAATCAACAAGCTAAAGCTAACAAAATTAGCAGGTCGACTTATGTGAGCCTAATAAGCTAAACCATCTTGTTCTTCTAAAAATCTGTTAAATCTCTCTGGTCACGTATACTTCCTTCAACACTCCTACAATCCTCAAGCTATCAATGCAAAATATGACACAAATAAAAATTGTTTTCATAAAGTGTATTTAGAACACCTGTAGGACACCAACGCATATTTTATTTTATTAGAAACTCATTTAAATTTTTTTTAACTTCTCTTCTTGCGTTGTTTCAATTGTTACTCAAGCCATACACGATGAGACTGGTTTTAAAATTTGGTTGTTTATCGAAAAATTAAGATATATTGATTTGTCGTATAACCATAGAAAACTTCATATAACGACCATATACATGCTGCAATCGATTGTGCAACCTGATCGATTAAAAGTTGTACAAACAATCGTATAGTGTATGACTTGAGATATATTACGTAGGCCCAAAATGTCCTATGATAGGGAATTAAATGTATTCTTCTTTGGGAGTTTTAATAAATAAAAAAAAATTAATTTGAAAAAAAATAATTTATAGAAATTTTATAATCGCATGTTAGAAAACTTGCAAAATAAAGAAAAAAAAAAGAAAGTTTCAAATGGCTAAATTTTGAACTTAATTCCAAAATGTTCATTAGGGTGGCCGCCGCTGGTATGGAGGATTTTTAAACCTTCGATATCAATAACGCCACCCCCTAAAAAGTTTCCTTCTAAGCTGCATATAGCGCCTGTAAAATTTAAAAACGATCCGAATGTATTTGATGTGTCCGGCAATAGGTCAAAGGTCATAACTTGCACTTTTCCCGTTTTCGACTGTATTGTTTTACATAAACTTTAAAATCTTGTTACCAATCAGACAAATTATGGTTCAAAAGGTCTCATATCTATCAAAACAATTTTAAAAAAACATAGAGTCGGCCTTAATAAATTTGGTAAGCTCTAAAATTGATTAAATTGACGAATTACACCAGTTTATAAATAAAAAAAAAATGTTCGTATCCTTAACATTTTTGAATCGTTTCTGTAGTAAAATGACATGCTAAAACCGAAAATGCAGTCAAAATTTTTTTTCATAAAACGGGCTTCGAGATATTTTGAAAAAAAACATTTTTCGAAATTAAAAAAAAAAAGTGCCTTTACTTAACAGTAAGTATCTCTGGTTATACTAAACTGATTTCGATAATTTTTTTTCTCGACTGTAGATAATTGAATTACCCATTGATTATGTTTGGAACATGTTTTTGTCAAACTTACGATTTGGTCGCTATTTATGCATTCATATGAAACTTTTTTATGACCTTTGACCTATTGCCGGACCCATCAAATACATTCGGATCGTTTTTAAATTTTACAGGCGCTATATGCAGTTAAAAAGGAAACTTTTTAGGGGGTGGCGTTTGTAAAATCGTGAGATGTTGCAAAAATGGCCACCCTAATGTTCATCCGAATTATTTGCTTAAATTATTGTTGCCTAAAAAACCCAAAAATTTGAAAGTGTTTGAGAAAGTTTTATAAATTTTTATATTGCCCTCGTTGTATGTAAATTTCCATCAGCTTGCGTTCTCCATAATTTTCTGCTGCAATTATTTTAATTACTGACCACTGAACACGTGTTTGTTTGGAATTAGCTAAGGTTTTCGTCCATACAGTTTCGCTCTCTCATTGATGCAGCTGTTGTCATAGCTATATACTACGTACATAGTAGGTATATATCGTATATATTGTATAGATATTAACTAGTAACAACTTCCAGTCCCCCGCAACGTTGATAGAGTATTGCAGGACCTTGTCATTTGCAGTCTGTCCGCATTGCCGCCCAAATTGCCACTCAAAACGATGCGCACATGTTGAGCGTCTTGTCCTAGAACTCTGCTTGCACACTTGTCGCTCATTAATAAAACTTTGCCGTGTGGCGCTCCATAAAAAAAATAAAATACAAGCAGAGAGCGTTGCAGTTGGCGTCGCTGCTGCTGCGCTGCTGCTACTTCACTCATGTCAATTATTTTTGCAGGTATAGAGACATTGACCAGCACACCAGCAACAGAATTGAGCGCGCGCAAAAGCCACCCACGCAGCCTCTTGGTCTCTCTGTCTCTCGTTCTTACTCTAACTGGCGCTTGTAAACATTCCAGTGAGCTTTCACTCAATTTGCCGAATGGATGCTGTGCGCAGCTTTCGTGTGGCCAAAAAGCTTTTGCTGCTTGTTGTCTGTGTCTGTGTTGCTGTGTGGCTGTGTGTCTGTGTCAATGTTTGCATGTATGCGTGTATGCGTGTGAGCTACTCCGGTCCATGGCCGTGTGAAAAGCTGCGTTGAGCGCATTAAGTCGTTAGGGTACAACGAGTCAGGACGCCATTTTGAATTGACGCGGTTAGTTTTTTGCGTGTATGTACCGTTAGAGTGCCCAACAATAACAACAGCGACCAAAAGCGCAAAAGATACAAGATACAGCATAGATCAAAAAAATATACACACTAAATGTAAGCAAAAGTTTAAAAGTAAATTAAAAAGAAAAAATCCAAAGAAATTGTGAAACTTGCAAAAATACAACAAAAATTTAATAAAATAATTTACGCGTTGTCACGGTGCGTTTGTGTGTGTGTATGCGTGTGTTGTGCTGTCAACTTCTAACTTCATCTTATTGCTGCTATTGCCGTCTCTCAGTGCGTGCGAGTGCGTGTGTGCGTGTATGTGTGTGTATGTGTATGCTTTGCATGTGTATTAGTTCTTTGTAAAAACTTCAATTCAGTGTGTTCACAATAACAACTACAACAAAATACAAATATTAAAAAAAAAACACAGCAAATTTTAAAGCACATATATATATATAAAATACAAATACACACAAAAGAAAAAAAATTAAATTTTTAAATCAATAACACTGCATATAAATTAAAGGCTTAAAATGTATTTATAAAAAGGTAAACATTAAAACTCTATTTTTATAACATTTAAACCATATGTACATATATAGTCGCTTAAATTGTATTATGTTTATATATCCCTTAAGCCTGCAGTTCTTGTGGCTGTGCTTTGGCTTTGTGCAACAGCTTAAAAGTATGCTATGCTTTTTTTTTGTTTTTGGGTAATTGTTGCGCTTATGTGCAGTGTGACCAAACAACAGCGAAATGAACAAAAATAAAAATAATAAAATGGAGGTGTGCCAAAAATAGGAAAGTTATTATTATTTTTATGTTATTCATCATGTGTTTTCATGATACATTTTATTTACACAAAATTAATAATAGAATAAGTCAAAGCTGCGCTAAAATTCTCAAGAGTTTGTGTCTAAAATTTGCTCTTAAAATATTTTCGTTCATGTGCTTTTGTGATAAATTTATAACGCTTACAAAGAGATATTTCTGGCTCTTCAATGAAATGCTTTTCGGCTAAAATTTGCTCAAAATGAAGCCTAATTGATAAAAAAATATAAATTGAGTGTGTGCTAAAATTCTCTGGAAAAATGAACGAACTTATATTTCTGAGCTGTTAACAGAACATTTTAAGGCTGAAATTACATTAAAAGAAATATAAGTCTTTGACATGTGTACTACAAGTTTATATTCGTTTCAAAGAGATTTCTGGTACACCACCAAGCTGCTTGCATGCTCTTTGTCAGCAAAACTAGCAACAAAGTGCAGTAAATTTAATTTGCAAATTATTTGGCACTTGATATGCTATAATTTGAAATATTTTCCAAAGCTTTGTCCAATTGTTATTAGGAAATATTTGCAATGCTCACAGAAATATTTCTAGCTTATCAATGGAATGCTTTTAAGGATATGCTGCTGTGCCCAAATTCATTTGAAAGAGATTTTTGGCACGCCACTAAATAGCTACAAAATGCTACTAATTTTATTTGGCGCTTGATTGCTTCAATTTGAAATATACACCGAAGCTTTGCCAAATTTTATATATTGCTTGGGTATGGGTTTTTGTTGTTTAAAAGCACACGCGGCGTATGTGTTATATTTATTGTGCTAGGCATAGTGCCAGCTGTACATAGACTGTTGCATCTACAGTGGGACTGGGCGTAATAAGTGATTGACAAAATTGTGAAATATTTGGAAAATGAAGTGAGCACAAAAATTTTTTTATGTTTACATGTATGCTTTACTATTTGTAAGAGAGCCCGTTTTAGAGTTTCAATAATCGAAAAAATTAATGAAAAATATATTTTTTTTTTAAATTAATATTTTTAGCTTTTTTAATTTTTGTTTTATCTGGTTTGGTGTAGAAGCGAAATATTTTTTTTTTTAAGTTTTAATAAGATTTTTAATAAGTACAAAATCATTATTGCTTGGTTCCTGCACAAGCTTTACTAATTGCAAAGATTAAAGCATTAAATAAAATGCATTTTTATTCGATTTTTAGTGGTTTTTTAAAAAAAATAATGGATTAATTAGAAAATTGTTAAAACATAACTAGGCGATAAATTTGAATTTAAGTTTTTACTGAAAATTTGACTTTCTTAAACCAAAAATGAATAATAACTTTTTAAAAATAAACAAGAAAAAGGGAAATAAAATAAAGAGATTCTTTCGTAATTTTTTTTCTAATGAGCTGACATTATTTTTAAATTTATTTTGTGGTAAAGAAAAAGTAAATAAGCTAAAAATGAAGAAGGCAATGGAGGAATAATTTTTTTGAAGATATGTTTTTTTTTGTTAAGTTTATACAAAAATAATTTTATGATGTCTTAAAAAAGTGAAAAGTTTTCAATATACACGAGACACCTTTTGTTCATTTTAGTTTCTGAAAACAAAATGGAATTACAACTTTTTAAAAAAATTTTTTTTTAATTTTATTTTAATGAGCATGCATTGTTTTTGAATTTAGTAGTATTTTGAAAAAGTGAACAAAGAAGGCTAAAAAGGCTAGAAGCATACATTTTTTCTTAAACTTTTTTTTTTTCATTTTTTTTTGGCTATAAAAACTAGAAGCTTTAAAAGTTGGTTGCATTAAAAAAAATTTTTTTCTCGTAATACAAATCAAAAAAAACAAAATAATTTTTTATCGCGAGTCGCAGGCCATTGTTGCTAGAAGACTCGTTCTTAACTATATTATTGCATTATATATTTAAATTTATAAATAAAAATAAATAAATCATTTTTCCCCATTTTTATAAGTTCTATCGTTTGAAATGTTGAAATTCCAGCACTTGTTAAAAATTCTAACATTTTCAAGCGCTTCTTTAAAAAAAAAAAATCCAAAATATACACCTATAATTTTTTTTTCATCAATATTGGATTATAACCTAATTTGTATCAGTTGATTGGCAATAAAAAATAAACATAAAAAAAAAAAAACTTTTTTATAAGATCTATCACAAAATTTTAGGTCCAGTATTTTGAATAATTGTTATTTAATTTTTTTTGCAAAAATTATGTCAATATGTCTTTAATACAATTAGCCTTTTTTTAAGAATAAAAATTATTGGCTTAATTATTTTTAACTCCAATCGTCCTAGATTTAGTTGCTTTTAAAACCAATTTTCAGGCCGTTTATACCAAAACTCAAATAATGCTTTGAAAGAAAATCAAAGTGATCTATTTGGGTAATTTTATATTCGTGAGTTTTTTCAGAAAATTTTACTGATTGAAAAAATAGTTGATGGTCTTTAAAAATGTTCCCAAAAAAGGAAAATGTAGTATAATGGTGGACAATTTTGACCATAGGGTCGACGTCTGTAAAGTCAGTCGTGAACATTTTATGGATATTATTTTTCACACATATTTGAAGCTTCAAAATTAAAAACAAAATGTATTATTTTAATCTGGAACATGCTGTATTATATACTTTTCTCAAACGTGCTCGTGACTCACGTTGCCTTCTCTAACATATGTACATGCTAGCACTGAGCTAATAAAGTTTTAGGCAAACAACACGCAGTTTTAATGCGTTTTTAAAAGCACGCGCCAATTTTGGAGCTTTTAATAACATTAAAATACAATGCAACAGCGTTGCACTAATACACTGAAACACTTGCACAAATACACACAAACTCACACACACACAATTTACATTCCATTAATGCTGTAAATATTTGTGGCATATATTTAGGTTTTTTTCAGCAGCCTTAATTAAAATTTAATTTTAAACAAATTTAAATTGCAATTTCAATGTTTTGTTTTTATCTTGTTGGGCTGTTATATGAAAAACAATGCAGTGCGTGAAGTATTTTTATGTACTACATGTAGGTACAATAAAAGAGTATATAAGGTTTATAGCGTTGTATGTAACAGGCATGTCCAATCCTTTGAAGTACCATTTATAGGGTTCTAGATAGAAAGTGAAAGCTCGGTGTTGACTATAGACGTTAAAGACTGAACTCTTTTCTTCCGAAGAATTTGAATCGATTAAACTTTTTTGAAGGTATGGCTAAAAGTATAATTTTCCAAATGTACATTTAATAACAAATAGGGATTGGCTTCTCATTTATTTATTTATTTATTTAGTAAAGAAAATCAAGTTTACCAAAGTTTAAGTTTTTTTAAATCTATGTAATAAGGAGAGGTTACAATTATACTTAAATATCAAGAACATATTGTATTCTTCTGTTTTTATAAAAGCTAAGATCACGGTATTCTTTACGACTTTAGGTCACTTAATTTTGTGTATAGTATTTGAATTCATTAACAGGTTTCCTTCAAAGAAAAATGCTATATTTTAATATTTGTTTCGGGTGCTTTTTTAAGAGTTTTGTTTTGTAAATAAAAGCAGTATATCAAGTCTATTTCAGAACATTGACAAAATCTCCTTATAAGAAAATGCAATATGTGCAATATTTTAAATCTACTATCGGGTGTTTTTTTAAGGTTTTTTTTTTTTTTTGAAAATGAACGCCTTTTTACTGGCCATGATGACAGCTCGCAGCTGTTCAGTTTTCATTAAAAAGTCGCCTTCCAAAGAAAGCAATATTTTCACAATTATATCGGATGGTTTTTTTTTATAAGGTTTCGTTGTAAATATTATTATGGATTATAGCTCTTTCTTTTCTCTTTCCAACGGTGTATTACATCGATGCCTATGTGTATTCAATGTCGAGATATAGACAAAAAAGCTATGGTGTGGCAACTTACAAGCCTTTCCCCTATTTATTTCAAAACATTAAAAGACTCCTGACAAAATGTGAAACTATTTGATTCTTGTGATGTTTTTTTTTAATAAACGGTCTTTCGACTGCAATTCTGACAGCTCTCAGCTGTTCAGTTTTCATTGGCAAGTCTCCTTCCAAGAAAAATTCAATATTTTCTCAATTACAAAGATATTATCGGGTGCATTTTTAAGAGATTTTTTTTTTGTAAATTAACTTATCCAGTTTATTTTAAAACATTGATAAACATCCTTCCCAGAAAAACTCAATATTTCGACAATTTCAGAGTTACTATAGGGTGCTTTTTATGAGTCTTTTTTGTTTTTTTTGGCCAACAAATGCATTTTAACTGCCATTCTGACAGTTCTTAGCTGTTTTGTGTTCAGCATCGGAAATATTTCCATAATTTAAATGCTAGTATAGGGTGTTTTTTTAAGAGGTTTTTGGCATATAAGAGCGATGTGACTGCCATTTTGACACCTCTCAGTTGTTTTGCCTTTAGTAATGTTTATCATTACACCTGAATGCTTCCAAGTAGAAATTTTTAGTCAAAATCATTTCTAACAAAAAAAAAAATAATATTTCATGAAGTATATATAAATATTTCGGTGACAATAATGTACTTATACCTTGACCATCAAGACATTGCAATTTGATAAGACTTTTGTTAGTGAAAATCTTTGAAATCTTTGTACTTATATCAATTGCTGTTCGTTTGGAACACCCCTTTCTACCGATCATTTTGCCCACTCATCAATATATCAATTGCTAGCTTGAAACACAACATCAAGTGATAAGGAAACCATTATTAAAAAAAAAATTTACGCAAATTCCATATTAATTGAGATTTTTGACTGAGTAGTAAAATGGTGCTTCTTAAAATTTTGTTTAAATTTTCAAGAATTACAGACAGACGGGGTGACGTTCGGTCCACCACGACCGATGAGGTACAGGTAATACATAGGCATGCTTTCCTATGTTGGAACCAGCCTGTATGCGAGTACATTTTCAAACAGAACAGAGTATTTTTTTGGGCATCATTTTATTTTTACACGCAACCAACACTATCTACGCTTTCATTCCATATTTATTTATTTATTTATATAGTTATAAAATAGAAGTTAATTCTAAGTTATAAAAAGTTTTTAGGCAGAGCAACGTAGGCCTTCAGGCTGTTCATTCCATATTTTTACCAAAGTATACCAAATTCGGTCAGTTGAAACTTTAATGTAAGCCATTTTTTTCGTGGTTTTTTTTTTTTTTTGCGGCTACCCTGCCAGCCATAGTTGAGATTTCCATATGCATTTTGTGGCGGCCACTGCGGTTTTTAACTGCGTGAGTCCATAGGATGGGGGCCAAAGGGAGAGTTTGTTGCACATGCAATTAACTTTGCGTTGCTATCAATCAGCTGTACTTACTACATGAGGCAAACTTTTGTTTTAGTTAACAGCATGGCGTATACGCCCCCGCATCCAGCTTGGCAAAGCAAGCTTTTGGCTACCCACGCACAAACGCCCAATCATTCAATTTCGCTTGCCAAACAAAGAGAAGAGAACTTTTTCCAACTCCAAACATTCTTTTGTGTCTAAGTGAGTGTAAATGTTACTATATATATATACGTACGCAGCTGTATGTGTCATTGTGTGTGCACGCTGCGTTGAGTGCCAACTTAGGTACACACGCAGATTTTTCATCAATCATTTTGCTTGACTACGCCTAGTTCACGTTTGTGTGCTTGTAGTTTAAAATGCTCCAAGACGTCAACAGACAAGTGACATGGCCGTGGGGTTTAGTGGGGCTGGCCCCCAATTAGGCGCTACACAATAGTGCAATTTGCCCAAAGTAGTTTTTAAAGTGAATATTCCAAATAAACTTCCGTTTTAATAGATCCTTTGCCAACGTCACTGTTAATTCATTGTGACGTTTTGGATGAAAATATGGCGCCCGGAAGTTGAAGACATGAGAAAACAATTAAGCAATGTCAGCAACCCATCAGCAAAGTTCAGTGAAGCGCAGCAAATTTTCACCTGCTTCAGCCAGGTGCTTAAAGTTGGCGAAAATAAGTCACTCTTTTAATGCACTTGGAAAGTAAAAGGTTTTCAGTTAATTAATATAAACATATATGTAGTATGGATATTAAAATGGCTTTTGGGCAGCTCAATTTTATTTTCTCAGCTATCGAAAATGCAACAGAACTCTTTTTTGTAACGTACTTTTCGTGTACAACGCAAACTTTATTTAATGGAAATTTTTATATTGCTTGAGGGATGTGCCAGAAGTCTCTGGAATGTTGCCTTAATCTTTACGTTAGGCAAACAATTTATTGACAGACTTTCTCAAGCTTATATTTATAGCTGTTACTTCGATAGATTGATTTCAGCTTGTAATAAATATATGAATTACTGAAAATTTGTTTTTAGCCTAAATAACCCTGACCTACAATTATTAAAAATTATTATATTATTATTTATACATACAATTATAAGGTATAAATTTATATCAGAAATCTCCATTTAGTGATTTGCCCAAAATCTCTACAATGCTGCTTTTAATTTAAAGTCGTCCACAATTTTATTGAGATATTTTTAGCAGTCTCAAAGCTATAACTGGCACATAAATAAATTAATTTTGAACTAAAATATTTCACTTAATCTTACAATTATTCCAGATATTCGGATTCTTCTTTTTTGAGATCCAAATCTTTCAAACATATAATTAAATTTTGCTGGGATAGAGGTTGTCTCCTAACCAGCGTTTCCGAATCACTTGCACTTAATTCAAATTTTTTCAAGGCCGCTTCTTAAGTTAACCCTTGGCTGCTGATGTTTTTTTTTTTGGACCTCGGATGCGGCTTGAAATCCATTTGGGTAGCCCTGTCACATGTAAAGTTCTCACCAGTTTTTATTGTGTTCCTGTATAATTAAAACAAAAATTTGTAAATATTCAATTCTGGCCAGAAATTTGACAAAAACATATAATTTTTATGGTAGCTTTAATATATGGCTTAAGACCACTATTGTATTATTTTATGATTTTTTTTTTTTAAATAAATAGTTCTGTATTTAACATTATTGTTTTATTTATTTATTTTATTTCGAATATTTTATTCGGATAAATTTTTTCGAAAACGAATTTTTTATGTGGTTTGAATCCGACTACTTTGTTGCAAGAGAAATCAAAACTTATTACTTATTGGCAATAAGTCCACGTAATATTTACTAAAATAATTTTTTAAAAATTCTTTGATTTTCATGGATTCTATTTATGCAAATTTCAAGTTAGATATTTATAAATAATTGCTCTTTTTTTTTTTTCTGAATTAACCCAAAAAATACCACGCATAACTCTACACAGTTAAACATGGTGCACATCTCGCATAAAAATGGTTCATGTCTTGCATACAAAAATTTCCCCTTAAAAAAAGTAGGTAAATCGTGCCTAAATTTAATAAGTATTATTGCTAATGCAAATTTATTTAAAAGACAAAATAATAAAGTACTAGATATAATTTGATTATCGATATAATAGTCGAAAGGTTCGAAGCTGTGCTAACAAAGAGTTAGGGAAATATCAGGGTATACCCTGGGGAAATATAAGATATCGATTACAAAAAAGTCGCAAAAACGACTAAAATTTGCGCGTTTTTTAACAATTGGACATTTTTCCATATTCTATAGAATATATATATTATATATAGAATGATTGGAAATTAAATATTCTGTAATTCCAAGCTCCAAATATTTTGGCAAAAAGTAAGTTAGATTTTAGTCCCAAAAAAAAACTTCGCCCAAAAAATAAAAATTT
This sequence comes from Chymomyza fuscimana, assembly GCA_949987675.1. NCBI lineage: Eukaryota > Metazoa > Arthropoda > Insecta > Diptera > Drosophilidae > Chymomyza > Chymomyza fuscimana. The sequence goes on along the minus strand of OX465088.1, from coordinate 36,719,245 downwards.
TTTACTTCGTTTATAAAAAGAATAGAAAGTTTTATAAAAAAATCTGAAATAAGTTAATTTTGAGATTAGTTCATCCACAAATTTTTTATATAATAAATACTTAAACTTTCTTGAAAAAGTAAGAAATTGGATAAATATCGAATTTTATAGATTTGGATTATTTCAGTTTTTGATGCGTTTGCTGTGTTTCAAAAAATGATTTTCTATGCATTTTATACTTTTTTAATTTAAATGTAGATTTATTTTGAAAAAATTTCAAATTCTGAAATTTGCTATTTAGCTTTTTTTTCTATGTCCTTCTAAATATACATATAATATTTAGTTTCAAACGTCTCTAATTTCAAAGACTCTCTTCGTCTACTAAATATTACCTTCATAATATGCTCATACATCGAACAATAATTTAAAAAAAGACTGCAGCCCAAGTTGGGCTCAAAGTAAGGAGACAGCCCAAACTTTTCACCTTGATTGCCTTACTTTGCTGCTTAATTAACACACTCATGTTATATGCAAATATTAAACACTCGGTTACTCACACTCATTTATTTTCTCTGTAACTCTGGCAGAAAATTTTCAAGTTGTTGTTTTAGACAAATATGAAATATGAGTTAAATATTTTGAATTGGCAGCTAGTCAGTTGTTAGTTGACAATCTGGACCTAGGCCTTGGCTTCATTAAAATGTGCTTAGTATGAGGTTCAAGTATGGCTCAGTTCAAGCCATAAAATGTTTTTGTGGTAGTCGGTCGCGGGGCTGTCAGTCAGTCAGCCAGCCAACCTGATAAGCGACAGTGTAGACATCATCAAAAGTTTTATATGTACATATCTATCTACCTAAATGCTAAAACACAAATTGAAAGCAAATATATATTTATATACACATACACACACACACACACACTCACACGCATAGACACATACGCACATGTTCAAGTCGGCCAAATTGCTTCACTTTATGTACAACAATACATAACACATTGTGTGTGCGTGTACGTGTTTTGGTCTATATGTATATATATGTATATCTTGCTGTCTGTCTGTATATCCATACAGCAAAAACACTTAAACATAAACACGTTGGTTGCTCCTCGGCTTTGGATTTCTCTATGCGTGTATGTGTGTGTATCTATGTTTGTATCTGCGTTGCGTCTACGCACAATATGTTTCGTCTTTAACCCACCCACAGCAGCCAGTAAAGCCCGAAAAACAACCCAATTCAACTCATGTTCACCCCGCTCATCCACAATCTGAAATCCCTCTCACCATACCCATTAGCTGCTCTCAGTCAAACCCCCTTTTAACCCGCCTATCTCCTCAAGCCACCGCAGCCCCCTCACGCATACTTGAAAGCATGTTGCTCGCTTGCTCATCGGCAGAAGTTTTAATGTGATTTTTCGTATTAATTTCGACATCGTCATCGTTCTTTTAGCTCCGGCTCCGACTCTGGCACTGGCACTGGCACTGGCTCTTTTTCTATTTTTCCATTCACGCACTTTTATTGCTCGCCTTACGTTCATTTCTATTTTATTTTAACAACATCGTCGTCTTCTTTTTCTTCGTCTTTTTTGTCGTCGTCGTCGTCGTCGTCGTCTTCTTGTCGTTGCCATTGCCATATCTTCGTCCTATAGCAACAACTGTCAAATTCTGCTTAGCTTGGCGCTTTTACTTTTGCCTTAACCTTTTCCTTCATGTGTCTACAGTGCGTATACTTAACAAAGTATCTATGTGTATGTGTTTTGTTTGTTTGTGTCTCGACTAGATTCACATTGCAATATATCTATATGCTTGTTTGTATGTACGTGGGCAGGCTGAAAAGTAAAGTTTTTTCGTAAAAAAAAAACAATTTTATTTCAATAGAATTTTATTTAGAGCTGGAAAAAAGGTTACTGATATATTGATATAGACATGTCCGTCCATCTATTTGTCTCTCTTTGCATCCGACTGTACGAATGCAAAGATCTACAAGATGGTAAGTTCTAGGGTAACCAAACTTGACATTTGGACTCCTTGTATGTCCAGACAGATTATATTTCTTTTCTTCTGCCCCTTTCCACCACCTGAAATAATTTTGAAGTTTCATGTATTCTACAATTTTGAAAAGCTTTCGATTGTAAGCTTAAAATGTAGGAAATAAAAATATCATGGCCTTACTGGCCGACTTCTTCTTCTTAGCTTTACAATCTTTGGTGGACCATAGCTTCCGCAACAATCTCTCTCCATTTGTCCCTCTCTACAACGACATCTCTCCAGTGTCAGACTCCTATTTTGCTGAGATCGGCTTCTACATCATCCAGCCATCGTTTCCTTGGATGCCCTCTTCTTCTTCCACCAATCGGTTTCAATACAAAGGCTATTCTTTCAGTGGACATTCTTAGCACATGACATAACTGGTCGACGACAGCGTTTAATTAGCTAATTTTTTTTTTCAAACTCAGGGTGACCCATATAATTGAAACTATGACACTGAAAATAGTCCTACAGTTTCAGAAGATTAGCTTCATTTTTCTTTATGACATCTGGATCAGTTTTTTTAACATGCTTTATTCAAAAATTCCCTCAGAGATTCACTTCGGGCCCGAAGATTTGAATAATATTTATTTTTCTTAAAGCTTGATCTGAAAGCTGGAAAAATTAGAGGGTCTCACAAACTTTGAAACAATGCATAGTTTCCCACTGAGTAATTATATATTACGTAAATTTTTATCACAATATTGATAGCATATTTTTTTTTAATTTTAAAATTGAAATTCAGACGCTTAGGTGATGGCAGGAATATCCTCGCCAGCGGGTACCACGATACATTTTTCTAGAGAATTTTTTGAAGATTGACATATCGTGTTTTTACGTTATATTGAATTTCGAAAGAAGTTATCGGAAATACATCCTAATGTCGACATCTTCAAACGCACTTTATACCCTTAGACATCGAACATCTAATTTCAGTGTCATCCGCTTATAGAAAATAAAAATGCTTTCCTGGCTCGGCTAATACTTTTTAGCCTACCCACCTAGCTGTATATACATATATACATATTCTATACATAGTCTATACTAAGTATGCATAGGGAGTTCTTATTATTGTTGTTGTTGCCATTGCTATTGCTTTTTATGTTCTTCATATGAGACGCGACTTTGTTGCACTAACTTGACAATTTACAACTTTCTCCTTGTACGGGAAAAAGTTGCACAGACACATAGACAGATAGCTAGGACTCCAGATAAACAGATAGACAGATAGACAGATAGACAGATAGAAATTCTTTTACCTGCTGTGCCATATAGAACGGATTTAGGTAAAGGTAGAAGATAAATACTTATACCATAAAAATATATTGTAGATACTTAGTTGTAGTTCAAAAGTGTCATTGAAATATCAAAATTTATAGCTCTAAGGGAATTGCCATAAAGAGCTGTAGTTTCGACGATACGACGGGGTGTATTTCTTTTGGGGGGGTTTCCAGGAAATTATTTTTATTATTTTCAAATAGATAGCATACATTTGGTTAAAGCAAGTGTTTTGAGCATTTCTTAAATTTAAGGCGCCTTAAAATAAAAAGTTTAATGTTCTTTATGGCAGTCCATTGAAAATCAGCCATTTTTTAATTTCTTAAGAACCTTGTTTTAACTTATAGGCGCTTAACAAAATTGTAAAAAATTGAACTAAACATTTTTGCAATCATAAATGTATTTCCAAAACAGGCTGAAGGTCTATGTTGTTCTGGCTACAAATTTTGTATTAATTTACAAATAATTTGTGTATTATATAATTAAATAAATAAATACTTACAAACAATTTGAAAAACAGAGTTGTTCCACAAATCTGAAAAAAAACCCTTAATTTTTTTTTTAACCGGCTTATGACGGTATGCAACCCATTATATGAAGTTTCCATGATTAAGAATATTTTTCATATTTTTCTTGATTTTTCTTGAAAATATTTTTAAGAATTATTACCGGCGTTCGATTTCGATACTGATTATCTTGCTACGCAACTTTGGAAACATTTCATGCGGTGCAAAAATTATTCTTTCATTTCAGGGCTTAATTGTATTACTAGGAATTTAATACTAGCAAGAGATTTGCAAGTATCACTAAAAAAGATTCCTAATTTCCCACTGATTTATTATTTAAACATTTTTTTTATGTATTTCTAAAATTTTTTTTTTTTTTTATGTATTTTTAAAGTGCTATCAAAATTATTTCTGAGCGAGTTACCATTAATTTTATCAAAAAATTTTAATTTATCGATAAATCGATCAGTAATGGAAATTTCAAAATAAAACTGACGTTATGAAAATTGGTTAGGATCTTCATAGCATCTGTAAAAAAGCCTAACTCCAATGAATTGAATCGTAATCGTTTTTCACAAAAATTATACCGATTCCCCGATTAATATTTTGTTATATATTTATCGGAACTGAATAAAAATTATCGGCAAGACGTGTCATCCAAATAGTTTTTCATATGTTAAACAAAAACCGATCTACTCTTTGATTTTTTGATAAGAATATAATTTTCCTGAATACAATAAAAATTATCGGCAAGATGTGTAATCGAAATAATTTTTCCACAAGTTAAACAAAACCGAACTACTGTTTAATCTTTTGATAAGGATATAATTTTCCTGAATTTCATAAAATTTATCGGCTAGATGTATTCTAGTGAAGATAACAATTTGTACTTGGTAAAAATTGGAATCTGTAAAAACAGTCAAATTCGAAGAAAACGATCGAAATTACTTTTTCTATTTACTTCAAAAAAAAAAACCGCGATTTACTGTTAGGAATACAATTTTCCTGAATTCAATAAAATTATTGGCATCTTGTGTTCTAGTGAAGGAAAAAATTTGTACTTGGTGAAAATTGGGTAGGATCTCATAGAATCTGTATAAAAAGTCAAATTCGAAGAAAACGAACGAAATTACATATTTTTCCATATGTTTAAAAAAAACCCGGGATATCTCAAATGGGATTTTTTTTTTTTATACAGTTTTGTCATGCCGTGCGAAATTTTTCGAACTGCGTATGGGCCTTTACTGTTCAATCTTTTGGTAGGGATACAATTTACCTGAATTTAATAAAATTATCGGCAATATGTGTTCGAGTACAGAAAACAATTTGTGCTATACTTTGTGAAAATGGCTAGGATCTCATAGAATTTGTAAAAACAGGCAAATTCGAAAATTTTCCTTGAATCTGAAAAAAACAGCTGAATTTGAAGGAATCCACCAAAGTATTTGAATGTTTTTGAGAAAAATAGCCGATTTCCTGCCAAATGTTTTGCCTAGAATCCAATAAAATTAGATTAGTTCAGATTGAAAAATATCTGCAACATTTTTTTTTTAGACATTTTTAGAGTAATATGTCTTGCCAAAACTCAAAGTGAATTTGAAAATTTTTCTAACAAAGGGATTTTGAGTTGTTGGAAAAATTAAATTTTTTTTAATTTAAAAAAAATAATAAAATGATGAGAAAATTGATGAGATGAGAAATTTAATTACCGTCAATTCCATATAGGATTTATCGAAATCGTACAGCAGGGGAGACACAATAAAAAATTCAAGATATTGAAATTTTTTTAAATTTGTGAGCTCTTCTTATTTAATTTAAAATTTCGCCTAAAGGCCCTTGTTGCTCTGGTTACAAAACTATTTATAATGTAGAATTAATTTCTTTTTATAAATAAATAAATTTGAAATTTAAAAAAAAAATACATTTTTCGCGTTATACACAATTTAAATTGCTTATAACTTTAACCAAAAAAAGAATATTAAACCATCATGCCATTTAAATTTGAAATGTTTGTAAAAAGCTTAAGTGCGCAAACTTATAAAGTATTCGTATCATTTCCAGAGGCATCATAAATAATAATATTATTTATTGCGGTAGCCCTTTGCGCACAAATGCTACCATAAAATTCTTTCCACGCTTCGGTCACTTGATAATCGCCTTAGTTGGAATCCGAGCATCCCCTGGAGGTTCCAATGTCAATGTTTTGTTGTCTCATGCAATTGTTACTTGGTCAGCCAATCAATAATTCAATCGATGATATAAGGTTCTCGAAGCAAAATTGACATAAATGTAAATCAATCAAATAATCAAAGTTATTGTGTAACGTTATCAAAGTAATTTGGCAAATTACATTTTGCAGTAGAACGACCATTGAACTCCCTTCGACTCAATTATTAATTAAAACGCAATCAATCAATGTAGCACTAATTACTGTGCTAAATTAAGTGGAAATCGCATGAGGTGTCATTTCAAAGAATTAGCAAAGTTTTACTTACTGTACGCTTGTGCATAAGTAGTTTATTGCAATTTAAGATGAAATCAATCTAAATTATTATTTAAAAGCGCTCTTTTTAGGGTGGACCAAATGGGACATATTTATTATTATTTTGTATTAAAACAAGGCTATGGTTTAACAAAAGCCATTAAAAAAAAATTATACTAAATTATTGAAGAAAATGTATTAGGGTGGACCTATTTCGTATATTTTGTATATTTTGCGAGAGCTTCATCATTGTTAACTATATAAACAGGGACTAAACAAAGAAAAAAAATAAGAATAAATAAATCTAAATTTTTAATTAAGAGAGCATTAGGGTAGACCAATTAGTAATCTTTTTTTGTATTTTGTGAGAGTTGCGTATTGTTACGTGTTTAAACGTGAATTTTAATAAAAAAAATTTATTTTGATAAAAATATGCTAAATTATTAATTAAGTGTATTAGGGTGGACCTATTTCGAAAGTGTTGTATATTATTAGCTTTACTAAAAGGGACTTAAAAAAGAAAAATTTAGGATGAAACCAAATTAAATGTATGTATTAGGGTGGACCAAATTGGAAATTTGTAATATGTGGCGTGAGCTGCAAAATATATCTAAATTATTAATTAAAAGAGTGCATTAGGGTGGACCAATTTTTATTTTTTTTTTAATATTATTTTGTGAGAGGTGCGTATTAATACGTGTTTTAACGTGAATTTTAATAAAAAAAAGATGGCGTACGTTAAAGTCGGGCGCGGACGACTTTGGGATACCCTGTACCACCACATTGCAATCAAGTCCGATATATTACTTACGAACACCAAAAAAAATTTCTTTGCCAAATTCAGTTACAATATTTTTATAAACAAACGAAACACAACGAATTTTGTTCAAAAAACGTTTTTTTGACCGATCGGTCTTATGGGATCTATATTATATAGTCAACCGATTTTGATCAAATTTGGTACAGTGCTTGGGAACTCTAAAAAACTTCTGAATGCCAAATTTGGTTATGATATCTTCATAAACAAACGAATTATCCATCTAAAACTTTTGCTTTTTTTCGAGGTCCTCTGAAACACCCCTATGGGAGCTATATAATGTAGTCCCGATATCAAAAAAATAAAATAAACTTGCCTCCTATCGATTAATAAGGGATCTTATCTGAAAGTTTGGTTGCTCTAGCTCTTACCTTCTCTGAGATCTAGGCGTTCATACGGACAGACGGACAGACAGACAGACGGACAGACGGACAGACGGACAGACGGACATGGGTATATCGACTTCTCTAGTCACTCTGATCATACTTTAGGTAACTTTGGGGGGTCTTCGATTTCTCCTTCTGTACGTTACATACATTTTCGGCTTGCACAAACACAATATACCTTTTGTACCATACGGTACAGGGTATAATAAATTTTGAAAAAAATGAGCTAAATAATTAATTAAGTGTGTTAGGGTGGACCTAATTTTGTATATTGTTAGCTTAATTAACAGGGACTTAAAAAAAGAACTAACTTATTTAAATTTGTGTATTAGGGTGGACCAAATATGACATTTGTTGTATGTGCCAAGGGCTGCATCTGGTTGCCTGTTACAACACGTTTAAAATAAAGGGATTTGGAAAGAAATCAATATAAATTATTATTAAGCTCTATTAGTGTGGAGCAATTTGAAACATTTTATATATTGCGAGTGCTGCAACTTGTTGCCTTTTAAAACGCGAGTTGAAACAAATACAATAGTGTAAGAATAAATCAATCTACTATCATATTATTTATATGAATTTATTAGGGTGGACAAATTTGTACATTTTTTTTTGTTAATTGTTAAATGTTAAAGCTTGAGAAGTGAAAAAAAAAATTAAAAAATGGGACACATTGTGAAATCTTCTTCTTTAAAGAATCGCTTACGCCTCTAAAAGAAAACAAAAACAAGTACTGAAATAATCTTATTTTGAAAATGAATATAAGTTAACGTTAAATCCCACGTTGAAAAAAACACTCAAAAATTGTTTTTTTTGTTATAGCGCTAACTACACATTCCGTATTAAGATTATCTCATGCGTTTGTGTTTATGTCGTTTCGAAATTGCTGCAGTTAGTCATATTTCGTGCACATATCCCTAAAGGATTTTCCAGCACTGACAACAATTTTTTGCGTAGTTAAAAAAAAAAAAAAATTCCATAATGTTCCATCGCACTCCTGCTCTTAATGCAGTCAATAACCGACACCCGAGAGTAACACACAGTCCAGCGTGCTAGCTGCCTACAACTTCCCCACCTCCTGCATATACATATATCACTCTCTCTGTCAGTCGCTGCCACGAGTCTCTAAACACATTTGTTGTAATTTTTTTTTCTTTCCATTTTTTTCGTTATTTTTGAAATTTTTTTTTACGACAAGGCGAGTTGCGTGCAGCGCTGCGCCACTTTGGCACTTTGTGCGCTGTGGCAGTTGCAGCCACAAAAAAAAAAAGAGAAAAAAAAAAATTAAAATATAAGGAATCCCTCGCATATTGAAATTTTATATACTTTCTCAGTAAATGGGCTCTAGGAAGAGCGTCAACGTTTTGCGGCACCCAATCAAATTATGTACAAAAGTTTTTAATTGCTCATTATGTTTAATTAAGGTTATTGCAGTTGCCACAAAATGTTGTAAGTACATGGGCGTGAGTGTTGAGCAACGTTTTCAGTTTTTGGTTACACGATGCCTTAACAGATTTTCATTAATAGGCGCACATATACACCTACATACACACACACACACGCATACACAGTCTCTCTTATACGCATACTCTCTCTCGCACACACACACATCAAAAGCATTTCTAATCAGCAGCAAAGCAAAAGCAAACAAGTTGAAAGTTTGTGTTTTTTTTGCCTATTGTCGTCCTCGTCATCGTCGCCATTTTTACTGATTGCTGCCGCATGTGTGTGTGTATGTATGCCAGTGGCGTACCTTTTTAAGGAAGGGGCAATATGACTAAGTAATTATATCTCTGAAAGTTCTACTTTTGAACCTTGATCTTGTTTATGTGGCACAAAAAAACAAAAGAATTTTTCATGCATATCTCTTTGGTGTATAAATTTTTTTTAAAATTAAAATTATATTAATTAAAAATATTAGCTAAAGACAATGCTGATTTATATACTAGATGGATGTTTATATGAACGCATACGATACGAGCCTACAATTTCTGAAAGGAAATTAGGGAAATTATATTATATATATTTCTGCAAACTTTAATATATAAATTTGAGTAGTTGAGTCCAAACTGCTTGTATGTCCCTCCGGACAACAACCAAGTATTGCCTTGAAGTATTTTACCCTTGAATTTTGGTAGAGGGTAAGAATCTGGGCAAGAGGATTCAAAATCTTTAAACTTTTGATGAACCACCCAAAAAAACGACAAATTCGTTAAAGGTTCAAAAAAGATGCACAAAAACATATTTTCTATAGTCAATGCCTTTTTATGATTAGGTTAAATGATATTGGAATAATATGTCGAGCGAAAATCTTGACACTATGTTAAGAGCAAATGAGAAGAGAAGAAAATCTTGTTTTAGTGATTTTCTTTTTTTTTTTAATTTTTTAATTTTGAGTCTGGTTCCGCTGAGCGAATGAATTCGTAACGTGAACTGGCAACATCTTTATTAAAAGATCTTTTAATAGAGGGTTCCATTTAAGGACGATGCATAGCTCTATAAACGTTTAGGTCGAAATATTTTACACTACATCAGAAAACTAGAAAATTATTCTAAATGAAAAGGGGAGCAAATATGCATGAAAGTTTAGTAAGTTTGAGTCCTTAGCTCTTGCGATATAGACAAAACAAGTCCCATCAATTTGGTATAACTTTATAGGATTTTTTTTTTTTTTTTTACTTACTTACTAGTCCTAAAGCTCCTCGACTAGTGTCATACCCGAAAAAAACGTTATGATTTGGGAGTTTCCTAGCTGGGTGATAAGCCTAGCAAAGCTGGAAATCCTTGTTTTGGCTAGATCGACACTCTTAGTATGTATATGCAGCGAGGATTCCTCCTCAATTTCAACTACAGATAAAATTAAGAATGCATGCTTTCTCAACTTGGTGCTAGACTCCGTGATTGACATCTTGCTCAGCTGTCTGTTACTATGAAGTTAGTAACCCAAAAAGTCACCCAAGAATATTGTTTACTAATTGGTAGATTTTCTTGAATCTATTTTAGTTATAGGAGCCGATGAGACTCCTTTATCGTCAGTTTATCAAAAAAAACACATTAGGATATTTTTTTTCAACTCCAGTTAAACTCTTTTTATGGACTCTACCTAAGTCTCCCCTTAACTGCGCCCTTGCTGCATGTATGTGTTTGTGTGTGTGTGCGTGCGAGAATTGGAGCACATAACAGTTAGGCACACACACATATATTCAGACAGACAGAGGAGTCGCTTAGCTGCTCGTTGAAATCATGTGCCTGTCATAAAACACTTAAAAGACAATTTGAGGCCTTCAGATTTATGGTCGTTTCATAGTGCCAAAATACAAACGGCAGCCCAGGGTTAATTAAATAAAACGCTATGACACTCAGCAGTAGAAAAAACAATAACAACAACAACAGCAAGAAAAATAACAACTCGTTGGCTTAATAAATTTTTATACAAATGCTGCAAAAATTGCTTATACATAAATATTTGTATGTATGTGTATGTATCACGCTAGAAGCTTTTGGGGAGCAGTGCGCGGAAGGGGTCAATAACAAAAAAAACAACAAAAAGGTACACAAGTTGCACACTCGAGTTAGCTGTTTTTTTTTTTTTTTGGTATTTTTATATTTTTTGTGTATTTTTTTGTTTTTTGACTGTTTTGGATTTGTATGTGTTTTATTTTTTTTTGCTTTTTTCAACAAACGTTTGCAACAATTGGCAGTCATCGTACTCTCTATGCTGCTGCCTTTCCAAGTGTAAACACAAAGTCTGGCGGTTACTTCCAGTGCTCCAAAGCGCCTTAACTATGCCCGCACTCAACTCAATTGTACAAACAAGCATAAAAAAAAAAACTCAACTCAATGCTGTGTATTTCACTCAGACGCCAATTTGCGCTCAAACTTCCATCAATGGGCGCTGAGTTTTCTGCTGTGATAACATCAAGCTGTACACACACACACAGATAAAGCTGTTTAAAAACATGTAAGCCCCCCCTGCAACTCCCGCGCTTGTAACAAAGAAACAGCCAAAAAAAAGCAGCAAAGAGAGAAATAAATAAAATAAAATACACATGTACACACAAAAAAAAAAGAAGAAAAATATGCGTAACAGAGCGGAAAACGTTTGATAACGCCGCGCGCACAAAAGTATGCTATAGAAAATTTAGTGCGCGCGTTTCTGAGCTGCTTTCTAGTTAACAAATTCGATGTGTGTGTGTGTGTTGTTGTAAATAAGGCGAAAGGCAAAAGCGGAAATAAAAAAGGCCAGTGAGTAGACAAGACAATGAAATTGTCATAAATAACAAAGCTGCAACAACAGCAACAAGAACAACAACAGTAACAAAGACTCTTTTGGGGCAGGCCAGTTGCTCAATCTTTTTTTTTTTGTCTGCCGGTGTAGCTTTGTGTGCCTGTGTTGTTGTGTGGACCAGTCAACTCTTTTTATACTCTTTTATGTAGTCAAAGAAATAGCTATGTACTCTATCAAGCTGGTTGTGACGCCTTCAAGCAGTCATATATAACTTTTATGGAAGGGCTAGTGCTGCTTTAAATTTTTTTAAGAAAGAAAACAAAGGCAGATAAATTTTCATTGGCTAGCTTTAACGCTGTTTATCAAAATAGGTTTTTTGATTTTAAATTTCAGAATTTAGTATTTGCTCAAATCTAGTACTTACGATTTTTGGGAATTGCTACAAAAAATGTTTTTTCAAGATTGGTATTCATAGAGATACAGTTTCTGGACAACTTTTCCGTTTGTGTGCCCTTACTGTCATAGTAGTACTTGACGTGCTTAGGATAGTTTGGAGATTGACAGGAAATTTTTTTTCAAAAATTGGTATTCGTGGAATTCCAGTTTTTGGAAAACGTTGCCATTCGTGTATTTTTATTAAAAAGTGACCATTCCACGACATAACCCCAAAAGTTCTCAAAAAAAAAAAAATCTTTTGAATTTATATCTTCATTGGAAAACATTAGTTGGATTTGTCTCTTCTTCGGATAGTTACTCATTCCCGGGTATCCAAAAACTTATTTTAAGGTGGTTTTAAACCATGCCTTTTCATCTCCTTTTTATGGACTGGTATAATGTGAGATATAGACGGAAATCACCTGCAATAATATCAAACATATGAACTGGAATAAGTGAAGTGGATTACTTTTTATAACGATCTCTTCGATTTTTATGATTGTTACATATGTGCCAATATTCACTAAATAATTTTTTATATTATTCCGACTATCCATTAAGTTATCGATAACTTAGACTTCGTATACCAGACAAATCTCATACACGAATAAAGATATTTGAATAACTTTTTTCCATACTTTGAAAAAAATTTCACGATTCTTGAAAAATATTTTTTTATTATTAAATTTAAAATTATTATTATTATTTAAATTTAAAATTTGTACGAATTCACTGAGAAAGATAAAATCAATCTAAATCATTATATAAAATAGAGTGTTAGAGTGGACCAAATAGGACATTTTTATTAACATGGCTTAAAATATAAAAGCAATTAAAAAAAAAATTATTCAAAATTATTGAAGAAGAAAATGTATTAGGGTGGACCTATTTAGAAGGTTTTTCATATTCTGCGAGAGTTTTATTTTTGTTACCTATATAAACAGGGATTAAAAAAAAAATTTAAGATCAAATAAATCTAAATTTGTAATTAAAAGAGTGCATTGGGGTGGACCAATTAGTAATTTTTTATTTATTTTTTTTGTTAATAAATTTATTATTATTTAAATTTCAAAATAATACAAATTTACTGAGCAAAACAACATTTTGAATACCTTAATTGAGGAAGGTGAAATTCAAATAATCTGAAAAACAACTGTGGAAAAGTGCGATTAAAAACGAGCAAATTTTATCGATAAACTTTTGTTGGATTAAACTATGTCCAAAGTTGTTAAAATTAGACTCATAACAAGACTTGCATTGAATTTAATTTTTTACGAAAATATCGTTTTTAAGTTATTACATACTACCATTTTTAGGCCAAAAAAACTTCCTAATGCAGTTTTTAGAATTGATCTGACTTGTTTCTGAAATCGAACAGACAAATCGTACTTCACTTACAGTAAAGGGCATTTCATCTTCGCCACTCAGCACTTTCACTTCCTTTAGCCTTTTTGTGTTCATTTGTGCGCCATCTCAAAACGGAAATTTAAATGTTGCATTTAAGATGACTTTTTTGAACTTTTATTTAGCCCAAATAGTTCTTAATGCTCAAAATGTTACATTTAACACTAATGTTGACTGCTTTGTATCCTGCTCTCAACTTTTGTCTGTGTTTTTGGAAAGCTTCAACAATGGCATGAAGAGACAATGAAAATTGGCATTTTCTATTGAATTAAATTTTCTTTTCTATGACAGTTTTATATATTACGATTATAACTTTTCGCCGTGTTGTTAACACTAATTGTTGTTGCTGTAATTCACGTCTGCCTGGTTGCCCTTTTATTATTTATTGTAAATTATTGTATATATTAAAAAAAAACAACAACGAGCTGAAGGTTGTATGGTAATAAACAACCTTGGGCGTGAGGCGGGTTAAATGAGGGGGTATTGAATTGGTTTTGGGTATTTGTTGGTAGCAGCATTTATTTCCTATTAATGGCACGATATGAACTTTATAAAATATTTAAAGTATTTTCAGTTAAAAATAGTTTACAAGTTTGCTTCCTTCCATAAGAAAAATTAAGTTTAATTTTTAATTGTACATGTGTATATGAAAGGGTAGTGACCAATTTTTGACGGTAAAACTTTTTTAAATTTGTAATTCCGTGGGATCGTTCTTCTTATGTGCTGTTACTCCTAGTGGAGCATAGGGCCATCGTGATTGTTTCCGTTATATTGGTATCCAAATCCGTGGTGCATGCTGCCGAAGCAGGTAGATTAGCCGCAGGAACACGGGCACCACTTGGAGATTGAATATTCATCGGGTTTACTCTCATGTTTATGAAGAAATATGTGACGAAGCAGGGTTCTGACAGTGAGCTATAAACTCAAAGTCAGTCCTGACAACTCTGCTCGCAGTGACAGGTCACTTTTAAATAGGCTGCCCCTAACCTGGAGAACAGACGCCTTTTGAAGCCGGTCATTCTGAGTACAGACGCTACAGATCGCTCATCGCTTCATTGCTCCTCATAGACCCTACCGGCAAGGGTGGCCCTACCAGTACCGGCATTGCTCTTAGAGTCATTGCAGCTACTGCGCCCCCTCACCACGTCAAGGTGACGATCCCCGAGTTCGAGGATCGTTGAAGCAGGCCAAACGACTTCGTTTCAATCTCTTAACTAAATACCATCTTTATAAGCTATGCGTAGTGTAGATTTTGGGAAGTATTTTGGCGGTATAGATTACAACGAAACATATAATAGTTATTTTAAAACTTTTGAACATGTGAGTGATATTTGGTGTGTCTAACAATTTTGTTGTTCTTGATCTGACCCGACTATTACTTCTAGGGCTCTTCCTGATTTCTTTAATGCAGGCCATTGTCAGAAGGAGAAATAAAAAGAAAATTTCTGTTTTACTAGTTGTATTGCTACATATAGAGTAGGAACAAGAACTATATAGTTGGTTGGTTGAAGTGGTAGCTCAGTCCATGAGCCCAACTAGCGCTTTCGCACCATTTTGTTGCCACATCCTCTTTTCCAACTCGTTACGTGGTTGTTTGTGTAGACAGCTCGGTTTGATCCAGTCCGTGCGGTTTAGGAACCTCTGGAGGTCGTTGATGCTTATTTCCGCCAGCTCTCCCAGTCCATTGCAAAGCGGCTTTCCTAGGGTATCCATTCTCTGCTTCCAAAGAGCAGGGCATTTACAAAGAAAATGAAGAACGGTTTCATTTTCTTCTGGCTGGTTATAACTGTGACAGTGGATACTGTGGGGAAGCCTCATTTTGGCCGCCTGTTCTTCAATAGTCCAGAGGCCAGTGATGACTGCCGTCAGTCTAGAGGTGTCTTTTCTATTCCTGTTTATCAGCAATGTTGTTTGTTTGAGGTTGTATCTAGGCCAAAGGGATCTACTAGTCCTGCATGTTACAAGACCAACAACGACCCTCTATCTGAAGGTATTTTATATTAATGTTTCTCTTGACCTCGTTAAGAGAGGCTCTCCGCAAGAGCCTCACTCATGGCGGATCCATATCTTGCCAGTTCGTCGGCTTTTTCGTTTCCCTCTATATTTCTGTGTCCCGGGACCCAGATTAGAATAACGTTATGCCTTTCGCTTACGGTGGTGAGGCTCCTTCTGCTTTGTTCCATCATTTTAGAGGTTGTGATGGCTGAATTCAGGGCCTGAATCGCCGCCTGGCTATCCGACAGAATAGCAAAGTTGTTTTTGAAAGTGTAGTCAGCGATTAGTATCCTACATGCCTCCGCAATAGCAAATACTTCCGCCTGGAAGACGCTGGATAAATTGGGGTGGCGCACTGACTTTTTGATGTTTAGTCTCTCGGAGTATATACCTGCTCCGACACCACAATCCATTTTGGAGCCATCCGTTTAGATTGTGGTGTCGAAGTTGTTTAGCAAAGATCCCGTAGTCCAATCCTTCCGTAGTGGTAGGACTGCAGTGAGATTCCTGTTGAATATGATCTTTGGTACAATATAGTCAGTCTTTTCAGAAAGGTTTTGCGTTGGTTTTGTTAATAAGCATCCGTGACCATGGGTTCTTTCTTTCCAGCGCCCCGCTTCCCTTAACCTCAGTGCAGCCGTGGTCGGCGTTTTCATAATAAATATGTAAGCCTATTGGTAGCGTGTGCGTCAGAACATTAAAAGCCTCCCTGGCACATGACTTAATCACTAATATATATAATATACAACAACTCACAACGCTGTGAACTACATGGCAACCTTGCTATCGATAACGATTGCTGCACTCACTTTACTTCTAAGTTTTTACTCGAGTCGTTCGCAACTATTCTTTGATAAACCTGCAAATTACAAACAATAAAGCTAAAAAATTTGGAATTATGTGAGACTAAAAAAAAAAAATTGATAGTTTTTCTTTTTTATTGGATAAAATGAGCAGCGGCGTACGCCTCCATTAAATATTAAGGAACAAGATTCAATTGATTACGAAATTAAAGTGCATACAGGTTTTTCCTCATTTAAATACCAGCGGCTGTTTAGTTCCTTCTGTACGCCTTCTGGCAGTTGCAATATTAATGCCATAATGCCCGGACAATGGATGCAATCTTGGCGGCAGTGTTTAAACCTGCCTTAACTTTGTATACAATGCAGCTGAGCTCACAAGGCACACAAATCGCCTCACAATCTCAATTTAATGCTTCATAAGTCTTTGACTTGGACAGCAGGCAGAGGCTGCTCTGGTCAATAAGCAGATTTTCTAAGATATTACTCTAAAACAATGAAATTTGCATACAATGAAGAACTAATTATATTTACTAATATTGCAGGTGCGTAAAGCCCTCTACTTATTAATTTCTTTATTAACAAATTGTTAAGGTTATAGCTGGCTTTTGTTTCGACTATTGAAGCAGTTTTCGAAACTCACTAAAACAATTGCTTATTAGGATAATTAAAAAGCAACTTGTTTTATTAATATTTAATTTTCAAACTTATCTGATATTTATAAGCAAAATATAAAATATGCCTCGACTGGTAATTGAACCTTCATATCAAACTGACTTTAAGTTTTGATGATAACACTACACAGTGGGCTAAATTGCCAAATTTTTGGGAAAAAATCGAGAAAAATCCAGAGCTGAAACTTGGTGGATTTGATAAAATAATAATTTTTGATCGATTTGGCCACTCTACTACTTTTTCGGCGCATATGAGGCTTCGTTGCGTATACGTAATTTTTTTTAAATCTCATAACTTTTATTTGCACACTAGATATTAAAATGTTCTTTTATATTTGAATGTAACTATAATACAGTTAACAGTAGTTACTTATAATATTTAATACTGTTGGCGTATTTATCTATATAGGGTGAGCCATCTGTTGGTTTCTTTGTTCATTGCGTTTTATTCGTATATATTCCAACAAAATTGGGCAAATGTATAAACCAAATGCAAGTTTGAAACAACTCATTTATGTTTGAAAAATAATATCGCCCAAATGGCTGCCGCGGCGGGCTCTATAGGCCCTACATCGTAATTTTCCATGACTTTTTTTTGACTAAATCCCATACATTGAGCGAGGCTGATAAGGGTCCGCGGGCTTCAATTGTTGCAACACTTGAATTCTGTAAACGTGTAAATGCAGGTCTGCATGCGAAATTCGACGCAAAATGGTCCTAGCAAGGATGGTTTTTGCGAACGATGGCACGTCGATGTTCATCACTGGCCTCAACTAGGTTTTTTCACGAAGCGACCATTTTCATAGTACGCCAGTACTACTTTTACGCATTGTTAGGTTGTTTAAGGATCCATGACTAAAATTGAGTAGTTTTGAACTTGACATATGTCGAAGAGCATCCACTTTGGATGGGTATCTTCCGAATTATGACTGTTTAACAACCAAATCAACAGATGGACCACCCTATATAAATTTAAATAAGCGTTAGTTCTTTATAACTAGGTTTATATAGAGTAAAATTATCATTTTTTTTTTTATATATTTTGCGAAAGCTGGTTTTGGAATTGATATATTCAGTTCATTAGCCAAAAATTCTAAACTTAGAACAGTTTATTATTTACATTTATTTATGACAAAAAATGTTTTTTTTTATTAAACTACATTTTTGTTGTTAACTATACCAAACCATTTCATAACTAACATTTATTTCAACTAATTAGGAAATGTATAAATTAACAATAACCATTCATATTAATAACATTTTTAAAATAAATACTCATATGCTCTATTTTGCTCTCTCTCTTTTCTATTGCCTGCCCTCACGCGCCTCTCTATGCTCAACTCACAGCTAAATGCAAATACTTTTATAAAAAAAAAAAATTGTTCATCACATAAATGCCATATTGCAAATATTTAAATAAGTAGTTCAATAAACAAAAATATAAAACCAACAATAATAATTAAATATTAATATTAAACACAAAGCTAAAACCAAAACGAATAACAACAAAGTGCTCATAATTGTAAAAATATAAAAAACAAAAAAAAAACAAAACATACATAATTAAATACTAAACAAAAGAATATGTTCATTAGAAACTGTCAGCTAAATAAATTAAATCATCCAATTTAAATATCCCAAAACTAAAAAAAAAAATAATAAAAAAAAAAATGCAAACCCAAAACCAAATACCAAATCGTATCTATCAATCAAACAGCGCACAATTAGGCGCCCAATCATCAACTGCAACTGCCATTAAATCACCATCAAGCACCAACAACTACAACAACAACAACACACAGTTGCCACAGCTGCACCAACAACAACAACAACATCAACTACTGCAACAAAAATAAATAAAGCAATATATGTAATTAAATGCACGTAATTTTAAAAAAGCGCATAATAAAACAATTTTAAAGCTTAAAAAAAAAATTAATTATAAATTTTGTTAATTTTTAATAATTATGGAACATTCATCAACATTTTTGTTGTGCTTGTTCCATCAACAACAAAAAAACGAAACGGCTGCGGTTGCTTGTTTGCAGCTACAACAACAACAACAACAACAACAACAATTAGATACACCAATAAATAAGTTATATACTAAAGCAACAATAGGAGCTACAACAACAAAAACAACCATTCTACAACTACAGCAACAACACCAACTACAACAACTGCAACGCACCGAAGCCGATGTATTTGCTGGGTAAGTGTTGAAAAACAATTGTTTTTTTTTCGCGAGCAATAAGATAAAAGATAAAGATAAACATATTAATTATTAAAATTTTCGGTTAAATATTCCTACTGACTGTTGAGAACATATTTAAAATTAAAATTTATGTCATTCTTTAAAAAAAAAGTACAATTTAATTGTCTCAGCAAAAAATGTGAAAAAATCAAATTATAAAAAAATATTTTTTGGGAAGTATTTTTTATTAATTTAATTTAAGAAAAATTTTCTTGGGCGAAATGTTTCGAACTGCTTAGTATGAAGTAGCAGAGTAGAGTAAAACCTTCAAATGGTTTTGCCTCCGGATACCAGATTATATATTTCGGCGAAAATAAGTGAAGCGGGTCACTTTTCTCGCGAAGTTTTTCGATTTTGATGATTTTTACATATTTGATCGAGCTACAAATTCCTGTTATTTATCGAGTTATCGATAGTAAAGTACCTCGAAAAATGACAAATAAGCATAACTCTTCGGAATTGAAAGATAAAAGCTTCAAACTTGACTGAATGTTGGTTTTGACATGTGTATATGGCTTGTCAAAGAATGGTCTAAAAACCGAATTTTCAGTTATCGATGGCTCGATAAATAATCGGAATTTTGCAATAAAATTTGACGTGGTTACTATTGGCTAGTAGCCCAACCAAATATTAAAAAATCAACAAAATCGGAGAACTTCGCGGGAAAAGTGGCCCGCTTCACTTATTTTCGCCTATTTATATTCGTTTTTATAATTTGAACTAACTAAAGGGTTTCGCCACCTGGTCGCTTCTGTCTTCGAACCATACCTCAGGCTCGCTGCGCTCAGCGGTTGCTCCTGATAATTTGTTGTTTATTATGGGGAGATAGAGAGAAGTGTATATATATTTTTTTTAGTAAGATAATGCATCGTAAATGATGTCGATTAGCACGATGATGATTTTATACAGTGAAGAACAATTTTTAAAAATTTTAAACGTTAAAATAGTACACCTGAACTATATAATATGAATTTAGCAAAATGTGCAAAGGTTCTTGGGTGTTTAAATTTCTAAGTGGATTAATGCCGATCCTTACATGAGTTCGCACATCGATGTCACTCCATTATCGCCTATCGTCATATCGATATAATTATAATTTCCCTGACTTGACTATTTTGTCAGTCGCCCCTTGGTGGAGCATGGGCATCTCTATCGAAGAGAACAGGGACCTACAGTTTATAGCCGAAGCCGAACGGCGGTCATAGGGATATAGCAAGCAGTAAATGTCTGTGTATCACTTAATTTAATATGCTCCAACAAAAAGTAAATTGTTATATTTATAAGTTTAAGTACAAAGATGGCGTACGTTAAAGTCGGGCGCGGACGACTTTGGGATACCCTGTAGCACTGCTTGCCATAAAATCCGGTAAATTGCTTAAGAACACCAAAAGACATTTGATTGCCAAATTAGATTACGATACCTTCATAAACAACTAAAAACAGACGAATTTTTAATCAACAACTTTTTTTCGACCGATCGGCCCTATAGGAGCTATATAATATAGTCAACCGATTTTGATCAAATTTGGTACAGTGTTGGGGATCTCTAAAAAATTTCCAAACGCCGGATTTGGTTACGATATCTTTATAAACAAACGAAGCACAACAAATTTTGTACAAAAAACGGTTTTTTGATCGATCGGCCCTGCGGGAGCTATATAATATAGTCAACCGACTTGGATCAAATTTGACACAGTGCTTGGGAACTATAAAAAACTCGCGAATGCCAAATTTGATTACGATATCTTCATAATCAAAAACAAAAACATCGAATGTTACTTTAAAAAAAATTTTTTCGCCGATTGGTCCTATGGGAGCTATATAATATAGTCAACCGATTTTGATAAAATTCTATAATATCTTTATAAACAACCGAATTATCCATTTAAAACTTTTGGTTTTTTTCGAGGTCCTCTGAAACATCCCTATGGGAGCTATATAATGTAACACCGACATCGAAAAAATAAAATAAACTTGTCTCCTATGGAATAATAGGGAATCTAATCTGAAAGTTTGGTTGCTCTAGCTCTTACCATCTCTGAGATCTAGTCGTTCATACGGACAGATGGACAGACGGACATGGGTATATCGACTTCTCTAGTCACGCTGATCATACTTTAGGTAACTTTGGGGGGTCTCCGACGTCTCCTTCTGTATGTTACATACATTTTCGGCTTGCACAAACTTAATATACCCTTTGTACAATATGGTACAGGGTATAAAAAGCTTTCTGTTTTACAAATTCTGATGTTTTTTAGTTAAAATTTGTCCGTTTTCTTAACTTTTCTGGGCCAGTTTAATGTTATAAATAATCTGTGGCGGGTAGTGAGGGGTGTCCCGTATATATATATTTTTTTTTTATTTAACTGTTCTTTATATATGGAATCTTCTCGTTGTGAGAACTAACAATATGTTTAAAAATCTTAACAAATTAAATTATCTTAACTAAAAGTTATGATGCCCATAATAATTGTTGCTGGGGTGGACAATCCCTACGGCGGAGCCGAGATCTGTCGCAAAGCCGTGTCAGACCTTTAGCAAGGTGGTTTGGGTGTGAAGACAGTTTTTTGTAGTACTTTGCCATACCATACTTTGCGTACCACGGTGCCCCGGTGATAATTCTCAGGATCTTTGACTATGCTCTCTGGATGATGTCGATGCTGCTCTTGCTGCCCCACAACTGGGAGCAATAAGTCCAGGTCGGTTTTAAGACTGAGTTGCAGAGTAGGACTTTAAGGTCCAGGCTTAGAGGTGACTTTGCGTTAATCAGCCAGTGACGGTTACTGGCCTTTAGCCTAAGGTGTGTTCTTCGCGTCTATGCGGAATATATCAATTTGGGCCTAAGTCCTGAGCTGCAAGAATCTTCAGATCTACGACTGACCTTCAATCGGTTTATCATATTCATAATATCTTTATGGCAAGAAGTAAATAATAATATAATTGAGGCCCTTTGTTCCATCTAGGAACCACGGGAAAATATATATATAAGAATTAAATAAGGAATAAAAGCTTTCATCAAATTTTGACTTATGTTGAGGAAGGTTCGTAAACTGATCACTGATACACTTTACTTTCGACGGGGGACGACTGCATAGAAGCTAGAAAAACAAACCCGCCAAAAGGGGGATCAGGTCGAGCTACTTTAGCATGATAATTTGTTTAAGAACTAATCGGAGGATCCAGATTGCGGTCGAAGTAATGGCAAGTATAATGACTGAAAATTACGGATAAGCGTTCTCTTTAAGCCAGAGGTGCTGCGGTTCCACAGGACGCGGAAATAACAAGACTTTGCAAGCAATCCAATAATCTCTAAATAGAGATGAAACTTGTGAAGAGTACGACTTGGCTACCATATTATTACACTTTTAAAATAAAATATGGTAGAACACTATGTTTTTATTACTAAACTCTCATAGAAATTTTCAAAGTGAGATCGATGAATTTAACGATGGCGACAGTCTAGGAAAATTGCATGTAGATCAGCAAAGTATCCCTTTTTGCCTTATTCTTAGTTCAAGACAGTTCTGGTGTTGCGTCCCACCATGATAGAGACGGAACAGCTATTAAGGTTTTGCTTTCTTCTCTGCTTATTTTGAGCATTTTATTCTTCAATATACCATGATTAAGCTGAATAGAATTCTTTCATTTTTCATTTCTGGCTAACTATATTAAGCGGCTTCCATGTACAAAAGCTAGTTTGAGATTTTAACCCATTTTAAGCTAAATAAGATAACTACCATTACCAAACTTTATGTAAGGATACCCTATGTTCAATCATGACCGTTTGCCAATAAAACAATCCAATTAAAATCTTCTATTATTTCATTATTACAGCTACCAAGCGTCTCTTATTCTCTAGGCTTTTAAATATAACCAGCTTTCGTTGGTGTAAGTAAAAAATACAACGTGTACCAATTTTTTACCCTTATAATAAATATCACATAAAAATCTGTATTCACTTTAAAAAACCTCAATCAAATAAGTGTTGCATAAAAAAAAAAAAAAATACCAAATCGCAGTAAACTAAATTTCCTAGCAATTTTCAGTGAACTCGATTTTCGAATGACTAAAAACTTTTAAAACCAATCAAAAAATGTTGAGTTCAGCGTTGATGTCAGCCAGACAGCTGGACAAACCGCCAGAATAGATACTAACAATCAGAGATGCAGTCAGCCATCAGCTGGACAGCTGAACAGTGAGCCAGATGGCTGGCCGAAATATAAAATGGTGTAAAAGCAAAAAAAAAACTGCAACGCGAACTTTGGCTCTTATGAATTTCATATTACGAACGAAAATCCAATAAAAATCACAGAAAGCAATTTTCGGTAGTTGCTCCATAAAAGAGAAAAAAAAGAAAATAAAATGAATGAGAAGCTAAATGAACAAGATTCAGAATTGGCAAAAAAAAAACACAGGCGTTTTGGAAAAATGCTCTCTCTTGTTGCAGCAAAAACAAATACATATGTGTATATAACAAGTGGCATCACAATTGATGGGATAACGCGAATATACTATATACACTATCGATAAGTCAAAATAAATAATAGTTTTTGAGACAAAACAAAAATTTTCTTACCTCGAATAAAACATAGCTTATATAAAAATGTTTTTTTTAAGCCTAGATCTTTTTTATGCTGCCAAATGCAAGTTAAGTTTAATTCTGGAAAAAATGTCTATTCAGTATTCTGATTCTTTTCCAATCCGTTTACAATCGAAATCAAATAATAAGAAATATTTGGGGTATTCACGTTAGCAAAGTTTTGCAAAGTTGCGCAAAAACTCAACTGACTTATGCTTGAACGCCCTTTTTGTTAGTTTATCAGTTGATTGGTTGAGTTTGTGCTTCTTTCTTTTCTATTATATTTGTGAATTTTTAATTTGGTGCATTGTTCATGCACTTAAATAAATAATGCACAGGACATGAATTTTTTTTTTTTTTTTTTTTTGAATTGTTAAAAATGCGACAATGTGCGTATTTTGTAGCACTTTCTCCTCAACACAACAGCTAAACGCTAGAATTGGGTCTGGGTTGAGTAAAATTTGAGCAAAAGTCCTCAACTCCACAAATCAATAGCAACCGTGAACTACCCTAATTGATATGACTCTCTGGCTGGGTGTAGACCTTGATGCAGCGTGACCGAGTAACCCTGGGCGCACATATCAGGTTACGAATATATAAATAACATAGGTCTACAAATGCCAGGGTCATGTCAGTTGTTGGAAATCTAAGGGTCATTTCCGCAGTAATTTGCTGCGTAGAATCCGATTCCGGTGTCAGAGGTCGTTGAGAACGAATATGAAGTCAGAAAAATAAGCTCCCAAGTGAAAATTTTCAAGTTAAATTACACAGTAAAAAATTATTGTCTCAAACGCTTAATGCAAATGCTAATGACGTCGAAGGGATATATTTCGTAACTTCGAATAGTCATAACTTTGCGAAAAATAATCGTAATTGATCTCTTGAACTCTTAAATTAAAGGGTAAGATTGGTACTCAATCATGTAACTGGAGAGACAGAATACAAAAATTTGTTTGCACCCTGTACATAACCTGTGTTTTTCGGGTACATAAACTCATCTCAAAATCCTGACATGATGGGCCAATTCTGACCCCGGATTCGGATGCTACGCAGCAAATTACTTCGAAAATGAGCCTTAGCTTTCCAACAACTAAACCATGTTGACCTGTGTAATTTAGGAATTTAGAAGCTTTAGGGATCATATTGCAGAATAGATCTCTAGGCAAGCAGTGCCACCTTAAATTCTTCTTTTTATTATTAATCTAGTCGCACGAAAAAACAGATTTTCGGGTTAGGATGTCTGGACATAGTGGCTCTACATTTTTGCGGTCGTTGAATGTAATCAAGATCAAAAATTCCCCAGCATGTTAGAACGCTGATCTAACCCTCAAAATATTGCATTTTATAAGGTGTTTTTGAGATTATGCCAGAATACACTTTACAGCAATACTTTCGTAGCTGTCTTACAAAAGCTCCCTTCAATTCTTCGCTCATCTCTTTAGCGCTGCGTAATAAAAAGAAGTGGCTTGGAGGTAGGGGTCTCAAAACAAAAAAAAAAGATTCAGAGCTTGAACTAACTTTTAACTTTTGGCAAAAGTTTGTTTTTACATCGACTATTGCCTTGCCATTACTATCACTCCAAAGTTGAACATAAACTAGTAAACTTTAGTTAGGAATACGTAATCAACTAAAGAAATTTTTAATTCAAACCATAACATACATTAACTAACTGAAGGATGACTAATTCACAAATGGACGCCATTTCCAACATAAGGAAAATCGTTTTTAAAATGTATTTCCGCAAGATATTTACTCATCCGCTTGAGCATTACCGACATTTAATTCGAAAATCTCGTATCATAAGAAAGCGAATTACGGCCAGAGATACTACAGAGGCGAACCTTATATTCAAGACTCGTTTAATGTTGAAAAATAAGCTTTGGGACGACAAAATAGAACTAAAAGCGCAAATTGTAAATATGCTATGGCATCTAAACCAGCTTAATGACATAATAGTCAGCGTCATCAAAACTAAGGACATTCCCATGCAAGTGCAAAGTACAGAAAAAAATCTGAAGGATCTAAAACAGATAATGCAAGATGATTGTGAGCTCTTGGCTACACTATCGCCTGTTTCGAGAGACAAACAGCTGTGCATACCAGCTTTGTCAATAATGACGTCACACTGTTATGAGAATATCTATCAGCTATATTATGACTTCGAAATTAAAATGATAACATTAAAACAGGTGCTACATGAAATTGGACTAAAAACTGGGGATTACGTTTACGTACGTCAGGCTTATTTACAATCAAAGGAGCAGTTGAAAATATTAGATAAAATGCTCGGCTCCGAATTGCTGTTTTGCAGACAACGGCATAAAAAAAATTTGAAGATTGTCATTGAAAGCTTGCGCAGAAGAATTTATAATTTTTGGCAGTTAACTTTCAAGCCACAAAGCGAACGTAATCTGTTTGTAGACTTCCACAGTGAAAATTATAATAAGAAAGTACTGAAAGCTCACCTGCAGGAAATAGAGAAATTAGAAAACAATTACTGCAATCTGCACATTTTTGAGCAATGTTGGAATCGCTTTTATCTTATTCAAGAACTGAAGACGCTTAATGATAATGCTATGAAAAATGTTGATTATCTATTAGAAGAAAAACTTAAACGAAAGACACTTATTAAGAAGATTATCATAAGTGAGCAGAAGATAAGCAGATCGCTTAAAGTCTTTTGGAAACACGGTAAATATGTCTTTCTAGTTCACGGCGAAATCGACATTCTTACGTTTATGTGCAATGATTGGAACATTTTGTATAAGCGCCTATTGAAAAGCTTTTAGCAAAATTTAATTTAATTTTTTGAAATTTCTTCTATTTAAATATTTTTTGTGCTGTGTTATAAGAAAGTTACCAAACTGTGCACTTCACTAAACGAAAACTATTTCATTACATTTTCGATAATAAGCGGCAACTTTTGGAGTTCTTCTTCCTGAAGAATCCGAAATTCAAATTTGAATCACGTTATACATACTACAATAAACGAAAGTCTAAAAATTTTAGGATTATAGCAACTTTTTGAGTTCACCCGTTTAAAAAATTCAAAAAACGCAAAAATATTCACTGGTTGCTTTAGAAGAAACGTTTTAGAAAGCTGAAAGATACACAACTGCTTGAATATATCAGCGAGCTTATTGTCTATAAAGCAGCGCCTAAACGGGACCTTCACTGATACGTTCGGAAGAAACCTGCAGGAAATTTGAAAGATTCACGACAGCTTAAACAGAACAACGAGCTTTCGAACAGATTCGTAAATAATGAAAGAAAGACTAGGAGCTGCTGGATAACGCTCTTTCGGCTTCGGCGTTTTTTTCAAGAGGCCAAATCTCGTAAACGGAATATTCACAAATACCATCAGAAGAAACGGGCGAGAAAGTAAAAAAATTCACGACACAACGAGCTTTTGATCAGATTGGTCCCCAATAAAAGAAAAAGCAGCTGCTGTTGGATAACACTTTTCTAAAACGAACAAAAGTCTTAAATTTTCAGTTATATACGCCCTCCCAGCAGAACATTTAAAGTATCGAAAATTGCGTATTCGTTGATAGCTTCAGGTGCATAAGAAAGCTGAGAGATACGCGACTGCTTGAACAAAACAACAAGCTTTTGATCAGATTCGTTCAGCTTTTGAATCGCGAATCTAAAGAAACGAGCAAGAAAAAGATTCAAAGATTAAAGACTGCTTAAAGATAACAATGAGCTTTTGATCAGATTTGTCCTTATAATAGAAAAAGAAGCAGTTGTTGGATCACGCTTATCTTAAACGAATGAATGTGTTTAAATTTTCCGTGATATACGCCATAACTCTAAGGTTCATCCAGCAGAACAAATAAAATTTCGCAAATTGGATATTCGTTGATATTTTCAGTTGAAACTGATAGATACACGACTGATCAGATTCGTTCACCATAAAAGAAAGGGGAGCAGCTGTTGAATCGCGATATTCAAAAACAAACGAAAGCCTAGCATATTTTTAACAGTCAAGAAGAAACGGGCAGGAGAGTTAAAAAATTCAAGACTGCTTGGACTTAACAGCGAGCTTTCGATCAGACGCGTACCTACGTAAGAAAAAGGAGCACTTTTTGGATCACGCTTTTCTCAAACGAACGAATGTCTTTAAATTTTCAGTGCTATACGCCAACCTCTAGGGTTCACCCAGCTGAATAAAATTAAGTTAAATTAAACGAAAAAAAAAAGCTGATAGATACACAACTATTTTGACATAAAAACCAACTTTTGGCCATGCTCCAGAGATATATTAGGCTTATTCTAAAACAATATGGATTTCATTGCAAAATTTTATGTAAAACCTTATTTTGAAGTGCACGCAAAAAAAAATTTAAAAAATTTTTAATTTCAAGTTAAAATGTTGCAAATTTTTTGCCGAATATAATTGAATAACTTTTACCCATGTGCTGGAAGTTATCGAAGATTGATTTTTTTAAAGATGGTCTTATCCTTATTGTCTATACGTCTTGATGTCAACCTTGCAGCAAGTTATTGTTGATATAATTATCAATTTTCTAGTTTTTGGAATTATTTTTAGAAGCTTAGAAACATTGAAATTCTCTAAAGGTATTTAGCTGTATCTTAAAGAAACATTGCAGATTATTCTTGGTATGTAAAAAAATGCAGAAATTCACAATTAACCTAATTTATCTTATATTGCAGATGCTATAAGCAATGTGCTTCAAAAATATTTAGATAGACAAATAAAAAAAAGGACTATGCAAGAATAATAATAATAAATAAATACAATAAATACTTGTAAAGAACCTAAAAAATTAAGCATCTGAATATTTTTTGTACGTTTAAAGAAAAATTGTAAGATTTTTATACCCTGTAGCTATTGGTATAAAGGGTATACTAGATTTGTGCAATGTATGTAACGGACAGAACGAGGCGTGGCAGACCCCAAGTCCTTTATACCAAAATGCTTATCATAACCTCGGGTAGCGATTGAGCCATGTCCGTCCGTCCGTCTGTCCGTCCGTATGAACGCCTAGATCTCGGAGACTATAAGAGCTAGAGACACGAAACTTTACCAGCTGGGCCGCATATTTCCTAAGAAGATGAAGTTTGTTGAATCATGTCAATATCTTCCCCCGTTCCCCCGCAGTAGAGTTTCGTGGTTTTAGCCACACCGTTTAGTATTTTCATCTGTGTGTAAAAAATGAACAAAATCGGACAAATACAACAGAAGTTATAGTCAAAAATGTGCAAATTTCACCTCCCCTTGCCAATAAACTGCGTCAATATTTGACTCTACACAATTATGGCTACAAGTGACCTAGAATCACAATTTTTGGTAATCCACATCCAAATTTTATCGATGCGGTCCCCCCACCCCCCGCAATCCATTTACCGTGTTTTCTCCCACATAAGTTCTTTGTTGTAACATTCGAGTTTCATCAAAATGGGTAAAAATTTAGGGAACTTATAGGTATAAATATCGATTTTCACCAAAAAAAAATAAATTCCAATTGGAAAGTTCTTAGATGGAATATGCAGGAAAAATTTTTTTTTTACACAAAAGGTAGAGGGTATTCCACTGTCGGGCACCGACTCGACTGTACCACATTTTTCTTTTAAACATTGTGTCTACCTTTTGCTACATATGTAACATATTTTTTTATTCGCTAATTTATTTGAATAGATTTTTATAAGAGACTTGGCTCCCCGCATCCTTTGTGCTCTCAACCTCTGCTAAGCTTTTCCCGCTTTAATCCGCCATTTTCTCCGTTGTTCGCCAATCAATCAGGTCCAACAGTTTAATTCATGTAGCAGATTTTATAAAAATCTTTAAGCTGACAAATATGTAAAAATCTGCATATTATGCAAATTCACTTTTTTTTTTACGATTTTCGTTATTTATACAGCATTTTCTGAAGCAAAGTTTACAAAACGAAAGCTAAAGAGATACTATAAACAAATTTTAAGCATCCGCTTTAATGATAAAAGCTTTTAAAAGTAGTTTATTTTTAACTAAGAAAATTTCAAGGAACTACTCTACCAAGAATTTTTTTCGACAAAGATTAAGCAGCTTTGTCGTAAAAAATTCGTGTATATTGATTTCTTAGTTACGAATTTTTATATAGCGAAGTTTTCTGTATAAAAAAAACATATAGTTCATATATAACGATTATTCGATATAAGGAATTCATTTTTTGCATTCGTGCAAATATAAATGTTCGACTGCACTTTTTAATTTAATTCAATAAAAATATAAATTTTTTTATTTGTGAATTTGAATTCGTTTAAAAAAAATGCTTCCTTTAAGCGAAACTTGCTTAATCCAATAAGGCTGTACTTTAGATCCCAAACTAATGTTTTTGACATTTGTTTCCTGGCGATAAGTCCAAAAAATACTCAAAATAGTCTGTTTTTTTTGGATTTCTTTAAATTGAATGCAAATAATGCGGTTGTCGTAAATATAGATACAGCTTAAGAGGATGGAGAATCTTCTTAAGCTAGTATATGAACAATATTATTTACAGTGTTGAGCTGTCGCTTTTCATCTGAGAAATTTATATATATTGTTTTACATAATACGTTTTAGTGTTGTAATATATAAAAACGGTATAATAAGGAAAATGGGAGTAAAAAAAAAACCTTAATACCAATACTACTTAAGACTAGTTAAATAAATGAAAAAAAAAAAAAAAATATTCACAAAAGCTTAATCACGCATGTTAGTACATATGTTTAATTTTTCCTTAATTGTATTAAAGTCCACAAGAGCATGGATAAATTTTAAATTTGTGTAAAAAGGAAGATTTAAGACCAGTTTTAATAATTTATTTTGACATCTTTGAAGTTTTTTAATATGGGTTTCCGCGCAGTTTTTACATATTGATGATCCGTAGAGCGAATGAATGAGAGAATGGGTAGTAAAATAGTTTTAACCAAAATGAGTTTATTTTTAGCTGATAATTTTGATTTCCGGTTAATAAGTGGGTAGAGCATGGAAATTGTTTTATAACCTTTATCAGGACATGATTGAGTCCGTACAAAAGCAATTTCTCCTTTTTGCACTTCGTGGCTTAAACTGGGACCCAAATATCCGACTGCCGCCATATTCTGATAGACTTCGCCTTATAAAATTGCCTTCCTTAAATCATCGCAGAACATGCCACGGCGTGTTATTCTTGCATAAACTGTTACTCGGTCTTATCGATTCCAATGTACTCCTTAGCAAAGTTACTTTGGTCATACCATCCAGAGTAACTCGTAATTTTCGACCCTTAGCCTTACAATTTTGTAGATCTAATTATGCTTTGCACGACCCTTTCCGTGTCTTATGCTCTAACTATAATAACTTTTACAATTTCCTCTCTTTCGAACGGTCTATTCAATCTATCACTTCTTCTATCTTAAGTCACCTTGACTTGCCACTTCGAGCATCCTTGACCAATCCTATATTATGAGTCACCCACTTGGTCAATGGTGATCCATTGGCTTTTTTGCGATATAATGTTTAATTTTTATCTTGCTTCCTTTTTTCAACTTTAATATTGTAAATCCAAGTTTCTGACCAGTTCTTGATGTGAGTTGGTGCATATAATTAAAAAGTTCACCCATCGGGCTAGAGACGCGGATTAGTTCATATCAATTCCCTCGCTCTATTTTCTTTTCTAAATAAATTATATGTACTTTTTTATAATATAATGTCAACTGTACGTAGCTGTACCCCTCAAATAAATAAATAAATAAATAAATTAACGAAATATGATGGCTAAAAGTAATTTTCCTGAAAAAGTTTATTCCTAGGTATCTAACATTGTCAACCCATTGGGAAATTATTGAACATAAGAGGGCTTATAGGCAAATGACAGGATTTCTTCTTCTACTAAAAATAAATAGCATTTGTTTTGGGTAGTGTTTACTTTTATTTTCCATTTATGATAAAATTTTTCGAGATCATTTAGGGAGTCTTGTAATGATTGTTCTATATTCCTTAGACTTAAATCAGAACAATAAATTGCGGTGTCGTCAGCTAACATTGAGAGGGTGCAACGTACTGGTTAAGGTATATCAAATGTATAAACATTGTATAGGATGGGCGCAAGCACCGATGAATGACTCCGTCGCACATAAGACGTTCCGTGGAACTTATAGCATCTAGTTCAACATAAAAGAATCGCTGAGAAAGAAAACTTTTTATGATTTTAATAAGATATATTGGCGTTTGAATAAGTTTAAGTTTGTGGATTAGTCCTTATAAAGTTTTATGGAAAAGCTCAAATGGTAATATTTGTTTTTCAAAAAGCATAGCATACCTTAATGGGCTACCTACTACTTGCCAGGTAATGTTTATAACTTTTAAGCTGGAAGTGCTGATCAAATGGTGTCAGCCGGGCTGGTTAGTTGAAACCTTTTTTATTTTTTTTTTGTCATGCAGCGTAATTATACATATGTGAATATATGCATTTGCAAAATCAGCTTGAAACTCTGGAAACACCATTGACAGGCCAGTTAGCCAGTCTTATGGCTAATTTCGGACCTAATATCACTCATTCTTTATCATCTTCTTTTGAGCCTTCCGATTAGTCTGAGTCTCCATACACCCAGATCTGAAAAGCTGCCTAATGCATATTAACATAATTTTTATTTAATTTATATATACAAATATTTTCACCTAATGTGTTTCCAATTGATTCAACTTTATACCACTATTATTGCTAATTAATTATAATATAATTTTATTGTTTAAATAACAACCACATATTTGGCAAGCCAGAAGTCAGCTGGAACATGTGCAAATTGTTATTTGAAAAATACCAAAAGAATGTCAGGGCAATAACAT
Source organism: Chymomyza fuscimana (assembly GCA_949987675.1). Lineage (NCBI taxonomy): Eukaryota > Metazoa > Arthropoda > Insecta > Diptera > Drosophilidae > Chymomyza > Chymomyza fuscimana. The sequence goes on along the minus strand of OX465088.1, from coordinate 36,686,590 downwards.
TTAATTGCATTAAATTAAATACCAAACCAATACCATTTCGCCTAAATGCGTATATTTTAGCTACTGCATTTAAAAAAGTTAGTTATTAGTAAAATTTAGTGCATATTGGCGCGCTGTAGCACTTCTTCAGTGAATATTTGTCAATGCCCATTAAAGCCAATCATTTGCTATATCTACTGACATTTGTCACTGCAAATAACTACAACCAAACAAAAACTCACAGATACACACACACACACTCATACACACATTGAAACCACATGCAAATATTGCCATGCGCTGGCATTAAAAATAATTTCGCAAAATACTGCAGCATACTTTTGAGCGCGTGCTTTCAAGTGCGGTTATTGGCACTCTTTTAAAACATTTCAAAACGCCCAGTCACGCCCCCTACCCCCCCGTGGCTAAGGCTCTGCTTTTGTTAGCTGCAAAAAGCCAAAACAACAAGTGCTTTGTGATTACAGCAACAACAACAAACAACAACAAACAACAACAAACAACAACAACAACAAACTGCAGCGGCATTTTCAGCGCATTCCAGCAGAGAGCTGAGTTCAGTCAAGCGTCAGACAGCGCGCTGGATGCAGCCTTTGTGCAGCAAACTGGAGCCGCTGCAGCAGCTGTAGTCAATATGCATTGAGCATATCAGAATGCCACAATTTAGGTCAGACCAGAGCAGCAGCGGGGGTTTGGGATTGGCAGCTGGCAACCCGCTGATCGGACTACATTATAAACCATTTTTGTAGCTAACTATTGACGCAGCTTAATTGAAATAGCGGCAACAAAATATTTTCACTTAAATGTTTTTCTCTATTTGCAAATATGTATGGAGAAATAAATAGCTGGTCTTTATTTTTGCTATTTTTTGATGCCCAAGTTAATTTCAAGTCTTTGGCGCCCTGGGGTGTCCAAGCAACAACTGGCAAGACATGCAGCCAGCCAAGAGACAGCAATAACAGCAACAACAACAATTACAATATTTAAAAGCAAATAAAAAGGATATGAACGACTTACTTCCGGTCCAAGAAGTTTTAATACCCTAGAAAGCCCTTTTTGGGATTTGGTGGACAATTTTTTGACTATCTGATAGAAAGGGTCGAAGCTATTATTGATTTGTTTGAAAGAAGGCATGGCAGACCATTGATTGCTGCTCAAAAATAATTAGTATGAACTAAGTTTCGAAATAGCTACTAAATGTACTCAAAGCTGTGTACCATAACCATTATATCTAAATAAAGTTTGTCAAACTAACATTTAATCTGACAACGATTTAACGATTTATGGCCATTTTGTAAAAGCAAATAGAAATAGAAAAAAATCGTTAAAATAAAATTAAAAAAAAAAAAATATAGCTAATATTAATTTAAGTTCAAATATGAAGATGAATTAATCAGCCGTGCACCGGAAAACGAATACATTTTGTTCGTTTTCGTTTTTGTGTGCTCTCAATTTCACATTTTTTGCTGTCGTTATCCTCTACTATTTCCCTTACTCCCTTACTTGCTCTACACCTTTGGATTGAAATAAACTACAACTAAGCTATTTTTATTACAAGAGAAATTTTTTTATGCAAGAAACGAACCATTTATGCAAGACATGAACCATGTGAACGTATGGCTCAAATTCGTTTTAAGTTGTGCATACAATTTTTTGTATTGATTCAGAAAAAAATAATTAAAAATAATTATTAATAAATATCTAACTTTAAATTGGCATAAATAAAATATAGGAAAATCAAAGAATATTTTAAAAATTATTTCAGCTGAAATTACGTGCACTTTTGAACGTATTTTGCAAATTCGTTTTGATCTCTCTTTCAACAAATTAGTCAGACTCAACCCACATAAAAAATCGTTTTGATGAAATGGAGAGCACCAAACATGTGCTTTCAAAACGAATCCGAATAAAATATTCTTCCGAATAAAATATAATTGGATTCGTTTTGAGGAGAATTTTTGTTTCTCTACTTAAAAATAAAACTTTTCTAATCTCAGCATTAAGAACAAAACTTTGAGTACGAAATACTCTCTCTCTTCTTTAAATCATACTAAACATTTCCAAATTAAAGATTTTGGAATTATTCTGAAAATTATTCGTAATTAATTTCTGTCTCAAAAAAACACTTTGGAAATAGGAATTTTACTCTCAATAAGGGAAAAATTGCTCTTAGCGTACTTTTGACGTCACAAAATTCTTGTTTTGAGGGCAACGTGATATTTTGTATTTTTTTTTCAGTGTAGGTAAGAAGGTGTCAATTTTGTGCAATTGATTTTGTTTTGAGGTGACACTATTTTGTGCCACCTTTGGCCAACTTATAAAAAATATTTTGATATAAAATAATAATCCGGTCTAATTTAATATACACGTGCGTGTTTATTGAGTGATCTGTTTGGAGTGGATCGAGCTAGCGCAAGCAGCAGCAGTTGCATGCGAAAGCTCGACTTGAGCGAAAGAGAAAAAAGAGTGGTAAACAAAAGCTCCCGCTTGAGTAAGTTCTAACGCAGTAGAACAAAGCGTAGAGCGCGATTAAAGAGAGTATGCAGCAACTGCATTTACATATGTACTGAATGTGTTTAGTTATTTTTATGCTATTTGTTTGTTATTGATATGTTATGTATTAGTTATTGCAATGTTATGTGTTTGTTATGTTCTGCTCCCGACAGATTTTTTAAAAGTAAAGATGAAGGCACTTTATTCAAACATAAGAGTTAACATATATTCCGAAATTTGTAGATATTTCGGCTTAATTTACCAAAAGTATTCTCCTGAATTTCCTTTTCATTCCATTCCATTTTTTGACCACGTATAAAAAGTTACAACCAAAACGTTGCTAAATTGTTTTTTAATTTCTTAGGATCAGTTACAATATTTCAAAATATATTTAATTTACAGATTTTAATAAACTTAATTTTTGTTTGAATATTTTGTATTCCTGTCAATTCATGATTTAGAAAAATTTTAAAAATATTGATACTTTATTACTTATTATTCTTATTTTTATATAAATCGATTGCTAAAACTAAATAAGCAGAATTACTTGGGACAAATTGTTAAATTTTTGGAAAAATTCATTCATCGTAGCTATCTTTTTTAAACCAAGTTCGACTCATCCCAGGCAGCTCTAGGGCATTGAAGGTCACCAAATTTTTTTTTTATTGGCAATTAACCGATACAAATTAGGTTATGATCCAATATTGATGAAAATTTTTACTTTAGTTATAAATTAAATTTTTTTAAGTTACATTTTGAACAACAAAATTGTAATAATCTAAAGAATTGTCGTTCAAGGGTTGCTATTGCTGCCGTTGCTATTCCCCTTTCATGATACATTTTAATGTTTTGTATGAGTTTTCACCTGCTTGATTTCAACTTATCGATGTAAAACTTACATTGTGCACACCATACGAAGTGTTTCTATCACATAGTTTAAGTTTCACCTTGATACGTTCACGCATACGAACACAATCGGTACCACACTGATTCTTTTTGTTGATATATTTATATATGGATAAATATTTTTCTTAGAAACAAATCGTACTTATTAGTGACGTTTCTGTGCAGGTTTTTGGTAGTCCAAACACCCAATTAATATACTTTGTAAAAATTTTGAACATCTACTATAGAGCATGGTCAGAAATTGCACTGCAAAAAAATATATGACTACCGTTTTTTTTTAAATCTTTCTCCGGGTACTAATAAATATTTTTTTTTTAAAAATATAATCTAGATTTTGCAGAAAAATTGCTTTGTGCAATATATAAGTTACTGACTTCCCCTTTTAAGCGGCCTTCTCAGACTCAACCTTGAATACATAAACTTGCCACATGCCTCAATTTCTTTTTGTGGCTTGATAAAACTAATATTGCTTTTGTAAAGGTAGTAAAAATATTATGCCAAAGGAAATGGTATAGCAAACAAAGCGAATGTTAAAGACAACGACAACGACTAGTTTTGCGCACTGGCGCCCCGATGCATGCAACAGGACGCCAAGGGGTGGCTGAGGTGGGTCAGTAGACAGAGAAATTAAATTGGAAATGTTGTTGCTGTTGCTGCTGCTGCTGCTGTTGTTGATAGCAGACAGGACAAAAAGAAATAAAGCAAAGTAAGGCAAAGCAAAGAAGAGTAAAATAAAAAACAAAAAAACAAGCAGCAGAAAGAAATAAAAAATGGTGCAACAACAAGTGGCTGAGCACAGGAAGCGACAACGGAAGTACAGCACGTTGCTACAGCTGGTTAGAGAGACAAAGGACGTCAGTGAGCGGCAGAGGAAGAGAGCGAGCCGGCCAAGCTTGGCTGCTCTGTTGGGTTATTATACAAATGGAGCGGCTCTTATAAGTTGGAAATTGTCTCAGATATATGGCAAAAAGGAGTTGTATCCAGGCAAAGGCAAAAGCAGCTGAAGCTGAAAAAGACAAGCATCGAATGGAAAGGAAAGGGGTACTGGTTGCTTGGGTGCCTATGTGGCATGCAACATTATTTAGGTTTAATCAGCAAAGCAGATTTGCATGGAACAGTTTGGTTGCAATGAAATAAACCAACTGGAATTGAAAGATAGTATATATGTAGCACTAAAGGAAACAGGACCTGGGACCAGGACCTACAAAACATTGCGAGAGACTGACTAGAAAAATGGCAAAATCTACAACAAAACATCAAATAAATGAGGGCCGATGGATTTGGTTTGCACAAAGGCAAGATAAAAAAAAAAAAACTATTATAAGCTGTTGACAACTGGGGAAATGAACTTTTCAACCAAAATGACAAACGTTGCGCAAAACTGACTGACTGACTGTGTTGGAAAAGTCAAAAAAAAAAATAACGAAAAACGAAAGGAGAAAAACAAAAATTGTCAACCATGGGCATTCAAATGTCCAACAACACTGGCTTTTAAATTGCTGAAGTTTTAGGTTCGAAACGACAGGCCAACAAAAATATAAAAAAAAAAACGTCTAGGAAATTTCAAAGCGCTTTTTTGCTGCCAAAAGTCAGTTGAAGAGCAGATTTTTGAGCCAACTAAATAAATTAAGCAGCTTGGCAATTTAACTTGCTTAATTATTTAATTTTATAAAGTCAGCAAAATTCAATCAACAAATTGCAAGAGTATCTTAACTAAAGGGCTGACTATGCAAATGACTTGGCCAAAACAGCGCTGAAAGGAATTTTTTATATGCTGTCACTACGAAATGAGTTTTACAAGTATACCAAGTGTCATCTTTGTCATTCAGCTTGTGGCAGTCATCATAGTAAGGCTACCAGGAGTGTAAATGAAGCTGCTGCCACATCTTTAAGTGGCCAGCTTTTTTTTTTTTAGATTTCCAATGCACTGTATGTCCTTCGTATGAAAGTGTATGATTTGGAGTGTTGACTTTTAGGCACATTTGTGTACCTACGCTGACGATGGCATTAAGTACGGAAACTTGAACCCATCCCACCTGTCCCATTATACTAATGAATAAATTTTTTTATTTTTTTCCCCTTGTTACGCGTCTTAGGAGCTTAGGGCTTCTACAAGAGCAGTCTTTCTCTTGTGTCGGTTTCAGCAATCGATTTTTTATTTTTTTCATTCGTTAGGTGATTGGCTAGATGCGACTTATTCCAGTGGTGGGGCTGCCATCTTACGTCAACTGGGCGTATCGTGCCTTGGGCTACCGTCCAAGCTCCCAGTGGAAGAAGCTCATCTTCTGGATAAGTACACTTTTGCGCGCAGATGTCATATGTGCTTGAAAGCCGCGCCATCTATTTGTGAAGATGAAAACCAAGTTGGCAGCGGTCTGTGTCCTCACTGATCGCAGTGAGCTTTCATCGTGCTTTCCGAGCTTTCTACAGCATCACTCTTTATTCTTCCTTGGAAAGCTGTGTGCTGTAGAAATGCTTGCTGTAGAAGTTGCGTGGCTTAGGTGGGTTTGTGTGGGTTAGAAAATATTAGAAAAATTGAATAACGATAAAATGTACTGCTAAATCGAAAAATTGGTAACGAATTTGAAAACCAAAGCCACACAAAAACAAATTGATTTTCGAGTTTGAAGGTAGTCCATGTTAAGCACATGTTTTTGGGGTAGCTGAATCCAAATCCAAAATCATAGAACCCCAGCACGTCAAGGCTATCCTTCAAAAAACATTGATTTATCGAAAATCGATTTTTTTATGTGGCTGTGTGGTATGAACTTTCTATGAGACAGGGTTACACATGTGAATTTTGAGACACTAAATCTGAATCCGAGCTTCGAAAACGCCAACTTTCAAAGGTTCTGAGATAATGTCAAAAAACCTCATTATTGAATTTTGAATTTTTTTTTAATTTTTTCAGTTTTTTTTAGAAAGTACATGACATAGACCTTCACGAAAGTTCAAACTCAGTTGGTTTCTTCCCGTCACCCGCCCTGTAAGAGTTCACTGTCCATATATTCTCAAACAAATGCCAGTAATGTCTAAGAAATCTTAAAATTAAATTATTAATGAAGAAATTCCAATTCGCATACTTACCCACACACATAGCTAGTTATGTTTTGGTGATTAAAATGACAACCACGAAAATGCTACATTTATATACAGTTGCGGTCAAAATAATAGCACCGCGTTTGGTCAGTCGAAAACTGGTGAGATGTGTTGTGGGCTGAGATGAGTATGTTGTATGTTGGGAGAGGGTTAGGAAACTATGTGAGATAACGTGATGGGCCAATTCTGACCCCGGATTCGGATTCTACGCAGCAAATTACTTCGGAAATGACCCTTAGCTTTCCAACAACTAAACCATGTTGGCCTGTGTCATCAATACATATTGTATTTGAACATTTTTGAATCGTAGAAGCTGCCAAATAATCGAACTCATTATTTATTGTTAATCAGTGGTTTTTTTTTTGACAGACTGATTTGGCCATATGCTCAAAGATTTAATTTTTGAAAAAAAAAAAGGAATCAGTCGAAGCGTCCTTCGGTGAAATAATTGTATTTTACCCCAGTTGATAACCTTAGTCGAAACGACGACGAAGACTTTGTGCTTTTCTTTTTTTTTATGTTCATTTTTGTACAGCTCTAGTTGTCGCTAAGCATTTTAAGAGAGCATATATCCAGACTAGGCACCGTCGTCGTTTCGACGAAGAACAATTTGTGTGTGATTTGTAAATAAAAGAGTAAGCAGCTGATATCTTTAGTGCTTTTAATTTGAAGCGCAGCGTAATATAAAAATATAGTATAATATACTTCTAAAATAAATATTTTTCTGTTTGCGTCGTTTGTCAAAAATTGCTTCACATTTGGTATTAAAAAGTTTTTAAGCTTAAATTAGCTAGAAATTGTTAAATTTTGGCAATATCTAAAACTTCTGTTTTGCTACTGCAAGATAAATTAAATAAAAGTCGCTGGTGGCATTCAACAAACTTAAACCAAGATGACGCCAAAAGAGTGCTTTAAAGACTCATGAAATTTTGCAAAATTAATTCTTATGAATACAAATGTACAAAATGTTAGTTCGAAGCTAAAGTTTAACTTGTTTTAGAGAGTTGCTGGAAGTTTGCTGCTTCAATTAACGAAAAAGTCGCATAAACTTTTTAGCACTTTAAAGCATAATTGGAAATTGTGAAACAATGTGTACCAAAGCTGCGCAAAGATGTAGCCAACTTTGTGCGTTAGAAATCGCTAGAAAAACACCTAACATCCTTTAGCTAGGTGCGGCAAAAAACGCCTCAAAGCTAACATAGTGCGCCTTTAAGCAAACAAAGTGAGTTCATTTGATCAGGAATGTGCACAATAAAAAAGTCTAGTGAGCTGGTAACAGACGGAACATCTCGAATTTCGTGTGCTCTAAACACATTGCAACTACTAAAATTCATTCTGACACTCTACATTCGACTTTAAAGTTCTCTGAAAATGATGAATTATTTTTTGTACGTTTCAAATATGTGCTAGGTATTTGCAAGTAAAGGGGGTCAATCGGAATTGGTTTTTGCTTTTTTTAAAAAAATATATTTCTGTCACAACGACAGATGAGCTTCTGTTTTGAATTTCAATTAAAAAGGTGCCGCGTTAAAAAAAAAACCGAATGCATTTCAAAAACTAGCTCAAGGTACTGGAAAATCATGGAGGCAATATCGATATATCGAAGGTTTTATTTTCGAAGCGGAAATTTGTTTAAGTACTTAAGGCATTCTTATATTTCTAATAAAACGATTTTCGAACCACAATTTCAGCTGGTCTAGTTAGTCGCTACTATCGCTGTTTTTGCAGGTGTTTGAGGCAGTACCTCTTAAGACACTTCTTTGAGAAAAATGTAGTTTTTTAAATGAAAAAGATTTTTAAGGTAGTACGGCAAAAGGCTCTTTTTCAAAAAAAAATTTAAGTTTTTCCAATGAAAAAATTTATTGCCATATTAAGGCCCATACGCAGCTCGAAAAATTTCGCACTTTTTTTTTTATATGAAGTTTTGTCATTACGTTCTAAAATTTTCGAACTGCGTATGGGCCTTTAAGAATAGCTAGAGATTGCTTATAATATGTACCATAGATTAATTTCTTAAATAAGTAATTAGGAAAAATATCTTGACATATCGCAATAATTATCTATAGTCGCTGCCATGGATTTTTTTTGCAAACTTTTGAGACATTACCTCATAGCACGTTTCTTCGAAAAATTTTTTTTAATCTATTAGTACTCTTTGAGATAAAAATACCTGACCAACAATCGCACAGATAGATGTGACTATAATGCGTGTTAATCTTCTTCCTGACTAGTAATATACATATTTTACACAGAATGCTTCTTACTTTCAACATACTCTTTTACTTTATTAATAAAGGGCACACGAAACGTGGATAAAGGTGTCAGTGAAGTGTAACAGCAGAGCTGCCACAAAAAACGCGCCAAATATTGCTGTGCGCGTTTTTAGACGCGCCTAAAATTCGTTTTTTTTCTTGCTACTCCCTGTACAGTTTTTTTTTTTGACAAACTATTAATACCTCAAAGCCTCGGTCATATTTGCTTTTAAGGATTTGGCTTCTTGGTTTGGCGTCTGGCCAAAATGCGTTCAATTTCAAGGCTCATTGTGTTTGCCATGAATGCGTCCCAAAGTTAACCACTCGCTTACTCACTCTTACACTTAGTTTGCACTCATCATTAGCGAAGCATTAAATTGACTTTAAAACTTTTTACCTGCCAGCTTATGCCAGTTGGTTCGCCAAACAAATTGCTCCCGACTCTCTCTTGGCTAGCGAGCACAAAAACTAAACTTGAAATTAATTAACCACGACAAGGGCAAAGCAGCTGACAGCAACAACAAAAACAACAGCTGGGGCGGTAACAACTGTAACAACAACATTTACAACAACAGTTAGTACAACAGTTACAACGAAAGCTACAACAACAGTTACAAACAAGCCCCACTCCTAAAGCAATTTAAAATATTTTTTTTTTTTATTTTTCTTATGCTATTTTTCTCTTGTGCTGTTCTCTCTCTCCCACTCTCGTTTTGTGCTCATAACTCATAAAGCTTCTAATTACACAAACAGCTGACGCTACCAGCCAAGTCAGAGACAAACACGCATACAGCTACTCATACTCACACATACACATACACCCACACACAGATACAGCTACACACACCTACCTACACAGCTTGCTATATGAATTAATGTTATTTGTTATCTGGCTAAAGCAACTGGCGTCCAAATTAGATGGCTTCCAAATTGAAAAGCGCGTCCAGGTCGCACTCGGCTCTCACGCTCGCTCTCAACCTCTTTTTTTCTCTGGTAAAGCTGCAGAGAGTGTTACTTATAAATAATTGTGGCATGGGTGTGCGCCTGAAAGCCAACTACTATTATTTTCTTTCTTGTTTTTTTGCTTCCAATTCCATTTTTATACTCTTACAACTGTTACATTTCCATATACTATACTCTTATGGTGGAAAAGGCAGCAGATATGAAATTAAAATACCAAAGTTTACACCATACCAAAAATTGTGAAGCTCCACATGATTGCATAAAATGATTTATCTTGCATTCTTGGAAGCCACATGTGCGTCGAAAAACTGTAATCGGAGCACCCTTTGATGCAAGTCCTTAAAACAGTTTGAATTACAATAATTTAAGCGTGTTCATACACTGTACCGTAAGATAAAGAGTATATTGGGTTTGGTCAAATGTATGTAACATGGAGAAAGAGAGATCAACCAAAGTTAAGGAAGATAAAAGAAATTGGTATAGATAAGTTCGTACGAGCGCCCGTCTTTATGAACGTTTAGATTTTGAGAGATTTGGATTCCTTATATGAATAGTCATGTGGTTAAGCTTACATAATTTCAAAGAGCTATTTATAATTTTAGTTTTTATGGCTAAAATGCTTGAAATAAAAAAGTCTTTGCATTATTAGCAAATATAATAATCGGATCATAACTATCGAAGATTATCGAAATGTATATGGGTCTGTCAAATCAGCCACCCCCTCTGCTCACTTAAATTTTTAAGATATGACGTATGGTGAAATTTGATATTTTAAAATGGCGGAGCTACAATGGCCGCCAATGCAAAGTAACTGCACAATTTAAACTGTAAATTTTATCTTATTCTCAGGAAAAACATTATTACAACCACTGTTATGTGCTATTCAAAAACTTTTAACTCTTATTCGTTTTTCAAAATTTCAAAATGGTGAATCCAAGATGGCCGCCGGAAAGCAGAAAAATCACTTTTTTGATTATAGCACGAGTTGCGTATGGTTTTTGGGGGCGCTGATCAAGAATTTGGGGCTAGAATTTAAAAAATACGAGATGGCGGTCCTAATAGAGCGGATCCAAGATGGCTGCCGGAGATATAAAATAATTTTATGAAAAAAGTAAATGTTGGATATGCAGTAAGGGCTTTTTCAAAATTCTAATATAGAGGATCCATTATGACCGTCGAAAAGTAGAAACATAATAGGAAGAAAAAATAATATAACGAGTTGGGTATGCAAATGTGGGTTTTCAGGGTCGGTAATTGCGAATTTGGGGTTAAAATTTAAAAATTACAAGATGGCGAACCTAATAAATATAATATAAATAAAATATAGTTCTATGGAAAAAGTAAAAGTTGGATATGCAGTAAGGAGTTTTTTTTTATAATTTTAAGATAAATAAGGCCGCCGAAAAGTAGAAAAAATAATAGGAAAAATAATAATAATAATAAGACGGTTTCGGTTTCGCTGATCAGGTAGATGATGCAATTAAAAATAAACGGCAGAGAATGACCCATATATAGATACATATATTTTATGGCAAAAACATAAGGTTTAATATGTAGTCGAGTCAAGCTTTCCTATTTCAAGCAGCTTAACAAATGGTAGAATGCCTTAGAAGCCCCAAATTCGAATTATTTACCATTAGGCACTTCGCTTGAAAACAGTGTTACCCTATTTACAAAATAGTTTTTTGATAAATTCAACATTTTTAAAATTTTATGCTTTCACATCTGTATACAGATATACGGTTGCTTTAGAATATATTGGTACAGGGTATCTCAAAGTCAAGCTTGCATAAATAAAATGTTTTTTGTATAAGAAAACCAGTGTGACCCCACAAAGAGTATATATAGATATAAAACACCAATTCAGCCGCGTTCATGTGAAGTGTTCTTAAGATTTTCATTTTTCGGTTATGACAGATTCTGTTTATTTTAGTTCATCCCATATCTTTTGTAGTGTATAGCAGCTTCGAATTTCCTTCCGATTGCTGTTCTTTAATTTTTTTGCAAAGGGCAGCGCGCCACACGCAGCTTGCCGCATGTATTTCAATTACTGCATTTACAGCACCTCCTGGAAACCCACACTTCATGTACACAACACCTAGGCCCCCTATCCCCCACTGGACTCCACGCCTTGCTCAATGGCCATTCGCTTTTTCATGCCTTTTTAATTTGCGCAAGGGCCGCCATTGTTGTTGCTTCTGTTTTTGTTGTTGGCACGGTGGTATGTGGCACGGCCATGTTCGAGCTTTTACGCAAATTCATTGTTTTAATTTACTCAAGTTTGTTGACCGAAAACAAAAACTAATCAATGTGGAAGCCCCGAAAAGAAAAATATGATTTTGATGCTAACTGCAAGGCTCCCAAGGTGACAAAGCACAGGAGAGCAGAGTGAAGCGGGGCTGCGCAGAGTAAATTGAAGTTTGGCAACAGAAATGAGGTTAAAATTTATAATAGGGTTAACGGTTTATTTTGTTAATTAAACGTTAAGTCAACTAAACTTTTTACTCGCAGTTTTGTGGTTTTAATTTTTCCACGTCGAAATTTTTTCGATTTTTTTTCTCCACTGGGCGTTGTTTTTTTTTTGTGGTTTTACGATGTAAGCCAGAAAATTAAAGCAAGCAGAACTTTTAAATTGGCAAACATATGGCATTAATAGCAGTACAGGGAATGCTGCAAGAAAATGATTTAATTAACAAAAAAAAAAAAAAAAAACAAACGGGCAAACTTTCAAATTAAGCAGATAAAAGTTTTAACGCAGGTGAGGCTTTTGTGGAGAGAAAATTCGAAGGCGTCACAACACTGGAGAGCTTTAAATGACGGAAAGTCGATTGCAATGAGAATGGCAATAACTTAAGAGCAAAATCTGTAGTTATCAAAACAGAAGTAATCACAAATGTATAACTGAGAGCAGGTGCGGATCTAGGATTCACTTCGAATTCTATTGTAGTTCAGAGATCACAAAAGACTTTCAACCCATTTTTCCAAATTTTGGGGGGTTCCGGACCCGAAAACACCCTCGTGGATCCGCCACTGACTGATAGACATTCACATGTCTCATTTACTCTTTGCCTTATAGAAACCTGATCAGGAATTATTTTATTAAATTAATATTTATATAATAATTTTTGGACGATTTTTTTAAACAAAAGTTCAAACAGCCTAAGATTATAGCATTAGAGAATTTTGTGTTTTACAAATTTTAGCCATATTAATTTTTCATTTCGAATTTGGCAAAATTAAAAATAAAAATCTCTTTTCCTAAAAAAAAAAATAAATATGTTTTTTGAAGCTTAAACTAGGGCACTATTTTTAGCAGCAAGATGCACTTTTATAGTAAGAGTATAGTAGCACAATAGAGACGATTCGATAATACTTTTGACCCCATGGCTATCGGGTACAATAATTTATATTAAAGACGTCTCCGTTTCTTTTTTGGCGGTTCTTTTGTAAAACTTTAGCATAGAACGTTCAAAATGGCTTTGTACAAAATTATACACTCTCTCATTTTTTCTTTGAATTTTGATAACTTTACTCAGTCAGAGACAACGACTTCAAACGAACAAAAAGTGTTCCAAACTTGCTTTCAAAGTGTTGTTTTAAAGGTCTGTACGCAGCAGGCAAAAACGCTTTCAAACAAAACTACATACGAGTCAAAATGCAGGTATGCGTTTGGTCCCAAAATTTTTTGTATCGTACGCAGATGTCGAAACAAATCAGTGTTGCCACATTTTTTGTGAAAAAATATGACAGCTGTAGTATTTTGCCGCTATCGCCAAAACTAATGTGCGGCATCGTATGAAAAATCTAAGAAAAAATTTAAAATATACACATTTATTATTAATCAGAACTCTCCAACTAGCAAAAAAATGTGTTTATATTTTTAAAAAAATCGGGTTTTGTATTATAGCCTTAAAACATTTTCATTTGTATTGCAAAATTAAATCAATTAAAGTTATGTTCATTTCTGACCAATATTCTACTCTGTGCTCTGTTGATAGACTGATGTAATGGGCTTAAACTGAAACCTCGCCTTTTGCTGTGTCACCATCATCATGTTAATAATTCCCGTTGATGACAATTTCCATTTTTATTTATGAATTTTTAACGTTAAGCATTAAATAACGCTAACATAAATGCCAATGTGCCAATGCGCAGTGGGCCCTCGTAGCCAGATTTTGGCCAAAAGTCCCCCAGAAGTAAATCGAAATTTGGACAAAAAGACAATTTAATATGATTTTACACATGTTAAGGTATCCTGTGAAAAAAAAATTATTAAATTATTTTTGACATTTTGTATTTTATGCGCTTTTGCGATAATTGGTGATAACCATGATACATGTAGCTATTAAATTTTCATTCACTTTATTATTTATAAATATTACTTCAGAGAAAAAATAAAATTTTGGTTTTAAATATATTCGAGTAGTTATTTAGATTTTGTTGGCTTTTTGATCATTTGGCTACTTTGCTTTAAGGGTACCTCCGACTACCACTCGATATTTGATCGAAACAAATTTTATTGAATTTCAAAAATTAACACCCAGTAAATTTTACTATTTTTTGAATTTCTTCGCTGCCTAAAAGAATGCTTTAATAACCATTTTTTCAAAAGTTGTACAAAAATGTAAAAAAAATGTAGAATTTGAAAATTTGATAGCATACTTCCAAAGATGCTAATCAAAAAATGTAAAAATTATAAATTTTGACGGTAAAACGTAAAAATTTTAATATGGATTTTTGAAATTTTTTTTTCGAAAATTAAAAGAGCATGCCAAAAAAATGTTAACTTTTAAAAATCATATTGATTGGAGGAGTCGTCTTTTTGTAATTGGCTTGGAAAACTGAAACTGTTTGGGGCTATAGCTCCAAAGCCATTCAATATTTTGGGTATAGGCTATTTTTTCAATATATATGGAGCTCATATCTACCTCTGTGTGAAATATGGTCCAATTCCAATTAACAGTTTTATTTTTTAATTAAGTTTAAAATTTTTTTAAAATTTTTTTCGATTTTGGTCTAGTTTATCTATATCTTAAAAAATTCTGAGGAGGCTCAAACTTCCCAGAAAAATAGTTTAATCCTTTAGGAACACGTGTGTAAAATTTCATGACACTAAAAAAATTATTATGGAAATGACAGAGTTTTGGCCAAAATAGGACAATCTGGGCTCACAGCAATGTAGAGATACACTGTGCGTACTTGAAGCAAATTAAGTTGCTGATTTTGTTTGCTGCGTACTGACCTTAAACGATTTTATGACGAAATGCATTTAAAAACTAGCTTGTCTATAATTCTACCTAAAAAAAAGGAACTTGAGAGTAACTTTGTTGGGTTTTTATTCACAGCAATAGCCTAGAAGGCTACCAAATATTTATACAAAATTTCAACGATTTTTCGCCGCTGCAAATCTGTAGATTAGCAGTAATCTGCGTAGGGCTCTAGTAACTAAGCTCAAAACAATTGAAACTATGTAAATTTCTTTATTTTATTAATTTACACCTATTTAGGCAACTTTTTAGATTAATTACAAAAATTGCATGAAATTCATTAAAATTTAAGCTTAAAGCTGCGCATTTTTACATAATTTGTGTATAAAAACCATAATTGTTATTGTCCCTTTTTTTATGTATTGTTCGAACTTTTGAGGTCGAACCGAGCACGCATGAAATTGGATTTGAGGTTTAAGCACGTCGGACCCACGCAGTGACCCAAGATTCGTGGAAAAATTACGCGGCCCTCACTTACGTTAAATTGATTTTTAAATGAGATTTTCAATTATACTTCAAAGTAAAAGCAGATAATTACAATAAAATGACAATTACCGAGCAATTTGTACTTTAAAGGAAAAATAATGAATGATTTTCAAGCAATTCAGGCTAAAAAGACGAAATACAATAGGTTAATGTGTTTAATAGCTGTGAGCTACAGAACAAAGTTTAGACGAGGGGTTTTATTTAAGAAGAAATATTTGTATTTTCCCAGTATTTTTCAAAGCGCTCTGACATGTTTTTAGCGACACTGAATCTGAATCCGAGGTCAGTTTGTCCTCATCACGTCAGCTCCGTGCCCTTTATACATCTTAAGCGAGCAAGAGGAGGGCAGTAGAAGGCAGGGAACGAAAAGATGCAGCCATTTTATTTTGTTACCAGCTGAATTTTAAACAATGTCTCAGTACATAAATACATAAAAAAACCACAATATCTTAATTTCTCTCTCTTTTCCATTTGCAGCTAACAACTCACAACTCAACGATACAACGATACTTTATTCAGCTAGAATAAACAAAACTACAACAACTGCTACCTAAGGTTTCTGAAGCTCTAAAAAAAAAACACACAAAAATAAATATCGTCAACAACCTAAAAACAAGTGCAAATTATGTAAATTATATATATAAAAAAAAAAATAGCAAATAAAACTTTATAGCAAGTACACAGAGAAAATATCACCAAGTGCACACGAACGCGAAATGCGTGCTAAGCAAACCGGAAATTAAAGCTGACAACTGACAGCTGCACATAACCTCAAAGGCAAAAAAAAAAAAAAAAAAACACCAGTGCACAAATAAAAAAAAACACAAAGGCAACCAAACGAACCGCTGCCCCACGAGTGCCAAATATTTGCTCTTAAAAACGAAGAAACGCAACCAAAACCAAATCATAAAAACGCGCGCGCAAAAATTAAGAAATTCACTAAGCAAATGTTTGTCCAAATTAAAAAGGGAGTGGGAGAAGAGCACTAAAATAAAGCAGCGCAAAATCCAAACTCGGAAAAAATTGCAGTGCGTAAATAAATTTTTCCATTTCGGAGCATAATTTTTGCGTTTTACTTTTTATTTGTCAACCACAGTGGAAAACAAATCAAAGCCATAGCCAAAAGCAAACAGACCAAACCGCGACCAAAAAAACCCAATTCGTAACGAAAAGCATAAAAATTTCTTTTTAAATAAATATATATAAGAAAAAAAAAAATAAAAATAAAAACCAAACCGTTACAATTGAGCGCCTAAAAGAGCCACAAGGCCAACAAAGCAGTGCAAATCAGGCAAAGTGCAGAGAGCGAGAGCTGAGAGCAAACTTTGGTCTGACCGGCGGCCATTGTTGACATTCTGCCTACGTCAGCTGCGCTGCTGAACTCTGAACCTCTCTCACTTGTTTGTCTTTGTTTGGTTTTCGTGTTAATCATACGCACCGTGCTCGCAACTACTTAAAGCAGAGCGTTAAGTTTTATCCCCCCCACTCTCTCGCACTCTCTCACTCTGTGTGCGTGTGTGTTTGTGTGTTCGTAGGTGTGTAACACCTGCAACAAGGCAACGCGGTCAGGTGAGACAAGGTGACGTCAGGCGTAGTGTGGCTTTGTTGCAGCCAGCCACTCTTACTTTTAACGCTTGCAACAAATAGAGGCAACAACAACAACAACAACAGCAACAGTGGGCACAACATTTACTATATCCACATCTATTCAGGCTAAAAACAACGCTAACAACAAACCAAGGACATGGACTCCTCATCGTGCACGCTGTTTGTCGTGTTGATCTTTCTTGTGATAATTAAAGGTAAGTGCTCATCCATTTATACTATATCATCATTTTTTTTTAAGTGTAATGTGCCATTTGTTTAAAAACTTTAAATTAGTAGCTTAACGTAAATGCAAGTAAAACCAAGCTGGTTATTTTCACTCGGTAGCAGAATCCTTTTAACTTTTTAACCTGTGAAGAGCACGTAGGGTGAAAGACCCAATGTGCCTACTGTTTTGGAATATATTCTTAGTAAGGCGAACTTGTAAGAGTTCAGAGTTACAGATGACCCAAATGTTGTTCATTAGCTGGTTTAACCACAGTGCCCATGGGCTTAAATTCGCAAAATAATCAGCTTTTTGGAACTTTTTTTCTACAAGTACTAAAGCCAGCATTACTTTTTGGTCATGACTTTACCCTTGTTTTAAATTGAGAAGAATCCCAAAAACCTATCTCCATTTATTGGTCACGGCACCCGGTAGTGTGGTCAGACACCACAGTGCGACGAAGCCCACGTATTTGCGCAGTAAACCGCAGCCACCACGACACTAAACAAGGGACCGCATCCAATGGTCAGCAGAGAGCAAGTTCTGTGGGCTTTTCCGTAGTGGAAATTTACATCTAAAAATATTTCACGCCAAAGACACTTCCAATTAAAATTCCAAGACAGTTAAGGTTTGGTATCTCTGATTTCATATGCAGCAAAGTTGGGACACAGTTTAATTCGTTGAAATGGTATTTCAAACTACAATTGTTGGCTAGCGCAATTTGAAGCCCAGTGGATTGACCAACACTGGGTTTATCTTATGCTGGCCAATTTGGGTCGCTGACAAGCGGGGTTGCACTGTGATGGCATTCTTTGCCTGTCATCGCACGGAGAGGAACCAGCTACAATGTGCACTATCTTATCTCTATCCACACTACCACACGGCGGGGTGCACAGGTACAGCAGTTACTACTACATGCAGGTCTTCTATACAAACGGCTCCGTAAAGAACTTAAAATTGAGTCGAGGGTTTTCGAGAGGATGTTATGTGGTATTGCTTATGAAGCTCTTGCTTCAAGGAGCAAGGGCGCCTTGTGTTGATATTCTCTCCTCGCTACTTAGTTAGTGTCCTGTGTGACTCCTGCTGGAGGAAAGAGAGAGAAAGTTTCTCCAGCTATTTCTATTGTTCGCCAGCGCTTTAGTTTCCTTCCAGCATTTTCTGGAAGCTCTAATCTCGTCGTTTATGGTCTGTCACCATGAGGCTCTAGGGCGCCTACGTCTTCTGGCTACCTGCGGGTTCCAGTCCATGGCTTGTCTTGGGATTTCACTCGTATGTTTGTGAAGCGTATGCCCGATTCAATATTGGTTCATCCTTACATCTTCTATGCAGCTCACTGATGATAAAATCTTGGAGCTTACCTAAGAGACCTTCAGTTATCAGCCGGGTTTCGCAGCAGTAGAGTAAGACCGACTTTACGTTGGATCTGTACAGGGCTGTAGATTTCCATACTATATTCTGTATATTTGTCCATAAACTGCTTTTGCCTAATTTATGCGGTTGCTCACGTCCTCCGCTGCGCCATCATCGGTTGATAGTTAGGCCTACTTTCTCGGACACGCGATTTAAGTCGTCGACTTTTCTCTGCATGTCAGCATGTCGAGACTAAATCAGGCATAGGTCGTCAGCGTTGTCGAAGTCTTCAAGATGTTCTCTGAGGTTCCACTGTATCTGTCTTTGACCAGAGCTTCAGACAATACATACCTGGCAGTATCACACGCAGGTTTTCTATACAAACTGTTCCAAAGAGCCAGGGTTGTCCAGGGTTTTCGAGACGCAAATCTATATAATTTTGTATCGAATAGAGGTTATGGTGTAGCTTATGAAGCTGTAGTTGCAGTAGAGAGAAACTTGCTTGGAGAAACCCCGGCGTCTGGCCTTAAGGTTCAAGCTTTGATATGGGTAAGAGCCTTCTAGAAGCGGGTTTTCAAGCTAATTTGGCAATGCGCATGTATCTAAAGTGTGCTCTACTGTTAGGGTACATGGACCTCTCGGCACAGGCCGAGATGAACCCGAGAACATTTGGTCTACTGTAATACCTACTAAAGAAAGGATATTAAAGAATGGGTTGGAAGCGGTAGGCGGTTGTGGTTGGCCGGCAAAGCTGATGATGGGCCTTGTCAGAGAGACTATTTGTGGCTCTGTTTGCTAAATTATTTTGGGGATTCGATAAACAAAGTCAGGCCCACTAAGGACAGACAAGGCAGACAGTTCAAGTCTTCGAAGAGAGACTTTCCCAGAAGCTGAGTAAGTAACTAAATAGTGTAGTGCAGTCACGAAGTAGGCTAAATGGTTTCTACTTTGCAAAACAGAATCTTCAATGTCAGTTTTTGTTAACTTAATTTTATGGACTAACTGTGGCTCTTGTCGCTCTAGTGCTTAGATTTTTTTTGTTCTCATGCCAAGAGTGTTTGCATTCTGCAACAAAGCCAATTCAAAACCCGAGAACCTTTGCGACCTGACGGTTATCCATCAATTAGGGGTTTAAACTTTTCTAGAATATTAAGATGTTTATTAGATGTGCGAAAAAAATAAAAATTTTTGTTCCCCCAGGCATCAACCCCTATCAAGTGTTTTTCGTTCTGACGCACAAGAGCTGATTTACTTTTTGGATAACTTAAACTTAACTTACAAATCTATTAACCATTTAAGTGATATCATATGTGAGGCAACTTTATTAGTCTCTTACATTCAGGCTCTTCAACTTTCTACTCTCCAAATAGAAAAAGAAAGATAGTAAAAGTCTGTTTTTACGCTCATAACGTCAGTGGGGCTGGTGTGGACCGTTTATACCAACGAATTCCTTTTCTAATAGTTTTATTCTTCTTTTTATTTAATTAATGGTTAGTTCAAACTGTTCGAGACCTTAAGTGCTTATACAGAATATAAGCCTGTTTTACAAAACGCGTTTTTATAAATAAACAAAACTAACAACTTTTCTATCTTAATTATGAAAGTAAACTCTTTACATTGAAAAACATACTTTCCGAAAAAGCACAATTTTTAAACAGTCAATTATCTTGTTGCCAAAGAAATTACTCAATTTCATCTTCTTTCAACTTGAACTCATTTCATTTTGTGCATTTTCCATTTTGCATTTCTGTTTACAGTCATTTCTCATTTGGTCTGCAATCAGCATTTGTATCTACTAAAGCCAAGGCATTATGGGAAAACAAGTTTCCATTTTCTTCATCGTGCTTAATTTCCCAGCAAAAAAAAAAAGAAGAAGTAACAAATGAAGCATTTCATTGGAATTGCAGAATCTACTTCAGAAGTTGGCTATCGAACTGGACTGCAAATCAAAGGCATTTCCGAATGACTCTTAGGCTGTTTCAAAGCCGAAGGTAGTAACATTTGGAGTGAATAAATGTCGATAGTTTTGTTGTACTTGCAGTCAGTGAACCGGAAAGGCAGATAGATGAAGTAGAATACTAATTGGAAAGTCCGACGAGAAGCAACAGAAAATTAGCTACCAATTAAAAATGTTATGATCTAGTTCAATACACTTTTTTGTTGAATTTTTGGAGCTGATATATAATTCTGGATGAATTCATGGGCTTTAGAGCTACAAGCTCAAACACTGCAGTTTTTGATTGGCTTTTGAGAACTAACTTTTAACCATATATTATTTTATTTTATTTGTTTTTGTATAACAATATTTATTTGGTAATTTGATGACAGGTCTTTTAGTACATACATACAAATGTTAGCAGGCACCTCAAGCGATTTCATGTACTAGACCTCCCTATTATATATTGTACTTACATATATCACATATAAACTAATTTTCTGAATTCATAAATAGCTTGAAGTTGGGTTTTCAAGGAATTTTCAATATACCAAAATAATGGGAAAACAAAGGAACTTGATTAAGGAATGTCCATCATAGCCTTCTGTAGGGACAAACTTTTCTTGAATATCAAAGGTGTAAGTTCTTACGTTCTAGTTCTTCCCTTATATTTAAATGTTTAAATATTCTTTCAACAGGGAGCAGTAGGAGCGGCGGGATCCCTCCAGGGACCGAACTTCTCTAATGGGACCCGCAGATTTATTTTTGTAAAGATTTCTTTGAAAATTGAAAATAAACATAAGCTCATACACAGGGCCGTAGAGAGAAAATCCGGGCCCGGGGGGAAAAGTACCGGACCCTCTATTACACCTTTAGCTTGAATCATTGTGTTCTTTAAGTACGACAGTAATGACACCGGCCCCTGAGATAACTCCTGGCCCGGGGGGAATCCGCCCCTTCCACCCACCTCTCGACGGGCCTGCTCATACATATAAGTTAAAAATAATGCATTACTTTCCATTTTGAATTATTGATTATCTCAATTTTTAAAACAAAACTAATAATATATGTTGTTGTTCAATTTGGAAAATAAAAAATGTAAATTAATGAAGTTGGGGCCTTTCTCTCAATGGCACTAAATATGGGCCCCCTCTTCACCCACAAATTATTTTGTAATCAATGCTGATATCCTATTAAAATTTGATGAAAGCCTTGAAGCTCTTTTTTTTATTCTATAAATATCAGATCAAAACTTTGGTAATAATATTTAATAAGGAGTTCAATTTAATCAAAATTTCTTTATTATATTAAATAGTATATTCTCTGTTAATTAATTTGGTTTCGTGCGCCCTCTGTCGGATGATTTCAAAACTTGGTGAAGGCCATAAGGCTCTTTTTTTAAGTCTATCAATACCAGATCAAAGCTGTGGTAATAAAATTTAATAAGAAGTCCAATTTAATCAAAATTTCTCTATTATATCAAATAGTATTGTCTCTGTTAATTAATTTTATTTCTTGCGCCCTCTGGCGGCTGATTTCGGAACTTGGTGATGGCTATGAAGCTCTTTTTTTTTAAGTCTATCTATATGTCAGACCAAAACTGTGGTAATAATATTTAATAAGAAGTCCAATTTAGTCAAAATTTTTCTTTTATATCAAATAGTATTTTCTCTATCAATTATTTTTATTTCTTGCCATCTTGGTGATGGCTACGAAGCTCTTTTAAGTCTATCTATCTGTCAGACCAAAACTGTGGTAATAATATGTGGATAATATATGTAATATGTATATATAATAAAAAAAAATAAGATATATAATAAGGTGTCCTATTTAATCCAAATTTCTAATTAAATCAAATAGTATTTTCTCCGTCAACTAATTTTATTTCTTGCGCCCTCTGTCGGATGATTTCCAAACTTGGTGAAGGCTATGAGACTTTTTTTGTAAGTCTATCGATATCAGAACAAAACTGTGTTAATATTATTTAATGAGGAGTCCTATTTAATAAAAATACGAGGGTCGTACCATAAGTACTTCGCCTCACCGCCCGATGGCGCTGCTATCGCAAGAGAAATTTACTATCGTGCACTACATTCTTGTAGACGGCTACTGTCGAAATTTCAGCCGAACCGGACTCGTAGTTTTGTTTTGAAGCGCATTTTGTGGAAGCGAATTCATAATTTTAGTTTTTTTACCTTTTTAAATGGATCGGTTGTATTATGTTCTAGTATCCGATCCATTTAAAAAGGTGAAAAAACGAAAAGGGAGTCTTTAATAGAAATCAAGAAACAAAAATATCTGTAATGTTTGTATACACAGGGACAGAACGAAGAAGTCTAGATTAGTAATAAATACTAGTCGGGAGATGGCAAGCAAGGCAAGCAGTGGGCGGATTCACCATTAATATTTTAAATGCTAAATATTAAATATTATTTCATACAAGTATAGTCAACTACTAATCATTCTTGTGGCAACATTTATCACAAGTCATATGCCCAAAAAAAACCTAATATTAATTTAATCCACCTACAACATAAAATTCTTGTTGACTTACATGCGCCTTAATTGAAACTAATTTAGAATTGTCTAAATTTATAATTCATTCGGAAAACAAATGCTGTGCCGCATTGCCGCAATTGCCCATTTAAATTCTAAATGGTAGATCTATAATTTTTCTACCAAAATTTAGTACTATCTGCATGCCATTAATGTTTTAAATGTGTGCGCCGACAGTTGGTCCAAAAGAGCGCATAAATTTTCATGGTATTTTTCTAAACTTGCCACATTGCGTTCGCCTTGGCCACATTATTCAATTCCATTTTGTGATTTTTCAATTTCTTGGCCACGTTGTCACGGTCCTTTAAGCAGGCCAAAACGCAAAAAAACAAAAGGCATAAGGCATGGTAGTTAGACGCTAGTAGAGCTGAGGCTGGAGCTGGGGGATCCGGGGACCACGCGCACACAGTAGATATAGATGTAGATATGAATGATATATACTTGCATTTTATATAGTTGCTACATATATGAAATTCCCACGCAGCGCGCCATAAATTCACATGGACGCCATTGTCACGATGGAGCACAAAAATTGCCCATAGCATAACGTAAAAACTTTACACTTGTTTTCTTTCTTTTTGTATACTGTACGCAGAAAAGGGATAAGGGTATTATAGATTTGTGCAGTGTATGCAACAGTACAATAAGAGGAGGCGCAGCCGACTATAAGGTTTGGTATTTTTTTTTCCCAGCTATTCGTCTTTATGACGTAGACTATGGGAGCTAGAGGCATAATTTTTTGTTCAAAAGTTGCATATAATACTGCAAAGAATTCATATAGATATTTCAAGCCATTTTGAATAATTTCGAGGATTACTTTGACTTTACAAAAGCTGTCTGTTTGTGTTTGTAATAGATTGATGTATTGATTAAAAACACCTTTCTTTAAAAATAAAATTATACTTACTGCAGATATAAGCTAAATCCTTTAAATTTGGCATGCAGACATATGTGAGCCTAATAAACAAAATAATATTGACTTTTTTAAAAAGTACGTCCTATCGTTACAAAACTTAACGCAGCTTTACATTTTTTTTTTATAGTGTATTCCAAAGTCATAATGCTCCAAACTTTTTTTTTCTTATTTCTGTTTTCTTTGGTATTTTTCGTGCGCATTGCGTGCTCATGTAATTTTTGACATATTTTTTTTTTAGTTTGCCAAAGTTGAAAAAAATAACACGGCAATGAGACAAATATTCAAGTGGAACAAAAACGAACACAAACACAGAAGAAAAAAAAAAAAAACAATTGTCCTAGCAAAACATTTCCTCCTCACCCCAGGAAAACCAGTCTCCTGGGACTGATATATACGCGTTTTCAAGTTCCATTGCATTGAAGCATCAGCTTCAATTTTCAGCTTCAACTGGCATTTTTATTTGGCATTGAGCTGAGTTTTTTTTTTTGTATACACTATGGATATTATATGGATAAAGGGGATTATTTATATGGTGGATGTGTGTGTGTGTGTGTGTGTTAGGTAAGACAAAAAGTCTATTTAAGTCGGAAATGGTTTCGCAGCATGGTAGCTAAAAACCAGATAGGCTTATGGCCGCATAAAATACAAGTATTTTGAGTTTTTATAGAAAACTATGAAATCTAAATGGCAATAAACTTGAGTTATATTCGTTCGTTCAAAAGTGTGTGTTTTTTTAAATGGGGTTATTGCAACTCTTGCGTTTTTATAACTCCATAACTAAACAACGTTGACTTAACGATAAGTCGTGATGATAACATGTCGGGAAGCTTTCAATAGCTCTTATTCGCTATAAGAAATGAATATTTTTTTTAATTTTAAAATTCAACATTTAAAAAAAAAATTGACTGCGAAAAACAAAATGATGGCGTACGTTAAAGTCGGGCGCGGACGGCTTTGGGATACCCTGTACCACTGCTTGCAATAAAATCCAGTAAATTGCTTAAGAACACCAAAAGACATTCGATTGCCAAATTAGATTACGATACCTTCATAAACAACCAAAAACAGACGAATTTTTAACCAAAAATGTTTTTTTGACCGATCGTTCCTATGGGAGGTATATGGTATAGTCAACCGATTTAAATAAAATGTGGTACAGTACTTGGGAACTCTAAAAAACGATTGAGTGCCAAATTTGGTTACGATATCTTCATAAACAAACGAATTATCCATCTGAAACTTTTGGTTTTTTTCGAGGTCCTCTGAAACACCCCTATGGGAGCTATATAATATGACCCCGATATCAAAAAAATAAAATAAACTTGTCTCCCCTGAAATCTGAAAATTTTGTTGCTCTAGGTCTTACCATCTCTGAGATCTTAGCGTTCATACAGACAGACGGACAGACGGACATGGGTATATCGACTTCTCTAGTCACCCTGATCATACTTTAGGTAACTTTGGGGGGTCTCCGACTTCTCCTTCTGTATGTTACATACATTTTCGGCTTGCACAAACTTAATATACCCTTTGTACCATACGGTACAGGGTATAAAAAAAAACAAAAAGCTACTAACTCCTAGAATTTAACATAACCTCGAAAAATGACAAATAAGCATAACTCCTCGGAATTGAAAGATAAAAGGTTCACACTGGACATGAATGTTCGTCTTGACATTTTAAGATCAATTTTAAAAGTAGCAATGAATGTCATGAACCCGTCTCTAGATATTTAAGGTCAAAGGTCACAAAATTGTTTTTTTTTTGCAAATAACATTTTACACGTGCTTTAACTTTTTTCTAAATGTTCTAAAAATTTTTAGGACGTACAATTCTATACAAAATGACGTGGTAACTATTGGTTAGTAAATCACGTTAACTTAATACTCATGTAAAACTTACGTCCGTAAACCGATTTTACAGACAAGGATTTATTTGTTAGTTACATTACGAACAGCACAAATTTTAGGCTAAATGTAGTATTTAGAGTTACGGCACTTTTGTCAACACAATTTAAAACACTGTTGAAACTTTAAATATTGCAAAAATTATGAAATTCTGCGATGTACAACGAGCAGCAGCAGCAGCAGCTACAACGACATTATCAAATGAAAAAGATGGCGTACGTTAAAGTCGGGCGCGGACGACTTTGGGATACCCTGTACCACCAAATTGCAATCAAGTCCGATATATTGCTTACAAACTCCAAAAGATATTTCTTTGCCAAATAAACGAAACACAACCAATTTTGTACAAAAAGCGTATTTTTCGACCGATCGATCCTATGGGAGCTATATGATATAGTCAACCGATTTTGATCAAATTTGGTACAGTGTTGAAAATCTCTACAAAACTGCTGAATGCCAAATTTGGTTACAATATCTTCACAAACAAACGAAACACAACAAATTTTGTACAAAAAGCGTTTTTTTGACCGATTGGCCCTATGGGAGCTATATAATATAGTCAACCGATTTTGATCAAATTTGGTACAGTGTTGAAAATCTCCAAAAAACTTCTGAATGCCAAATTTGGTTACAATATCTTTACAAATAAACGAAACACAACGAATTTTGTACAAAACACGATTTTTTGACCGATTGGTCCTATGGGAGCTATATGATATAGTCAACCGATTTTGATCAAATTTGGTAGAGTGCTTGGGAACTCTAAAAAACTTCTTAATGTCAAATTTCTTTACAATATCTTCACAAACAAACGAAACACAACGAATTTTGTACAAAAAACAAATTTTCGATCGATCGATCCTATGGGACCTATATGATATAGTCAACCGATTTTGATAAAATTTGGTACAGTGCTGTGGGTTTCTAAAAAACTTCCGATTACCAAATTTGGTTATGATATCTTCATAAACAAACGAATTATCCATCTAAAACTTTTGCTTTTTTTCGAGGTCCTCTGAAACACCCCTATGGGAGCTATATAACGTAGTCCCTATATCAAAAAAATAATATAAACTTGTCTCCTATGGATTAATAAGGGATCTTATCTGAAAGTTTGGTTGCTCTAGCTCTTACCATCTCTGAGATCTAGGCGTTCATACGGACAGACGGACAGACGGACATGGGTATATCGACTTCTCTAGTCACTCTGATCATACTTTAGGTAACTTTGGGGGGTCTCCGACTTCTCCTTCTGTACGTTACATACATTTTCGGCTTGCACAAACACAATATACCCTTTGTACCATACGGTACAGGGTATAAAAACAAAGACCAGAGAAATAAAGTTGACTGCGCTGTCGATGTTAGCAGAGCGTTACTTCACACACTCACACACACTGCGAGCCAGTGTGCATGCATTAGCATCTCTCTCTCTCTCACACTTTTTTTAATCTCACAAAATTTATGCTCTCAATTACTCTACCTTGCTGTTGTTGTTGTTGTTGTACCATGGCCTAACGCTTAGGCCGATCGTGTCTCTCTATCGCTTGTTCCGTGCTCTCGCTTACACGCACAGCCCCAAATGGAACGTGAAACTTTTGCGGTTCTGCCATTGTACATCGTTTTAATAGACGTTATCACGTCAAAAAAGTGGCTCGCTTCACATATTTTTTAATAGCTATAATTTTAAGTCCAGAAAACACGGTTTAAAAAAATGTTTTATACTTCTTAAAAATACTTCTACTTCTAAAAATATAATAACAATTTTTCAAATTACAGTTCCGATTGGTAAATATTTTTAAAACTTTATGTTTCCAAATGCAGAAAGTTCATTCTTTTCTTTTGTATTCTGTAATTTTGACGAATCGATATTATATTCTACAAATTTTTTTAACTTGGCTCCTATAATAACTGAACTAGTTCAGTTTTTAGATGTTTGGTCAGAAAGCTCAATACGGACTACATTTCCCTCGTTTATCTAAAGAAAATCAAAAAAAAAATGTTTATATTCGCTCTTAATTGCAGAATTTTTGTTTTGCAGGAAAAATTCTTAAGAAAGTTTACTAAATTCCTAAAATTGCAGAATTTTTGTTTGTTTTGTAGTAAATCCGACTCACCGTACTTTTCGCACAGATTTAATTAGTGTATAGGAAAATAATATATTTTATTCATGGTATCCTACCGTTCATTATTAATTTTTTGGTTTTGTTTGGCCGCTAGATGACAGCGGCAAGTTGTTGTCGTTAGATGGCGCTAGTAAGTTGTTGAATATTTTTGTTTACAAATAACATTTCATTCAAACATAATTCAAATTAATACAGTAGAACTTTCCTAGTCGAAAATTTTTATAATGAGTTGATGAGCAGATGAGCAGTGCCTTCAAAAAAAAAAAAAATAGTCTTGTGGAAAATTCGTAATAGAAGGCTTTAGAATTTTGACAAAGTCCAAGAATCGTTTGTGATTTATGGGGAGTGGTGTAATGTTCAAGGTGGGCTGTGTAATTTCTGACAGCGGCAAGTTGTTGTCGTTAGATGGCGCTAGTAAGTTGTTGAATATTTTTGTTTACAAATAACATTTCATTCAAACATTTAGAATTTTGACAAAGTCCAAGAATCGTTTGTGATTTGTGGGGAGTGGTGTAATGTTCAAGGTGGGCTGTGTAATTGTCACCAATTTGAAAATAGGAGTAAAATCGTTTTCAGGACTTAGGTAAATCGAGACAAAATACATAATTGAAATACTTTATAAAATCCCGCAAAGCACTTTTGAACAGGTTTTACTTGATTTCGAGTAAACAACTTTTGAGTTTATTTTTTAGTGTATATGCTTAGTCAGGATAAGTCGGAAGTTTCAATACACTACATTACCCCATTCACTTCATTGCGCCAACTTATCTTTAGCATGTCTTGTTATCAGTATTGTGCTCAAACGTATTGATAGCACTCAATCCCCTTATTTTTTGTGTTATGCTGCAGGGTATCTCCCAGTCTAGAGCCCTTAAATAAAGCATTTTTTCTCTTTTTATTTTACTTTTATACTCTCTGGTGCCATACTTTTGACAAAAATAACAAGCTGCGACTCTCTGCGACTCTCTACGAACTTGTTATTTATCTTTCCGCTTATTGTTTTAGTGTATATGTGTGTGTAGCTGTGTGTGTCTTAGCCAAGTTATTACTTAAGCAGCGCTTGGGGAATTGTGACTAAAGCACTGCTGACTTTTGGAGCTCGGCTGACATGCCAGCTCCCAGCTCAGCCCAGCCAGTTGTTGACTGTTGATGGCCTACCCATCAGTTGATTTGTAAGAAATTGCCAAAGTTGTTGCATGCCCCACAAATCAGCGCTGCAAAATTGGCAGACAAAGACTAATGAAGCCAGCAAAGAGAAATATTTTCAATAAGTTTGACGTTGTTACAAACTGCACACTGATTGAAAAATCAGCAGTTGAAAATTACAAAAAAAGTAACGCATACGCCGCTTGGCTATATATCTCAGCCGTATTTTGTCAACTTTTGGCCATTGGATGTTGGCTGTTGGCTATTGGCCATTGGCAACAGCGCAAACGCATAAATTTACTGCCAATTCAGGCGGAACTGAGCTGTAGCCAAAGCTGGCCTATATGCCCGTACATACTGTGTACGTACCTTGGCAGACTTAACGTGTTTGTTGTTATTGCTGTCGTTGTATATAAGCATTACAGGCCATATATTTTGTTTTAAGGCTCAACTCGAAATTTAAATAACATAAATTTCTATTGGATTTGCATTGGCAAAAGCTGCGCGCAACGAAATGCAGAACGCTCTCAACGTTTTCAACTTTAATTTACATCTGATGCGGGTTTTTATGCGAGTATATATGTGTAAGTATATATGATATTTTATGGATATCATTCGATGTAAAGCTGTGCCCTCGGGTATTCGCAAAGTTTTGCACCACTGTGAATTGACTAAGCTTTAAGTTTTGTCAGAATACTGCCAAGAAAAGTGTCAAAGAAATTTAATACGGCAAGGGATGTTAAAATATATATAAACATATATATTATACAAAAAAAAACCACTCAAAGTGCTATTAGCTATCTTTATACTGCAGCTAAATTATATTTCCAAACATAAGGTATGATTTATTGCATTAAATATAATAGCCTCAAAAATCAACTAAATCAATTTTAATCTTTCAACATAAGCCTAACAAATGTATTTGCTGTGAAAAATATTGATACTAAAGAGAATTAGGTAGAATTGGTAGAAAAAATATATGTATTGGGTGGGTCATCTGTTGGTTTGGTTGTTAAACACTCATAATTTGGAACATATCCGTCAAAAGTGGATGCTCTTCGGCATATGTCAAGTTCAAAACTACTCTACTTGCTAGGACCACTTTGCGTCGAATTTTGCATGCGGATCTACATGCTTTTTTTTCCCTCCGCATGGGTTCCTTACGAAGAAGTGGGCACTGCGACCCGAAGATCTTTTGTACCGCATACATTTACATGCAAGATTCAAATGACGCCAGATAAGTTTGCGTCAAAAAAAAAAGACATCGAAAATTACAATGTTCGCATTTAGATCCAGCCGCGGCGGAAATTTGGGTGATATTATTTTTCATATATAAATGAGTAGTTTCCAACATACATTTGGTACATACATTTGCCCAATTTTGTTTGAAAATATACGAATAAATGCAATTAACAAATAAACCCACAGATGGCCCACCCTATACAGGATGCCTGACTAAACAGCTTCAACGATTTTTGTTCTCAAAAAAGCATAATATATCTTATAGTCTTTGAAGGCTCATAAAAAAATCAATTCTGAAATAGAAAAAAATTTCGCACAAACATGGAAAAAATTCAAATTTTCAACTTTTCACACACTTTTTTGTTTTCTTATATATGTAGGTCAAAATTATATCATTTTATTTTTACCATGGTGTCTGTGGTAGGTTAATAAAAGAAACCATTCTAAAAAAGAAAAAAATTTCAAGTAAAAAAATATAAAAAGTAGAAATATTTATCTTTTCATATATTTTGTATGAGAAATTTTTTTTGCCTTTTGTAGGTTAAATATATATTTTATACGAGGGTGGTCCGATAAGTACTTAGACTACAAAAGAAAAATTTAAATTTTGAATTCGCTTCCACACGCGGTCAAAACAAAACTACGAGTCCGATTTGGCTGAAATTTCGACAGTAGCCGTCTACGAGAATGTACTACACGATAGTAAATTTCTCTTGCGATGTGGCTAAGTACTTATCGAACCACCCTCGTACGAATTTCGAAGCAAATGTTGAAATGAAGCAACATTGATCGATTTATGCGTGTTTTTTAACTAATGAAAATATTTTGCCATTCAAAGCACAACGCGTACATGCGACTTCCTTAACCCTTAATTCAAATTTAAAAATTAGCAAAATAGTCAAAATGTTTTTTTTTCTTAAGCACCGTTTTCGAGATATTTTCGAAAAACACGTTTTTGTGCACTTTTTTCAGTTACAGTTTTTTCAACTACAGTTGCCAGTAACTTGGATAATTTTTACTTAATCTGTACATATTATATACTACAGGAAAGAACACATCAATACCTTTCGATCTAATCGTCTTTTATGTCGATACAAAATTTTGTTCACGATATATTGAGGAATAACTGAAAAAAGTGTCCAAAACATGTTTTTCGAAAATATCTCGAAAACAGTGCTTAAGAAAAAAAAGGTTGCCATTTTCCTGTTTCTCGACCCCAAATTACTTAAGAGCTTAAGAGCTTAAGGTGGCAATTCATGAATCATCATTCAACGTATTTTGCGGCTTTTTCAATACGAATTTTCCAAATATAGAAATTGCTATGCAGTAGCGTACAGTAATTTAAATTCTTTTTAAATATATGCACAAAGTCAAAAAAATTATGTTCTGCCCAAAAAGTTTTTATATTTGCTTTGACTGCATAAATTTGGATATATTTATTTTTTTCACACATTACCAAGCTGATCGATTGCTTCTTTAGAAGTGTTCAATAATTTCACACAATTCTCACTTCTACGGGTTGCTGTCGACGCAGAAATTCATTCATGTTGCCAAATTGCAAATGGCGAAACTTTGAAATTTGTTTGCCTCTAACTGAGGCGATCTAGTGGTGGCCTCAGGGTAGGGTGCTGCAGGTAAGAGCAGCTTGCAGCATTTGCGCGTGGCTTCAACTTCCGCTGCGACGCCAAGTTGGCTCTCTCTCTACCAGCCATAGTTCAATGTGGCATGCAACTTTCAAGGCCGTCAGTGAGGCATTGAGTCAGTGAGCCATCTAACCAGCCAGGCGTAAAGCAAAGTGGAGCTGGCTGCAGCAGTGTGAAAGAAAAACAACTTTTAGTTACGCGTTTTGCACTTCCGTGGCGGCGGTCAGGACGTCGCCGCCGACAACCACCCCCTGACATTTCATTGGAAACTGTGGCATGCGGCATGTTGCAGCAACCTTGCCCCAGCGTACTCAGCTTTAATACTCGAGCGACCAACCGACCGACCACTAATGGTATGTGAGTTGGCTTTTAGTGTTGCCTACCTGTAGGCGTTGCTCTTTAAGCCATAAGTCAGTGGCTTGGTAGTCTCTCAAAACTTTACAAATAAGCATTTTTTATTTTTTTATTTTTTTGTTGTTTTGCTTGGGAATACCCAGAGCACTCATAAAGTGCGCCCAACTCGTAAAAACCGTAAAAACTTAAGCACTGCGCCTAAATAACCGTAAACAGTGCTCAAGGGCGGTGACAATAAGCAAAAGATACTACAACAACAGTTATAAGAAAAAGAACAAGAAACTTGATAGACATAAATTTAATGTCATTTAAAAGTAAAAGAAGAAGCAAAGCTCGCCCACAATTGTCCGCCAGTTGACGGTTTCATTAAAGCAGCGCGGAGAACAGGAGCGGATCTTGAAAAATATTTATGGTCGCTGCAAATTTTATTCACAAAATATATAAGAAACAGATATTTCGAGAGGTCAAAGCCCTTTGGGCTACGCCTCTGGCTGGCAGCATTTAGTTTCTACAAAAGAATGAATCCAGTGGCGGATTTAGAAAAAGTTTGGAGCTTATTCAAATTTCATTCTGACTAAGTTAAAAAAGTACTACAGTAAGTCTGTTTAAAATTTGTAAGAAACTCAGATATTTTGAAGGGTGTCGCATTCCCACGTGCCTTACCGTGGCTCCGCTACTGGCAATGAGAGTAGAGCTTGTTAAAACGAGTGTCATAGAAAATTCGTAGCAAAAGGAAAGTATTTGAAATGGCTTGGAGCGCCCAGGATACCGGCACTGGTTTAACTCATGCCTGACATCTTTAAAATGCTTTCAAAGCAAGTCAGGGGCGGATCAAGTAAAAATGATTCCAAATTTCATTTGGATGAAATGAGAATAAAACACTACAGAGCAAGTTCAAAAAATGCTAGAAAAAATTAACAGGTACGGATCTAAAAAAAATTTTAACAAACTTTGTTCTAAAGTTAAGAATTCCTAAGAAACTTAAAATTTTTTCGAGCGTCTTCGAACTCCTAACATGCTACCTCTTAATCCGCTCCTGGCAACGAGCGTAGAGTTTTTTAAAAAGACTCCAAATTGTATAATGCCTGACAGAGAAGAATAAACATTTGAGGAATGTTCAAGCTCTCATATTTTTCGAAGGGCTGTGAACCACCCGACTCCTATCCCTGGCTGGCTTTGATATATGCCAGAGGTAGATTGAGAAAAAATGATTTTAAATTTCATTTGCTTTGAAATTACTCTTAGAGAAGAATAATCATTACAGGAAAAATTCAGAACTGGTATAAAGCTCAGATATTTCGGGTATTCAGAGTAGATAATGGACATAGCCATAATTCGTATTTGAAATGGCTTGGAGCGCCCAGGATGCCGGCCCTGGCTTAGCTCATGCCTGACATATATAAAATGTTTTCAAAGCAAGTCAGGGGCGGATCAAGTAAAAATTATTTGAAAATTCATTTGCTGTATGATTATTGACAGAGGAAGAATAAAACACTACAGAGCAAGTTCAAAAAATGCCAGAAAAAAGTAACAGGGACGGATCTAAGAAAATTTTTAACAAACATTGTTCCAAAGTTAAGAATTCCTAAGAAACTTACAAATTTTTCGAGCGTCTTCGAACTCCTAACATGCTACCTCTTAATCCGCTCCTGGCAACGAGCGTAGAGTTGCTTAAAAAGAATGTGATAAAAGCAAAGCACACTTTTAGGCTGCTCTTGCCAATATATTAGCATGAGTTTGTTTTACGCTCTCTCTCACGGCTTTGTTTTTATTTGTTTTTATTTTTTTTGCATAAATTAAACATCAAATTAAAAGTGAAATAATGAGCAGCTGCTGCTCTGCAACTTCAACAAAATGCAGGACACTAAAAGCAAGCAAAACGTTTCAGTGTAACAAAATATACAAATAAAAAAACCCTTTAGTCGAGGCGGTTTGCGACAGTGGAATACTTTGTACTCTTTTCTGAAAAATAATTGAGCTCTTAGCTTTTAGCATAAAATTTTAAGTTCATTTTTTTTTAAATTTTTGGTTTATAATTATAATAACTACTAGGAAAGTAGATCAAAGTAAGTCAACAGAAAGCAGGGCACAATCCCCAAGCGCTAGTAATAACTTCGCAAAATTGGCAGCTGATTAGTGATAAAAAAAATATAAATTGTGATTTTAAGATTTTGCCAAAATTGTAGACTTGTAGACTTTTGGTTGATTTAAGATTACAAAAAAAAATTTCTTTGTATTCTCCATTTCGTAACCCTTTTAGTAGCTATTTCCAAAATGAATTTCTTTGCAAAAATATAAGCCATTCGAAAAATATGTTTAAATATATACGAACATTTATTTGGATGCATACACTGCCGGTCAAAATAATAGGATCAGCACTTTCAATGTTGCAAAATGTCCGTCAAAGTTTTTTCAATCAACTAGCTATTTTTACTAAGATACAAGATTTTTTGTATAGTTTAAAAAGGCGCAAAAATGAAACTATTTTTTTTTTTTTTAAATTAAAATAGGTTAAAAACTTTAGTTCAGCATCATGAATAAATGAAGTTAATTAATTCAATTTAATTTAACATTATTTCCATGGCATTGATTGTTAATGTTATACAGATAAAATATATAGAGAGCTTAGCTTTAATCCTAGCTTTTCAACTGAAGGCTTGTTCTTTAAAATTAATTAAAAATATATATCATTGCTTTAGTAAAATTGGAAAAACCTAATGCTGTTAATGTTCTTAAGCTACTTATTAAAACTAAGACTATTACGAATGATTGAAGTGAAGTCATTTTTTATATTTTTTCAGTTTTAAATAATTACGAAATTTTTTCATAATTTTATTTTTCACTGTTAAACTTAAAATTAACTTTAACAGAATTCTAAAATGAAGAACTAAACCGTTTTGCGTCACAAAATTTGTGTTATTTGAAAAAATACACCTTCGTCTGAATTTCATTACCGTGAAGAGGATTTCTAAAGATAAAGCGTATTTAACGTGAGCACCTACCGTAAAGGCTGCCAAACACAAGATTGATATCGTCAATCAAAGAAGAAGGAAGACATTTCCATTTGGTTTTGCAATCTGATTGTTACTGTGGACATACGAACAGACGGACATGTTTTTATCGCCTCCACTGTTAGGCGGCGGTTACACTGAGCGTAATTCTATTCCTTTCTTTTTTTTCTTAAAATCGTGAAATAAAATTTTTTTTTTTTGTTGATTTTGTATATTTATTTATTGCCAATCAACCGATAAGTACAAAAGGTTATAATCCAATATTGACAGAAGAAATAAATCACTACACACTAAACATAACTTAGTGTGTGATGGGCTAAATAAAATACAAATATTTTTTTTTTGTAAATGTTATTTTCTAAAAATAGACAAATATTATTTTTAATAATTTTTTAAAGAAAAACAACTTTGCTTATGCGAGTGGAACATGACAAACATTTTCAAAAAAATAAATGAACAAAATTTTTTTAATGATTTTACAAAATTTAGTAATGGCGATAAATGGACAAGACCAGAGAGTAAATGAAAATGAGCTTAAATGCATTTGACTCTTTTTTTTTTTTAAATTGGTAAATATAATTTTAAATTATTTTACATTTTTAAATTTCGGTTTATATAGGAATTTTAATGTTAGAGCAAAACATGCTTTAGTGAATTCACAAAATTTCAGTGAACTGAGAAATAATCATGTCAGTCTACATGGAGAGTACGTTCAAATAAATATAAATGAATTCTTTTTTTTCTTTTTAAATTGAGTGAAATTTTGCATGAATGAATGTGACACATATCCTGTACCAAAGGTATGTGTATATTAAGTTTGTGCAAAAGTTCACAAAAGTTTCCTCCAATATGGTCAAGAGGACAAAAGAAATTGATCTAGACATGTCCGTTCGTCTGTTTGAACGTCTAGATAATGTAATTGGAGCTAGGATAACCTAACTTGACATTATGATGAAACTTATTTTTTTATTTTTTTTGCCACTCCCCAAATAATTTCAAAGCGCTATATGTTCTACAATTTTAAAGTTGCAGCTTTTTAAAGTTGTGGGAAAAAACTGGTTAGATAAATGACCAAGTTAATGAATTTGGACCATAAACAGTGAATATATTAACAATAGAGTTTATTGTTTTTTAATTTTTGGCACGGCAAATCGGCTCAGTGCCAAAATCTTTTATAAAGTTTGGTTCAGTGTCGGCCTCAAAACTTAACGTCGCGATTTCTAGGCAACAAGGTTCGATTCCCAGACGAGGTAATTTTTTCCAATTTTTTTTTAGTGCTGCTTACTATTTTATGCTTATGTATAGGTAAGGTGGGGAAAATCCGACCTAGTAATAGGTTTTGGCTATCGGATCAACTCTTCCGATATACCAAATTAAAGATAATGCTTTGCTGCAACTTTAAAGAACTATCGATTTCTTTTGACCATTATTAATTTAAAAGAAATCATCAATTTTTGTCATTTTCTAAACTGGTGGGGTAAACCCGACCGCCTATTTTTTTGGCTGGATATAAATTTAATGGTTTTTTCCATTACAAATCAAAAATTGTTTCACAAAACTGAATGTATTTAGTTCAAAAAATCGTAATGTTTAGAACACATAAATCGAAATAAAAGTTAAATGAATGTTAACAAAAGATGATTGGGGATTGAATAGCTAAGTAACTAATTGGAGTTATTTGTTTTGCTGTTCAAATAACTTGCTGGCGTATTTTTGGTTCGAGCTGGACGTCTTGTTTGACTCAACATTTAGTGGTCGGATTTGCCCCACTGTATCATTTTGCATGACGACGCGAATAAAAAAAATTATACGAAATTTCCAAGTTAAATTACAAGCCACTTACCGTTTTTTTCAATCACTTTATTTAGCAAGCAACAATTAAATTGAAAATCGTAAAAATATACTTTTTGTCGATTAACATCTAAATGTCGATTGACAGAGAACTGTCATGCTACCAGTTTGGTTATTTTTAATGCTCTTTATGAGCTCGCTCAGTATTGCCGTTTTTGAGAAACAGTGGCAGATTGGGTTTACCCACACTGTCGGGTTTGCCCCACCTTCCTCTTTGCATATATTTTTCTTCGAATTTTATTATTTAGAAATACAATAAATTTTCTCTGAATTTTTGTGTAAGTGTAAAATGGTACAATACAAACCAGAGTACATACCAAGAAAAAATGGCGAAACTTAATTAAAAATTATGTTATAACTGAAAACGTTATTGTTTCTGCAAACTTAAGAACTTAAATGAAATGCTTTTAGAAAGACTATTTTCTGCTACAGTATATTTAATTCAATAAATTTCACTTAAACTGATATCAACTTTTCGAAAAAAACTGGATAATAAGTGAAAATGAGTATAAATGAATTTTCCTTTTTAAAAAAAAATTTATTTTTTTTTTTTACTTATATTTGTTTGTTTGTAATCTGTCCAAAGGATATTAAACAAATTTTATAACATAGTAAAAAAAAAAAAAAATATTGACATGATAATTTTTTAAAAATGTCTGTCAGTTACATATGCTTGTACGAACTTAATATACCCTTTCACGCTATGAGTTGCAGTTTGAAAACAAGAAAAAACGAGTTGGCAGCTCACTTAGAGCACATGCGGCATAAAAGGTAGAAATAATTGTGCCCAAGGCGACTACAAAACGAATTAAAGGAGGCATAGGCGCTGCCACACACACAATGAGAGACAGACGGACGGACGTACAGACAATCAGACACTGAGCGCCATAATGTATGCAACAAAACGCGCCCAAAAATGAAAGTGAATGGGCTATGCTGGTTTTCGCTGTTGCTCTCCAATTGCTGTTGTCGTTGTTGTTGTTGTTGTTCCCAACCAATTGACTGACGAGCTTTTCTGTTTCTCTAGCTGTAAAAAGTTTAGGCAGTCCGCCTCCCAGAACGACCCCCTGCAGACACCGCCATCCCCATCAGGCCACCGCTGTCTGTCCCGCAAGTAAGAGTAATATAAAACGATATGCAAATTCAATGCCCCAGCGCTTGAGTTTTACTTTGTTGTGCTGCCGCACGCGGCATTTGCATAGCCTACAACAGGGGGCACACACACACACACACACGAACGCACACATACCAAGATACATCTACATGGTGACATTAACGTTGCTGCGGCGGCGCCAGCGGCAGGTGGGCCAGCCGGCATACTCCAGTTTTCACGCATCGCTTCAACAACAACGACGACGACGACCCAATGACTGACTTTGCCACACGGTCACACCAATATACACTCAAACACTCAAATATCTTGAATGTGTGCCTCTTTGGCTACCGTTGAGTTATTTTGCCATAATGAATTAAAAAATCTGTAAAGCTTTTTCGGTGTGTGTGTGTGTAGAGCAACAACATCCAGGCTGTTGTGCCTGTTCGGAATATAGCATTTTTCAAGGATATTCGGGGATGCGCATGTTTATTCCCGTTTTTTGACATTTCTGCTCAATTCCAGTGAGATTTACGTGCTCGCCCTCTCTCACACACACACACACACACACGCACACAAACAGTAGAGCATACTTTGTCGCTCTTTCACTCAAAGCGTTCCCATTGAAGATGAAGCTTTAAATGGCCCGTGCCCATGCCCAGCCCATGCCCAAATCCCGACCTTACGCTCTGCTCCCAGCTCTGTCTGTTGTCTGTTTGTTTGTATATGCTTGGGCTGCCTGTTCATTCAATATATTTGCCTGTGCTTTAGATACAATACATATATATATATACATAAAGTGCTTATATACATTATATACCTTTAGATAGCATCAAGTGTGTATTTGGTGTTGCTGCCTGCTGTGTGTGCGGCCCATAATTGACAGACAGTTGAATTTTTTATGTGCCTTCTGTCTGCGTCTGCAGCGTCCAGTCAGTGTACTTCACTTCCTTTCCGTTTCCTTTTCACTTTTGTCTGCAACTTACAGCTGTCAACAACTAAATTATGATGGCAAGTTTGCATGCCACTTGGAGCAGCAGCAGGGGCAGCTGCATCAGCTGCAATTGTTGCCAAAGTGCGTTACTGTGTTTTCGGTGTCTTAATTGAGCCAAAACGGCAACGTTTTAATTAAGAAATATGCACGCACACACACACACACACAGACATGCAGAGATCTTGCAATTGTCATGGCAGCCCCCCACAAGGATGTCAAGGATGTGGCCAGGTTGCAAGCCCATGCTATGTACTCACTGCACTCTCTGCCCTGTGCTCCTTGTTACAATGCCACTATGTCACTGACTAACTGTGAAAGCCAAACGATGCTTGTCATATCAGCTGCTCGTTAGTCGTGTTAAGGTTACCCATGGTCTATGCAGAAGGTGCATGCAGCATCCAAGCGGGCAGGGCTTATATATAAACGACGACAGGGCTACAACGTCGCCGGCAACTGACTAAACGCAAAACAATGACAGAGCGCATAACTTTGACTCGGCCTTTATTGTTACTTTGGTGCGCTATATGACTGGGTTGGGTGAATTAGTTATGATGACAAATATTGGGATGGTTTTTATTTGTAGCATAAATATTTTACTGCGCTTTACAGATCTGTTACGGATATATATATCGATTTGTCTATGAAAATTTTTGTAAATCGAAAAAATTAAAATTTTGAGCGGAGAGAAATCAAAAGATAGAAGAACTTTGCACATAGATTGGCCGGCCTAGAGTTGCCAACTTAGTGGACCCTGCTTGTCATGGAAATTGCATGACTTGAGTGCATTGGGATAGTAGTTCGATTTTTTTTTTAATTCAAGTCAATTTATTACACATTTATAATGTTACAGAGAGTGTGTTTTGTATAATTTGATAATGTTAAGAGTTCAGGCTAAAGTGCCTTTTCTACTTAAATATTAACATTATTGTTATAATATTACTTTTAAAAATATTTAAACTTGATTTTATTTTTTATCAAGAAAAAAGATCGACCGAACGAAAAAGTTTCAAAATTTAATAGCAGAGACATTTCAAAACGAAAATTGTTTTTGTTAGATTTTTCGTTTTCGCCACTGGGCCCGCGTGGCCAGATTTTGTCCAAAAGTCCTCCAGATGAAAGTCATAATTTGGACAAAATGATATGCAGAAAAAATTATTAAATTATAAATAGTGGTTTTTAAGTAATTAGCCATCAAAGTTGACATTTTGTATTTTTTGATCTTTCGGGATAATTTACGGAAAAAACCTGCATTTACCATGATACCT
This sequence comes from Chymomyza fuscimana, assembly GCA_949987675.1. NCBI lineage: Eukaryota > Metazoa > Arthropoda > Insecta > Diptera > Drosophilidae > Chymomyza > Chymomyza fuscimana. The sequence goes on along the minus strand of OX465088.1, from coordinate 36,645,927 downwards.
GTATCAACGAAATCTTTATTCACTTTAGTATTTATAAGTATTACTTCAGAAAAAAAATTAAAACTGAGCTTAAAAACTTTTCGGTTTTAAATATATTTGAGTAGTTAAAAAGATTTTTTTGGTTTTTTTATCATTTGGTTACTTTGCTTTAAGGGTACCTCCGACTACCACTCGATATTTGATCGAAAAAAATTTTATAAATATAAATAAAATATAAAATATACTTTACAAGAAAATGTAATTGTTCACGATTTTCGGAAATTGAATTTTGTATCTAAAAGTTGTATTTTAAAAATTGACCCCCAGGAAATTTTACTATTTTTTCAAAAATAGTACAAAAATGTAAAAAAAATGTACAATTTGAAAATTTTATAGCATACTTCCAAAGATGCAAATCAAAAAATGTAAAAATTATCAATTTTGACGAAAACGCGTAAAAATTTTAAAATGGATTTTTAAAATTTTTTTTCTGAAATTAAAAGAGCATGCAAAAAAAAATTATAACAGTTAAAAGCCAGATGGATTTGTGATGTCGTCGTTTTGTAATTTGCTTGGAAAGCTGAAACGGTTTGGGGCTATAACTCCAAAGCCATTCAATATTTTGGGTAAAGGCTATTTTTTCAATGTATGTGGAGCTCATATCTACCTCTGTATGAAATATGATTCAATTCCAATAAACAGTTTGTTTTTTTAATTATGCTAAAAAAAAATATTGTTTTTTTTTAAATTTTTTCCAATTTTGGTCTAGATTATCTATATCTTAAAAAAATCTGAGAAGGCTCAAACTTCGCAGAAAAATAGTTCAATTCTTTAGGAACACGTGTATAAAATTTCATTGCTCTAAAAAAATTATTATGGAAATGACAAGGTTTTGGCCAAAATATGACAATCTGGGCCTACAGTGCAGCTAAAGGCCAGCTTGAATTTCATTTGTATTAACACATAAAGCTATAATTTTTTTTTTGAGAAAAATATTTATTTTTTAATTTATTTATTTTATTAAAGTATCTATTTGGTATACATTAGTTAGTATGGTAATTAGGCTTCTGGTTGAAGCAAAGGGCCTCAATTGGCCCTCAAAAAGATTGTTATTGTCGCAATTTTGAGTTTGTACTCACAGACCCCAAACATTTTTGAATTGGATTTTTAAATATTTTAGTTAAGTGAACTAGAAAATTATCTGGACTCATTTGCCCTGATTCGAATTCTAAACGCACTAGTTGATATTCCAATATTTTTTAATTGTCGTTCGGTATTTAAATATTTTAGTTCCTTATACTGGATTCTCCAAATTGTTAAAATTATCCTGAACTAAAGCATTTACATGGTCTGAAATACATTAGCCGATGAGTACTTGCAGGAAACTTGCATTATCTGAGCGATGAAAGTGAACTTAAAACTTTTCTTCTATTGTACCATTTTCTGTTGTTTGAGCCCATAAGCTACTTCCGAAAAGATACATTCAATAAAGAAACTCACGTACATATAAGGCAACATTGCGTATACGTAATTTTGTTTTACAGTCTCATAATTTTTGATTTCACACTCGAAATTTAGGAAAAGAAATACGAAGGGCAACACAAAAACAATTCAGAATAAATTTATTTAACAAATATTGCAATTGCCAAATATTAAATATTTTTCGAGTCGTACGCCTTTGTTGCTAGTACTCTAGTTTCTTTAGTATACTACTTTATAATATACTTAATTTAATAAATATAGAAATAAATATTTATTTTGCAATTCAATTAAATTTTTATGCATTTAATCGTAAGCATTACGTTATAGATGTGTAGTAGAATGTTCTAAAAATAAAGAGTTCAGGCTTAATTAAATACCTTTTTTACTTAGTTTTAAAATTGTAATGATTATATTTATAACAAAATATATATAGCAAAATATTTACAAAAAACCCACGAAGAGGCTTATAATATATTATTTTTGTTATTAATACCACCATTTTATTTTTCATATTTTGTTTAAGTTTTCCGTCCACCCGAAGCCATGTTTTTCTAAGTTTCATGCTTTTTTTGCGTAAGCAACCAGCTGGTTGTTGTTCAGAGTTTGCATGCTTATCAATATTTTAGGGTTGCCATCACATTACTTATAAATATTTACTTAATTGTACTTCAGCTATGCACTTTACGAAAATCGACCTAACATAAAAATATTAGCAAATGAAAATTTTTACTTTTTTAATAATATTTGGCAACTCCAGCACAAAATTTTGAAATTTTAAAGGGGTGGAGCAAAAAACGTGAATTTTTATGAAATTCATATTCGCACTCTATATGTTGGTAAACGATACAATGTACGCGAATTGCCATTATTGGAAATATTTTGCATTCTCTCTGTATTTTGGAAAAGCCTTTTTTTTTAAGGCGCTTGATTTTGAATAATTTTAATGTTGGAAATGGAGAGAACTGCATATTTATGTTAGCCAAGCTCTCACTTGAAGAAATTGTAACTTAGAAAATGTAATATAGGTATATGTATGCTCCATTTAAGAGATTCATAATCTTACTTTCCCAAGTTCGAACGATGTATTAGTGCCAGGGGTAGCAAATGTTGTAAAAAGGAATAATTAAATTATACAAGAATATTTCGACTATTGCCCAAACGACTGGTTGTACAGCTTTATTGTTTCTCGAAAAATCAAAATATTCTCATTTCTCGTACAACCATACAAAAGTCCAATAAACAACCCTACATACGATGCAATCGGTTGTACAACCTACTCAATAAACAGCTGACTTGTATAACCAGTTGCATCGTGTATGGTAGTGCTGGAGAAACATCGATGTTATATCGATGCATCGATGTATCGAAGTTAAAAATATCTATATATATGTATGTTGGCCAGCACCGATGTTTCTCCTTCACTACTAAACACCCATTTGATGAGTGCAGTAGAGCTGGAGAAACATCTATGTTGGGCAAAATCGATGTTTTCGCTATTTTTAACATCGATACATCGATGCATCGATACTTCCAGCACTAGTGTATGGCTTGGGTTAGAACATTTGCTGCAAACTCTTGTAGTATCGATATATTTGCAGTGTTGTAAATTCATTTATTTATCGTTAACCGCAACCACTGCATCAAATAGTGCCAAAAACTTCGAACAGTTGACAGCCCTGGTTTGAAACTAACCTTCACTTTCACTTTGACTAAAATACATCAATACACTCACACAAACCCACACACCCATACACACGCGGCAACGCACATTGTGCAACATTGTTGCATTTCAGGTATATTGCTTTTTTGCCACTGTTCGTGACTCCCCTCTGCCAAACGATGGCTATAGTTGTTTTAGTTGCAGGTTGCAGCTGGGCTTGCTGCTGCGGCAGTTGTTGCAACGTGTAAATGCTGTTGTTGAAAAGTCCTTGTTGTAATTACATTTTGTTTTGCTCGTGTTGAGGTTTTGTTCAATTTTTTTTTAGTTTCACACGACGACCTTTTTTGCCACAAAACCCCGGATCCCCTCACTCACTCAAACATTGCATGCAGACCACTCGTATTTTTCTTTGTGTGCAACTTTTAGTTGTTTATGCAAGTGGCGCAGAGCGAGAATATGAAGGAGGCCTTATAAGGTGGTGTTTTTGGTCTGGACATTTCTCGCTTGGATCATTGTATATATATGCTATGTGGAAGTTCGTGTATATCCATGAAATTCATGCGTGATTTTTGTTTTTTTATTGTCGTGTTGTGTGCACATAAAATATTGTTTATGCATGTGTACAAGTATGCGTGTAACTGTATACATATACCATACTCAATAGCAACAAGTTACATGGTTTTTGTCATTGAATACTGTGCCATATACGCCATCGACCATGACTACAATTTGTAAAACTTTATTGAATTTCTAGCGCTTTATTGTGTGTAAAATTTATCGTTTCAATTATTCAAAGGCTGGAGAGAAAAAAAAGAAGAGAAGAAAAGTAAAGCTGTATTGCATACGCATGAGATATTCATTTGTATTGGTATTGAAAACGACTTTCGCATAAAAACCTACATATGTAATGCATGTATTTTGTATATTTTATAACAACTAAACCTTGACTTGTGCTCTACAATGGCAGCCCTTGTAACTAACTACATTGACTTTGACATTTATAGCTAGCATGGGAGTAGATTTCACAAAGAGCTCTTACAGCTCTATGACCTTTGGCATTACGAGAGTGTATCTATAAAACTATTAAAATATAGCGAGCTTAACTGGAGCTGATGGCTTACTTTGCAGCGTGATATATGTATAATTACTAAATTCTGGGTGCGTCGAGGTGAAGAGTTCTAGGATAGTTACATAAACAATACAGCACCCGTGACACCATCACATTTAATTTACGATATAACCCCAAAAAATTCAAAAATGTTTTTAATCTGAAAATTAATGACGACTTTATATATTCGAATTTAAAGTCTCAAAATCCATACTCTTAAAAAAAGTATGTATTTATAAAGCAGCAGCTAAAATTTTATATACTTTTTGATTTTATGTACAACTTCAATAAGCTGCCTCCCCTAACTAGTTTATTTTTTTTTCATATAATTATTTATTGGCAATCAACCGATAAATTCAAAAGGTTATAATCCAATATTGACACAAAAATAAATCGCTAGACACTAAATATAACTTAGTAGAAGACTAGTTTGTTGTTACTTTTTAATAAGACATTCACATTTTAAAGGTTTTGCAAAAAATCATAGCATACTTTTCGGGGCTGCATTGAAAATATTTAATGTGTATGATTTTAAGATTAGCTAAAGGGCGTTCTTTTAGATGCGTGTGAACTTTAATTCGAGATACAACAACAAAAAATTATTAAATAAAATTAAATTTATAGAAAACCTGACTTGATGGGCTAAAATGGACTGCGAATTTGGTTATTGTGATCCCGAAAATATAGAACAAATAGGAGGAAGTATTTTTTTGTGTGCCCATAATATAAATGTATAAATGAGTTGAGGAGTGTCGTAGAGCATATATAAACTATTTTCAGTTAAAATTTTAGCAGATTTAGAAAAGAAAATTCTAAGATATCTCCAGCACAACAGTATGGATTGGCGATTTTAAAATAATACAACTGCAATTCATAAAAATATATCGGCGAAAATAAGTGAAGCGGGCCACTTTTCCCGCGAAGTTCTCCGATTTTGATGATTTTTAGATATTTGGTAGAGCTACTAGCCAAGAGTAACCACGTCTAATTTTATTGCAAAATTCCGATTATTTATCGAGTTATCGATAGCTGAAAATTGGGTTTTTCATTTTTAGACCTTTTGACAAGCCATATGTTCTAAACGAATAAAGATATTGACGCGATTTTTTTTTCCATGATAGATAAAATATTAAATTAAAAAAAAAAGTTTTTTTTATTTTTAAGAATTTTTTTTTTTAATTTTTTATCAGTTTTAGTTTTTAATTTTAAAATTCTTAACTGACCTCCCACTTTAAAAAAAAAAAAAAAAAAAAAAGAAAAAAGTGTTAACGCCACTTTATGCAAAATCACCAATTTGCATGCTGCACAGTGTAAGCCAAAAATTTCTTTAGAAGCTTCAGAAAGCTTAAAAGCTTAGGATCTACGAATTTTTCTAGAAAATAAAAAAATAACAACAATAAATATAAAGCAATAGTACAGTCGAACCACTCCATAGCGGACTTCTCTACAACGAATTCCTTAAATTACAAATTTTTCAAGTACATTCTTGATTTACTTATAACGAATACAAAGAATTTTCTAAGTTTCGAATCTTTATTCTGGTCCAGTGTAGATTCGCTATTGGAAAATTCGCTATTCGAAAATACATTTTTTCGCCTTAAAAACAATATCCACCCCGAAATCTATTCTATTTAAGGTTTGATTTTGAATTTATTATTCTGGATTGATAGAGCGAGAGTCTGAACTAATTTTTTTTTTCCCTAAGAATTTAATTCAATTTGCAAACAAAAAATCTAAATTAAAATATGTTTAAAAGGAGCAATTTAAAAAAAAAAATTTTTTTAAGAAAAATTTTACTGTACAATCCAAAAACGTCACTAAAATTTAAAAATTTAAAAATAATAATGATAATTTTTAAAGATTTTTAAACAAAAAAATTTAGAACGTAATAAATTTCCATAGGTTATTTTTAAAAATTTTTAAATTAATTGAAATCTCATAATTCAATGGAAATAATTTAAAAATGCTTTCTTGCCACATTTTTATTTTTCAACATTCATCTTTAGGGTGTTTTTTTATGATTTTATAAAGAAATATTTTAAAGCACAAACGAAAAACGTCACATAAAATTGAAAAATAATAATAATAATTTTTAAAGATTTTTAAACGAAAAAAGTTAAAACTTAATAAAATGGTGCAGGTTATTTTTTGAAATTTTTAAATTAATTGAAATCTCATAATTCAATGAAAATAATTGAAAAATTCTTTGTTGCGACATTTTTATTTTTGAATATTCATCTATAATGTGATTTTTTTTTATGATTTTATAAAGAAACATTTTAGAGTACAAACCAAAAACGTCACATAAAATAAAATAATAATAATAATTTTTAAAGATTTTTAATCGAAAAAATTTAGAACTTATTAAATTGGTACAGTTTATTTTTTAAAATTTTTTAATTAATTGCAATCTCATAATTCAATAAAAATAATTGAAAAATTCTTTGTTGCGACATGTTTATTTTTCAATATTCATTTATAAAATTAAATATATATTTTTATCGTATAAATATAAATGTATAACAAAAATAATTACTATTAATTAATTATAATACTATATATGTTGTAAAGCTATTTCAAAGCTATATTTTATATATTGTAATGATTAGGGTAAATAAAGAACGGAATTTATTATAATTTTTAAGCTGTTTTGAAAATAAAATTTCGTTCATATAATTAAAAAAAACAAAAACTTCTCTTTTTTTTTTTTTTGTATTACGAATTGATTTTATTCGTACTTACTCAATATAAAGAAGGCACTAAAAAACGTATTTTTTAAAGAAAAGAAGATTCATTAAAAAAAATCATGTTTTTTAAATAATTTTTTATTCCTATTTTGGACATTTTTCAAAAATTACTGTCTTTATTTAAATCCAGTGCTCAGTTAAAATTACAAAAAGAAGAAGACTGACAGCTAGTTTTTTGGTCTTATGCTTTAAATATCTAAAAGTATCTTTTAATCATCAGAGCAATATGTGTGCTAATTTCTAATTCTTTCAAGGATGAGACAGTTCCGCTTTTTAGTACGTATACTCTTCGTAGTGCGCGACATGCTACTTTTTTAATATACAATAATCTAAAAATTTGCATAAATGTGTCTGTTCCTTCTTGTATTTTCCCAAAAGAGTGCACTCGCTTTTAAAACTTAACCTTAAATTGCATAACTGCCGCTCTAGCAGGTCATGACGTCATGTTGTTCACCAAATCTTCAATCTATACGACTTTCCACATAAAAATGCCTTTTGCGTTGATTTATTATGCTCAAAAGAAATTATTGGACACTTCATGCATAAACTTTCCATATAATGCTTAACGTCTTTCCAACTTATTGAGGTTTCTCTACAAGGCTTTAAATCCTGATTTCAAGTTGATTGCCACTGACAGTAAATACACTTAATCCCCTTTTGGCGTATATTGGATTGCTTAATGCAAAAGACAAACCAATATATATTTTTTCGTATCGTACAACTGTTGCTTGACCTACTTATTGACCTGCATAACTATGCCCAATTGTTTGTCATATAAAGCCACCGAATTACCAGACTTGCCAATTCATCTCTATCTTTGCCCTACGCTTCCCTTTGGTTTATGGCCGCGCAATCAAAAAATGCGCTTGAAATTTTCTCCACACAAAAGCGCACTATCAATATTATGAGATTTCTCTCGTCGTTGATGATTTTTTCATATGTGTGAGTGAGTGTGTTTGAGTGTGTGTGTGCCAAGAACAAGTTGGCCGACTAAAGTATGTAGAATACGACTATTGTATGCCCTGTAATAGTTAATACTTTTTTAAGCTTTTTGAATTTAATTACCATGGGTTTTATATGATTTGAACGTGGTAATCAGGAAGCGTAAAATACTGAAGTATATAGAATATTTAACTTTTTTAAGTTTTAAGCAGTTGTATAAATACTTTTTTGTATTTCGCATTTAAATCTTACAGATGGTATTAACAAAATATAGGCTTTAAATTTATCTGAAAATCGGTAAATTGTAGCAAATATGGTTGCTGATCAAGATTCTGGGATTCATTGAATAAAAAAATTTTTAGAGCCTAGTACGCAGCTGACAAAAACGTGTCCGTACCAGAACAATCTGCATTTTAAAAAAAATAAGCCACAAAATGCCAGCTCCAAAAGCGCAAAAATGTTCTACATAGATGTCCAATAAAACAGTGTTGCCCCATGATTTTGTTGGACAAATATGAACATAAAAATGTAAGTTATTTGTTAAGCTATGCAAACATTTGTAAACAAAAAACTGCTGATCATACTTTAATCTATGAGTTCACTTCCATTCAAAATACCAACAAAATTACCAAAAAGACAAAAAATACCATATTGCGTAGTTAAGCACACAGTGTTTCTTCTGGCAAATACTATTTTTTAGTGTTTGTACGTAAGCATTTTCAGTCAGCTGCGTACTGGCCTTAAAAAATGGCTTTCGAGTTATGACTGATAAAAAAAATGAGGTTTAAAAACTCCACATTTTTCTTTCAAGAATCAGACGCTCCAGACAGATGCATGGACTAATGGAAATACCAGATTATATTGTTGTATTCTTTTTGCGGTATCATTCTTGATGCTGGAACGAAACTTTTTAGGCGTACCCCTTACTCTTTTGCATATAGGGTATTAAAAAAGAGAAAATATTGCAAATGTAATATGGCTGGTTGGCTGCATGGATAACCCTTCTAGCCTCAGTAGCCCCCCGCTGTAGACTTGGCTTACTTGTTACTTGCGCGCTTTTTGCCTTTGTGCGGCATGCAATTCAATGTTGGTTCTCTCTCTCTATTTTTTTTTTTTTTTTTTTGCTACACTCAAGTAGACACTTGTCGTTGGCTACGTTTGTAAATGTGTGTGTTAGTGTGTTTGAGTGAGTGTGTTTGAATGAATATGAGTGAGTGTGTGTGTGTGAATGAGTGTGCATGTGGTAAGCTGTAAAAAAATGGCGAGTAGCGACGGTATTCATACATTTTAAAAATTGATTGTAAATGCCAAGCAAGGCGCTGCTTGAAGCTGATGCAGCCGCACGGGGAGCGGCTAAGTGTGAAAATATCTCGCGCACGTTGAACCGTTGACTGACTCACTGTCTGTGTGTGTGTGTGTGTGTGTGAGTATGTTTGCTGGCAATTTCCGCTTCTACATTTCCGTTCGTTTTGTCACGTAGTTTATGAATGAATTTAACTGCTGTCGCTATGACGACGTCAGCGTCGACGTTGACGTCTACTGTAGCTGCAGCTGCAGCTAAAGATGGCGGCTGCTATATAAAGCTTGTTGATATGTTTTAATGAGCACTTTTTACGTTCATATAATGCGCGCTCTCTCAATCTTAGCATGTGTGTTTGTAGCTGTGTGTGTATCTGTGTGACATGCAGACATTAAAACAAGTGAATGACACTTATTGCATATCAGTAGCATGGCATATTTCTATCTTATATCTTTTTTTTTATACTCTATGTTTTAATATATGCAAATTTGAATGTGAAATGTATTGTTATTGTGTTTAATTTATTTTATAATTTAATCATAGCAAAGTTGTTAGTCTCGGCTTGTTTTGATTTGTGCAAAAAATTGAGTTCTTTTTAATTTTAATTAAAAGTTGCTTTTGTATAGATAGAAATAATGGCTTTATTTATTTATGCTTTATTCACTTTGACTATATATATACCCGCTCTGGACTTGGACTAAGATTCCAACTTGTGGATTTAATAACGCAGTGCTTTTGCAATAGCTACACTTGTGCAGTTTTTTTAAAGCCTATTGTGGTTATTTTGTGATAAGTGTAACTATAGCGACAACTACATTGTTAAGTCGGCAATAATGGTACATAATAACAATTTATATGTGTAGATTTGAACAGATGCTTTAGACATATCTATATAAAGCACTAATTATAGATAGCGAGATCTTCTGCTTTTGGTAAAAACACGGCATTGACTTTTTTAGAATTTTCCATGTGTGAAAAGAGTCCTATTTAAACTTATATGCAATGTGATACGATACAGAAGTTTAAATAAAGCAACGATGAGAGAAATCAATTGGAATCTAGCTTTATTTTGAAACTACGTTCATGCCAATTTGCGCATCATTTTAATGACTGCCTTGACTTCGCTGGCAGTGCTTTTTGGCTATACTCTCCGTATGTATAATTGACTAACGTTACCAGCTGCCAATTAGCGAAATCATTGCGTTGTTTGTGCTTGTCCGGCTTCGATTTTGGCATCAGCAATATAAACTGGGTTGGCTCTGTGGCGATGCCCAATTCAGCTAATCGGTGCCGAATTGACATTTCTGGGGCTTTTTTGATACAGAAAGCTACTGTGGCTATGTTTTCTAACAAATCTCTGACTAGTTGGTGGTTTCTGGTCCAAATGTAGCCAAGTTGCAGCTACGCTCATTCATTTTCAAGGTGCGATGTCATCGGTACCATGGACAGCTTCTGTAATATAACAATTGGAGAAACTATTATTGCCATATAAAATATATGTACGTTGATGCAGGCATATCGAAATGGTTTTAAAGCTATCGTTGTACTACTTTCTGTGAAAAAAGCAATGTAATGCAAAAAAGTGGAGTCCACTTTTCTGAAGAGATCCATTGATTTGACAATAACATTTATATTTTTTAAAATTGAAATTCTTTTTTTTAATATGATGGGAAAACAAGTATTGATTTTTTGAAATTCATTGGATTTTATTATTTCGCATTGAATAAATTTTTAAATTATGGCAACTCTCAGGCTGCCTATCCAAGATTTTGAAAACATAAGAGCGCGCTTTATATTACCAAAGGATGCGTCACCTGGTTCATGTTTTCCGGTAGGCGAATTTCGCGGTTTACACCATCTCTATAAACGTCATCCAAATTTGGTCTCCTCGGAGCAACTAAACATCCGGCAGTCTTTTCGACTTCCGGGCCACTGCAGCGTCTTTCAGGCGGAGATCCTCGCGACAAACGAGGCTTTAATCTGCTTACGCAATGCTGGCCTAGTAACCGGGGAAATAAATATATACTCCGATAGCCATCAGCCATAAAGTCACTACGAGCGTTGTCTTCCAACTCGTTGGCAGTCAACAACTGCCGCAAATCTATTCACGAGACGGCACAGCAGTATTTTATAAGACTTATTTGGGCACCAGAATATAATAGGCAACGAAATAGCAGACGAATTAGCCAGACACAGCATTCCTCCCGAATAAGGAGGGTATTCGCATGCCAATGGATACTTTCAAGCTACATATAAGGGAAAAATTTAGTTCCCAGGCACAAAGGATGTGGGACAATACATCCCACTGTAGAATCAGTCGCCGAATATGGTCTAAAATCGAACTCACAATGTTCCGTCAGGCTCTGTGAACTCAACCGCTCACAGTGTTCGGCAGTTGTTAGAGCAATCACTGGTCACTGCGAAATTATTTCCTCAATAACCTAGAGGAGCTAGGTCCTATCCGTCCGAGAATGATTGCAACAGGCTGGGATTCCCCTTAAGAATACTTACTTGGAGAAGGGGGTTTAAATAGATATCCGTGCGTTATCGCAACCGGCTAGTCCAGGCCTAAGTGTGCTGGCTTTTTAAGACAGCTATCGCCATAACCTAACCTAACCTATTTTAAAAATACTTACTTTTTTACAAAATATCCAACTACCCCAGTGATCCATTTTTCTTCAATGCTCCTAAAACCGCCAACGCATCAAAAAAAATTCGGCATGGGCACTGTCGAGCACCACCCCAACTGATTCTTCAAATTTAAATACGGTCAAAAATTGCATAACAATCAATAAAACCTGTCGAAAAATGTAAAAAAAATACATATTGTAAATTTTCTATGAAAATCATATTCGTCCATAAATTTTCATTGTTTTTATTAACGCGTGCTTTAACAAGCAAAATTGTCGTAATTGAGCTACCCGAGTGAATTTTGAACATCCTCATCAGGATTTTGTGAAGTGGTCAGTGGTATTCAGTGGGTCTTATGTTACACTCAAGGAACGGCTTTAACGAGAAATAGTTATCAGTTTTTGTGGCCAATTATTACTGATGTGGTTGCTAGTGACATGCGGCTTCCACGTATCGCCTCTTCTTGCTATGTACCTATTGTAAAAATATTGCATTAAATTTGTTTTCCCTAAATGGCTAGAAAGTTCTAGCGATTTTGTAGTTTTTGGATTTTAGAAGCGCTGAAAAACCAATTTCCAGCTTGAGCCTTAATTATGAGAAAAACTGCAGCAAAATTTTGATGAAAAATGTCGTTTAAAAGTCCGCGAAAAATGTTTAATGAAAACGTTTCATCGAAATTCGACGGAAATTTTTATTCGTAGAATACAAGTTAATATATATACAAGCAGCTTTGTTGCTTTTGTTTTTCCCCAGACTGTATATAAACTGTAGTTCATACAATATTCGGTGCCCAAAAATGATATGCGACAAAACACGTTTTGTTTTTTGCAGCTTTACGCATTTAAAGCTCTTGCAAATTGCCAACAACTTAGGCAATGCTTAATTTTCAGCTGATGACAAAAGATTTTGCCAGTCTCGAAATGTGTGGGAAAAACTTTTTTAATTACAATTTTCATTTCCTGCACGAAGCACATTACGTATACGCAATGTGTGTCACGTTGCCAGTTGACAGTTGAAGCAATAAAAATGGCCCCACTGCAAATTCGACAAAAATTGCTTATTGGCATTGGCAAAGCCACGTTGTAATATCCTTTAACATATCCTGAATTTATATATGCGTGTGTGTGTGTGTGTGTGTGTGTGTGTGCTTATGAGTGTGTAAAAGTATCTATATATGGCAAAACGATTTAGTTTGCCATCCTTGTTGTTGTTGTTATTGTTGCTTCTGTTGTTGTCTTTGTAGCTGGGTGACTAACTGCTCAGATTCTCGATAGCTTGACATTTTCTTATACTTGACCAGCAAAGAGAGAGTAAGCCACAAAAGAGAAGGAAACGCAACAAAAACATCTAAGCAACAAAACTGTCAATAACAGTATTTCCAATATGGCTGTGCCATGTGAGACCATGGGCCATAAAATTTGCGAGGGCTGTATAAGTAATTTCAAAGAAGCTTAAACTATATTTTCTTGGTTTCCAGTTGTTATTTTTGGTTTTTGATAAGCTTTCTAAAATATGTAAAAGTATGCTGGCAAAGTTATGGAGGAGCTTAAAAACATAATTCAAATAACATTTAAAGCAACTTTGAATATTGGTCTTGTTAAGAAACTCAACATTGGGAATACATTTGCTAGCCATATGTTTCCGCTCAAAACACTTAGAATAAGCTTTGGATTTAAAGTAAAATTCTGTCAGATACGTTTTAAAAAATATACATGCGTATTGAAATTATGATTATGATATCATACAACAAAAATTCACGAAGGGTTCTATAAGTTTATCGAACAGAGCACTGATTTAAAAAAAAAGCATAACTGATTTGAAAAAAAAACTAATGAATAGAAATATCCAAACAAATGATATTTGATATAAATATGTTAAAAGATCGAACAAGCTAAAAAACACCCTATATATATTATTTAATTTTTATTACGGCGCCACTTTGCATAAATTATGCTAACAGTAAAATCTTAACAAACACTAAAAAATAACTAGTTTGTGCTCTGGGACCTCCATAAGGAAAGAAGCCAATTTTTTTTTATTACTTTGAAGGCAATTAAGTAAGTTCCCAAAAACGTTAAGTTGAAAAAAATGTATCTCGTTTAAGAGTCGAACCTGGAACTCGGAGCCAACTTTAGGTTTTGAAGGCAGCACTTAACCCATTTAGCTACCCTTTCATATCATTTTATCAGGTTCTTACAGCATACTGCATTTGGTTACGTAACGATTTTTCTACCAACTTAGCTTAAAAAAAATATTTTTTTGATCTCGTAACACCGTATTTTAAATTCTTAAACATTTTATTCTATAGCATATTTTACACTAAGAATTTGAACTCTGCTCTGAAAATATATGTTTTTTGAACTATTTGTTATCGAATAAGAATACTTTCGCCATTCGGGCATTTTTGAAACAGCCGTAATTCTAAATTTTATATATATAAAAAGTAAATAATAAATAATAACTCAAAGATACCAGCCAGTAAAAGATCGTTATTATTTTTTTGCAAAAATTCCGATTATTTATCGAGTTATCAATATTTTATTTCTTGAAAAAAAAAAAATATTCGCATAATTTTTAATGTACATAATGCATATGAACTTGTCTAAATAAGATTATCAGAATATTATGTTATCGATTACTCGATAAATTATCGAAATTTTGCAAAACAAAAAAATACGAGGCTTATACTGACTAGTACCTCTATCTCATATATAAAAATCATTAAAATTATAGGGATCGATTTGTAAAGTGCATAAATATTTATCAGTGTCTGAATTTCTAAATTTCAATGGAATCCTTTATACAGTTTCCCGGCTTTGTGTATCCAATCGGCCTATTTCGGATACCAACTCCGATTTTTTCTCGTCAAAATTTAAAACTTAAAATATTCTTAAGTTGAAGCCAATCGCATTTTTATTTTAAATTAAATACCAAAAAAAATATTGAGTATATTTTTAGTTTGAAATATTTTTTTTTATTTATATAGAACAAAAACTTTGCTTGTTATTTTATTATTTATGTTTATTTTTTATTAAATCTCGTCTAATAAAACGTTCAAACTTTAAAATTTTGGTTAAAAAAAAAATATTTTTCAGTCTCACCCAGACTAGAACATGTTTTTCTTATGTTGTTGGAGTCGGAATCCGAAACAGTGGTCAAAAACTCCTGCACGCCAGCGTGCTGTCATAACCTCAAAAAAACGCACAGGATTTTTTTTTTTCAAGACAGCTTCTCCGAGGGAATTTTTTTGTATGTTTTTGCGGTCTCTGAATCCGAATTTGTTGTTTTGGCTAAAAAAGCATGTCATGTTTCTAAGATTAGTTCCCAAATATTTTTTTTATTTGGTATTTTGAGGTTATGCCGGAACTATGACGGACTGGGTTTTTTCGTATTCGGTGAACCCAATAGCGTAAAGAAAACGTGGATTTTCTGATTAATCCGAAAATTGGTTTTTTAATCTTAAAAGTTTTTTAAAAAATAATTTCTGATATAGAACTCTTAAAAAAAAATTAAAAACTAAAAAATAATGTTGCAGGGTTTTAGAGCCAGTATTTTTAAATTAAATGCTTTTTATTTTAATTTTTACACTGTATGCTGTATGTTAAAAACTAAAGCTTCAGAAAGAAGGACAGCTGTAGCTACTAAGGCTTTCGGATGTACATTTTTTAGATCACTTTTTAATTTTAAAATTAAAAACTAAAAATTATAAAAAATTAAAAAAAAAAAATCTTAAAAATAAATAAAATTTTTTTTTTTTTAATTTAATGTTTTATCTATCATCGCATCAAAAAATCGCGTGAATATCTTTATTTGTTTAGAAAATATGGCTTGTCCAGGAAAAGTCTAAAAAGGAAAAACCCAATTTTCAGTTATCGATAACTCGATAAATAATCTGAATTTGCAATAAAATTTTACGTGGTTACTATTGGCAAGCAAAGCTCTACCAAATCTGTAAAAATCATCAAAATCGGAGAAGGTCGGGGGAAATGGTCCGTTTCACTTATTTTTATCGATATATATATTACATTCGATACAATTTTCACTTCATTTTAGAAATAGCCTGAACAAGGGCATTTGTGCTATTAAAAAATGTTTATAACAAGAAATATCTCGAATAAAATTAAAATTTATTATATAAAAATTATTTGGTAGCCACGTTTCTTAAAAAAATTATGTACATAGCTAGACGTCGAATTAAAAATTAATTTTTATTGAATTTAATATTATATAATTTATATAATATAAATACAAAAGGCAGCACTCAAAATTTTCTCTTAGTTTAAATTGTTTTTACCCTCAGGAAGAAAAACTGTATGGCTTATTTTTATTAGAATTTCTCATTTATCATAAAAACCATCAATTTGTTAACATTTAGTTATTTCTTCTTTTTTTTTTTTATTAAATTTCAACAAAAACTTTTTTTGTTTAGTTATCGAACTGTACACAAAGCTTTATATTAGATTTTAGCCGTACATGATTGATTGTGATTGAAGTTCCCCATAGATCTTCTTTGAAGCTACTCTCTGACAGAGCCACAATAGTTACTTTATCATTTTTCTTACTACCCACTGCTGCAATGTAGTTGCTGGCCACCATTTTGATGTTGTGTTTGTAAATGGAGCGGCAAGTACTTTGCCGAAAATCCATAGACAACTTGTAGATGTTGGAAAAATGGCTATAATGTCAGCAAGGCAGCCGCATAGCGATTTATGTTTTGGCCGCTTTTATAGCCAACAGTTGTGGCTAAAATGTTGCGTCTTTAAGCTGCAGAGCACTTGGTTTGATTTCTCATTGCTCGCTGGATGCGATGCGACGGAGGGAAGGCAGTAGAAACAGTAGAAAACGAAGCACACGTAGATGGAACTATGCCAGCGGCATTTTACTTATGAGTGTCATGTGTCGCAAATCTGTGCAACAGCCAGAAGATACATTGGCATCCTACGGATACACAGATACACACAAACACATACAGTTGGCTGGCTGGCTATTTTCGAGTATTTTTGGCTCTAACACCCACACAGTGTACATAGTGGCAGTGGGCGGCGGGTTTGCTGGGCGTGGAGGGTATTCACTGCGATTCCTACTACGCTCAATGCATGTCAATTTGTGGTTGCGATTGTGAGAGACCAGAGTTTCAGCCTCTGGGGGCTTATGTGCAGATTTCAGGAATTTTTTTGGTATCGTGTTTTTTTTTGTTTCTTTCGGTCCGGCAATGCCGTGAAAATCGTTTATGACCCTGCGCAAAGCGTTGAGCATTTGTAATATTAATGCCACTTGGGCCATTTAAATGCGGGTAAGTCGTAGTCTGTGTTTTTTGGCCAAAAAGCTACGGGTGCCGCCCTTGTAATACACTTGAAAAGATTTTCAAGTAAGACAAAGTACAAGATGATGCAGTGAGTCGAGTAAGACGGGAGGTTCCTCTTCGTTCAAAAGCATTGCTTGTTGAAAGTTGCAAATTTATTTGCCTTTATCTTTTGTGCCAAAAAGTTTTTGGTTAACGTGTTTGCCATTGTCAACAACTTTGTTGTGGTGCTTGCTGCTGCTGCTGCTTCTTCTCCATGTCATCATGGCTGATGCGATTGCAATTGCTTTTGGCCAAGTTTTACTGCTCTTTGTTGTTGTTGTTGCTATTGTGGTTGTTGTTATCTCAACCAAATTGTTTGTTTTGTTTGCGCGTGCGGCTGCCGTTTGCTGCATTTTGAAAACAAATTTTTTATAGCCTGCTTTATTTTGCTGCTTGCTGCTTGTTTCTTTTTTTTTTTTTTGTGTGTATGTGGCAGCCACAACACAATGCAACACTCTTTGCAGCACTTTCTCTCTTCGTTTTGCATGTATGCGTCAATATTTGACTTGCTGGATTGTCGTTGACAATGCTGCCATCAAACGTTGTCAACTTGCCACACACACAAATACACACCCACACAAGCACTGACACAAGCATACACAGAGCTACAAAGATACACTGCCACACGGTTGCAGGCATACAGTACGTGGGCAGGCTGATAAGTAATTGTCTGCGCATAGAATCAAACAGGTTTGGGCGAGCAAGGTTTTCATATTTTAAGTTGAAGTTTAATAATTTGCTTTATTTTTAACATATATAATATATATTTACTGAAATATTTAAAAAAAAATTATTTTACGGAAAACATTTTTTAAGTGTCTCACACAAATACTAAAATATTTTAGAGGCTTAAAACAAAAGTTTTAAGGAGAATTTCAGCCGCACCCTATTTTTTTTGAAACGACATAATTAGATATCACACACCTTCAGTATAATATCTCCCGTCTCGCCTCATGCGACATTGTTAGGTTTGAGTTCCACGTAGACCACACCACCCTCCCTCGATCTTGCATTTAAACTTTCCTAATCGCAACACGTCAGTAAAAGTTTTAGTCAAATTAATTAAAAAATTTACCTTTCAATGAATTTTTTATTGACCGTCCCCTGCAAGCGAAACAGTTCAAAATATGTTTTGGGATTTTAAATGTAAAAAAAAAATTTCGATACATAGCCACACAAAAAAAAATCGTATATCGCATCCAGAGCTAAGAACATGTTTTTTCTAGGCTTTGGGAGTTGCTAAATCTGAATCCGAGGAACAAAAATCACCAAATCGTCAGCTTTCTGACATAACCTCAAAATCCGGTTTTTCGTATTTATTTTTTTTCTTGCTCAATATTGGATTATAACCTCATTTAGGTATCGGTTGATTGCCAATAAAAATATAAAAAAAGGTATTTATTTTTGCGATAGCTGCATCAAAATCCGAGGAAAAAAACACCGATCCGATGTCCAGATATGTTATTTATATGCTTTTGGGGTCGTTGAATCTGAATCCGAGGAAGATCTGGCCTCAGGATACGTAAGTAGTTTTTTTGTGTGACAGTGTGTTTATTTTCACAAAATCTTTATATACAGGAAAATATTGTTCAAGCATTTTGGGATTTTAGATACGATTTTTTTATTTCATTTGAAAAAAGACTCAAAATTTATTTAAAACAAAATATCTCCTGTTCAATTAACAATTTAGTTTATTTTTTTTTAAATTGTATTTATTATTTATTGATTTATATAATTATAAAGTAGAAGTTAACTCTAAATTATAAATAGTTTGCAACGTAGGCCTTCAGGCTGTCTTTATTTTATACAACGTTGGCTTTATTAGGAATGTTTATTAATTGAGTTGTATAAAAAACTTTTTAACACGCGTCGAAAATTTTTTTTAACATGAAGTAAATTTTGATATAGCTAATTTTTTTATATTTAAAACTCATTTTTTTTAAAGGTTTGACATAAGGTAACATGATAATAATTGTTATCAGCTTGTGTCGTTTTTTTTAAATCTTTGTTTATTTCATACATTTCTTTTTAGTCATTGTTTTCTTATTTTTATGCGCTCCAAAAACTATAATTTATCGGTAGGCTCCAAGTAGACGTTGGTTTCGCATATGACCACAGCATTTAAAGCGAACTTCTTTTCATCAGGCTATAGGTTAGAAAAAAAAATAATAATCATAGTTTATCAAATTCGTAGCTTATGGTGGGTAGGAAACCAATTCATGGCGACGGAGCGCTTTCGTACCAGTTCGTTGTCTGGGTAAATATGAACTCTTTGTATTTGCAGCAAATCACCGGATTTCGGTTAGCTAGAATAATCAATATAATTTATGCCAAGGATATCCCAAAAAACTGTTGCTCTTACCTAAAAGAACTGGCATGGCTTTCTTGTCAGACGAAATTCGATGCTGCGACTGTTCCTTGATCTTTTTTGTATTTTGATAAAAACCAGCGTTAGCCACAGCTTAGAAAAAAAAATTTAATTTTGTCAAATTCTTCTCTTAAATGGTCGATTATGGACTATGGCGGCACCGCCTAATTTTTCAATCATTAGCTCAAAGTAGTCGAATGACGTCACGATAGCAATTTCTAGATTTTCGCTGTCTCAAACTTTAACACAATCCGCTGATAGGAAATGCCAAAAAAAAAACCTAAAAGAATTGCTAGTCTACTTTCTTGGCTTGGCCACTTACTTTACAGCCTGCCCTCGTACATTCTACTGCCATATTGCTATGGGCATATAGTATTTAAGTCATGTGTTAAATGCTTTTCCTTGCTCGATTTTATGCCAAGCTGCGGGCCTTGCTACACTGCTGACAAGTGTCTTGCCGCCTTGCCACACCTGGCACCATGTATTTGGTATTGGTTTGCTTAAAATGCGCTCTATAAAATGCCAAACAATACAATCAATACGCAAAAGCATCCACACGCTGTATGCATATAAAACTATACATACAATACTACTAGTTATATCTTCTATTTTGGTAAAACTTTTCCCTATGCATATATGGGTCGATAACAAACAAAAACTAATTGCTTTTAAATGGTTTGTTTGGTCTTAGTTGGTTTTGGTTTAGTGTTTATGCCATGTGATCTGAGATTTGGCAGCTGTTCTACATAAGTTTCTGGAAATTTGAGTGAGCCTTAAGTTATGCCCAGAAGTCGAAGGTTTTCTATACTCTTTAGCTTGTGGGCAATATAATTGATTGAAATGGTCTGCCAAAGCTTTGATAAGCTATAGGGAATTATCAAAATAATGCCTGAAAATGAAGCCAAACTGTAGCTCAAACTAGTCATCAATAGCCACATATATGATTTATGGCAATGACAAAGCTTTTAATATTCCTTATTATCATATAAGTATATAAAGTTATATATAGAGACTAATAGTTAATATGCTGTCTGGCAAGCAAATACTTAAAGTGGCGCCCAATGTGGGGCGCAAGTAAAATGCTTGCTTTTGCCAATGGCAAAACTAATTAAATTAATATTGTTAAATGCATGAGCAATTAAATAAATATATGAATATGCTAAAGCAATTTTGGTTAACTATTAATGCTATGGCACCCTAAAATTAAGGCCTGTAAATTGTAGAATGTAAATATGACGTTTTCTCAGTAAATTTAGGCTTGACAAGTGGACTTATAGTATATGTTCTAACGCTGAAGTATTGAGTTTCTGTAGTAGACTTTGCAATCAATATAAACAAAATTTCAACGCATTGTGGAGAAAATTATATTCTGTGTAAACAGTTGAAGGGAACCATGTATGCATTATTTGTTTAACTGATGTATTTAATTAAATTAGCAATCAATTATGGCAAAAGTTTAATTTTAAAGCAAGTTATTAATGCACTGTGGGTCCAGATTTTCATATTTTGGCCAAAGCCCTGTCATTTCCAAAATAATTTTTTTAGGGTGATGAACATTTAATCACGTGTTTCTAAAGGATTGAACTTTTTTTTCTGGGAAGTTTGAGCCTCCTCAGATTTTTTTGAGATATAGATAATCCAGACCAAAATTGGAAAAAATTAGAAAAAAAAACTGTTGATTGGAATTTGACCATATTTCACACAAAGTTAGATATGAGCTCCACATACATGAAAAAAATAGCCTATACCCGAAATATTGAATGACTTTCGAGTTATAGCTCCAAACAGTTTCAGCTTTCCAAGCAAATAACAAAAAGACGACATCACCAATCCATCTGGTTTTTAACTGCTATAATTTTTTTTTGCATGCTCTTGTAATTTCGGAAAAAAAATTTGACAAGTCCATATATAATTTTTTACGTTTTTTCGTAAAAATTTATCATATTACATTTTTTGATTTGCATCTTTGTATGTATGCTATAAAATTTTCAAATTGTACATTTTTGAAAAAATGGTTATTAAAGCACACTTTTAAGAGCTAAGAAATTTAAAAAATAGTAAAATTTCCTGGGGTCAATTTTTAAAATTCAACTTTTAGATACAAAATTCAATTTCCGAAAATCGGGAGGAATTACATTTTGTTTTAAAACATGTGAAGAAATTTATAAACATTTTTTCGATCAAATGTCGAGTGGTAGTCGGAGGTACCCTCAAAGCAAAGCAGCCAAATGGTTAAAAAACCAAAAAAAACTTTTTAACTACTTGAATATACATACATATTATACACCGAAAAGTTTTTAAGCTCAGTTTTATTTTTTTTTCTGAAGTAATACTTATAAATAATTAAGTGAATAAAGATCATGGTAAATGCAGGGTTTTTTTTTTGTAAATTATCGCGAGAGGTCAAAAATACAGAATGTCAACTTTGATGGCTAATTACTTAAAAACCATTAATTATAATTTAAAAATTTTTTTTGCACAGAATACCTTAATATGTGTAAAATCATATTGAAATATCATTTTGTCCAAATTTTGACTTTCATCTGGAGGACTTTTGGCCAAAATCTGGGCACGCCGGCCCATTGTGCAATGGCTGAATATAAGTTAAGCACAAATTTTAAAACGATCTTATGGATTTTTAAATACTTGCCAATATTCACCTCATAAATATTTTTTCTTTATTTTTAACAAGTCATAACAGTCTCGTATACCAATAAATTTATTTTAATAAATATATAAAAATTTAAAAAACTTTTGAGTGTTACTAAATAATTATTGTTTTGGTGTAATACAAAAAAATCTGAAGCAGTATAGTTTCAAGAAGACTTAACAATGAAAACTTTGATTTTTTCTGCATATTTGCTTAAATTAAAAAGCGAGCAAAAGCAAAAAAAAAAAAATTAATTCTAAAGTTATTCAACTGCTGCCTTACTACTAGACAAGCTGGCGACCCCTCAGCTACTACATTTAAATTCTTTTAATCGTAAATTTAAAATTTAATTCAAAAGCATATTGATTGTACATTATCATTACGTACAAAACATAAGTTTGAAAATAAACGGCGCTGCAAAATGTTAAGCTTCATTTGTTCGAGGCGCCCAAATTGGGGCGCATGCCACATTATGCCAAGCTTGATTGACTTTTATGGCAGCAAGACGTTAGTATATGATAGTTTTAATGCTATAAACTTAATACCATAGATTTCATGCTGTCTTATGTTATTATGATAATAAGCCTTAAGTTACTATAAATTTTTAAGTACACGGAACTTGATATTTAATCTGCTTTTATTTAACTCTTACTTACAGGTAAGTCCGCACATGCTGTCAACTTTAAACTGTAATTCATGTCGCGAAAAGTTCTACACAAAATGGCGCAAGTTTGAGTAAAAGTACGTTGGCGAAATGTAATGGTAAAATATCAAAAGTAATAAAGTAGAAAAAAAACCTTGACATAAACCTTAGAGATATGAGAAAAAGTATGCATATAACGCACAAGAGTCTAGCACACATATACGCATACATTGACACATAAATGCCAGCATAACAATAACAAAAAACTTGTTACTAAAGTTAAGTCAGATTGCCTGCGTGTGTGTGTGTGTGTGTGTGTGTGGGTGTATATGTGAGCCAGCCTAGGCAGCTGTCAAAAATCAACGCAGACGTCAACGTTGAAAAGCTGTAAAGACACAAACACACAGATACACACACGCACACTCACACAGACATACTAGACACGCCCACTACACGCACAACAAGCAGGAGCGAGTGAACACGCTGAGGTTTGTGGGCTAGGGGGCAGAACACGCTGTGTTGAAAACGTCAAAAAGTAGGCAACATGTTGTGTGCAAGGCTGTCGTAGTATCTACTGCCTGCTACTCTTGTTGTACAATATTTAGATATTTTTATAAGTTTACACACACACACACACACAGACACAAACACACAAACTCATTCACATAAGTGCCTGGCCATAAACATGCATGTGCTAGGCTGTGAGGCTAACAAGGCAAATGAAAAAAAAATCGGAAGGTCGTTTTTGGCCAAAAAAAAGGCTAGCAAAAAATGGCGTATGTTTAGCCGGGCGTGACCGACTTTGACATACCTGTTACTCAAGATGCTGCCAGATGACGGGTACTCTGAACACTTTTTCACAAAAACAACAATAATTACAATAAATATTAAAAAAGAACTTGGGTTCATACAACAATTATTCTCTGTCAACGTCTTCAAAAACTAAACAGGGTGAGAGTAATCAGCTGATGGAAAATTCTTAAAAAAAAAAAATTAAGTAGCTTTTTTGAGCCTTAAAAACAGTTTTTAGTTGATAAGTTATTTTTATTGATTATTAAATAATAGCTATGCCCATAATTTTGGTCAATTTAAAACGATATTGCAATAATAAATAAACGATATTGAATTTAATTTGAAAAAGCTTTCAAAAAAGCTTACAAAAACAATTGTATGCGTTGCGTTTGTGAGCAAGCAGCGCCGCCCAGTTTTGGCGCTAGATGGCACCAGCAATTTATGGTAGATGGCGCCAGCAGTAATAACAAATATTTATGTTTTGTTTTAGCGTGTGGAGGTTATGAACAATTCTTTAGATAAAATAGCAAAAACTCTAATGAACTCCTTTTTATAGCTCCATGCTCTTGACACAACATCAAAAGATTAGTGACAAGCAGTATCGTAAGGCCTTAAAAAAATTCCATTCCACTTTAGACCGTATAATGTTAATGAATAATGGCTTTATGAGATAAATTTATCATTGCACTTGTCGCAGTTCAAATCAAGAAGTTTAGCTTCTAAGAAGTTTTTCTGTTCTTTTAAAACTACGCTAACCAGTGTCATCAAGTTTAACACCATCGGCATCCCAATAATTGTCTGGATTTTCTTGAACCGATAACTAATATCTTGTCGTGCATAAATATTTCCAACAAATTTGTTTCCAGGAATTATGCGCAGCTTTTACTGCTAGAACACGATGTCCCTAGCCCTTAGGTTCTTCGAGATCTCAGCATTTATACAAACGTCCTATTTATATCACCTCGGCACTTCAATATGTCAATTTTATTTCGCCTGCCTATTGTAGCCATTCACTCTGTAAGTAAAGGGTATCAAAAAACCCAATCCACACTGGCGCACAGTTTAAAAGCCATGGCTGTCAACTATTCCAGTAAAAGGCGTTCATTGATTTTTATAGCTAACGCCTTTTGATGGCAGCTGTTAAAATGACAAAAAAAATAAAAATAACAGTGGCAACTTTTTAAAGAGCCAGAATGTCCTCTGCCAGAGGCACTACCCCAAAAAAGTATGCAACACTCTTTTTCTTAAATACAAATACAAAATGCGTGTAAAAGTTTTTTTGTGTTGTGTTGACTTTTTGATTATTTGGCTTTTAGTTGATTATAAACAGGGCAACAACACACACACACACACACAGATACACCACACACACACAGATACAGCAAAACACAATGGCGTAACCTCCGTTATGTTGCTGCTGCCTCTTGACAGACAAAGGCACACGGCAAAAAGGAAGTGTGATAAAGGCACCGCACAGGCTACAAGCAAAGAAGTAGTGCCATATAAAAAAGAAATAAGCACAAAAAATTTACAAGCAACTCTTTCTTTCAGACGTTCTTTTATTCTTTGCCACAAGCCATCCGCTTGCCACATGCCACCCGCTCTGCCTAAGCTTTAAGACTGCCTGGCACCCCTTGTTTACCCCTCACCTTCTTGTTGTTGTTGTTTTTGTCTCGTAATTTAAACAACAAACTCATAAAAACTGAGAGGGCACAATAACGTTTTCGGCTCTGCTGTTGCTCTTCTGTTCAATTTTACGCACGCACGAGTTTTTCCTGCCAAATCATAAAGAAAATTACATTGGAAAACTATCGAGCAAGTTTGCTCGTAACGCTGGCGTCCTTCGAGCACTCTTGTACTTACATACATGTCAACATTGTTGACTTTAAACTTGTCATAGTTTTTGGCTAAAAGAGTTAATCATGGCTGAAACTTTGATTTCATTTAATAACAAGCAGTTTCAAAGATGATTGCCAAAGTTCAAATATAAGTTAAGATGAGCCAAAAGTTGCACTTACGAGAAGTGGGTTAATGGAATGCAAATTCCAAGCTTTTGGGTTATCTAAAGTCTAGGTGTAGTCAATAACCATTGAGTTAGTTGGGAAACTTTCAAGTTTTAGTTCTTATTTGAGGCGCTTAGAATGCAACATGTGATAATCAAGTGCAGCATGAGGTATTGGCTGGAACAAAGTTGGGATAAAGGGGAGAAGCTTTTATAGCTGCTTTCAAGTTTATTTTAGGATATCCAAAAGTCAATTTAAGAAACCATACCATTTATTTGAAAGTGCTATGTACAAATATTTTGTGAACAAGTTTTTGAAACTATTTTAGAAAATTTCCATTTTGACTAAAAATAGCAATAAAGACATGCAGATAATGTAGATATTCTTCAAGAAAGTCTGAACTGACTATTGACAAATTTATATTTTATTAAATTAATTTCGAACAATTTTTACAGATTTTTTTTTTAAATATCTTAATTAATTCAAAAAGCTTATAAAAAAATAAACAAACTCATCAAACTCTCATAATACTCAAAAAAAAAAATTTGTTATTATTAACAACTTTAAAGTAAAAAAAATTTTTGAAGAATCAAAATTAATGTTGACAAAGCCATATTTTGAAAATTAATTAAGTCACTTCCGATTAAAAAATTCGAAGAAATTTAAGTAAATTATTTCAAAAAAATGTTTATATATTTTTTTTGGAAAATATCTTAATTAGTTTTATCTAGCCTATATACAAAAAAATGAACAGTTTGTTAAACATGTCATAATATTCAATATTTTTTTTTTAATTTAAACGATTCTGAAGAAATAAAAAATATTCACTTATTTTTTTTTATTTTAAACAATTCTGAAGAAATTAAAATTTTCGAAGAATTGAATTCAATGTTGACAAAGCTATATTTATGTAAATAAATTAATTTAGTCGCTTTTGACTAAACAATTGCAAAGAATTGAAAATATTGTAGAAGAAAGTCAGTTCAATATCGACAGTCACATTTTAGTAGATTAATTCATAAAGATTTTTTTTTTTAAATTAATTTTATATAGCTAAGATAGGTAGTAGGGAACTTGTTTAATTACATGATATACAAACTTTTTTATAATAAAAAAAAAAAAAAAAAAAAAAAAAATAAACAAAAAAAAAGTAAAACTTATAATTTTTAATGGAATTTTTGTTTTATTAAGAAAATTTTTCAAAAAATATAGATTTTTGAAGAATTTAATTAAATTAAATTAAATATTTTAGTGAATTTATTTTGTTGAAATTTTAAAAATTTTTTTAAAATTAATATTTAATTTTTAAACTTTAAAAATTGAGATAATTAAGTTCTGCTTATTTTCCACTGCAAAAAAAGGTTTTGCTTCTGGCTAAATAATAATTATAATAAGAGTAAAGATTCTTGAACAAATTCAATTCAATATTGATAGAGTTATATCTTTAAAAAATTGATTTAGATGGTATTTATTTTGTTTAAAATGATTAACAACAATTTGGCATCTTTTAATTTTTACTAAATTTAAAAAAATTAACATTTTTGTAAAAACTAACCTAAATTACGCTGCAAAAGTTTAAGTTTGAATGTTTATCTAACTTCCATAGTTCCAAAATATATTATTTTGACATCTCATGCTCAAAAAGTTTTCAGACATTTTATGCTACTTTCTGTAAAAAAGTCCTGAAGGCTTATGATGCTCTGGCTACAAATCTTTTATAATCTAGAATTCATTTCTACTTTATAATTAAATACACAAAAATAAAAATTTCTGAAAAGCTTACCGTGTTAATTTTTATCCAAACTTTTATTGTAATCCTACTAACGCATGCAAACGGATTTGTTTCTCATAAAAAGTAGCATAAAACAGATAAAAGATTTTCAAATGTTAATTTTTATTTAAGAACTCAAAAATATTCAGTTTTTGCCGATTTTAATATCTTAAAGCTTTGTCCATAATTTTGAGAAGTTTAGAAGTGTTCCAAAGACTTGTTTGAGTTTGAAATACAGAATTTTTAGAAGCTTAATTTTCTCTGCGTTTTATGAAAACAAAAAAAATTGCTAAATGTATTCGAAAAAACGCAATCAGTAAAATTTAAGCATAGAAATTTCGTAAAAAGGATCTATTGGAAACATTGATATTCAAGACAGAATGCTGCTGGAGTTTTTCAGCTTAAGTCAACAAAGATTGAAGCAAACATCTATCTGATGTTATAAAAGTACAAAAAAATTCTATCTAGTGAAATGGAATCTTCAGAAATTTTAGTCAAAAACAAAAAAATCACTAAAACAAAACAAAAAGTATGCGAACGAAAGGCATAACAAAGACCCAATATTTCAGCATCAAACTAAAGTGTGGAAATAATAAGCCAAGATAAGTGCAAATAGGAAAAAAAAAAAAAAAAAAGCAAAAAAGGAAGTGTAGAAATTGATGACAATCTCATCTTGATTTCCATTCTTTGGAAATCTCGTTTTCTATTTGCCTTACCTATTGAGATTACTAATCCCCAACAGAAACAAACTGGCTGCCAACTCATCATAGGGTCGGGCCCACTCGTCAGTTGTCAAAAAATTTTCAAACGCATTTTCCACCAAAATGTTGTATGGCAAGCTACGTAAAAGTTAAAAGCTGCCACACGCACCACAGCAACTTGCAACCTCCTGCTGCTGCTCTCCCTCTTTATCACTCTCTCTTTCTTCCCACTCCGCTCATCAACGTTCCATTTCATCGTTGAAAACAAAAGCCAAAATGGCAGCAATGGCTGCTGCCTAAGACACTTGCGTGTTAGTTTCCAGCTACGAATTGGGTTAAGCAGCAGTCCGCAGTGAGTGTGTGTGTGCGTGTGTATGTGTAGTAGATATTAGTGAGTGTATATAGTGTATTCACTATGTATGTGTATGTGCTTAGCCCAACTAACTCAAACTCAATTGTATGTAGCTTGTTGCCCTTGCCAACTTAAACGATGAAATGAGCATTTGTGCCAAAGTATGTACAAAAAAAAAAACCAAGAAAAAACAGAATAAAAGAAGAGAAACAAGAAAATAACACATAAATTATGCTTTTGCTTTGGCATTCTTCTGCACCCGTTACGTCGCGCTACGTTACGTTACGTTACTTGTTACGTTGAAGATGCCCTTGAAAACAAAGTACATGCAATTCTCATTTATACTTGTTACACTTGCTGGAAATAGTAACAAAGAATTTTTTAAGGCTCTTTAAATACATTTTTTTATACATTTTTTATTTGTAACTAAAATACAATGTAAACAAACAGAGGGTACAACTGATTTACGAAAAAATTCTTAATTGCTATTTTATTTATGAAGGACTTTATTAATTAAAATAGTTTTCTTAAATAGTGTAGCCTAACGTAGTTAAGGCACAATTAGTTTATTATTATAATTTTTGACAAAGTGAGCTTATAATTTAAATTATAAGAAACCTAGGTTTAGTTTTTTAAGCCGTAGACTAAGAGGCTTTCAGCTTAAGGCTCTTAGCTAAAATTTTAAATAATTTATATATATTTCTATTTAATAGTATCTATTGCGTCAAATTAAAAAAAAAAATGTCATATTGTCAGGCAGAAAAAAAAAACTGGGCTCCGATGGGGGTAACGTTGAAGCTATAACGTATACGTAATATAATCTATGATGATGATGATGATGAGGTTCCTTTAACTCCTGTTGGAGCATAGGGCATCCACAAAATATTTTCATCTCGTTCTGTTTAATATAATCTATACAGTTCTTAAGCGTTACTCCGCTACCGCCCATAAAGGGTCCATCAGAAATATTATTTTTTTATTCTTACACAGCTTTTTGATATGGAATCTTTATAAGGCAGTGTTAAATCAAAAAGCTGTGTAAGAATAAAAAAACCATATTTCTGATGGATCCTTTATTGGCGGTAGCGGAGCAACGTTGAAGCTATAACGTATACGTAATATAATCTATATAGTTCTTAAAACAATGCCTTATAAAGATTCCATATCATAAAGATATGTAAGATTAAAAAAATAATATTTCTGATGGACCCTTTATTGGCGGTAGCGGAGCAACGTAGAAGCTATAACGTATACGTAATATAATCTATACAGTTCTTAAAAAAATGCCTTATAAATATTCCATATCAAAAAGCTGTGTAAGAATAAAAAAACCATATTTCTGATGGATCCTTTATTGGCGGTAGCGGAGCAACGTTGAAGCTATAACGTATACGTAATATAATCTATATAGTTCTTAAAACAATGCCTTATAAAGATTCCATATCATAAAGATATGTAAGAATAAAAAAATAATATTTCTGATGGACCCTTTATTGGCGGTAGCGGAGCAACGTAGAAGCTATAACGTATACGTAATATAATCTATACAGTTCTTAAAAAAATGCCTTATAAATATTCCATATCAAAGACTGGGTAAAAATAAAAAAACAATATTTCTGATGAATCCTTTATTGGCGGCAGCCCGCATAAACGCATAAAACTGATGCATCCCTAAAGGGCAAGATTTATCGTTTTTGGAGCACCTTATGTTTGACAAATTTAATTGAAAGCCATAAAATGAGCACGAAAAGAGAATATTTTCCGATTTCGTCAAAACCTTAACAATGATTAAAGTTTCTCTTAAAAATCGGATTAACTTACTTTTTTCAAATCGCTGGCATTGTTGGATTTTTCGTTTATTTCTCTGTGTATTCGTTTTTAGCTTAATTCTAACGAGCTATCAAGTATACGACATAGTATCTTTTTTATTTAGCTGGCTGGATAAAAAGGTGGATGACTTTGCATTTTCAAGGCCTAATAATTGGCAAACTATACATAGATTAACAATATATTAAGAATGAAGGCCTCCAGTGATCGTTCCGGTTGTACTAGGGCTAAGAAACATATTTTGCGTTGACCTTGTAGCTCGTCCTATTTTTTTCTATTATTTATTGTTAATTTTTTTATTTGAAATATTTAGTCTGATAAAATACAATACATTTTTTTAGTTACATAAATATTTTATAGAGCAACCTGCATTCGCCGTCTCAAGTAAAGCTCTACTTTTTATATTTTTGTTTGTATGTACATATGTAAGTTTTTTCTTTGTTTTTTTGTCTTGCATTTAAATTAAGTCTAAATGCCGACAAGCCACCATTGTTGTTGCTCTTGTTTTTTTTTTTTGTTGTGCTTGCCTTTTACGCTTGAATGCCAGGGTTGTCGCAGCTAAGGGCAGAACATATCGCTTTATATTTTATGTTTTTTATAGGATATTTGCTTGAATTGCAATGCTGAGGAGGTATACGGGGAAATAATATTATTTTCTCCAGTTGCTTAAAATTTTATTTTTTTTTGACTTTTAAGCACAAAAAATAAAAAACAGAAATGCTTAACTTTCGATTGAGTTGCGAGTGTGAGAGTGTGTGTCTGTATTGGTTGGCAGCTGCTTGCTGGAATTTATTCTCAATTTAACCTAAATGTTAGCATGTTGCATGCAGCTTGTTGCATGCCACTGACACATTTGTGGCAAGCTGCAGCGCAACTAGAGAAAAAGAACCACAAGTATTTATGTGCTGCTCGATTTCGTGTTTAAAAGAATTACAAATTGGATATAGAAACATTTTAAAACGCCAAGAAAAATGCGCATAAAAGCAAACTTTATAAAATGGCGGCGCCACATGCTAGCCATGCTTATATACACACGTGCTGGCACACTTATCTATAAATTATGTTGAAATATGTGCTTAGGCTAAGGCTACTAAATTATGTCTATGTGCGTTTTGCTAACAACACAAATACTCATACAAACACATAACGATTAAAGCGGCTGCAAAACATTACATGCTTTTGAAAAGGGCCAACACGACTTTAGAATACCCTTTAAAAACGATAACTAACTTTTTGAATTGCATTAACAAAATTTTTAATGAATTTTGAAATGCTTTAGTGTATTGTTTAAAGTAAATGTTAAAAGCATTTGATAAATTTAAACTTTCTACTCGGAAACTGGAGGTTATTGTTTCCACTTCTACGCAGAGAATGTCAGAAAGCCAGTTTTAAGGAAGTAAGAATTAAAAATTTATTTATTTACTCAGAAAAAGAGCGCATTGTTTCGCTCTAGAATTCAGAAGAAATGTTTTGTTGTGTATTTCCCTTAAATTCAGAGTAAACACTCTTAAGCTCAGTATGGCTAATTTTTAAATAATACCCGCAACTACAATTTTTTCTATACAGTGTATTAAAAAAGCATTGCCTACTTTTGCGCATGGCATGCAAATTAAGCTAATTGCTTGCTAAGGCATCAAAAGTAACAAGTACAACAACAACAGCAACAAGGACAACAACTTACGGAATTGTTAAGCATAAAACAGACTTTGACTTCGTCAGCATTCAGAGGTTTTTGGCCTTGAGCTGCCATTCAAAATGGCGTCACTAGCATCCGCTTACTACGCCCATTTTTGTGCACACTAAAAAGTGCCAACAATTATTTAACTGTATATAATTCATAAATATTTTATGACTTGCATGTCACAATTTGTAGAACATAACATAAAATGGAAAAAAACATGGACCCCCCAACAGCCAAGCCATGGCCAAAAAGTGTTCATTTAAATTTTAATTGCTTTATAAATGCTAAAAAGTCCTTGAACTTTTTGCGTAAGAGTGAAAGTGGCAGCTTCAGAGCTCAGAATATGATAAAGCCAAGTGAGCAACAGTCGCCACCCCACCACAGCTCAGCTGCCCTTGTTGCAAGAACAACTGAAAAAAAAATAATAATAAAAACAAGGCGCTAGTTTGAAGCACTGCTTTTAAAAAACAACAAAAAAAATTTAATAAAATTTTAACGCGCAACTTTGTGTTGCTACAACAACAAAAAAAAAAAGAACATAGCAACAAAATCAAAATGGCCAACAACAGCTATTTAGTTACAGTTATAGCTGCAGGCACGCAGACAAGCACAGGAAGGACTTTGCCTAGGCAGACTGCACAAAAGATAAATATGTATATGTATATACACACACACACACACATATGCATGTGCACATAATGGCATACACAAAATGATGTCCGGTAGGTATGCTTGAGAAATTTTTAAGTGTGTGCAACACTTTCGATCCCCAGTGCTTGGGACTTGCCACGCAGCGGGACACACGTTGTTGGCGCCATTTCCGCTCTAAACAGCAAGACGCATCCGCCATTTTGTTATGCGCTGCATACAAAGGAGCATATGAGATTTACTGTGCGTTTTGTTAATTTTGTGTGCAGATTGGATAAATTTTTTGAGTGTGATATATATTTAAGTAGCGCTGCTCTTCTACTCTTAAATGAGAACTGTATTTAAAGACTTATTTCTACAAACTCTCAAATTAATTTAATTATTATGAATATTTTAAGTAATTTTAAGCACCCGCTTTGCTTTTATTCCTCTTTTATTGTGCTAAATTTTAATAGCAGCTCGTAATCTTTTATTTAATATTTGCTTGTGGTTTACATAACAATAATCTATTTAAATACATAAAAGATGCCATCAAAATTTAAGCTACTTGCGTACAAATTATTTTATCTTCTTTCCAGCCTGAGATGCTGTTATGCTGATAGAAATTCAATTATTCATACTACCATTTACATTATGTATTACCCAACCTATATATCTACTACTATCTTATCATCGTCAAGACAAAAATCAGTTTTACAGCGCATTCCTGTCCCAACAAACTGAAGGCTTTCCCATTTTTGCTCGAGAAAATTCTGCACGTTGTGTTTGTTTTCATTGTTGTCGTTAACTGTGTTGTTGTTGTTGTTGCTGCTCCTGTTTTTAGCCTAGCGGCAGTTTGTTTTAATGAATGAAGCAGCCATTTTGTGTGTCTATGCATGAGCGTGTGTGTGGGCATCTATGTGTGCGTTTGTGTAGAATGTGTTAGTGTCTGCTGGCAGCTGAAGTGGCAATTAGAAAGTTGCTTAAGAACAAAAGCAGCTCAGTTAGTTAGTTAAAGCTACCCGTCTCGTTTAGTCAGTGCCCCAACAGTGCCTCCACTCCACTCGAAGGACTCAACTCTTCACCCATACATTCAAGGTGATTTATGCGCCAAATGCAAGCGCCTTCCCTATATTAGCCTTGGCGTTGCATACTTTTAGGCTCTTTGTTTCTCTATGTGTGTTATGGGTGTATGGGTGTGTGTGTCAATATTAATTATGCATTGTAAAAGCTAAAAGCTTCTACGCGTAATGCCAGCCAAAGGTCAATTTGCAGCTGGCCGCACCCAAAAACGCAAAAATTCCAATTCGATTTGCGGCGCCATTTTCTTAACAATGTTGTCAGAATGCTTCTATATGGGTGTAGGTACACATACACTCCGCGCCATTTGCATAGCGCACTTAATTAATTTATTGTATTGAAAAGATAGGTTTTTGTTTTAACTAATAAACATAGTCTACAAAATTTGCACTTTAAAAAATTGAAGCCAAACTGTTCCAATTCAAAAAATTTGTCGTTCAAATTTAAGAATTTTAATAAATTTGTATAATTTCCACAAAATTTATTTATTTTCTAAGTAATAGAATTAAATAGAATATGATATTAATAAAAATGATCAAAATGTTGAAAATTACGGAAATTATGAAAACGAAAAAAATTAGAAAAATCATAAAAATCGCAAAAATGTTGGAAATGATAAATACAATATTATGAAGATGACAAAAATTATAAAAAAAATGAAAATGATGAAACTGGTAAAAATCATGAAAATAATGTAAATGATGTAAGTGATGAAAATAATGAAATTTATAAGAATAATGGTTTTTCACCATTAATGATGAAAATACATAATAAAAATTTTGAAAATTATAAAAATAATGAAAATAATGAAAATAAACAATTTATAAGAATTAAATGATGAAAACGATAAAAATAAGATAATGATAATAATAAAAGTGGTGAAAATATCCTTAACAGTTAGTAAGTTTATGAGCAGGCCATGAAGGCTACGGATATTGCTGTATATTGCATCCTACCCAAACAACACAGAGCTATGCGTCGTGGCTATAAAAATTGTCTTATATTATCCAACTTGTCGACATGAGATTTTAAAAACGTGGAGACACCTCCATGTTTCAGTTGTAGGCCCAAAAAGTAACATAAGACAAGGGAGCAATTCGTTTAAAAACAATTTTACACATTTTCAGGTTAGAGCTTCCTTCATAAAAGCATCTTGCAGTATACGAAATTTTTCATTTAATTGTCGAATCGAACAAAGGGAATGGTAAATTTTTTGTTCTAAATTCCGGTCTCTAACACTCAAGGATCGAATTTGTGATATTTAACCGTCATAGCAAAGGCAAGATTTTTTCCGTAACATACTTTTGGTTGGTTCAAACTTTAAAGCATGATAACTATCAAGCCAACCTTTAAAAAGTTCCATAAGTTTAAAAGTTTTAATCCAAAAATTGTTATTTTAATTCAAAATTTCATCTCTTATAAAAAAAAAAATTTTTAAATTTTTCTTTTTGAAATTGCTTACATTTTATTCAATAAGAAGATACGGCTTGTCAAAAAACGTCTAAAATCTGATTAAGTTATCGATAAGTCGATAAATAATCCGAATTATGCAAATAACATGGCTAATATAGGTATATATCAAAATCATAAAAATTTGAAGAGTTCGACTTTAAGAGTGGCGTACTTCCCTTATTTTCGCCTATAACACTAGTTAGCACGAAAAATGAACCTTCGTAAAAATGTGTGTGTTTTAGGGTTATTTTGGGTCGAGAAACACGAAAATGACATTAATTTTTTTTCTTATGCTCCGTTTTTGAGATTTTTTCGAAAAATATGCTTTTTATTAATGAGAAAAAATGTTGAAATTTTGTGATAAGTTTTAAGCTGAACGATCTTTAAAATAGGGTAAGAACTGTAGATGCTATGGAACCATGTACGGGAGTTCCAA
Organism: Chymomyza fuscimana; assembly: GCA_949987675.1. NCBI lineage: Eukaryota > Metazoa > Arthropoda > Insecta > Diptera > Drosophilidae > Chymomyza > Chymomyza fuscimana. The sequence continues at coordinate 36,610,351 of OX465088.1, read as the reverse complement.
TCTTCACTCAATCACACTTTTGTATGAAAAAAACATTTTTCACTCAAAGTTTTTCGTTTGCGTTCAGTTAGTAGTCATGATTTTTCGATCATGGTTCCATAACATCAACAGTTCGCATCCGATTTTGAAGATCTTTGGCTCGAAATGTTCATAGATAAAAGCTTAAGCTAATTTTTAAAAATTTTTTCTTGTTAATAAAAAGCAAACCAAGTGAAGCGAAATATTTTGGGGTGATACTCGACAAGCGGCTAACATTTCGATCACACATTAACCAAACGATCAAAAGTTGTCGCTTTAAAATGACCAAAATGTATTGGCTGCTAAATAAAAAAAGTCCTCTTCCTCTACGGTGTAAAAGAGCGCTTTATAACACAATAGTGGCACCTACTTGGAGGTACGCTATCCAGATCTGGGGTATGGCGGCTCGCTCGAATCGCTTACGTATACAGACGTTCCAAAATAAGGCATTGCGGCTTATTACTGGTTGCAATTGGTACGTAAGGAATTCGACCCTGCACCACGACCTCAATCTGGATACCGTGGAAATCCAAATCAACAAGCACGTTAGCCGATACAATGAGCGTCTAGCCAGACACACAAACAGGCTGGCGAAAAACTTACTGAATGAAAACCCAATAACAAGATTAAAAAGGCGATCGTTGATAAATTTATTTCCCTAACAACATTTCCAACATTGTTTTAACGGCCTGATTTGGCCTTAAGGCAGTTCATGCCCAATGATGGCTCCAGCTGCATCCTGGATTGGCGACAATAAAACATATGATACATGCAATATATAAAAATACATGAATTTTTGAGTTTTTGCAATAAATAAATAAATAAAAAAAAAAAAAAAAAATCAAACCCAAAATTTGTAATTTTGAAAATTGTCGAAAATTACACTTTTTTCGACTTTGGTTGCTTGTAATTTCAATAATTTTTACTTAATCTGTACATATCGTAATTTATCGTAAAGAGCGCATCAATACCCTTCGATCTAAAGGTCTTTCATACAAAATTTTGTTCACTAGATATTGACGAATAAATGAAAAAACTGCTCAAAAACATGGTTTTCGAAAAAATCTCGGAAACGGTGCTTAAGAAAAAAAATTAATGTCGTTTTCGTGTTCCTCGACCCAAAAATACCATATAAAATACTTTTTTACGAAGGTTCACTCAATGACCCTTAAATTTGTAAACCAGTGTAATAGATTAAAGTAAACTTAAACTTCGAAACTAACAGCTACTCCTCAGACAAGAACCCTATACGAGTGTTGCCATTTATATTTCCGACGTGATAGTGAAAGATATATCAATTATCACTGGTTTCAGAGCTTTTCGAAGTTTTGTTTTTGGTATTGAAAAATCTTTTAAATTGATATTGATAGTTGGAAACAAACAGCAGCCATTAGGTACCTCGTCGCGGTTCCATTTAATCCACATTTTGAGTGCTCAAATACACATATGTATGTGTGCAAGCTAAATTTAAACTCCAAAAAATGTTCCTATGAGTTTTGTTTCCATGGCTTTATAAGTCGAAAAAAATGATTAGCTGTGCTATTCAAGTGGCAAGGAGTGTAAAAGTTTTTATTTAAGCGTGTCTGTGTGTTAGTGTGCGTGCGGGTGCTCAGAGTTGCGGCCGCATATTTTCTCTCTTTGCTGCTCTTTTATTATGTGTATATTTTTCTTTTTTATTGTATTATGATTTGTATATTGTTTGGTTTTCGTTTTGGTTTTGGTTTGACTTTGGTTTTTCAACTTCGTTTTACGCTTCAACGGCATAAATATATAAATTATTAACTCGTATTGTATGTGTGAGAGAGAGGTTGAATGTGTGTGTGTGTGTGTGAATTTATGCGTGTGTATTGGCGTCTGTTTGCCTTGGCGCCAGTTATTGGCCTTAGCCCTTTGGTTTGCTTTCTTTATTGTTGTATTAGTTATTGTTTCTGTTTTTCAATTTTTGTTGTTGTTGTTATTGTTACCTTTCTTTACTTTTATTGTTGTGCATTATTTCAAGTTATTTACTTGCTCTCTGCTTCCTTTCCGGCCATGCAGTCACTCACACACGTACAAGCAGTAGCGTGTGTAGTTGTTGCTGTGCGTTTGTGTGTGTACATACATACATATGTGTCTACATGATTTATGATCACACATTTATAGTGCTGACAATTGAATGATATTTTTACGCTGCTGTCAACTGCGCGGCCTGAGGCGACAATGCACTAACATTGATCGATGTTGAGTGCGTGAGTGAATTGTGGGGATTTTATATCATTCCTTACGATACGTTACACGCGCTGTATTTGTGACCTCACACAAATCTCATATGTTTATATTCACGCACACTGTTGACCGAAAGGCGCCTTGAGGTTTATTGTACTATAAATCTTATATGTGTGTTAGGTTTGAGTTGGCAGCCATTATAGCTTGAAAACGTATCGATAAAATACATAACATTAGAAATAACTTGCACTTGGATTTTAGTTTTTTTTTACATATTTGTAATCAATACTTTTACTGATATTGCGATATGGGGCTTGACATAATAAATAAATGTTTTTATGGAGCTTTATATCTAAAACAGAAAATCAATTAAGACTAAAAAAGAATTTCGAGCACTTTTCCAGCAGGCAATTAATTACAGCCTATCTATGTCAATTTGCAAATAATAAATTAAAATGAGCTGAAATAATTTAAATTTTAAAATACGAAATAAATGCTTATATATGATAGTTTGCAGCATATAGACATTATAGATTTTGTGGCATTTGCATATGCTTATAGATAGGGTTTTTTCATACATTTTTGCTGGAAATCTAATAATATTTAGTAAGTTTGTTATGATTTGTCATGAAACATTTTTTTGTTGTTTATTTTTAATTTTAATTTTTTTGGTTTTCTTTTGCGCCAAGGTTTTGATTCCATATTCCTTTGGCAATACCACTGTTGAGTGGTGAGTCGCCCACGGCGCCAACGCGGTTCACTTATGACAAGCCCCTATTGCCGACTACCAAAGACAAACGCGATCTTTTCGGTTTTCAACATAAGTTTCAGTCTTCGGGTACAGGTAGGTATTGAAGGGCCTGCGCCTTAATGCGGTCTTGACTGCACTCAATCAAGTTCTCGCACTAACTGATTTGAGCCGGTCACACGCTTGACAGCAGAAGCTATTGCAGTAGCTGCTACAGTCCAGCATGTGGCTGGCTCAAGCCGCTTTTCGTGCAGGTGCGAGCGAGACAAACCCACAGTGTATAAGATCCGTTACTGGCAGTGCGACTGACAAGCACCCCAGTAGGAATTATTGGAACAGTCGGCGCGTTGCGGAATATTGCTATTTTGCGACGCAACAACCACGATAATACCTTTTAAAAAATAATTCAATATTTAATAAGTCATGGCTAACTTTGTTTTTATGTTTTTTATTTTTTGACATATTTTGAGTCAAGGTTTTGATCCCATTTTTCTTTGACAACATAACGATAATACATTTAAAATTATAATTCATAAGCCAAATGATAATATTTCAGTTGAAAAGATACATTCTTACTTACTTACTTACTGCAGTCCTCTTCTGCTTGAGGAGCATAGGGCCTCTAGCTCTGTAAATTTATAAAAAATATACCTATATTTTATGGAAAATAAATAATAATGATAAATATCCTTTGAAAACGACTGATCCTTTGCACAATGGGCTTAAATGCAAGTTGTTTTTTTTAATAAAAACAAGAAATGCTTCTATAGAGCTAAACCTTCATGGGTTTGATAACGAAAATAAATGGTGTCAATATAAGGATATATTGCGTATACGTAATATTAATTAGAATTTTCATAATTTTTGCTGGACTAAAATCAAGCAATGATTTCACAGAGCTACACCTGCATGGATTTTATAATGATATTAATTCGTTTCCATATAAGCCAATATTGCGTATACGTAATGTTAATTAGAATTGTCATAATTTTTAATTGTTCACTCGTAATATGTAAAACAGATTTTTTTTTTTAAATTAAACATAACTGTTGCATAATTCAAAATTCCTTATCTTGTGTAAAATATAATTTTTTTTTAAACTTAATATTTAAAATAATATAAATTAAATATTTAAGGTGAAAAACTAATTTTATTTTTTTTTTATAATTATTGGTATTTACTAAAAAGACATTTAGCAGCATAAGCTTCACAAAGAATCTTAATTGGCACAGAGTTCCGCAGCATTTATAAAATTCAATGGAAATTTATAGAGAGTGCCAAAATATTTAAATTTATTGCAGTGTATTCCCTTTTGAGCATTTGTGCAACTTTTATAATTTTCATTGAATATCTGCATGCATCTATCTAAAGTGCTCCCAACAGCCAGACAGGAGCAACAAAAACGAAATTTATATATGCATACACATACATATACATACTATAGTAGGTATAAAGATACTTATCAAAATGTCATTAAAAAATCACTTTGCCAATGGTCTGAAATGTCTGCGCCCAATGTGGACTGCCAAGTCAATGTCGAAGCCTATGTCTTTGTGCCTGTTACAAAAAAAGATACTACGAATGCAAAGATAGTACTGAGGGGGGAAAAAAAACAAGAAGCCAGCGTCTAGCGGCCCAAAATGTTTGTTGTGTGTGCAATTTCAATTTGATATAAAATGTAACCATTGGGAGGCATAAATGTCATTTCAGATAAATGTTGAAATTGCCATTTGATGTGTTTTGTATAAAATTATATACACAAACACACACACACACAAAGGAACACATAAGCAATGGAGCATAAAAAAACACACACATACACACACAGAAATCTATATAAACGCCAGAGGTGGCAGAAAAAATCGAGCGCCCAACGTGCACCATACCAAGCCACCTGGCGACAGTAAAATTTAATCAATTGTGCCGTCCAAGGACGTAAAAATCGCCAAGCTCTTGCAACAGCAACATCTGCTATCACTTGGAATAATTGAAAAGCAACAAAAGTTGCAGCTTTGATGATTGATATGTATATTGCTAAATTGTTGCTAATTTGCATAGAGCAAGGCTTTTGGCAAACATCCGGTGTTTATAGAAGCAAAATAAAAACTGTCTAGAATGGACTTTTCCGGAAATTGAACGGTTAAGAATTTAACCTTGAACAATGTAAAGCAAAGGAGTCGTTAAATTTATACAAATTGATTATTATTGTAGGTTTTCAAATTTTAATAGTAATAATAATTTTGTTGTGTAGTACTGCGCTGTAACCTTTGGAAGCTATTATGGCGCCAACTGAGCTTAAGGCTTATTAGGAGTTCCTTACTTGTGAGAAAATAGTAGCTTGAATGATTTCCTAAGGGTTTAAGCTATATGAAAGGAAACATTGTTTTTCTTGTCGTGACTTCATATGCGCTGCGTAGGAAAAGGTTGCAAGACCTAAAGCTATGTATAGTAATTGATGGTGTCCATCTTCTCAGGATCCCCTTCAATTTACATAGTACTACAATTTCTAGTATTCAAAACAGTCGGTAGCCCTTGGCAGCTATTCTGGTATCTCATCTAGAGGTCCTACTTTTGCTTCTTTTACATAAGTCGTGAATCTACACTATGGAATATTCTTCTTATTGACGTCACACTCTTCGCTTGCATGATAGGAAATTTTTTTTCTTGAATGATTTTTAAGGCATTGACTTAAGCGACGAAATTCTATTAAATTTGAAAGCAAACGTCCCTCATCTTGAAGGAACGTCATATTCTTGGCTTAGGAAAAGCTACCAAAACCTATAGCTACATATTAAAATCCATAATGTCCAGTTGCTTAATTTTTCCTCCAAGTTACATAGCATAATATTCAGAAGCCAAAACATAATATATTTTGGTTATTCGAACCAAAGGGTAACATTGGAAGGACCAAGAGCGCAGATGATGTCAGCTCTTTTGGGCTGACTCCAATCTTACCATTGTTCTGTCATAACACATCTTCTCATGACACAAAATGTTTTCGGGCCTATTTGATTGGATTTCTTTCTTTCTAAGTTCATTCCCAAATATTTAAGTATTAGCAGATAAGAATCTATGGAGTTTTGGAACTGGTTTTTCATATATAGTAAACACCATAGTCTTCTTTAATTTGGATTGCCCTACCTAGTGAACAATGTTTGCGTTCAACGATAGATTTCCTGTTTTGGTTATATTAGAATAGATTTATACATATACGCCGTCTTTGAGGCATATCATCATGGAAGATGCTGGTAAACTTTTTATTTCTTACAGATTCTGATAGGCGCCTTCTCGATTCCATAGCCCCAAGCGTGTTGTCTTCTTGGAAGGAGATTCGTCTCTGTAGTAAAAGCTGATATGCATTTTTCTTCATTCATTTCAGTTTTAAGTCTCAAAAGTTGGGAAGGCATTCTACAATCCAAAATTTGTTTTGAAGATTCCAGCAAATTTTTGCTGCTTTCCTTGTTTTGGAACTATTTTACAAAGTTTTTGTATCCCCGGAACGCTTGTATGTGCGAAGAGATCTGATTTTTCCATCAGAGTTGCAAAAAAGAATTGATTTTGTGAATTGAGCCCAACTAGAACTAGCAAGTAGATATTAAAGATGACGACAAAACTGAGTGTTTAAAAAAGAGTGAAGACTATAAAAATAAAAGGTAGATTATCTTTTGTTGTCAAATGTCATTACATACTTTTGTTATTCAGAAAATTCTCATTAGCTCAAAATCAATAGAATCTACCTAAAAGATAATAAAGAACTATTTTTTTATAGCTTTAATTAGCTATAAAAATAAAAGATAGATTATCTTTTGTTTTCAAAGGTCAATACGTAAGATTGGCATTGAGAAAATTCTCATTAGTTCAAAACCTATTGAATTGTTTCTTTTTGCACTACCTAAAAGATAATTAAGAACTATATTTCTAGAGCTTTAATTAAGCCGAGAATGATCAATAAATGCCACTTTCTTAGCATCTGCAAATAGCCAAAAAACACAATCATGCTAATAATATAATACCCATACATAACAGAATGTTTGCAAAAGCATGACATTGCTATATAACAACAACTTATATAAACCTTAGCCATTGGGCACATTTATATTAGTTTCTATTTTTGTTCTCTCAGTGTAGGCATTTCTCAAAGCAACTTTGATTAACGCACACACACGCGAGCAGAAAGAAAAGATAAGAACTCGGACTGAGTTGGCTCTTTATCATTACAAAGTCGTCAACATCATCATCTTCAGTAGTAATAAGAACAACAAAAATAACAACCAGAGCTATACAACATTATCATTAAGCAGCGTACAACAAAGAAAAAAAAAGAAAAATAGTGGAAAACTATACATACATATATATATACCATATGTATATATGAAAAATGTTTTATTACTACACGCTGTACATTTACAGTTACAAATGGGACACACACACGGATACACAGACACATACACACTCACCGAGAGAGCGTAAAAGTGTGAGCAAACGGCCTACTGGCTGCCAAACAGACAGTCCTTATGCGTGCCTCTTTGTCGCTATTCACAGACACTCACTGTATATTCATATGTGTGGTTGAGTAAACATAAGTAAGTGTGTGTGTGTGTGTGCGCGTGTGTCATGGCGTCGGTCGCCATTGTGTTGGACCCCTCGTACACAAACAAACACGGCAATGCACACGGAATTATTGTTGTTGTTGTTGCTCTTGTCGTGGGTTGCAGACAAACAGAGCAAACGGCAAAACCCGCAAAGAGTCCGCTCGTTAAAGAGACGGTTGCGGGCGTGGGGAGTCGCGTACAAAAAAGCATACAAAAGTGAGTTATGAAATGTTGACAAGACATTTTATTGTACACAGACATAAATCATATAAGTACACACACACACATATGTGGTTATGTTTATTAATACGCCTTATGGTAGGCTACAATTGCAAAAACCCCTTCTTTTTTAAGCATAACACTAAAGATGTCTTATTATTCCATAAAGTGACCAAACCAAGCAGATCAAATTGTTTTAAATGCGCTTTACGTCGCATAATAGCGTACTATCTTGCGTATGAGTAATGTGCTGGGGCGCAACAACAAGTGTGGTATATTGCTCATACGCCACATATGCAAGCCTATGCATAGGAATTATAAATTCCTTAACGCACTTTATGTTTGTATTGATTTGATATGAAGTCGAATTTAATGCAAAGTAATGCCTGGTGTACATTTACAGTTGCTTAAGCCTTTTTGCAAGGACAGCGTGAGGGCAATAAAACTGAAAATATCCTGAGTATGGGCCATAAAGGGACAGCTGGCTTATGATTTGACATTTTTAATATAGCGAGCTGCTTAAGCAAAAACAAACTCTTTATCAAAGCTGTGAGTAAATTATGTATTAATTGTAAAGTATACGCAGCGTGGGTTCAATTCTTATGATTTTTTAAGATTTTCTTAATTTTTTTTTTGAACTGTCTGGAATTAAATTTAAATGAGTAACAAGATATTTTTGCAAGCGATTTGTTTAAGGGTTGTCTCTAATATTTTTGGTCTTGGCTATTATAAGTGCTACTAATTCGGATTTGCCAATTCCAACAAAAAGCTTGACATTTTTAAGCTCAATAATTTTAGTCCCCCTGAACCCCTGTGTACCAAACGACATATTTCTGTCATCCGTTAAGTGCCTAGAGCGCAGAGTTCATATGGTAAATTAATTTAAAAATTTTATTTGCAAATATTCGTTTTTTTATGCAAATAATCTGCAATTTTAAAACTATTTTTTTTAAATCAACTTCAAAAATAAAATAACAAATAAACTTATATATATATATGTACTTATATAAACTTTATTTACATAAATTTTTATTTGCAATTTCAGACAGTAAATATTTTTTTAATGAAAAGTTACTTACGCAAATAAGCATATTTGATTAAGCAATTGAAAAAATAAACTTTAGCAGCCGGGTAAAAATTCCTTATAAAAAATATAAAAAACTTGCATAAAAAGATAAAAACTGTACGCAAAGTTTTAAGGCAAACGATTTGGCAGAGAATTTAATAATAATTTGTTCACTGTACTAGATGACGAAAACCAAATTGCTTATCAAATTAGTAGCTTCACAGCAAAGATACTGCGAAGGTTTGCTTATTTACATAAATAGCACGTGTCGCCACCAAGATTTTTTAATTAAATATCTTTGTAGTGTCAAGACAGCTGTTGAACTTATCTTAATTTGCGCTCTAAAGCAGCCTTTTGAAAATAAATTATTTTTAAAAGTAGGTACTTTTCTTCAAAACCGCTTGCAATAGCTTTTGGTCATGTTTACAAGTAAGCTGCATTTCAAAGAATCCGCAAAGCTGCGTCCACTTCAATACAAATTTCCATTACAACTGACCTCTTAGTGTCAAGAAATTTCCCACCATTATATAAAATATTATTACTTATATTCAACTGAGTGCTTTGTAAGTTTCCTTCCTTTTGTCTGGCTGCTTTACTGGCATTAAAATTTCTTTACTTCTTTATATTTTCACGACGTTAACCTGCTATCACCGGTTGGCTTGTTTTTGCCTGGTTGCTTTGGAGCAAGCATTTTTATTCGACCTTTTTGTGGCTAGTAAGAGCAGCTGCTGCCAGGATAGGGGTCTTGTAGCTGCTGTAGCTTCACCCAAGTTTCTGTGCTTCTTTCCGACTGATTAATTTTGTCTAATTTTTTGTGTAAAAGCAAACGCAACCAATTTAACAATTTTCATCTTCATATAAATTCAGAACATGTATTCCATTTAACACTAAATAATGGACTAGTTAGACGCTACCCTACTATTTGCGGGCTTAGTTAAGGTTTTTTGGCAACGAGGTTTTTCGATTTTTGTCATTTTATTTAAAAATTGCGATAAAGATGTGACTATAGACTCAAAAATTTTAAAGCCGAATTCAATAAGGGAATTAAAATGAAAAGTATACATATTTTCATAAATCATCATAAATTTTCATTGAAATCGAATTGAATCGAGTAAATTAATAAAAACTAATTTTTTTAAATTATACAAATTTTAAATATCAAATAAGCGATATTCAATTAAACAAACAAATCTCAGCACAAATCAAAAAAAAAAAAATATGTGTCTGTCAAAGCAGCCCCACCCTTCTCACGCTTGAATTTTTAAAATAAATCCATGTTTTTGGGCTTGAAATTTTTGTGTTCTCGTCAACTTTGTATATATGGTGATTTTTGATATTTCAAAATGGCGGAGCAATAATGGCCGCCAATGCAAAGTAACTCCATACTTTAATCACTATTTTTAATCTTATTACCAGAAAATCATTATTGCAACCCTTATTCAGACAATTTTGTGGTAGCTGATTATAAGTACCTTAAAAGTTTTTCCAAAAACAAAAAATATGGCGGACCTATGAATGATATAATATCGACTTAGTTCATAGTTACATTAGGTAAGGCAATGTATTATAGGTGTTTAAAAAAAAAATGGTTTATTTATTTAAGCAATATACATACTTAAAAAATAAAGCCATTTTAAAATTTAAAAAAAAAATAAAAATTTATTTAAAAATAGAGAAAATATTTTCAGTACGCCCCAGAAATTTAAAAACAAAAAAAAAATTGTTCAACATTCTTTTTGCTAAAAAAGGAATAGCTAACAAAAAAAATAATATTTTACAATTATAAACACAAAAATATAAAATTAAAAAAACAGCAGAAAATTTTTTTTTTTTTTTTTTCTATTTAGTTTTTTATTGGCGATCAACGGATACAATTTGGTTATAATCCAATATTGATGGCAAAATTATTCGCTACACAAGAAATAAAATTTAGTGTGTGATACACAGAAAAACTAATAATTTTTTTAATAAGACATAATAAACATTAGTTTTTTTAAATAAAAGGTAATCGCAAAAAAAAAAATAAATTTTTTGTAAAATTTATAATAAAAAGTTTGATAAAAAACACAACAATATAAATTTCAAAAAACGGAATAATTTCTTGAATAAGCTTACAAAAGAAAATAGTTTAAAATAATTCAGGACTTTAAGTCGTAATTAAATAAAAAGTAAAGACTGTTTTTTTTTTGTAGATTATAAACCATTTTAGGTTTTTGTTTAAAAAAAAAAAATGATTAATTATTATGCCGTCAATTATTAGCTTACTTAGAATTAAATATATGTTAAAAAAGATTTATTTTATTCAAGCAATAACGCTTTAGTTTTAAAAACTGAAATTTTCATACATACATATAATTTACATACATACATATAATATAGACTTTGTAAGAAAAAAAACAAAATATTTTTAAATTCCTGAATAACAAAGAATTTTGTTTTAAATATTTAGTAGCTTTGCCACTATTACTGGATAGCTGTAAACATGTTTTTTATTTTTTAATTATTTAATAACAAAAAAATCCCATTTGGTATTTTTTTTTTTATATTTTGTGATTTCGTGCAAAATATTTCGAACTGCGTATAGGTCTTAAGCCGTAATGCGCTAATTTAAAAAAAAAAAAATATTTATAAATAAATATAAAAGGACAATTTTTTTCCAAAAATAAAATAAATAAATAATGTGTACACTTTTTTTTTTTTTAATTCTAATTGAAATATACGATTTTTTTTAATAAGTACAAATATTAGAAAAATTCGTTTCCAAAAAAAATATTCAACAGCTTTATCATAAATAAAGAAAGTTTGAAAAGCCAAAAATTAAAAAAGTATGAATAATTAAAAAAAATGATTTCCAAAACTATTCAACAGCTTTGTAATAAAGTGTTAAAAAAAACATTTTTTTTTTAAATAATGGTTTAAATTAAAGATTTTTTGAGTCATAAATAAGAAAACAAGAAATTTTTCCCAAAGAAATAAATTAAAAATTAAATTTTTTTTTAATTAAAGGCCCATACGCAGCATGCAAAATTTACGAATGTAATGAAAAACTACATATAAAATATAATATAAATATAAATAGCCTTAACTCTTTAAGCTAAAAAATATAAATTATTGACGAAAAATTGTTTTTAGTAATCTGTTTGCATTATTAGTTTTTTCAAATTCGTTTGGCTCTCATTGTGGTGCCCCTCAAACTCATACAGTAAATATGGAACCCCCCGAACTTTTGTTTCCGCATCCGCCTCTGCTTGCAGCTCTTGTTGCAGTTCGCGGCTTTTGCACTAGAAATCTCATTTTGTTGTCTGCTTTACATTTGCAGGCAAGAAGGTGACCCCAGCACTTTGCTTAACCCGGGATAATAGTGCGCGCGCTTACGGATTCAAATGTGTTGAGGGTTGCTCGGGGTAGTTGTTGTGGCAGTTGTGCTCAAAGGGCTTTAAACGTTTTGGCTATATTTCTGTTGGCAAGGTATTTGCATTTAGTTGGCCTTTGGGGGTTAAGCTGAGTGCTTCAAATAATACAGAGAACGAGAAAGAGAGAAAAAGAATGAAAGAAAGATCATGGTAAAGGGTCTGCGATACGTAAAACGTTGGCTGCCAAGTTCAGGCAGCAAATTAAAATGACCTTCACCCAAAAAACACGCGCTGACGAGCAGGACACAAAAACCTCAACACGTAGTGAGACCCTGCAAGCATGCAACAAAATGTTGAACCCCTTAAGCAATGGCAATGGCAAAGGCAGCGCTAACGTGCAACATGCAACAACACCCGTACGAGTGCCATCAAAGTGTCGTCGTCGACGCCAGTGGCACTTAAGACATTTGCGGCATGTTACATGCAACACATTTCCAAATGCCAGGCCCAGTCACGCCATGTCCTTAACCCTACCCGCTACAGCACCACACACCACCGCCAGGGCAACCTGCCGCATTCATTAAAGTAATTGAAGTGCGAGGCAGAGAGCGAGTGAGCAACAAAATTAGAAAAAGACCAACAAACCGGACAAAAAAAAAAAAGAAAAAAAAAAAGGGAAAAAAGTGGTAAAATGACAGCAATATGTCTATGCTTCGTTGAATTTTTCACAACATGTTGCCCGGCATTAAAATCATTGTCAAATTGGAGGAGCCCTGCAGCCGGAGGACAGGTGTGGAACCGAACCAGCTGCCATGTTGTGTGCATTAAACCCATCAATTAACGTTGAGTAAAACTTGTCCTGACACTGCACTTGTAAGTGTGTTGGTTTTTATTTTTTTTTCTTTCTACGGAAAAGCAGCGTGAAAAAGAGCTCAACATTAAAAGAAAAGTTTAAGTCGGAAAAACGTAGCACTAAGTTTAACGTTTGAAATCTTTAGAGATGTGGTCATAAAGTGATGCACAAATCACTTGTACGCGACAGGAAATCAATAGCTAAAAATGGCAAACGAAATAAAATATTTACGAGCAATAAGCGTAATAATAAAAATAATGAAATTCGCTTTAGTCGAATCTCAAATGCTCTACAGCTGAAAATGATTTGCACTCTAAAAACTCGTTTTTTATCAATTGCTATGCAGCTTTTATTCTAAAAACCCTTTTAGAAAAAAAAAATATAGTTTCTTGGACGATTACATTTCACTTTATAAAAGCCAGTAAGAATCACGATGATTTCAGTTCTGCGTGACAGCACTATGATAGTGCCAAACCCTAAAAGGATTTGGGGTTCTAAGCCAAACTTTTTTAGGTACTTTTTGGTGAATTTCTTAGATAGTCTTCTTTTGTTGTCTAAAGTTTGAGTCCTAACCTAACCGATCACGATAAAAAAGATATCATCGTAAAATAACTAAATACATTTTTACGAATTTTCAAAATAATAATTATATTTAAAGAAATTTTAATTTTAGAACCTTCACAGTGACAAAGTGTTTGAAAAACAAAACCTAGGGTCGTTTCATCTCTTAAGTGTTACAAACTTTTCAAAAAAATAAATAAGACCAACCAAATACACTTTATGTAGTGTATTAGAAAAGCATGAAGAAAATAAGCGTAAAATAAAAGCTATAAAAGCTATAAAAGACAGTTCATTGACCTTGTTAGAAGTTGATGAAAAATGGCTGGATACATCAGAGCAGCAAACGAGGCAGCAGGTGTGGTTAGCGGATATCGTATATATTTGGCCATAAAGTTAAGCTGACCAGCATCAGAGCAGCAAAAAAACAAGACCATAAAAATGGCGTTCAATTTCCAATGCTTAATGATCTAAAAAGGAAAAGCAAAAAAATATACCACACATACACAGACCATATACAATCTTCTATGTAAGGCACACTCAAATCAATTAAATTGTAATGGTTATAGAATCAGCATCGCATATAATAAAATATAACACTCAATAGTCACGCGTGACTTGCTTTACTCACGAATTTGTTTACTTCAATAAAGCTATACAAATGATATTTAATTTTATTGCATATTAATATATCAAAATGCAATAAGAGAGCAACCAATCAGAAAATAATGTAGCACATTTGATTATGGTGGGAATAAGAATAATGAATACTAAAGTTTGCAATTTTGAGAGTTTTAACAACACTGTTTATTGAAGGTTTCTATAGTAGATTGATTTTTAGCAATTTTCAATTATCCCAGTCTCTGGGCAATTATTTGATTTTTAAATACACGTTTTGGGAAATAAATTCAAATCTAATTCTCGTAATTTTTCACCACTTAATTGTTTGGGTTCCACAACAACTAAGAAGTTGTTTAAGGTATCTTTACCTTATAGAAGGGGAAACAAATTTGAGTTGAGAGCTATCTATTTGGTATATAGTTAAATCTTCTCCGCTAGAGGTCGCCACACAGCCTCAGCTGAGCATCGGCTTTCAAAACCCCATACAGCAAGCAGCATAAAGCAAACGTTAAAAATAAAAATAATATTCAACATAGCTCAACGCAGGTATCATTAAAATCGCTATACATAAAAAAAAATATTGTCAGAATGCAAAAAAAAAAAAAAAAAAAACCACAAAATTATTAGCGAAAGTGTTAACGAATTATACATACGACAATATTTGTCGAATCATAAAAAATGTAAATTAAATGCAATTAATTATTTTAATACTAAAATAAATATTACTTTAATCAAAAGTTTGGTCTCACTGCGAATTCATTGATGATAATGAGACACATAAAAAAAAATAAGTTTATAAAGGTTTTAATTAATTGAAAAATTTTAGTACTCATAAATTTGTGAGCCATAGTTCAAAACTAATTTAAAGTTATTGATATAGAATATTTAATTAAATAAGTTCGATAGCAATAAAGTTGAACTTTTATTAAAAAAATATTTTAATTTATTTCAACATCCGAAGTTAACCAGCAGTTGTATGAAAATATTTTCAAGAAAGTAATATAAGGCAATTTGGAAATTATAATTTTTTTGCAAAAAAGGAAGGTAACTAAAAACAAAAGTATATATAATTTTAATAGGAATCTCACAAGGGAATTTTTAAATAAGTTTAAAATAGTTAATATTCACAAATTGCAAAAAAAAAAATAATTGATAAACATAAGAGTTAAAAATATTTTAGTTAATTTTGGCAACTCATCATAGTCAAGAGTAATATAAAAAAAAATTTATTTATTTATTTCATAAATAATTCAATAAATAATAAAAAAAAAAATTTAAGTCTAACGCAAATTAAATAATTTGATGAATTTAATTGATGTATTAAATAGTGGATTAATGCAAAAAAAAATTATAAAATTATTTTTGTTATTATATGTGGAACTTAAAAAAATTTTATTTCTCTGAACTCGCTGAAACTTTTAAATGGTTTAAAAAAAACTTATATAAAATCGAATAAAAACTAAATTATTTAATTTCAATAAAATTATAATTTTAAAAAATTTGTAATAATTTGTAACTAAAAATTTAAGTTTATCTTAGTTTTCAAAATGAAGTGACTGCAGTTAAAAAATGTTTTAAAAAAATATTTTTGCAAATATAATATAATAAATATTTAAAAATGTATTTTCTATAGCAATTACGCGATTGAAAGCTGGAAAATTATTAATATAAATTTTGCGAGTTAAAATTATTTGCTTGAATAGGTTTTTTAAATTACTCGCTAAAGTGTAAAACTGTTAAAAAAAAAATATTTATGAAATATAATTCCATGGGCTTTTTTGTTAATAAAATATTTTATAAATTTTTTGTTTTAATATAACTTCTTAAAAATACGAATAATATCTAAGTAGGAAAGGCTAGTAGCCTGTGATCTCTTTATTTTAAGTATGTTTATTAAATCTCACCATTTATATGTAAAATTTTAGAGAATAAATAAATAAATACATAAAATATAATAAAAATCATATTCAATTTCAAGAGGAATTTTCAAAAATGGAAAAAATGCCTGAATGCCTACGTTACTCTGACTACAAACCTTTTATAACTTAGAATTAACTTCTACTTTATAATTTATAAATAAATAAATAAATAAAAAAAAAAATAAAAAAAAATAAATAAAAAAATAAAAAAATAAATAAATAAATAAATAAATAAATAAATAAAAAAATAAATAAATAAATAAATAAATAAATAAATAAATAAATGAATAAATGAATAAATGAATAAATGAATAAATAAATAAATAAATAAATAAATAAATAATTAAATAAATAAATAAATAAATAAATAAATAAATAAATAAATAAATAAATTTGCGAGTGATTAAAATCTTTAATACTGTGGCGTATAAAAACGACTCGAAAAACAAATTAATTTAAAATTAGAAAAAAATGAATAACTAAATTTCGAAAGGAATCCAGCTTTGGTAATATAAAAATATTTTATTTGTTAATTCTACGTGCTCTTGCGACCTCAAATTTAACGTCTCTTCTAAAATGTATTTCCTGTATATTTTTACTCACTATACTCTAATACATTTACTCATTTAAAGTTAATCTTTTAATTATGCAAATATTAGGAATCTAGTCCAACCTCTATTTATCACATTCACATTTTTGTAATCACCAACGCTTAACAAACTATTTGATAACAAGGCGTGCCAGTATGACTTATTGCCAGTTATTTACTATCCCCAAGCGCAAAGTGTGGCAATAAAAATACAAATGAAATACTTTCCCACTAGTAGTTGCATATAAAAAAGAATCTGCTCAAATATAGTTAGTCATATTTTTTTTACGTTCAAACTTTAGCAAAAGGCTACGCCCTTTGTGGCACATTTGCTACAGAAAAACTTTGGTCAGAACTTTATCTAATTATGCGCAAGAATTTCTCAGAAGTGACCATAAAAAAAGGGCATGAGCAACAGCAGCAAGTCATAAAAAAGTAAAAGGTTCCGGGGGCTTGTGGTCGCAGTCGTTGCCATTTTAGTTGTACCAAGTTCTGTGTCTTGGTCAGCATCATCTAGTACTACTTTGGCCGCAGCATAAAACTTGAATAACTTTGAAACCATTAGAATAAGCAACGCTGCTGAAGCTGACGCAGACATTTTGGTGTTACAGCAAAATGCAGGCTAAAATATTTGCAGTTTCTTTAACAAATGCGTGTCAAGCTAACTTTTTAATTACGTTTAATTAAGCAAAGCCAAGCCAACAACAAAAACAACAGCAACTATAGTTATAAAAAAAAAACAATTACAACAAAGCGCTGAACAATGGCAAAAGTTAGGTAAATAAATGCACAGCTGCCAATGGGACGAACCCTGAAAGTTATGCTACAATTTCTTACAGCTTCAATTAAGTTCAAGTAATATTAAAAAAAAAAAAAAATGGCAAATGGCAAATGACTCTACTACATACTTGGAATTAAATTAAATCTGCAGAAGCAAAAGTGTTAAACGGAAGTGTAACTAAAAGTGCAGCAACATGGCCAAATATAAATCCAAAAACCAGACAAGAGTAAAGCAAAGCAAGCAACAATTGTCGTTGCTCTGATATACAACGTATACGACATGTGGCCCAACAACAGGCACAACAGTTCATTGTACGACGCAATGCACAGTGAAACAAGGTCTCTCCACAAATGATTACAATATCAGATCCGATTACTTTTTGTGCTGTCATTGGCAAATCAACAGTTAAACGAAATTGGATACAAAACCTGTTGGTTAAACATGTTTCTTTTGTAGCGTATACTCGCTAGCAATAGCAAACCTTTACCATTTGTTGTATGTAACATAAAACAAACTAATTTAAACGTATTTCATCAGCGGTTTTCTGCTTTATATAAGCAGTAGTAGTAGTTTTTTGTATATAATAATTAAGAAAAGCAATTGGAAATTACCATGCCCTCATTTGGCCTAATAAAATGAATCCGCGCTAAACTGTGTATTGAATCTTTGAGCAAATTGAACATTTTTATGAGATTTGCTTCCTTAATTTGGTGTACAAGACGCTATTTAGAAAAGTCAACATTTTTGTGCTCATAAGGTTCACATGAGTTGTTTTGCTGGGGTAAGCTTTTATGAAATGGCTTATATGAAATCAGTATTTTGGTGTAAATAAAGCTCTGATAAATCTTTAGACCAAAGTGGATTTTTTGTGGTAGGGTATTTGAAAGTAGTCATACATACTGCTACATATGTAGAATTGCTCCTAAGTTGGATATCTACATTTATAGGATCTAGATGGACGTGTTTTTTTAACGCTCGAAACATTCAATTGATTTAGTTCGATTTCATTTCAAGTCTACAAACTGAAAAAATATTTCTCTTTTTGCTCCAAACTTCAAAATCAGTGTCAAATAATAATTTGCATACAGTTTATCGAAAATTCGAATAAGGTCCTTAAATGAGCTGGCATTATATTACATGATAAAATACATTTAAATCCCTTTACTTTCGTTCGAACATTGAATTTAATCAGAATAACCAAAAAAAAAAGTGTTTTTTTCCAAATCCAAAAAACATGAGGTAAATTCCCATATAAATGTATATAAATACATAGGGGTCCAGCCAGGCATCATGTGTCCGTCCGAAGGTTTAAAAATATGTGTCCGACGGAGGGTTAAGGCTCATGGATTAGAAGTTAGTTTTTGGAAATCTTAAAACCAAGCAAAAGCAGAAAATTCTCGCTCTGAAAAGTATAAAAAAAGACAATATTCTCATCTAAAATTGTTATGTACAAACTATATAAAAATATTTAATACATATTTATGGTGATGTTTAGAGGATAGCAGTGGTCATAAGCTACTACCCTAAAGCTAATGATCACTTTCTATAGTTATTTTGAAAAATCTTTATTTATTCGTCCAAACCAATTTCATCGCCTTAAAAGTAATCCCCCCCTGATAAAATGAACTTATGCCAACGGATTTTACAATCTTCGAAAGAGTTGTTAAAATCGATTTCCGGGATGGCCTTCAGCTCTCTCTTCGACGCGGCTTGAATCTCCTCTATCAACTCAAAACGGTGTCCCTGGAGCGGTCTTTTGAGTTTTGAGTTTCTGGCGAAATGGTCACGAAGAATCAATGCAGTATGAGGCGTTGCATTGTCATGGTGCAAACACCATGAGTTGTCTCGCCACAATTCCGGCCTCTTTTGGCGAATAGCTTCACGAAAACAACGCATAACGCTCAAATAATATTCCTTGTTGACTGTTTGACCCGGTGGAAGGAACTCATAATGCACAACACCACGATAATCGAAGAAAAAAGTCAACATGACCTTGATTTTAGAGCGACTTTGGCGCGGCTTTTTTTGGTCTTGCCTCACCTTTGGCACAATATTTGGTTGTTTCGGGGTCTTAAGCATAGATCCAAGTCTCATCTCCAGTTATAATGCATTTCGTCTTGTCAATATAATCAAAAAGCATTGTTTCACACACTGCAACTTTTTTCCAAAAAAATGCAATTTAAACATTGTGAAAATCGAAAAATTCACTTTTAGCAGCTGGCAAAAACGAAGCGTACTCAAACACTAATTAATATTTTAACGCGCAACTTGGCATGGATGACAAAGACAGTCCTACCAACCTGAAAAAAAATTTCTCCAAATCCAATTCTGGCGCGCGCAATTAAATTTCAAATGTCACCTTACTACTTAGGACACAGTAGTATTTTTGAAATGTAGATAATTAATATCTTTGGCTTCGCCGTAGTCACTCAATATTAAATTACATCAATTTTTCAAAACTTTGAGAAGTTTCGTTTTTAATCCCTTTCACTTTCTTCAGCAATATTTATAGAAATCTTACATATCCTTTGATTAAATTTAAATTCGAGTTTATTGAGATCACAGAAAAAAATTAACTTGATCTGGTAAGCCAGCAAACGCGTTAGTATATTAAATTCTTATAAGAGTTATATAAGAGTAGTTTCTGATATAGGCATAAACGTAGCACTGTTGCCTTTTTATGCTGATAAAAAATTCACGCAACGAGGTCGTGAATGTCTCCCTCCACTCGTTATTCCCACTTGCATAAACTTTACAATCCCTTTTATTAAGTAATCGATATAAAAAAAATCTAAAGTATCTAAAGTAGCTCACACTAGCTGAGTTGTTAAACTAAGAAAGTCTTGTTTAATGGCCTAACAATTAATTATTATACCCAAAAACTTAAAAATTTAAATTAACTATCGCCTACATATAAGTTTTGGCCCACTGTGCCATGGCGAGCTGTTGCCGTTGTAGTTGCTTTTGCCAATGGCTGCCGCTCAGTGCTGCCAAGTTGTATCTACTGGCTTATGAATGGGTACAAAACGGACAACATCATTAAATTGTTTTCCCTAGCTGCATGTAACGGTAGACGAACGACAACGGCAACAAAAACAACAAAAACAACGGCAACAACTGACTGACAGTTGCCAACGTGCTCAACGTGTGAGAACATGAGCATCTGTATGTGTGTGTGTGCGCCAGAGTACGCTTGCTGTGTATCTGTATGTATCTATGTGTATCCATCTTTTGCAGTCACTTAATTTTATTTGTGTGGCGCTTTTCAACATTTTGCTCACGAAATTTGCTATTGAAAGCAAACTCGACTTGCAGTCGGCAATATAAATGCAGCGCGGTAAAGTAGGCAAACCAACTTACTATATGCAAGTGGGGAGGCATGTGCTTGAAATCACTCTGCCTCATATATAGCCATAATATTATTTTACAAACTAAATGGTGAATTTGTAAATAAAGTAAATTAAGTGAAAGAAATTTACTTGTACGCAATTTGGTTAAGCTTCATGCAAATTTCTGTAGATGGTAAATATTTTTAGTACATTTGTGGAGCTGCTCGTTGGGATATCACAAGATAAGAGTTGAGCAGCGAAAATAATTAGTTTCATTGGAAGCCGTCTTATATACAATACTTAGCGTTGCAGCATATGCCAAGCAAACAGCTTTTATTCCCACAAGTGCCTCCTTAATGACGCATCACTGTAGTTACAAGAAAAGCTTGCTATAGTTGAAGGATTAAAGTTAGCCTAAGGCAGATTGTTCTTGCAACACTTACTTTAGCATGCGGCAAAGGGCTTCTTGACTTCATAATTTACAAAAGTGCTATGGTTTAATATCTCGGGGTACATTTGGACAGTAGACTAACTTGAAAAACGCATAAAAAATCTAAATAAATTCGACTCAAATCAAAAACTAGTCTAAACAAATGTGTTAGCTTTTAGGTCCTCATTTGCAACTCAGCCTAGAAAATAGAGTAAGGTTTTGTAAGGCAGTCCTCAAGCCACTATGGAGCTGTGTTATGCATTTCTGGGGGTCGTCAAGCATCTTAAATATAGAAATCAACCAAAGTTCTGTAACACTAAGAAACGTTGGAGACATTTTTTTGTCTGGACGTTAGATGTCTCAAAAGTTACATTTTGGACCTTCCACGGTAGCACAATATTTATAAAATTTGTTAATTGCTATCTGATAAAAATACATCAATAACAAGAAAAAAAGGATTATTAGTAACAAAGTTTGGCATAGCTGCACTCTATTAGGTCCCTTAGGGGTGTGCTTTCCCGTTCCTTACCAAACTTGAGTTTTGGACCGCTTATATTGTATGTGCAGTCAAATTTTTAATTTTTCTCTTTTGCCACACCCCCTTGTACCCGAAACTCATGACAAATCGCCATTTTTTTTTACGATTTTTAAAGTTAAAGCTTAAGTGTATCGAGTAAAATCTTTATAATTGGATAGTTAATATCGGAGTCAATCCTCATATTGTATAATAGAAATTATATATGCGTTTTACTGAACGATTAGAGAGTTGGTCTTAACAGATAGGGTCGACTCGAGTTCAAGTTTTGTTTTCTAGACAAGAAGTTTTTATTTTTTCCAGCATTAGTTGTGCCAGACTTTATCGTTCACTAATCGATATTTTGTAAGGAGCTGAGAGCATTTTTACTAAATAATTGTGAGTGTCGAAGAATCCAAATCTGGGATGTAGTCATCAAGGTTTTGATACAACCTCAGAAAATCACATAAAAAGTGGTATTTTGAAGGTTATGCTAAAAATCTGAAGTGATGGGGTTTTTTTGTTGACCCCAAATAACATACAATAAACTTGAACATAAAACTAATTTTTGTGCCGTTTTTTGAGGTTATCCCTGATATCTGACTTGCTGGGGTTATTTAAACTGCGGATTCGGTTACAGAGAGCCCAAAATCTTATGGCAAACATGTGTGT
The DNA here is from genome assembly GCA_949987675.1 of Chymomyza fuscimana. Taxonomy (NCBI): domain Eukaryota; kingdom Metazoa; phylum Arthropoda; class Insecta; order Diptera; family Drosophilidae; genus Chymomyza; species Chymomyza fuscimana. Next base: position 36,587,884 of record OX465088.1, on the reverse strand, counting down.
GCCTGTGTAATGTAAAAAAGATCTGGACACATAACAATATTTTATAGGAGAAATGCGAAGAACTACCTTATCCTCTTCGTGGTATCCAAGGGAGCTAGACCGTTCCCTATCTGGTCATTCATTTCACAGATGTTCATATTACAAATGACTAATCACAGTCACAATATTTTCATGGAGTTGTCGTCAATCACACAGATCCAAACTTTGACATCAATTTGCTAATGCCGTATAGTTTCTTGGTTAACCCATGACTTTTCAACCTGCCCTCATCCAACCAGTTGAAGCTGGTTTTTTTTTTCAAACCAAACATTGTAGCCTAAATGCGATCCTTTAACGAGCAGTCATATATTGGCAGATTTGTTCAAGTAAGACCATTTCCTTTAAAAGCTTCAATTCAATTTACTGCTTTTAAGCATCCATAGTTCCACATTTATACGAATTGAAAATCAAAAAAAAAAAAAACGACAAATGATTTTCAGAGCACACCCCTGGTTATCGTTTATAAGCATCGACAAGATGCATTTTGTCTGTGCATGATGCATAGCATTTTCAGTTGTTCTTGTTGTTCTGGTTCTCTTGTTGTTTTGCCTTTTGGCATGCTCGACTGGTTACCCAGTGTCTGTGCTCAATGAAGCACAATGCTGCGCATTCATTGTGCCACCAACTTAAAGGCGCAAATAAGAATTGGCACCAGCTTTTCAAGAGGGGCATGTCACTTGCGTGTGGCACATTGCATTGTGCAACATATACATACATAGTACTATCGCATGCAGCCGTTGCACACAGGCAATTGCGCAATTAAATCGCGTGAAAGCATTTTACTTTACCTAACCACAGGGAAAAAAAAAATGTGAAGGTCGTTGGGCCTGCAATACCTGTAGCTTCAAGTACCACAACTATGAGTTTTATTAGCAAAAGTTGAGGTGAAAAACGTTGCGCTGCTGGAGCTGCCTGCTAAATGAGCGAAAGTTGAGGGCAGTTAATAAATCAATATAAAGTAAAATGTGGTAAAAAGGTGCTCAACGCCCCTAACCTTTAAGCCTGTAGTTGACTGCCACTTCAACGACCGACTGCCATTGAAAACGTATAATGAAAATTCCGTTGCATAGCTGGCAGGCGCTGTGGCATGGATGGTGGTGGCAAGGGTTTGCGGCTGTGTGTCGCTATGCGAATCGATAAGCCTTTGGCATGCAGTGCCGGAGCGTGGGAGTAAGCTACTATCCAGCTGGCTTTTACAAAACTTTAAATGAAAAACTTTAAGTGCTCTACATGACTGCGTGTGTGTATGTACGTGTGTACGTGTGTATCTGTGCATGCTACCTGCATGTGTTGCCTGCCTTGCAGCTGTTTATCAATGCAAATATTTTGCATACGCCACGTTACATGTAAATTGCAAGTGCACATCCCTACGTCCTAGTCTTCGACTCGAGCATCTTTGTGCTCACGCTCTCTTGGCCTAAAGTAAATACAGGCCTAAAATTGTGCACATGTGTGTGTGCCTGCGTATGCATAATGGAGCACGTGGCATACAGCAGGCCTGACGCCTGTTCAAGCAAAGTCGCTAGTCCGCCATTGCTGCCAGCCGCCATGTTGCTGCTACACAGTTAACTTTGTTTGCGTTGGGCATTTTAAATGAAAAGCGAAAGAAAGCAAAAAAAAGAAGCACGCTAACGTCGCCGGTAAAACGCGCAAAAGGGCTATAAGAGCCGAAGAAAATATGCTTAAGTAAAATGAGCAATTAAGGATTATTGCGTGGTCTGGCCATTTAAATTATGAGGCCATAACTAAAAGGCGCAAATTGTTAAAATCGCTTACAAAAGCGTGCGAAAAAGCAAACTTAAGCCGGCATGTGCGGTCTAGGTTGGCCATTAGAGGTAAGCTCTAGAAGCCATAAACTGAGCCTCCAGCTGTCCCACCGAGCTAATGCCGAATTATATTTTTGAAAGGCGCCAGTCAGTCATGGCCATGTACTGCTTGCAATGGCCATAAGACTAAGTAAAAAGCATGCCAGGTGGTTAATGGCATAGCAACTTTACAGTCGCGCTGGTAAAGAGTTACATTTTAGTGTGGACTGCGCAGTTAAATGCAAAAAAAAAATGAAGGCTTTTGAGTATAAGCAAAAGGTCAATATGGTTTCGTTTAAAGACACACAAAAGATAAATTTAGTTTGTATTTAAGCTTCGCAGCTGTTTTTAGGCGAAGCGTATCGAAGTATAAGAAATACATTTAACACACTTCATTTGAGACTTTTGTTAAAATTTGACGTCCTTTTAGGGTATTTTTAAAGAAAAAGGACGGTTCAACGTATCATTCAGTTATGGAATGACAAAAACATTGATAGATACATATGTACTATATTTAAAGTGATATAGGAATGTACCCGAGTTAAGGTAGTCGTTAACAACAACTTAAACAACTTATGGCTGGCCGCGTTTGCTTCGACCTGTTACATTGATTGCATCAATCTGTAATACTCTTTATCTTAAGGGTATAGGTTCTTCAAATGCTTATCATTTAATCGAGCTTTAAAAATAAAACCGAATGCTGCCAGTCCACTCAATGCATTCTCAAGTATTTTGTTATTCATATAAATGACGTTACGTATACGTAATTTATTGTTTTAAACGTTTGTGAACTAAAGTCAAAATAGGCAAGGAAAGCAAATTGCGACAAATCCTATAAGTCTGAAAATACTGGGTTTGTCCCAAACGTTATGAAATTTATATGTGTGGCGTCTACTGATCGCAAAGGCTCACCCCAACCACCCCTAGCCCTAGTTGAAACTTGCTGCAATCAGTAGAGGTCATGACTTTTGGGACCCTATACAAATGAAATACTTCTGTTTCGCCAAATATAAAATGTACGTATACGTATTATAAAAAATATACGTATACGTTATATTTTTTACACACACCCAAATTGAAGTGCTTTTCTTTTGCGAAATCATTTCTCGTTTTATAAAAAAAAAGAAATGAAGTCTATTTCGAGTTTAAATATTGTTAATTGAAAATGTGAAGTAAATTTTAAAATATAACAAAACTAAAGAGCTAGACCAAATTACCAACTTGCGGCAAAATTTCATGCTCCTAGCTGTTTTGGCCTGTGTGTCTGAAATGGCTCCTCCTTTCTTTTGTAGTCCCTCTCATATTGGTATAAAATTGGTTGGATCATACTATCTTAATTTAAGCTAAAACGATATTCTTACACCTATTATGCTTGCTTTAGTTTGTCATTTCAGAACACTAAAATACAATGTTTGAAAGTAGACAACTTGCCAATTATTTCTGAAACTAGTACGCTTACGAAATTTTGATTTTTGACAACTTTATGGTTCAATCCAAAACTGTCAAATAACTGCCCATAACTCTTAATTGAACAATTCGATATGAAATATTGCCAACAAAAAATTGCTGTTTCTTACTTTGCACTGCCTCCCACAGCTGCCACTTGGCCTTTGAGTGCAAGCTACATAGTCACAACGCCTTCATGTTTTGTGGCTTCGCCTACACAATGCACGTAACAACTGCAAAGTTGCATAAACTTGGCTCTAACATATGGACATAGTTCTTGCCACTTCTGCTACTGCCGCAGCCACTGCCACTGCTGCAACTTCCTCTAGTTAACGCCTCTATTTTCACTTCCACACCGCGTTCTGTCTGTCAACTGCTGGCTTTGGTTCTGGTTCGCAACTGTTTGTCTATTTGGTTTGTTTTGTTGTGTTTTGTTTGTTCTCAACTTTTAGTACTTGCAACAAAGTGCAATCTTTGCGCCTTGCCACAGGCGTATGTCACGTTTCTATATAGTAACAATAAAAAAAAAGGGCAAAGCATGTTGCAAGCTTTTGTTGCTGCTGAGTATGTTAGGAGGCCTCACTGACAATAATTACGGCATTTGCCATTAAACCAGGCGATAATCAAATCTCACAACCAAGACCTAACCAAGCTCAGGCCGCGCGCGTCTCATGCATAACAAATTGCATTCTGTGGCCCACTTCAGCATGCACCGCAGTAATAACAACTCCAACAACAGCCGCAAACCAGAAACCAAACAAAACAAAAGGAAATGGTAGCAAAACCGCTACACCAACTTGAGGCAAGTGGCTGCTCCTGATGCTGCCCCGCTACTCCTGTGGCCGCTGCTGCGATGGTGCTACGGCTATGCCTGCTTTACTGCACTTGCCGGAGTCGGCCCACTTGAGAGCGGAAACAAAAAGGCAGCACAGTCACAGCCACAACAATAAGACCGTCAGCAACAACAATGGCTGCCGGCATAAGAAAAAGAAATTAAAACTTGAGAGCACAGATAAATAAATAAGAGCGAGTTGTAGAAAAAATGTAAAAGATGACTTTGATCGGAACTCTAGCGAATGTTAAATACGCTCTCTATAAGGGTTACAAAGAGCCGGTTGGCTCAGGTACATCCGAAGTGTCTCTCATGAGATTTATTTGCTTGTGCTCTGTTGCGGAGAGAATCGAAGTTAAAAGATTTTCTTAGCTGTGCCGTATTCCAACTGAGTCACTAGGTTTGGGATAAGGGCTTTTTCGTTTGTCAAGAGTGGCTTAAAGTTGCCTCTAAATCGAGTTTCGTGAGGGCTTGGGTCTAGCCGGGACTCGTTGTCCGGCGAGCCTTGTGAATACGAATCCGAGGTCCAAAATAGACCTAATCTAAAAAAATACAAACTTTTTGTTGAGACCTGTTGTTTGGCGAATTTTTCTTTTGAGATATACTTCTTCCAAAAGTTTAAATAAAATCATTCGCGGACAAATAACTCCGAAGCAAACAGTTGCCTGTTTCTTGACCAGCAGACCAGTGCTGTAATGTGCACCAATATCCCGCACGGCTCCCAACTGTCGTCGACACGACCCAAGCTCATGCCAAAGGATTAATTAACAAAGAGCAGCTTTAAAATAGCTTTAAAACAGCTTCAACTCGCTCAACTCACAAACACATTCACTATTTCATTCTTCTGGAATATTCATACCTTTGTATCTGCCCTGACACGGAGTATTTATAACTACAGCTAAAGAGCTGGATCTGCAAACCGATAAGAAGATTCCAAAAGTCGAGACATTTTAAAGACACCAACAAAAATGCGTGACTTTTTAAGCTTATCAAGCAATACTGTGGCCATTATATATATGGGCTTATCTGCCTGGCATGCTTAACCCCACGGTTGCATCCGGCTCAAAAAAAAAAGTGCAAAAGCCTCAAAAGTTTTTGCTGCAAGCGTCGACATTGTCGGCTTCTGCTGCACTTTTGACTGACGCGACGAACAAGCCAAGTGCAACGATTCATTAGCAACCCGGCAAAAGACGGCAAAGACAGCAGCCGCCATATTGTCAGTCAGTCAGCCAGCAGAATTACTTCCGCTTCGCTTAATTGCATTAAGCAAACATTCACACACACGCACACACACACACACACTCTCCCACGTTCTTACACATACAAAAGCAGATGGATGGATAGACACGAAGGCGTTGGAGTAGTAGAACGGCAGACAAGGCGAAAAATTTTTTGGAGTGCCGCCGCAGAAGTTGCCTTTTCAACGCTGCTTGACAACCCAACCGCCAGCTAACAGCAACATCAACAACAAAGCATTCAGTCTTCATCGTCATCGTCAGCTCTGGCTAACCACAAACACGTTCACACATGAGCTGCATTTGGTTGCTTGCCGGATCCGACCATTGTTGTTGTTAGGCCTGCTATGGAATGCTCCTGTTGTTTTTGTTGAAATTGCATTATTTTCATTAACAAAAGTTCAAGTTGGTCACTGGTTCAGTTTTGGCAACACACGCAATTAAATAAAGACACACATGGCGCAGAGGCGGTTACAGGGGGTAGGTTTTGGGGGTTCGAAGTCTTCCGATTTGGATGAGATTCTTTTAGTTTTGTACGCACTAAGCGAACTCACTTCAATGTCTATGTTCACCAAAGTTTTCATGCTGCGATGTCATTTGTGGCCCTATGTTACACCTTGGAACACTAGGAAATATATACATATATGTCATTGGAAGCTTTGACGGGGGGCTGAGGCCTTTAATATAAATAAATATGCCCGAAAATAAACTATAGTTATTCTTGAAGAGAAAAACATCTTTGCTTTCAAAGTGTACAATTAAAAAATGGGAAAATTAAAATACGTATACGCCATGCAGTCTAGGGAGCGCCTAGTAATAATATAAATAAATATTGTGGAGCTGTTCTATAGTTATGTATGAACAGAAAAACAATTTTTTTTCAAAATTTGACGATCTCGAAAATTACGAAACTTATAAAAAATACGTATTCGCAATGCTGGCTAGGGAGCCTCCCTTGTATAGTGATGTTTGAACAGAAAACACATTTGCTTTAAAAATTTTGAGTGTGCAACCGATTATTATGAACTTAATGTAAAAAAAAATACGTATACGCAATGTTGCCTAAGGAGCTACGGAATGTATAAATAAGTATTGTGAAACTGTTCTATATTTGGATTGAATGGAAAAACGCATTGGGTTTTAAAATTTCGAGAGTACAACTAAAAGTTATGAAATTAAAATAAAATACGTATACGCAATGTGGCTTTATATAGACACTAACATTAGACAACGTTTTGTTATATATCTTAGATTGCTCAGTCAGAAAGCCCGATGTTAACGAAATTTGGAAATTCTTTTCTGCATCTACCCATGACACACTCACACACACACACATGCAGATTCGCACATACTTATTGAATGGAATGAAATTGGCAGTTACACTTCACGCTGGGCAATGCTACGCCATTTTGTAGCAATAAGTAGTTAAAAGAATAGCTGAGAGCAGGCAGCATCGACTGCGAGCCTTTGCATTTCCGGTTTCAATTGTATTCGTGTCAGTTGTATGTATTGTATTTCTCTTATGTTTGCTATGGCTGGGTGTATGTGGCACAGGAGTAGTATGGGGTTACGCCTTCAAGTGTAAATGTGTGTTTGTGCTCTGTGAGTTGGATTGCATAATAAACTTTAATTAAAATGCATAAGAACATGCGAAAACTGAGTTGAGAGAGTGGGAACTCAGCTCATGTTAAAGCAAATCGACTGAGTTGCAATCAATTTAATTAAGAAATATAACTGCTAATGGCTGTTATTACAGTATGCATGTAATTGTGAGCCATTATCATGGTAATGAGCTGACAACGGAGAATGCCAAATTGATGGGGATGAATCCGGGAAAAGGACAGCAACGGATATGAAAGCGACATGTAGACAACAAACAGAAACTGACATCTATTTTAGTAGTGGAATTAAGCTATAACTAGATAATGAAATAATACATGGCAATAAATTATGGAAAGTCAAATATAAGTACATTTAATGGGTAATTAGAAGGATTTGTGGTCAGGGAAATGAGCTGGTAAACTAAATGTGGACGAGCATCAAAAAAAAACAGCAGAATAATAGACCTCAGAGTACATTAAAGTTGTTTGATGTTGTCTGAATGACTTTCACAACATTTTGTTTGTAAACACGCATAAAATGTGCAAAGTTATAATAAATAATGGTGCGAATAAAAATCATAGAAAAAAGGCTTGAAGGCTTAGATTTATGTATTTTATTTTAAGACAGTCAGCAAAAAAATTCAAGGCTGTAATTTAATGTACTTGGAGATTTGTACTGAACATGCACTATATACTGTAAAGCAATTTTTTTTAAAAAGGTTTGATGACTCAACTTGCGTAATGAAAATTTGAAATCATAATAAAAATTCACTTATATGCTATATACATATATGTACCAATACGTATGCGTGATAAAACGTCCCAGTCGTCTTTATAGCGACAATTAGCTTGTTTACTGAGTCACGAAAAAGATTTATGGATATCAGGAAGAAAAGACAAATATATTTTTTTAAGCATAAACTAGAGGGCTCCAGCCCCGCATACTTTGCTCTCTAATACACGAAATGCACCTTTTATTCGTAACTCCAAATTTATTTAAATATTGAACAAAATTAGAAGCGAAAATTACAGCAAAAATATATTTTTATAATTAACAAAAAAAATCCGAGTCGAAGGCCCCAGTAGCTAGTGCTCGTTTAGTTAATACTAGTGAACCCGGCGGCGAAAATCGCCAGATAATTCATTGCGTAATATACAAATAGCTTTGCAGAAAATAATACATATATAATAAAACTGCAGCGCTTGGCCGAACGTGTCAATCGCGTAGTTTACATCTGCTGTCGTAGGGTATCCAGATGTCAGTTTCTAATAAGATCTTTGATTTTGCTTCAGAAACTAAAACGCAGACGCGTTGCAAAATAAGATCAAAGAGAAACCAAAGAGAGCAAACTTTGCTTCTTACACATACACGCTTGCCTTTATTACGCTCACTGCAAATAAAAATATGCGCACCTTTTCACACCCACGCATAGTAATTTCAATTGGCCTTCCTTTTCGCACTTTTTATAGCAATGATTGAATTTTTATTCTAGCGATATCCACAAATATAGATTTAATCGAAAAAATAGCACCTTATTGCACATCTAGGTGTAAATAGCTTTCGATTGATACCTCATTTGTTGAAATCACGCGATCCGTCTAGGAGCCTTTGATATCACAAAAAACGGCCTTGTGTAATTTATATATAGATTGATAGATTAAGTTTAGTAATAAATACTAGATTTAATTTGTCAAAAAAAAAAATAAAAATATGTTTTTATGTATAGGTATAATTAAAAAATAATTTACATTTTTGAAAAAAATAATTAGTTATGTCTAAAAATAAAAATTTTTTAATTTAAAAAAAAATTATAATAAAAATTTTTAAATAATAAAAATTAATATATTATTATTACATTTTTTTTTAATATTTTAACTTTTGTATATATAAAATTTTATTCATTTTAAAAATTTTTTGTTTTTAAGACAAATTATTCAATGCGGCGTAGGGCAAAGTTCCAAGCTCAAACAAAACTTTGGATATTACATTTTTGTTTACAGAAAAATAAGCTTAGTTTTTTTATTACCTATCATAAATATTAATACCAAATCACATAAAATTACAAATTATGTGAGCAAAAAAACAGGTTATTTCAAAGTTCACAAAAACAAACGTTTTATTTTTATATTTTTTAAGCTGGAAGTTTTTCTATTCCAATTTGCCTTCCTTAATTTTGTTTTAAATAATTTCTAACTTTTCATATTATTGTTCCAAACACGAATAAATCGAAGTTTGCTTTTAACACAATTGCTTCATTTAATAAAATCAGTCTTATACTAAACACTTAAGTTGACGAGATAATGCTACTTTAAATAAAATGTGCAACTTTTTTATTACATAATATTATCTTATTTTGTTTATGAACTGACAATAATTAAACTAACCTCATAAAAGTTTACATAAAAGCGTAAGAATAAAACAACTTTAATATATTAAAAACCAAGTTGTCGTAAATCTTTAAAGCGCAAAGTTTATCTCCCCAAAAATATATATTTCAATTGTTATGCTAAATTAAAACAGTGCTTCTGTTGGCGGAACCACCGACTCGTACAGTCCCGGCAAGACCCCCTCCGACGCCCTTTACGCAGCTAAATGACAAATGAAACCGAAAAGTTTAATGAACCGCAGTAACAGTCAGCATAATGGCTAAGTTGAATTTTGAATACCAACCGAAAGTCAAAATGTAAATGAGACTTGAATTGGGTTCCGGGGGAATGGAGTTTGTCTAAAATAAGTACAGTGGGCCTTTGGCAGCAATTAAATTTTGCTAGAGGCGCAAATACACACACATTCACATATAACAATATAATGCACACACACACACACACACACACACCCATACATACAAACATAAATAGATGGGCGTAAGTAAAAGGGCGAGAGTGGTTGGCGGTGCCGCCTACAATAATAGTCCGTAATGCTTGAAGCAGTCGTCAAAATTAACTAAATGTGGCGCTGCTCATTAATCTCTGTCGCCTGGCAGCTGGATCAGAATGAATGGCCAGTGGCCAAGTCGACCAAAACCAGAACAGAGCAGACCAGAGCAACGAAGGTGTAAAGAGCTGGAAAAAATGCGCGAAAAAATAATAATAAAAATGAAAAATTTACTCGAAATGACAGCAAAAAGTTGCTTAACAAGAGCATATAAATATTAAAAATAATAAAGCAAAATGGAAAAAAATTAAAAAACATGGCTGATAATAAACACAAGGCAAATGGCCGCAGTTACCGCAATGCAGTGGCGTAGATAGATAGGGTGCGTTCTAGATTTTTTATGAGTAAACAATTCTTTTAAGCTGTCGTCAGGAAACATTTCTATTTGTGAAACCAAGTATAAGCTTGTAGTTTATTTTAAATGAAATTTATTTTTATTTGATTTTAGTCTTATGACAAAAGCGCTAACCACAAAAGTAGGATCCCCTCTATTGCACGCCAATGCCGCAGTGGCAAGTAAATCATTTTGTTTAAGCAATTTGCTTAATGTAAAACGACGGATTGCATTTAACCAAAAGGGATGCACACTAATTACGTATACGCAACGTATAAAAGTGCCAAATTGTGGCATTTAATTAATACATGACTCTCGTCGTTGCTTATTGCTCATTGTTGTTGTTGTTGTTATTGTTATTGTTCTTGTAGCAAACGAATGTTATTGTGTATTATATATGTTTGCTCTGCAATTGGCATTTAAGCCATGGCTAATAATGCAAAATGCGGTTGTTAACAAAGGACTTACGACCAAGCCCAATCATTTTGGCAATGGCATTTCAATTTGGGTTTAGAATTTACCTGCTTGGTAATCAATTAAATTGATTGTTAAATCATAATAGCCAATTTGATTTATAACAATGAGACCTCTTAAGTCAAATTAGCTGCCATATGCCATATACCACATAAAATAACTAGCACTACAAAATGTAGACCCAACATTTGCAATTTCAAACTAAACTCACTTCATTGCCACTTGTCGAGTTTTGCCAATTGGCCAAAACTCCGAGTGTCGCGCGTTCAATGCTCAATTATTTAGACAATTTGCTATTTGCCAGGTCGCTCTCTCTCTCTTTCACTACTTCGCTGTGGCACATAGCACATGCATAAGTAATGTATGCCCCAAAAGTCATAGACCCGGAATGCATTGTGTGGCATAATAGTAAGAGAAGCATGAGGCACGAGAGAGAGAGGCGGGTCATCAGCAGCTGCAGCAGCGACAACAACTTGAAAACAATTGAGAATTCCCCACGTGCTGCCATGTGTTGGCAATTGAAACTCAATTTAGTTGAAAGGCAGACAACAGCAAACTAACATAAAAGAGAGTTAGCAGCGTAGAGAGAGAAGAGAGTACGAGAGAAGGAAACAAAAATGCCGGAAAAAAAAATGTCGTTAAGTTGAGACGGTGCCCGACAGAGAGATACACTGTAGTCTTTTTTTTTCAAAAAAATATCTTACAGGATGCTTTTAAATGCCAACTTTAATACTCACGCCTTTGTTCTTTTTTCTTAAGTCAAAACTGCTTGCTTGCAGTCCAATAAGCAGTTTTCGATTGGAATTTTTATTTCCTTTGGGTGTAGCTTCTATTTGTGCCTATAAATATTACTCGAAGCAAAAAATTAAAATGAAAAGTTTAAGAATACACAGCCTGAGTGCCCCTGTTCTGCTCTGTTTATATTCTTTATAATTTGGTATAATTCTTACTTGTTTTAATTATGCAAATAAAAATAAAATACAATTAAGTGTAAGTTATTGATTTTAAATCTTTTGGGTACAAAATTATTTTGATTCTAACAGCTTTCAAGACTCTTAATCGATTTGAACCAAATTCGTATCCAAAGTTGTAAAAGCTAAACTAACTTATAACAAAACAGTTTTTTGTAGGTGTATAGTTTGTTAAAAATGTAAATTTTAATTTTAAAGTGCATATTCGGCAATATAGAAGTACAAAAATTTTATATAATAACTGGGGTTTGTTACATTTTAATTTCAAAATAAATGGCTTAAAATAAGCAACCTTTTTTTTTTTTTTTTTTTTAAACAAGCATGCAAAAAAACTTGAATGCAGCCCACCAAGCAGTGTCTTATTGGATTAATTTCTTATAAATATTAATTTTTGGTTTGAAATTGGTTAAGCCAGTATAGTATAGTAATTATATAGTACAATATGGCTTGCAAATTTTAGTTTTAATTCTAGAGAGCCTATCCGTGACTCTTTGATTAAAGAATTAGGAGTTATATTAGTAGCTTAAATTAAAAGTAAAGTGCACATAACAAACATACACAAAGATAAGCCAACACCAACTGCTTGAATGCTGTCCACCAAGCAGTGTTAAATCAGATTATTATTTACCAAGTGAAGATATTATTTTTATAACTACAGCTCGTAGTTTGAACCAATTTATATATATATATATGTATTCCTAGACTACTGTAGAGCTTAATTTTGCATTTACGAGTAGTCGCCCCTAGAAGGAGCATTGGGCGGAATTTCCGTTTCTTATGTGTTGTTTTAGGGCCGGGTTACTAGCTTACTTACTTACTTTGAAATCGTCGCTCGAATTCGCTACCACTTCGTTTACACGAAGGGTACCCAGGGAACACCACGGAGAGGCCCTTGCAAGCAAGGGGGTCCGCAAGACCTTCGAGTCGGCTTGAGATGACTTATTAAGGATCGTGGAAAAACGCGTTGCCTTATGCTTATTCGTAGTGAGTATGACTTACTAAGTATTGCTTGACCACTTTACCTTACACACCCCCATCTTTCCCCAGTTTGAACCAATTTGGCTGGGACTTAAAATTTAAGGCTTTGTTTTAATAAACTGATTCGAATGTAAATTAATTGTTGAAAATTTTAGTTTTAATTCTAGAGAGCCTATTTGGGACTATTAGAGTAAAGCAGAGAATACTAAATAGAATTAACTATAAAATTTTGAGTTAAAATTGAGGGGCACAAGACAAACCTACAAAAAAAAAAGAAAACACCAACTGCTTGAATGCAGTTCAACAAGCAGTTCCCCAATGAAGGATTTAGGTATTTAGGAAAAAAACTATATTTATAAATTTTAAGCAATTGGACTTAGATTCGAAAGTTAAGTCAAAAAGGCTTCCAAAAATGTCTATGTTTAGCTTTAAGTTTATATTTTTAGAAGCATGGGAGGAAGTACTGCACCTGCTTTGCAAAGTTAGGTGGGCTGCATAGGCAAAAGAACAATGTTGTACGGGTACGAAAAACAAACAATGAATTTTTTACATTGCAAATGGTGAATTTTATTTCAACTGACAACTGATACATTTAAACTAAAAATAATTGAAAAAAATGTATATTTCAAATAAAATTACAAAATCAAACAAAATTTTTTTTATATCAACACTATTTTCAATATATACTAACAAAAATTCAAAAATTCTGACAAAATCAACCATTCTAAAATATAGGCTGAAAGAACCTTTTTTTTTAGAGCTTTCCAACGAATTGCAAAATGGTTCTGCCACGCCTCATACTGCCTCTCTGAAACACTTGAGCCTTTTGGTTTAGGGTATACAAATGAGAGTACACAGTAGGCAAAATGCATTTTACAATTTTCACGCCAATTGCAATAAAAGCTGTAAGTGAAATATTTGATTTCAGTCGCGGGTTCTCTGCCAACTTTTATCTCTCTCTCGTATTCCGCTCACGTTTCGCCAATGTGTCGCCAAAAATTGTAAAAACGAGAATCAACAAGCCGACACAGTCGATACAGGTTCCTGATGGCATCATCCGGCGGTGCGGGGCAGGTACTGCAACAATTAAATATTTTCAACGGCACTTTTACAAACAAATATACCCCCGCCCGAAAAACAACAAGAACAACTAAAATGAATTTATTTTTGAACTCATTTGGCATAACAGCAGCTTGGGTAGTTTGAAAAGTTGTCGTAAAATGGCATTTATGGCATAATAAAAGCAAAAATTGTTAAATTTATGCAGAAAAGCGAACAAAAAGTTTTATACCAAATTATGGCCATAACTTGTAGTTAGTATGGGAACGTACATGTTATTAAAAAGTTTATGATTATAGTTTATTGGTTGGCGGTATTTATTATTGGACAGGTTTATTGAAGCTTAAAGTTTATTGGAAGTGTAGCTAGAGCAGTTAATAAAGCAGCAGAATTTGTATATGGCCTTAAGCTTTTTTACTAAATATAAGTAAGTACTACTTTAAGAATACAATTTTCAAGAGAACCCCTGGAACTTTTAGTCCACCAGAATCTTTTACATAATCAATGTATAAATAGTTAATTGAAGCATAAATTTCAAATTGTGATACTATATCAATAAATTAAGCTAAAGTAATTACGAATTGGTATTAAATTTTTTATTTTTTAAACTCTAATTTAATCTAGAATTTAAATCAGTGACCCCAAAATTTGTTTAGCCCTTTTCGGGCTCTACACACAAGTTAAGAACCACGAAGTAAGCCGCACTCAAACCCAGTATTGATTTTTTTTTAGTAATTTTGTGGTAAAGAGTGCTGGAAAACAATTTAACTGGCTCATTCACATGATAACTGAGATTTTTTTTAAATATTAAGCCTTTGCGGCTTAAAATATAGCATTAAAATAAATATATAAAATAAGTAGATGCTGCTTTGAAATTTTAAAGTTTTTTTTAACCAAGCTCTTGTTTAATGGTTTTAGGTAAGCTTTAGTGACATTGAGTAAGGTTCAGCTGTCATATTTAAATTGACATATTTATTTTTATAGCTTTATTTATGGCTTTAATAAGCTGTCGCTTGGGGCAACTTGCTACATATCTGACTATCATGAAACAAAAAGAAACAAAATATAAAATTAAATAAATAAAACAAAGAAATTACTAAGATAACGTGCAGACTAATCGAAGGCAGTACTTGCTGTTAAGTTGTTTTTGCTTTAATTTCAAAGCACTAAATTGTGTACTCCTAGGTATTTATTGACAGTTCTTAGTTTAAGTATTATAAATTTAAAATTGGTTTTTATATATAAAATAAATGCACATATAAGTTGTTTTATTTACATTTAAGTGTGGAGTTGCTACACAATTTTTTAAAGAAATTGTATTTTTATTTTATGATAAATTAATCAAATTATAAATTGTAATTTATTAAGTCGGAGAACCAGAGCAAATACAGCGTTTTTAATATTTTTGGAGTAATTTTTCATATATAATGAATCGAATGCTGAATGTGACTTAAAAAATTTAATTCGTTGGAATTTTTTTGCATGATATTTTATAGAAAAGTTATCATATATAGTATAAATTAAAAATTTTACAAAAAAAACTTGGAAAATTACAAAGTTTCGTGTTTATTTAACCGATATAAATTTATTTTTATTTTTTTTTCGTACTTTAATATTAGTTTCAGAAAGCAAGTCTTTAAAATTGCGTCAAAATTTAGGTCGACCTTTGCCGTAATAAAATAAAAATATTGCTTAAAGCTAACTTTACATACTAAATCAGAGTTAAGATATACATACTATCTTTACAACTGAAAAATATTTTTTTTTGTTACTTAATATTTTATTCACAATCTGTCTTCAGACAATAAGTTAATTTAGTAAATAAAAATTAATAAAATAAAAGCAATAGAAAGTTTCCAGTGAAACCTACTATTGTATTAACTCAGAAATTAAAAGAATAAATTTATAAATATAAGGGATGCATAAATAAATTTAAAAAAATTTTTTTTTTAATATTTTTTTTAAATTTAAAAGTGAACTCAAATATTGAGTTGGCATCTATCACATATGTAATAAAAATCATCAAAATCGAAGACGTCGGCTTAAAAAGTGGCGTCGGAGGACGTCGCGTTAAATTCATTTAAAAATAAATAATTTGTGCTGTTGAAATATTTAAGCACACGAAAAATAATTAAAAAATAATAATTAAATATTAAAAAATATTTTACATACTCGGTTAAAGCAACATTCATGTATGTAAAATATATATTTTTTTTATTAACTTTTTTTAAGAAATCAAACGGTTCTTATAATTTTTTTTAATTATGTCTAGAAACGACTACCTCAAGTTTGAAAAATAATGTAACATAATAACTAAATTAGATTTGCGCTACAAACAAAGTATACGACACGTAATCTCGAAGCTATATCAGCAAATTGTCAGTTTTTGATACACCCCAAAAATGTGACACTTATTTCCAATTTTGTTCACCCCCTAACTTATTGAAATTCCTGACCATGCTCTGGCCAAAGTTTGCTCAACTATTTCTTTACTCATTAACTTCTCAAGTCACCCACTCAATCGCCCATGCCCAGTCAGTCATCCATAGTATTTGCGGCCTACTCATTGCAATAAATTTGGTACATCCTACGCAGTAAAGGCTTAACGTGTACTGACTATGCTGCTCCTAACCTATCCCCCAGTTACAACCAAAAACAGCAAATTGTGGGCAATGGGTTACATTTGTTGCCAACAACAACAACAACAACAGCAACAACAACAGCAAATAACTTTTACTTATTTTAACATTTATTGGTGACGTATACGGCATGTTGCCTTTTAGCCTGGCTTTTACATTTTGGCCATTTGTCTGTGCTGCTTATTGCCGATTTTTACTCGTGTTAATTTCCTGTAAGGCAACACTTGTAAAAATTACGGCTACGGGATGTCGCACAATTGCCAAATTTATGGGCCAGTTTTATGTTGACGTTAACATCGACATCGAGTATGAGTATGGCAATGGGTATGGGGTTTGGCATCAGGTCTTTGACTTGGCTTAGCACCAAGAGTTGAGAGTTGGTCAACCGAAACTCGTAAAAACACTTGGAATTTTGCATGCATGCTACATAAAATATGATGAAGAGCACTTAAGCAGTCCAACTGGGGCTGTCAGCTATCAAATATGTAGCAAAACCTGCATATATAAATGACAACCTATGTTTTGGGTACATACCATTCCCATGCACATATGTGGATGAGTTTGTGAGTTTGTGAGTTTGTTGTTTATTGTTGACACTCCTTCTAAGTAATAAATATTAAAGGAGGCAACCTTTATTTTGCTGCTTAACTAGCTCGCCTGACAACAGGCAATTGCTCTTAAAATCTCAGCAGTTTAATTTGTAAAATTTATGGCTCTATTTTCATCAAGTTGTTTTTCTTACCGGATATGGGTTTTATTTTTTTCTACCCACAAACTCTGAACTCGTTAATTAAGACTAGGCTGTGTTTATGGACAAATATCATACTTTATTGTGGTAGAAAGTTGATGAGATGTCAATAAAATTCAGGATCAATAATTAATGGTTCTAAATGCTTTTTATAATGAACTTTATCTGACAGAGCTGATCAGGCTTTTGTAAACAATATTTTATAAGAGACTAGTAGCAACATTATTGTTGTAGAAATGGTTACTAAAGAGTATACAGCTAGTGGGCGAAAACCCCTGCACTGGCAGTGACAAAAAACAAGAAATCAAAAATTTGTGGTGGCTCCCCAAGTTCCAAAATTGTCCGCAAGAGGCAGACCGACAATGTAGGTACTTCGCTCAGTTCCGAATTTGTCTGCGAGAGGCAGCAAGGAAATGTAGGAGCCACAATAAGTTTCAAAATTGTTTACGAGAGGGAACACAAACAAAATTAGAGCCACGGCAAGTTCCGGAATTGTCAGTGAGAGGGAGCACAAAAAAAATTTAGAACCATGACTAGTTCCAGAATCGGCCGCGAGAAAATGCAAGAATAAAACAAAATAGGAATCGCGCCCAGTTTTAAAAGAGAACGGGGACAAACAATTTTTAATATTATAAAGAGCTTACCTCGGTACGGCGTGAAAAAATTCCGATACTTGTGGTTTTTCAAACTTATTTTAGAAAAACTGAGTATAGGCTCTAGCTATTCGTACTTATGCTTATATAAAAATTCAATGTCAAATGTTTCATAATATTAAAAATATTTAAAAGATGGCTTTTTATAAAGTATGGTATTTATGATTAAAGGCCTATACGCAGTTCGAAATATTTCGCACGGAATGACAAAACTTCATATAAAAAAAAAAATATCCCAAACGGCATTTTTTTTTATATATGAAGTTTTGCGATTCCGTGCCAAATATTTCGTACTGCGTAGACCCCTTAAGGGAACCAAATGATGTTTGCCAAAAATAATGTATTTCATCATAATACGATGTGAATAATGTTGAAAGTTTTTGGAACACTTTTTCATTCTTAAGGCCCATACGCAGTTCGAAAATTTTTGCGCGGAATGACTAAACTTCATATAAAAAAAACCCAAATGGGATATGGGCCTTTAGAGGCAATCAAAATTGGAAAAAAAAAATTCTGTTGATATATGTAAAAAATTCTTTTCTAAAGTGTCTAAGCTAATTTATTGATAAAAAATTTAAGTTTCAAAAGGTCTTCATTTCAGTAGGGAAAAGTCTGGCTAAAGTTTGGGATAATTGGGATTTTTTTTTATATGAAAATTTGTCTTTCCGTGCGAAGATTTTCGAACTGGATATGAGCCTTTACAGGCTATCAAAATTCGAAAAAAAAAAAATTGTTTTGATATACATATGTAAAAAGTTCTTTTCTAAAGTGTCTAAGCTAATTTATTGATAAATAATTTAAGTTTCAAAAGGTCTTCATTTCAGTAGGCAAAAGTCTGGCTAAAGTTTGGGATATTTGTAATTTTTTTTTATATGAAAATTTGTCATTCCATGCGAAGATTTTCGAACTGGAGCTGCGCCTTTAGAGGCTATCACAACTGGAAAAAAAAAAATTCTGTCGATGTATGTAAAAAATTCTTTTCCAAAGTGTCTAAGCTAATTTATTTACAAAAAATTTAAGTTTCAAAAGGTCTTCATTTCAGTAGGGAAAAGTCTGGCTAAAGTTTGGGATATCCCATTTGGGATATTTTTTATATGAAGTTTTGTCATTCTGTGCGAAAATTTTCGAACTGGATATGGACCTTTACAGGCTATCAAAATTCGAAAAAAAAAAAATTGTGTTGATATACATATGTAAAAAGTTCTTTTCTAAAGTGTCTAAGCTAATTTATTGATAAAAAATTTAAGTTTCAAAAGGTGTTCATTTCAGTAGGCAAAAGTCAAATATAGTTTGAAGCACCAATTAAATCTGAAAATATTATGAGCATTTTTTCAAGAGTAAAAATACCAACATTATTTAATTCACAAATATGCAAACAAAAAAACAAAAAATTTAAAAGCTATAACTAACAGTTTAGTTATGTTTCCCAGTCTTAAGTCCTGCAACACCTGCTCAAAAAGCTGTCCAAAAAAACTTTGTCCCTATTGTGAAAAGAAAAAATTTAAATAAAACCTGTAACTAACTGTAGCTGATACTCTATGCATAAAAATTAGTTGGAAGGTTTTATTTATTTTGTGATGCAGAATGCAACATTTCCAAATGATGTTATAATTATTGATCTGTATTTAGTAAGTTATAAAAAATATATATAAAATATTCAACAAAATATATAATTTAAGCTGCAGAATAAAAATAACTCTATTGCTTGTTGGCATTTTTTTTATATTTTGTAAAAACTTTCAATAAGAACGACTTAAAAAAATAAAATTAATTATAAAAAAAAAATATAAATATATTTTAGAAAACAGCAAAGGATCCGGATGGATAAGGTACAAAATTTTCAAAAACTAGTTATTTAAAACGGTTCATAGCTCCAAAAACAATTTTTGGCATAATTTTATTTTTTAAACTTAAGACGGTACGATTTTATAAACTTAATTTTTAAATTAATTAATTACTTAAATTATATTTCCATGACATTCTTTTTAGGGTTAACTGGTAAAATCATATAAAAAGTTTAGCTAAAATTCTAGCGTTTCAACTAAAAGGTTGATCTTTAAAATAAATTATATAATTGAGTTTTTAAATTTTACGAAAATAACGTGTTTTTCACTTTTAATAAATTAAGTTTTATTATTATGGAACCATTTTTTTGTATTCTAAGTTGTCAAATAGGTTTTTAAAAAACCATTTTACCTTAATTTTTAAACATCAAATTTTCTTAAAAAAAAATTTTCCGAATAAATTCGTTGAATATGCGTTTTTGGCAGAAACAACATTTTTTGTTCGTACAATTTTTTATTATTTTTTGTTTTTAGCAATGTTGCACCAAATCAATTTCGTTTATATTCACATTTTAAAAAAATAGAAAGAAAATTTACTTATTTTTTTCTAAAAAAATGTTTAAAAAAAAGTATTAAAAAATGTATTAAATACATATTCAGTGTTTATTTGAAAAAAACAACACTTTTTTCAACTTTTTTAAATTATTCGCAAATATTGTATTTTATTTAAAAATGTATCTTGTGTGATTTTTAATGCAAAAAATTAAACAAAATGAACCATATAAAAATTAAATTGAGATTCTAACTGCCTCAATTTAATTCGAACTAATGATAATAAAACTCTTGTGACAATCACTCTTAGTCTTATGCAGTTTTTGAATTTTTTGGGGAAACGGAATATAATTCCCGATAATGTAGGATAATTTTTTCTGTGAAAGTTATAAAATTCTATTAGCACGTAATATCACCAAAGTGTATCCGCAAGTCGAGAATGCCAAATATAAACTGCCCCTCTAGTATTTACATTTCTATTGTTTTTCACCAGAAATTCCCGCTTCGTAGGGCGATGCAATAATTTAGGTAAAGTTTTTGCACCATGCTGTCAGCATCGAACACTGCGCAGAATATGCAACAAAATAGTCAACTGCAACTGCCACTGCCACAAATAGTGCCTTTGGCGAGTATACTGGGACTAGACCAGAAAATATTGTATATGCAACAGCATGCATATTATTAATAACACTTTAATGCTGTGGGAGTTTTGCAACACTTGGTTGCAGCTCAGGTTGCTTAGTCAAGCTACAAATTTATTGAAGTTTTGGTTACTCAGTAAAGTAAAGAAAATTTAAAACTAAAGTTCTTGATTATTATTTGAAAATGTTTTAGCAGCGTTTATGTGTTGTTAAATACAAATCTTTTGAATTGTATTATAATTATGTATAATAATATTGGTTCCTTTTTGAACTTTGGTTAAAGTTTAAATGTAAATAGAGATACGTCACAACACGGGTTGTAAGATGACGAGAAAACTGGCTTCAAAGTATTTCTCAGATTTGTCTATTTTAAGAGCATCTTTTTTTTTGTATTATTTTTTATCATTATATTATTACTATGTTTTCAACAAATGAAATGTATTTATAAAAGTATTAAGCACTGCAAAAATATAATAGTTTATTATTTTTCTATGTATCAATTCAGACACGGAGCTCATAATTATAAATATTTAAGCTTTTAAGTGTGATTAATTTTACACTATCTCTGCAGTGTAACCGACGATAAAAAGTATAAAAACAATAACGTAGCAGTTTCTTAGTTATGCTTTAATATAAAGTGTTCTTTTTTTTGTTGTTGCTTATAAGTCACAACTAGTTTAAGTAGGCTATGCAGTAAATGCCACAATTTAGTTGTTGGAGCTTACAATTCACAACGTATTAGATAACTAAGTGCGTTAAGATGCAGCTCTTTGGCAGGTTCATAAATAAATTTGTTTTTAACAAAAATCAATTATATAATTTGTATTTATTAATTGTTTAAAGTCCCATGGATTGGGCAAAAATTGTTCGTCGATACTATCTACTAGGGATAACATTGAAATTTGATTTCGGACGATTTCGATTTTTTTATTTTCATACAATTTTTTAATTTAATTTAATTTAACCACAGTTCGTAACTACCATGACTTAGCCCAGTCTACACTCAATTACTCTGTCTCTGGGAAAATGCAATGAATGCTACCACTTGAGTGGAGTCTGGAGTCTGTTCCAAGTTATGTGCCCAATTTGTACGCCTTTAGTGGGTTAATAAAAATGTCAAATTAATTTCAAAAGCTTAAATGCACATACCATACACAAAAAGCGACGGCCTTAAGGAATTTCTCTAGTTGGCTCAAAAAAACACGAAATAAAAGTCGAACTGTGCCTAAAGTGTATCAAGCCCATTTAATGGATACAGTCTTCTATATATAGTAGTGCATTTACATATAATCCCTTTTTAAGCTGCCAGCGACTGGGAATACTCGGCAGTAGTCCAAAAAAAAAACGACACCAAAAAATAACTCTACTACATGTGGCATGCTTGAGTGACCCCCAAAAATATGCTACACAATTGTTAACATGCCCAAAAGCTTGCAACATACAGACACACACATAGATGCAAACAGTCTATGTTTGTGTGTTTGTGTGTGTGTGTGCGTGTGTATCTGTGCCTAGGAGGAGCACGACAAAAACGATTTCATTCATGAAAATTTTTACACAAAATTACATTTGTCGGGCAGCCTAGTTGGGCTAACTAAACCCCTCCGCTCATGGCTCTCCAGCCAGCGACCAAAGAGCCACTGTGTGACAGCCATTTTCGCTAAATTACATATACAGCGTGTATGTATATGCTATATAAGCATATATACATATATGTGCTATATACTATGTATAATTTGCGCTGCCTTTTCATAAATAATGAAATGCTCTTTTGGAAAGTATCTGGGCGACGCATGTGCTGCGCCTTTTGTTTTTTCTTCTTTTTTCACATGCTTTGGCAACTTTATGGGCAGCTCATAGGCTTGGTCACACACACTTGCACACTTGCACACACCCACTCACGCAAATACAGAGACTAACAGCATTTGCTAACGGAAGCCAAGTTACTTTACACACATGCCAACATCCGCATTCTGTACGAATGGAATACAAATTTAATCTGTCGGTTTTCTGGGATTTCCTCATTTGTAGTAGATTATAATCTCTCTGTAAATGCTCACTGCGTAGCGCACACACATGTACACCACGCTTACACATACACTCACATTCACTGACTCACACTCTCACTTACACGCATTCACATAGATATACATATAAGACACAAAGAGCTCTTTGTAAGTTTTGCAGGTGCAACGTTTTGCCATTGCCCCTGATATCAATAGCGACTAAATTTCATTCATTCACTTAATTTTTTTATTCCTTCCTCCCCAGTTTTGGGTGCACTCGAATGCTTTGCGCAACGGTAATGAGTTGCTAAGAGTATTGCTAAAAAAAAATAAAAATGAGTACAGTAAATATTTGAGCTTCTAAGCTGGCACATAGTTGGGAATTCATGGCGAGAAGTGCCAGAGAAGTATTCCAAAAGAACGTGAGAAATTAAATTTAAAACTTTTTTTTTTATTCCATTGAAATTTTTTTTTGGTATTTTACGATTACATAAATGGTTGCACTTGTAATAAATTTTATAAATAATAAAAAAAAATTGTAAAAATTTCATTATGTTTTGAAGATTTTTAAATCTAACGAGAATTATTTTTTATTATTTAACTACTGAAAATCGCTATAAATGAGTAGGTATAGTAATAGAAAAATAACTAGAAATTATTTTTATTTTTTTTTAAATGTTTACTTGATAATAGAGATTTGTGACTAATTTTAGCCGACCACGGCGTACCAAGACCTAGGTTTATGTGTTTGGTCCGTATGTATGCACACATGCATGTATGTTCGTCTGTTTTTTCGTAACTTCTAAGCCGCTTATCATTATTTGACAAATGAGGTATTAATACAAGCGTCTTGATCGTCAGCTGGTTATAGGCTAATTGAGGGAATTAAAAAAAAATTTGTTTCCCAAATCTGTTCAATTTTTAAGAAAAACGAAAAATTAGAAAACTCCTCTAGCTCTTTGGCTTTTGTCATACCCCTTTCAAAAAGCCATATTTTCTACAATTATAAACTTACAAATTTATCGGGTGAAAGAAAAAAATCTTTCGACTAATGTCTATAAAATCGGAACATAAATTTTAGAAGCGAGATTTCAAATCGCTTATGGACATCACCATGCGTAAGGGTAGGTCAGTTGGTAGAGTGTTGGCTTTGGAACTCAAACGTCGCGAAGACTGAAGACCAAAGTTTCGATTTCCAGATTTTTTGAAAAAAAAATGGTTAAGTAAATACCCCACAACCATAATACGTAAACGATCGGGACGATAAAAGGAGTCAATTTAGCCATGTCCCTCAGTATGCCTATTCGTATATCCTGTTTGAAGACTAAAAGAGCAAGGACCATAAAATTTTACCTCAAGGTGCGTCCTATATATGTATGTACTACATGTGTAAGGGTCTACATATCCTCGTAAAGACTGGTAAATTATACCTGAAAGTCGTGAGTGGATGCTGATTTGTAAGAATCAAGAAATTAAATTTTGTGCAGTTCCCGGAATACCGATTACGCTTTGCACACTCTATTGGTACAGGTTATCTTATAGTCAGGCAGTGTTGAATTCTGTACAAATGAAGAGTGGTGGGGAACGAAGCATTTCGTCGGGTTGCCTTCAAATAAATATAGAAGCTCACGGGAGTGTGCAGAGACGCCTAGTTTTTATTTGTAGTTCTCTTATATTACTATTAGAAATATATCTATATACCAATATAGGGTTTAAGCAAGAAAAAAAGGCATATTTGCAGATTTTTTTCTCGTTCAAATAGGAAGACAAAAAATAAACGAACTTTATCTACTATGAAAGAAATGACTTTTACTTATACAAATGTTATGTTGAGTCAAAAGCAAATTCACCCTATATCAATAATCATTAACATTATTTCAAGTCTTTCCCAACATTTAAAGCTTTCACTGCTTCTCCAAAAATATTTCACAACTTAAATGCCTCCAGAATTCTCAACTTCACCATAAAGCGCCCAACTAAGTTTTTCATTTCCTTACTCTACAAAGTTAACAAGTTTTCTTGCAACCCACCCAAATGGGAGTGCATAATTTATAGACCTCTCGGTTGACTTCTAACATATGCATAATTTTTCAAGAGCAGCGTAGAAATCATGTCATAAAATAAAATCACAAGTGCTTTTAATTTGTCCTATCCATGCTGCTCAACCCTGCCTGGTACTGCTAGGGCATCTTCAATAAAAGGTTCCCATGAACCCCCCACACACACATACACATAGCTCGTTACTTAGCGTACATTTAATTTTGTTACTAATACACAAGTACTTCACACACACGCGAGCTGATGTCGTCGCAGTGCCAGACCGAGTCTTGAAATCAGGCGGTCTGGCAACGCCCACGCATTTCCCGGGCAAAACTTGGCATAAGTTACAGCGCCGAAAACTATGTGGCAATTTATAACTTGTGCATGCTTCAGCGCCTACATACTCATGCATATGTGAGCATTGTACTCCATACTTTATGCCAAGTAGTAACTAACGATAATGAGCCGGAGTCGGAGTCGGAGTGTGTACGGCAGTGGTGTAGACAGCAGGGAGTGGCTAGGGGAGCAGTTCTCCATTACATTAAGTTAAGTTGAATTTGTTTTGTATTTGGTATGCATTAAATAATCGAAATGGCTCTAACTCTTAAAGAAAATTGGCCATATTCACAAAACGCTTAAGATCAGAAAAGTCTATAACACCTAGTCATGTAAGTTAGACCATTTATAACTCAAGAACGACTGGACCGATTTTTATGAACTTTGCTTTGTTGAATTTGTTTTCTCGCAAATAAACGAAACAAGCAGAAAAAAAAGAAAGAAACACAATTTTCTCATAAATCTTGAGATCGGATTACGGATTTCGCTTAATTTTAATACCTGGCACGTATAGGTATAGAAAGAGGCGTGCCAGACCTCAAGTTCTTTATAGATACAGCTATACCCGTCTGTCTGTCCGTCCGTCTATATGAACACCTAGATCTCGGAAACTAAAAGAGATAGAGATACGAAAAGCATAGTCCCTTAGAAGATCAAGTTTGTTGAACTATATCAATAACTTACCCCCCGTCCCCCCTAGTAGATTAGATAACCTCAACACGAAACTCCCTTCTCAAATATTTTTCCCCGCCTCTGCTGTGTTTGCGCATTAAATATGTTCGTGTATATGAGTTAGTGTTAAATTATTTGACAGTCAAACAAGTTTTGGGATATAAAGCAAATCAAAATTAGTTTTTCCTAAATACGTGAAAAGCACTTTGGCAAATTAGATCCATAAAATGTACGCCATAATTTGCGTGTTTTGCTCTCTGTCAGCTGTTTAAAATTTTTGCGGCTTTTAATTATAGTTTTTGTTAAATCTAAATTAAAAATTATTGTATATTTAAATTTTCAAAAATGTTGCGGTTAGGCATAACAAAAAGTAATATCAGTCACATGACGATGAAATTGAATTACTCAGTCGGTGGCGCCACAAACGCAAAAACCGCGCCTAAAATCTATGCACGCACGCACGCACGCACACACACACACAATCAGCACACATAGATACTTTCGTACATACAGATACATTTATCGAAGAAACCAACTTCAAACGCAACGTGTGTAAGCCACAATACATTTTAACTGCGGCTACAGGCAAATGTTCCTGATAATAATGAACGGGTACGATGATAATGAAGATGGTGGAACAGACGCCTGCAGAGCTGGAGACTAGACCGGCATAAGCCTAATAAATTACTGGTTAGATTGAGCGTTATAAATCGTGTGATTAAATTTAAAGTGCGCGTGCGTTTAAAAAGTAGGTTTATTGTCTGAGCACTTTAAACTCATATTTTAAGCGGACTGTTTTAAAGTGTTTTTAAAGGATTTCCAAAAATTGGTCAAAAAATAAACTATATACCATAGTTTTTATATGTTAATTAAAGGTCTGGCTTTAAATTGAAGGTCAATAGTTTTCGTGGCATAGAAAATGTTATTTCAAATCTCCACCAAAGCGTTTCATTTGATTTTCGTTTTCTAATAGAGTCGTAAATTCTCCTCGACAGCATTTCACTTTACAATTCTTCTAACAAATAACGTATTTATAAATAATCTCCATGCCTCAAAAATACATTTTCGATTTCGACTACCAAAGCGTTTCATTTGATTTTCGTTTCAGTTCTTCTAACAAACTTTTTCCAAAAAGTTTTGCTTGATTTTCCTCCGGCCTTTTCAATGAAAATATACTTTCAATTTCCACTACCAAAGCGTTTCACTTGATTTAGGTTACTGTTCTTCTAACAAATAGAGTAATAATACATAATCCTAAAGACTTTTTACTTGGTTTTCGTCCAGATTTTTCAAAATATCGAAAATATTCTTTTGGGATCTACTACCGAAGCGATTCACTTGATTTTCGTTACAGATCTTCTAAAATATAGTGTAAGAAATTTTATCTAAAACGTTTCACTTGCTCTCCATCTACATATCTAAATATATCGAAAATAATCTTTCTTTTAATCTAGTTCTTCTAATCAATAGTGGAATAATAAATAATCTCATAAACGTTACACTTGATTTCCTTCCAGCCTTCTCAATGCCTCAAAAATATGTTTTGATTTCGATTACCAAAGCGTTTCATTTGATTTTCGTTTCAGTTCTTCTAACAAATAGGCTAATACATTTTTTTCCAAAAAGTTTTGCTTGATTTTCCTCCGGCCTTTTCAATGAAAATATACTTTCAATTTCCACTACCAAAGCGTTTCACTTGATTTAGGTTACTGTTCAACTAACAAATAGAGTAATAATACATAATCCTAAAGACTTTTTACTTGATTTTCGTCCAGATTTCTCAAAATATCGAAAATATTCTTTTGGGATCTACCACCAAAGCGATTCACTTGATTTCCGTTACAGATCTTCTAAAATACAGTGTAAGAAATTATATCCAAAACGTTTCACTTGCTCTCCATCTACATATCTAAATATATCGAAAATAATCTTTCTTCTAATCTAGTTCTTCTAATCAATAGTGGAATAATAAATAATCTCAAAACGTTTCACTTGATTTCCATCCGTTCCACTTGTTGCACCGCAAAAGTATTTTCTATTTCACTACCAAAGCGTTTCACTTCAAAAATATTGATTATTAAGGCCAAATGGGATATCCCAAATGGGATTTCTTTTTTTATACGAAGTTTGTCATTCCGTGCGAAATATTTTGAACTGCGTCTAGGCCTTTATTTAAAAATAATTTATCATTACTTAGGGTTTTTTAATGTCCCGAAATCGAAACTCATCGCTAAAACGTTTCACTTGATTTCCGGATTTTTAATATTATTCTCAATTTTCAAGGCCAAAGGATTTCTAGCGACATTTCATTTGTTTCCTCATTTCCCAACAACAAAACATTTCATTTGATTTCCATTACTATTATAAAGTTTTGTTTTTTTCTCCCAACTACCTTTTTTGTGACTTTTCAAACTGAATGTGTGCAAAAACACCAACACAAACATAATAATAAAGGTGGCAATATTGGATCTGCCATATTGGATACGCCATATTCCATCTGCCATTTTGTTATTTTGTTTTTTTAAAACCAAACGTACCATATAAAATAATGTACTGCCAAAAATGAGTATGTTATATTTTGACTAATGTTTTTACTGATAAGTTTTTACCTGCCTTCAAGCACATTGTGCACTATAAAGGAAGTGCATCCTGTACTTAAAAATAAATAATGAATGTTGCACATAATAGCAACACATGCAACATGCTCTTAGGAGCTGTTGATAAGCTTGCAGTTTCATCAAACCTATTTTTAGCATGCTTTTAGCCGCATGCATTAACATGACTTACTCTAAACCGTAGTAGCTCATCCAAAAAAAAACTACTAACAAACAACGAGCTGCCGTGTCAGCCAAGCGTTTGCCGTCCATCTTGACAGCTGTGTGTCTGTAACTCATGACAGCTGCCAAAACAAAAGATACAAAGAGATATCGCATTCTGAAGTCGCAAACACAAAGTACAGCCAGTACTAAGTTATATGAGTAGCTCACAAATTTATGTATCTAATTAAAATGAGGCATAAAGGAGCTACATAAAATTGTTGCTCTTTACCAGTGTTGCCACACTGCTTGTTGTATGTTTAGTGTTGCGCCTAGGTTTATGCAGCATAAATAGCCGAGCAGAGCAGCGTGTGCGTTTATGCGTGTGTTTGTTTATGCCACAAAAGCTGCATTTTTATGTTCTGACTACAACGGCACTCAATCAGCACACTGCGTTTTACTACGTTAAACAACACTATACACTAACCAACAAAACACAGGAGAGCAACAACACCACAAGGCACAGTGTCATACTTTGTGAAACTAAATGGAAAACACTTCTTTTTTTTTTCAAAATTTTATAGTTTCATGGTACAATTAAGAAAAACGTTTTTCGCCTGCGAAATAATTAGTCCCATACATTTTTTTTATAACTAATCAAAATCGAATTTCAGAACATGGGCAATTCTTATATATGAAGCGATTAAAACTGTATTGTATTGTATACTGTGTATTATAAAACAGTATGAAGTGACATCTTTTTTATTATACCCTGTACCTATAGGTACAAAGGGTATACTAGATTTGTGCAATGTATGTAACGGACAGAAGGAGGCGTGGCAGACCCCAAGTCCTTTATACCAAAATGCTTATCATAACCTCGGGTAGCGATTGAGACATGTCCGTCCATCCGTCCGTCCGTCCGTCTGTATGAACACCTAGATTTCGGAGACTATAAGAGCTAGAGACACCAAACTTTACCACCTGATGCGCATATTTCCTGGAAAGATGAAGTTTGTTGAATCATGTCAATATCTTCCCCCGTTCCCGCGCAGTAGAGTTTCACGATTTTTAGCCACACCGTTTAATATTTTCATCAAATTTAACAGAGCGATGCGTTGTGGTTGCATGCATCTGTGTGTCAAAAATGAGCAAAATCGGACAAATACAACAGAAATACCTACAATCAACAATTTTGGTAAGATTATTCAATTGGCCCTAAATAACAAACACACATCAACATTTTATCGATGCGGCTCCCCGCCCCCCGCAATCGATTTACCATGTTTTCTGCCACACCGCTCAACATATCAACTTGAAACTTACCCCATGTACTTTAAATAACTTTCTTCACGTAACTTTCAAAATCGTTAAAAATTTACGGAATTTATTGGTATAAATATCGAATTTCACCAAAAAAAATAATTCCAATTGGAAAGTCCTTAAAAGAAAAATAGAGGAATAAAATTTTTTCCAGAAAAAAGGTACAGGGTATTACACTGTCGGGCACCGCCTCGACTGTATTAAATTTTTTAGTATTTTATTTTTTAATTAGCAATGAATCCGCTCATTACAAACATATACCCCTCCAAGACAAAAAATTTGCTGGTAGCCTTAAGACGGTCTTAAGCGATTAACTTCCTTATATAGCTGATTGTGCAGCATTTTGTAAGTGATTTCCATTCCGAATACCGCGGAAGAAATAGAACTCGCTTTCAACGAAGAGAACTTTTAGAATAACCTTCAAAGTACCCATCGAGGGTTTTTTGAGGTTATTTCAGAACCCTGATATGCTGGTTTTTATTTTGTACTTTCTACTTTGAGCCATTAATGGTTCAAAGAATTTTTTATTCATGAATTTGGTTATAATATATTCTTAAACAAAAAAAAAGTTTTATCGATCGTTTGGTTCTATGGAAGATAAATAATATAGAAAAGCGGTAAAAATTAATTTTTTGTTTCTTTTAGGGGTTGTATAGTGTTCCTACGGCAGATAGGAATAACCTAATAATAAAATTAACTTGTTTTTGAGACATGAGACCGCTTAAAGTTAAGATTGGTTGCCCCAGCTCTATATAGATAGATAAAAAGGTAGACAGATAGACTGATCTTTCCGAAGTCTCCTTCTCAAAAAAAAAAAAACTCAAGACACGCCTTCTGACAAAGTTTCAAATCGATTATTCTCAAACTTTCGACTGCAATCAATTTAGGCCCCAGCATAGTTTGATAACATTGTCCCACTGTGCAACGTTGACGCAGTCAACTGGCACTGCTTGGCATCGACATCAACTGCCTGGCAACCATTTTGTTTGCCTCTCTGACAGTCTCACTGAGAGTCAGGCAGTCTGCTTGCCTTTTGGCTTAGTATGCGTTGCTTTTTAATAAAATTAGCTCCGACATTGGGCGCTTGTTTATGCAGCTATCCAACACTGGCGACCCAGAGAGAGCATGGAAGTGAGTCCCACTTGATGCACAGCTAGATGATGTGCGTGTATGTGTGTGTGCGTTATGGGTACATGTTCATATGTGTATGTGCGTGTGTGTGTGTATTTGTGTGTACTTGACTGCTTATTATGCATGAATTTCAAATGAAGTCGCGAACGTGACACAAACTCGCTCGCCCGTTTGCGTTTTGTACGAAAAACACACTACGCCTTTTTTTTCCATTTCCTTTTTTTTTTTTTTTTGTTAGTACTAGCCCTGAAAACCCCGTAGAGCCCTACGCTATGTTTGCACAAAATTTACACATTCACATTACGATATGCATTTAATATGAGTGAATTTGCGTTGAGTTTGTGCAAATGCCTTGAAAAAAATTGAAAAACACATTGGCCCAGTCATAAAAACTCATTGCTTCAAATTGTATGTGCAAGTAAGTTAAAGCAATAATGAAATTTAGTCCTTGATTGTTGGCAATTGCTGTTGATTTTCTATATGGCAACTTAATTGGCTTAAGGTAGGTAGAGAATACATAAAATTTTCGCAGAATATCAAAAGCAGCTTAAGGCACAGAGGGAAAGAGATTTAGATTGGATTTGTCTGTCGACATTTAAGTAATATTGGCGTACGTGATACTCAAATTTCAATATTTTTCGTATTTTATTTGGTTTTTTTTTTGTTTGCTTTTTGCCTCTGTTAAGCTGCTTTCGGGTTTGGTACTAGTTTTTTTTTTGCCAAAACAAATTTTTACGTACTTGAGTTCAACGCTGATTTTAACAAATTTTATTAAATTTCTTTGGAAATAGTTAGACATTGCGGAATTTTTGTAGTGCAGCGTAAAAATAGTTTATATAAATTGGTTTCTATGAAAAGCTGCTAGTGCAATGGGGACGATTTGGAATTCCAATTTCAATTCCAAATAATCATAACAATAACAGCACTGTTTGAAGACCACAAGAGTAGATGCTGAAAAATTAGATGAAGCAAGCATTTTTGGCGGTCCACAATACCCAAACTCTTGAGATTTCACAAAAAGAGAACAAGATTAGTAATACTAGTTGTAGCATGGCACTGCACCAGCAGCCCGAATGGCCAAGAGGATGCATGTTCCCAACCACGAATTCTGTAGCAGCTGCGGTAATGAGTAAGATATTCAAAGGATCAAATATTCGCTATGTGAGTGCCCTGCACTTTTTAGGAGACGCGCCTAGTACCACTCATAATTTTTTGAAGATCTGAGCCGTACATAGGGAACCTGGTTCTTTTTAATGAATCCTCAAATTGGTTTGGCAAAAAGAGCGAATAGTTAGTATCAAAAAGCGCAACCATACCACCCACTCCATATTTCTATAAAACTATTAGGCATCATAATTGATCCGAAGATCTCATATTTAAACCTACCGCAATGGGTTGAGGTATGTTCGGGATGGGAATGTGTGGAATGCACGGGTTGTTTCCGCGATGCCAATTTCCATCCAGTTTCGAAATAATATTTCCAATATATTTTTTTAAATTTATCATAATTTTTAAATACATATTTTAAACAATTTTGTGTGCAAGTCGGAGTTTAGGTAAAAGATTTTAGTATACATACTCAACGAATTCTCCTAAAGGAGAAGCGAAGCAAAAAATAAGTTATTTAAACCAATAACACATTTTTTTCCAACACTTATTTTATTCATAAAAACTATTTACCACGTTAACATTTAAATAACATTTACACAAAAAAAAGTCAAAACGATCGGAATAAAAACGATTTGTGGCATTAGTGACGTATTTTGCCTTCTATAAAGTGTCACAAGCAAGGCTCTTACTTAGTCATAGTCAAGAAAAACATCCATCCATTAGGCAGTCTCTCATGCACGCACACCTGAGCAATGCAATTTATTAAACTAACTACTTAAGCATGCGAAAATAAGGCATAAGAAAAACATAAAAATAATCTAAGACACATGCATACACTCAAGACAAGGTCCTTAACTCGAGCTCAAGCAAAGAGCACTCAAGTACTCGGGCGCGTATACTTCAAAAGCGAGTAAAAAAGCTTTGCTACAGATACGACATGTTGCAACAACAACAACAACAGCGAGGCGACAACAACAACAAAAGGTGTTAGGCATTTGCAACCTAATTGCGTGACTATCTGTGTGCGTGGGTGTGGAAGTATCTGTGAGATATGCATAAGTCCAGGCAACTGGAACTGCAACTGCGCTCAATGCGGCCTTTGCATAATGCATAAGTCGACACACACACACCCACACACACCATCTCACGCACACACGCACACATTAGCATCCCCGACTAAACACAGCTCATTATTATCATATTTCAGAGAGATCCAAGAGCTCTATGGCTAATTGCAATTATACAAAACGCAGAATAGGAAAAG
This sequence comes from Chymomyza fuscimana, assembly GCA_949987675.1. Lineage (NCBI taxonomy): Eukaryota > Metazoa > Arthropoda > Insecta > Diptera > Drosophilidae > Chymomyza > Chymomyza fuscimana. The sequence continues at coordinate 36,554,520 of OX465088.1, read as the reverse complement.
GAAAAAAGTGAAAACTGCCAGGACCATAACAATTTTCGGAAAATTTGTTTTGCTCTGTGAACCTCCCATACCACGCAAAAGGAAAAGTGAAACTGCCGCGTAATTATGTCGCGCTTTTGAGTGCAAAAGCATTTAATTAAATGTTAACAGCAACAACAAAAGGCACAGGGCACAAATCCGTTTGAAGGGACCATGCACGAGGGTTACCCAATAGATTTCGGGAACAGGAAATTCAAAGGTGGTTAGGTCCAAACTGATGTGTGATGTCTCTGCGGCTGTCGGTCAGTTAATGGATTCTGCTTTGGTCTGGGATGCCTGTCCCTCACTAACAATGCATTTCGCCTTCGAAAAGTTGGCATGACAGTTCGAAATGCGCCTGTGGCTTTCCATTAGAGACATGGAATGTCCGCTCAGGGACTTTAATCAATCTAATGTGCAGCAGTTGAGGTGCGGTTTTGTGGTTATGCAAGTCTTGTGCTTTCGCTGCAACAATAAATGGAAGGCTGCAATGGCACAGTTCCCCCAATGTGTATCTACTAGATTTCAAATTTTGTGAACTTCCAGAAAACCCACTTCTAAAGCTTAAAGGACCTTATCTGGTAGTATCAATCTTGACTAGTACATTTTTTAATGCTCGGGCTGCAAAGCAACTCTTCGCCAAAAATTTTAATTAAAGCTTAAGCTTTGTTGTGCTTTTATTTTTTTTACCAAGAAGTCGATCTTTTATACTGCTGAAAAATAATAGTAGGTGTTGAAAAAAATTTTTAAAAATATCGAAAAAAAAAACTGAAAAATTGAACTGAAATTTTTGGAAAATATGAAAAAAAAAAAATAAAACATAACTCGTTTTACACTTTTAACTCTTTTTTAAAAGCAGCGCTCTTTGGAAATAAAATGGGAGAGAGCTGCCGTAATAAATCTGTACTCAAATTTAAGTGCAAAAAAAAAATTTTAAATTATCAAATTCAAAAAGTAACTTAGTCAGATTTAAAAGGAAATAAATTAAATAAACGTCACATAATAATATTTTGAACAATATAACATTTGCACTGTGCTTTCACCACAGTGGCTCCATCTATAGCAATTTTTGGAAGTTTAACTCTCTTTAAATTGTTATCAGAAAAATAATCTGACATTGATAAAATAATTTGATAGTTATTACTCGATTTTCCGGCTGTTTTACAACAGTTATTCATTAGAGGCTCAGATTTCGTTTGAAGCAATCGTTCAATCTCTGATAATTTTCGCAAATACTGTCTAAAATCGGTTTTTTGACCAAACAAAACTCATGCTGTGAGAAAACTTATTTTGCAAGTTTTGTCATGAAATCAACGCCTCCTTGGATATAAGCTTCACGGTTTAATTAAATTCAAAATAGTTTGCGTTTTTGGAGCAGGAAAGTTCCTTGGTACATCTTTGGCCAGACGGTTTGGCTTTATTTTTAACTTAATTGGACCTGATTCGTACCTGGTTCCAGATTGCTGGAAGAAAAAAATTCGAGAGCGTGTTAATACCTGTATCGATGATGTGGGTTGTCCATAGGACTGCGACACGCCTACAATAGCTTTTCAACAGGAGAAAAACAATGTTCAATGCTTTTAAGCCATATCGCACAGACAATTCTAGGAAGAAATGGTGATGGATCATTCGCCAAAACATAATACCCAACTCCTTGTACAGACGAACTTCCCTGTAACGAAATCCTTTGTATCTAATTTTTCCATATTTCGAATTTCATCTTTTTCAAGTACACTGCTTTTATGATCTCCTTATAACGAATTTCTATTATCCGAATCGGTATTCTGCTCTTTAGAGAAGTACGGCTCTATGTATTTCCAAACATTGAAAACACATTTTGCGGTCATGTTTTATCGACACCTTCAAATTGTCTCATTCAGAGAAAAAAAAGTAATCTTAAAAAAGTAGTCTTATTTAATCATCAAGCAACCCTCGTTCATATATATATATAAACTTGTGTATATTTGTATGTGTCATACAACGATGAAACTGACAATTAACGTTGCGTATCTTGTTTTTGTTGTTGCTTTTGTTATTGTTGCTTTTGTTGTCACTGCTATTGTTATGTATAATGTAGCCGAGGCTGTTGCTGTTTGTTGTTGCCTTTGCTATTGTTTATATACATATACATATACACATATACATATATGTATTTGCATATCATTAAATTGAGAAGCAAAAATAACGCCAAGTGCATTATCAACACTTGTGCTCGCTCTTCTTCATCTTCATCATCATCTTCTTGTTCTTGTTTATCAACTCTTGCGAAAGGTGTCAGTGCTGAGAGCGCAAGCAAAATGTGTTTTAAGCATTTAATTGCATGTGAATAAAATTAAATGAGACATGGAAAGCGCCTAGAGAGGACTAAAAGGTTTCCAATAATAATAAAAGGGCAAAACGCTGTTAAGCAAATGGAGGGCACACTAATGAATAGCTTAACATAATGAAATGTCTTAGAAGGTACATACATAACCATAATATTTAAATGGGACCTTATGTTAGGTATTATAAGTACAAGCAAGTTGGGGTGGGGGTTATGCCAAGCCAATCCTATACATACTTTTTTAATTTTATTCTTGAACCTTTTATTCCTAAAAATTATAAATTTTTAAAAATTAACTAATTTAATGTTTTTTTATAAATGTTACTCGTTACTCCGAAAATTTGGTGCTAAATTTATCATGATAAATGAATTTTTAAAGATATAGAGACTGCATGAAATTTATATTAACCATATAACAACTCGACTGAGATTCGTTAGTAGTCAAAAATTTCAAGAGAATAGATTTCTGGCTATATCAAAAATCTATAACGATGGTTTTTGACCAGCGCACTTTTAGAGATATTTTAGAAAAAAAATTAAGCCAGATTATCTAAGAGAACCGAAGGTCGGTGGTTCGGATCCCCGCAGTAGCACTGGTAGCACTCAAAGACGCTATTTGCCCAAGAAAATCTCTATTAATTCAAGACACCGCCATTCGGATTCGGCTATAAACTGTAGGTCCCTGCTCTCTTTGAACAGTTATTAATAGAGGCAGGGAATATTATCTCTAAAATATTCTGGTAGACTCTCAAATAATATTGTAAAGCAATGGTTCCCACCTTAGGTGATGCCCAAACTCCTCAATGCATCAATACAGATATGGCTGGAAAACCTGCAAGCCTCCTCGACAAATCAAAACATTTTTACTCCAAAGTGTATTGGAATTGAAAAAAGACCTATATAAACTTCGGGCCAGAACGTGATAAATAAATGCTTTTGGGGTCACTGAAACTATATATATAAATTAAATTTTATTTATTTGGTAAATAATGGGAGCTGATTGGCTTTAAAATAACATTTTCATGTATACTTATATAAAATTCTGTTTCTTTTTGCGGCGACCTTGAATACATTTAGAAGGCAGAACCTAAAAGTATGCTATGATTTTTTTGCTTCTTATAATCCAATGGATATTATTTTCTTGCACAAATAGGGCTAGCTGTGCTTATAGAATATCGGTCTCAAAATTATGCCTTGAGAGACTGATTAATTCCGTTTTTTAAAGATGTTTTAATAGAGAAAAATTAAATTTTTTAAGGTTATGTTGCACATTGAATGGACTAACTGGATTTACAATCAATCCGACCATTTTATGTGTCTAAAATTTGCTGTTTGACCGATTGGAAATAAAAATATATTAATAAAACAAATTCTTATGTCTAATCACTATTATATATAAGATAAAATAGACTTTGAATTTAAAGATTCGAGAAGCATTTGAATATAAGTCGTATGATTGATATCCTAGCTGAATGTGGAAAAAGGTCTGGTTGTAGAAATTATACTTTTTCGGTTTAACGTTAAAATTGAATTTATAATTTCAGTACTATTTAAATAACGAATGAATCTCAAAATTTTAAAATATTTTCATAATATAATATAAATTATTTTATTATATACTAATCATTATGTTTTTTTCTTTTTCTTACAGGTATATTCTCTCTGCTCAATGTTTTATTTATGGGCTCTGCCTAAAATGGTTGGGTAAGCGCTGCAACAAATGAAAAGTCAAGGACATTATTTTTTAAAACGTTCTAAAAACATATCGAAATTTCTGTTACAAAAAATACTAGTTTTAAGGATTAATGCTAAAATTGCTAGACTGCGAAATTGTATTAATTTAGGGAAAGTCGTGCATTGATGGAAATCCCTAACTAAACTTTATTTTATTTCTAATACCCGGAGACGGCTTTAGAAAACTTTTTAGTTTAAATATTATTCCGCTGTGGAGTATCAATAAAAACTGTTTCAACTGAAATTACATTCAATACATAATTTATTAATAAATAAATAAAAACAAAAATAGCACTTCAAATAAAAAAAAAAAAAAAATGTACCTCAATTGGGAATCGAACCGTGGTCTCTAGATGTCGTCATCAACTCAGTTACTCTTTTTTATGATTCGGCCATTGAGGACATTCAACTTTGGACTGAAAAATAGTATATTGCGATGATCTCCGATAATTAGCTTCGTTGACAATGATGTTCGGAATCAATCAAACAATTTTTTTATTTCCTGTACAAAGTAGCTTTGGAATTGTGAGGTTGGCGAAAAAAAAAGAAACTAGCTCTGGCTGACAAAGAGTCCATATATCGAGTTTGGTTATCCCAGGTCTTACAGTTTTCAGACAGACAGACAGACAGACATGTTTACATCAATTTTTCTTGTCCTCCTGACCATATTGCAGTTAACTTTTGGGGTCTCCGGCTATTATTTCTCTACGTAACATGTACACATTTGTACAAAATTAATATACTCTTACCTTAAGGTACAGAGTACAAGTTAAACTATTACTATGAATATTAGATTAAAGTTTTTAAAATTAAACCAACTAGTTTAAATAGAGCAACTACATAATGTACTAAAAGGATACCAACAGGGCTTAACCTAATATTAAATATTAAGTATAAAAATACACTGATGCGAATCTCAAGATAATAAACTAAAATAATATAGTTTCATCAGCTTTAGAGCACCAAAGAGCACAGCTCTGTTTATTTTGTTTTAAGTCCATATAACCTTGTATTAAGTCAGCATAAACTCAAATAATTTATCTTAAAGCACAAGTAAATTGATTCGGGCGCTTATTCTGGGTTTAACCATGAAAGATTAGGCCGAAGCTTAAGCAAATAATTGATGCATTTGCCAAAAGAAAAGCTTAAACGCACGACTTGCAAGTCCTTGAAAGTATTTGTGTGGGAAGCTAAATGTGGCTTTATTGCTCTTAGCAGAATTCTAACAATAATCAAATAAACATATCAAGCTCAAAAGGAATGCGCAAATTACGCATACGCCACATAAGCTCGTACGGAACCAGTTGCATACTAAAGGTACAGCAAATAAAAGCAACATAAGAGTAATTAACAATTTACACTCACTCACCTGAGCACTTTTGGCATTTTGCTGCTTTTTTCAACACTTCTTTTAACATTTTACAACTTATTTCCGAATGTATTGTTTGCAGTTTTGGTGATGTGCTGCTGCGCCTGCACCCCTGCTCCATTTGCATTCAAGGTTAAAAAACTCATAAATTTTTGAACAACCAGCGCGCAATGGTGAATGGAGATCCTGCAATGAAAATGAAAACCACTCAACATAAAAAGGGCACAAAAAGTGAAATCAGAGCACATTTCACAAGAAACAAAAACAAAAGAAAAATACAAGTTTAAATTGTTTAAATCATGCAAACGTACAACAATACGACGTACAGCTGAAGGGACTCGACCTAAGAGACCTGAACACACAAATGTCAACTCAACCTGCTGGGCAATGACAAAAACAACAATAACAACCAAACTGTGTGTTGTAAGTTGTAACTTTGCTCAAGGCCAAATTGATCAGGCCACAGAGTAAATGTAGGTCACTCAGTTACTCAGTCAGTCAGTCACTGAGACTCACACAACAAATAAGTTGAGTTATATATGAGGCGTATACTTATTAGTGCCACTTGTTACAAAGACAAAGGAAGATTGAAGAGCTGGCTAGAGATGTGTTGCAGTCACGCTCAATATGCGTGAGCGTTCAAGAGGGCTTGCATTCCTGAATATTAAATATTTAAAGCATTTTTTTACTTTGTATGCGAATTTGTTTCGAATCGTATTTAAATTTTAAATTGCACAAATACTTAAAGATGTCAACTGAGATAAAAAGTTGCCTATAAGCCTTATAGAAAGTAGAAATGTTACTAGGCGCTTCTTATAAAACAAATCTTTATGGAAGACGACACTGCTTTATTGATACTTAGCATTCTTTCCGATGTAAACACCAATACCAATAAGCCACACTCGGTGTATCTGTCTCCGATAGGATATTCTCACATAACATGCTATAGGTAATGTCTAGAGCAATTCGTAAAAACTATTTTTTTGGGGCCACTCTAAAACAGCATTTGAGAATTTTTCGTTATGTTATTGGTTTTCGTGCAAAGACAATCGAAAATACAGCCACATAAAAAAAAAGTGTCAGGATCTGAGGACGAGGCATAGAACGCGCATAATCCGAATCTTCAAACAGAATCGGTTCAATGGGTCTAGGTACTACCGTACTGTGAAGACCGATTATCCGGCGATGATTATACCCTGTACCTAATGGTACAAAGGGTATATTAAGTTTGTGCAAGCCGAAAATCGATGTTACATATAGAAGGAGTCGTCGGAGACATAAATTATGATCAGAGTGACTAGAGAAGTGGATATACCCATGTCTGTCTGTTTGAAACCGAATGTTTTTGATGCAAGAGGAAAAAGTACGAATTTTATAGGGAAATAATTTTTTAACTATTCTTTGATATTCTTAGATTATGTTTATGCGAACTTTAAGTTAGATATTAATTGACAATTATTTTTAATTATTTTTTTTCTGACTCAACCCAAAAATTAGCATGTGTCAACACAACATGAGAATTTATCGGAAAGATAAGGGAAATGTTTGCTGCTCCCAAAACGAATTTTGTATGTGGTTTGAAACCGAATGCTTCAAAACGAATTGACAAAATAGGTTTAAAAAAGTACGAATTTTATACTGAAATAATTTTTTAAATATTCTTAGATTATGTTTATGCGAACTTCAAGTTAGATATTAATTGACAATTATTATACCCTGTACTACCATACGGGTATATTGTGTTTGTGCAAGCCGAAAATGTATGTAACGTAAAGAAGGAGAAGTCGGAGACCCCCCAAAGTTACCTAAAGTATGATCAGAGTGACTAGAGAAGTCGATATACCCATGTCCGTCTGTCCGTCTGTCCGTATGAACGCCTAGATCTCAGAGATGGTAAGAGCTAGAGCAACCAAACTTTCAGATAAGATCCCTTATTATTCTATAGGAGACAAGTTTATTTTATACTTTTGATATCGGGGTTACATTATATAGCTCTCATAGGGGTGTTTCAGACTACCTCGAAAAAAACCAAAAGTTTCAGATGGATAATTCGTTTGTTTATAAAGATATCGTAACCAAATTTGGCATTCGGAAGATTTTTAGAGATGTCCAGCACTGTACATTTTTATCGAAATCGGTTGACTATATCATATAGCTCCCATATACGATATCTTCGTAAACAAACAAAAAAAAAAGTGTTTGGTGCCAACTTTGTTTGTTTCGTTTGTTTACGAAGATATCGTAAATAAATTTGGTACTTGGAAGTTTTTTAGAGTTCCCCAGCACTGTTCCAAATTTTATCAAAATTTGTTGACAATATCATATAGCCCTCATAAGACCAATCGTTAAAAAAAAAACGTGTCTGCGGCAAAATTTGACTTTTTTTTTGTTTGCTTATAAAAATATCGTAACCAAATTTGGTAATATCTTTTGGAGTTTGTAAGCAATATAGCGGATTTTTTTTTAAAAATCCCGAAAAAAATAATTGGTTTGGCATATGAACCCAAAAATCTATATTTTTTTTGAGACCGGTTGTTTGACGATCCGATCAAAAAGATCTTAGCCTGTCGGGATTCTTAGATAAACTTCAAAATATAACGTTTTATCGGGTTGGTTTAGGTTACTTGCCTTTGAAATTGAAAATCGATTTTTTTTCGAGACCAGTTGTCCGACGATGTTTTTTTTATGTGTTTTTGGGGTCGCTGAATACCAATCCAAAAAAAATACCCCGGCACGTCAGGTTTCTCAGATATACTCCAAAAAAAAAACTCGTTTTAGCATGGTTAGCCTACAAGAAGTTACATTTACATGATCTTTATAATATAATGCTTCAAAATTATAACTTTAGTGTGCACATCGCTATTCCACATTTGCACAACTTGCGAAATTTTGCCATACCTAGGTACCCGAATGCAAAAGTCTTCACAACTAAGCTGCTCCATTCAAATGCTTGTGTGCATATTAATAGAGCTAAAGTCACCCGCTTATGTAATAAATACAATCGGTCACCTTGACATCAGTACCGGACATGCTGCCCATTGTGGTGGATTCAAGTGGATTTTCAGGTATACCATATTCATGGACCGACAGCTGCATAATTTAAACGCTATGCCAACATGAATCCAACACGAATCCAAACTGGCGTTGACTGTCCCTAATGCATTTATTAATAATCCGTTTGCATAGTTTGCCCCAAAATTGCTGCCTGTCAATATTTACACTTGAGCAAAGGTGCGTCCAGGGATTGAAGGGCTGCCAAGCTGGCTTACCTGGGCTCACTCTTTACGACTTGTTTGTGAAGCGTTGTCAGCCTTTTGTTATAACTACTACCACGTCGGGCTCTAGTTACACCTTTTTTTTTATGTGTCTATTAAACTAGACAGCGACAAGGACGTCGACTTCCACGTCGCTGCTGCTGATGATGATCATCATCATAATAATTGCAATGTTGACAAGTTTTTTTTTTTTTTCAACCCTTCGGCTGTCATCATTTCACCTAATTGCGTGCAAATAGTTTTTACAATTGAGTTGTCAATTTTCCGACGTATGTGTGCTTTAGTAGTGACTGCTTAAACTTTTGTCCGTAAATTCTCCGTGTTCTTGTGCTCCGGTACAAATATTTGTCAGAGCCGTTTTACGATCTGTTATGGTGTCCTGTCTGTCCACTGCATTCAAGTGGCAGCCAACAGAGCCACTTGATGACGCTTTATGGCAGCCATTTTGAGCCCGAGTAGTGTTAGTGTTAAGCAGTGTTGGCCAAAAAGTGGCCTGTACACTCAAGTGCCCGGAGCATGAACTAAGCCAGCACCTAAAAAGAGAGACGATAAAATAAACCAAGTAAGACAACACGAAAAGAAAACAACTTTAGGAAATGTGCAGTAGATTTCCAAGATGGTTTTAGTTTTAAGTCAAAACAATCAGCTGATAGTTAAAGTATTATGTTTAGGTTTATAGAGTTGACACCATAGCCGTGGCTGGGAATTGGCCAGAGTAAAAGTTAACAAGGCACTTGGGTGGCAGGTACTCATAGTGCAGCTTAGTGCCGAAACAAAAGTTTTGGCTATGCGGCAATCTGCGCTAATATAATAGCTTCTATTTATTTGATCTACAAAAGTTCAACAATACCCGAGATTTTGCAAATAAAAAAACGTAATAAAAATAAAAGACACTACAAGTTTATAAAGTTCTGCGATGTTGAGGTGACAGTTTTTAAGTTTTGTGTGACTTTTTTTATTGCATGCGTGCTTTTGCTATGTTACGCAAAGGGAATGAAAAAGGTAACTAGAAACAACAAAAAACAAAATCACAATTTTTATTTTACTCAACCCTTTTTGCCAATTACAGTGCTGCCAAGTACTAACCCATCAAGGGAACAACTATTTAACTAGTTTTATTCTTTTAATGACTTTTTCTAATGAGCTGCCAAATTGCGTGCTGTGTGTGAAGGGGGAAGGCGGTAGGGTGTCGTTACTGCCGCCCCTAATTGGGGGAGTGTTCCTATTGGCTTAACTGTACAATTGGCCATAAATCATGATAAAGTGCGCACTGCGGTGTGGTGTCCATATTTGATACCAATTTAATTGCTTTATGAATTGCTTGTCATTGCAGAAAGCTGTCAGGGACCACACGAAAAACGTTTACTCAATCACCTGCTCTCCACCTACAATACACTCGAGCGACCCGTTGCAAATGAATCGGATCCACTGGAGGTCAAATTTGGACTGACGTTGCAGCAAATTATCGATGTGGTAAGTTTCGTGTACCAAAAAAAAAAACTAACTACTGACCATTTTGGCCAAAAAGCCAATTAAAACCAATTGCAAAATAATGAGAAAGTTTCAATGCTGTATTGATGAGTTTTTATAGCTGCTGATAATATTGCCTTCGAGTCTAAACAATGACAACCCAAAAATAAATTTAAAGAAAAAAAAAAACATATCTTAAACACGTTTACACATTTTGCCGTTTCAATATTAACGCTTGCGTTTTTTATAGGATGAAAAGAATCAGATTCTGACCACAAATGCGTGGTTAAATTTGGTAAGTGACATGTACCCGTCTTTAAATTGTCTAGCACTCGTTTTATGTGTGTCTTCTTTACATAAGGCTAGGGCTTTGTATTTATGATTTTCTATATACTACTTGTAGTACATACACAAGTGAAGAGCGTTTGCCATATTTTGTATAACTTACTAAGTAACACAAGCATTTTTTTTATGTACGTGAAAGTATCTTTTATTTTTTATTATAATATATTATTATTATTATTATTTGTATTTTGTGACTACTACCCTTGGGGAAGTGTGTGTTCTTTTATTTATTTACTGTGTGTGTTGTCTCGATGTGAATATTTATACTGCAATAAAATTGTCAAACATTTGCTGTTAAAACACCATTAAATGTATTTTATTTCTTGAGCAAAAACTGCTTAAATGCAAATTACAACAACAAATATACTACTTAAAAGCAAATGCTAAAAATACACAAACTAAAGAAATTTTTAAAGAAATTAATTTACAAGATGAAATACGTTTTTGAATACTTTTTTATATAAATAATCTCTTGACAAAAAGAGTTTTTAAAAGAGAGAGTTGGAAACGATGTCCTAAGTTTTCATTCTCATAAACCCCTTTATATTATTCTCACTTTCGTGATAAGCTCACGAATTCTGTAAGTGCTAATTACTATAAATAAATGTTCCTATTAAAAAAAGGAACATATCTCATGAGCCCCTTTATATTATTCGCACTTACGATGTCTCTGACCGGGTTATGCTGAACACCGAGATGAACCCCTTTATATTATTCTCACTTTCGTGACTCACTTTCTGTTAGTGCTAACTTCTATAAATAAACGTTCCTATTCCAAAAAAAAATACAATATCTAATGAACCCCTTTATATTATTCCCACTTTCGTGACTCACGATAAGGTCACGAGTTCTGTTAGTGCTAATTGAGTATTGACTATAAAATAAATATTCCTATTCCCACTATAAGTGGGAGATTCTATGCCCGCTAAAGAGGAGTATTATGTAGTGTCCAGAAAGAAAAACAATCTGATTCATAAGGAAGAAGTTGAGCATTTGGTAGCTTTCCCTAGCCCCTTTAGGTAAAAGAACTAAGAAGTCATTTTGTAAGTCTACAGCATGTCTACAGATGTCTCTCTACTGGGGCCCATTCTTTCACTTTATGGCCGGAGTAGATGTGTGTTTACCCTACAATGTCCGTAAGGCAAACTAATCAGTATCCTAAGAACATTTTTTATTTCTCAAATCTTACATGTATAACCTTTAAGGGCTGATATCTTGATATCTTTTATCATGGATTCAAAGGCTTTCTTTATCAAGACACCCATCTCTATACCCAAAGATTTATGCCTTCTTATCGGCTATATCTTGAAAGTTGCCTTTGACTTTTATTGAAGATTTGTTTGAAATACTCAACAGCTGTCTCATTTCGGGATTATAGCAGCAATGGAATTTCCCACCCAGCAATGTCCAGAAAGCCAAACAGTCGGTGTTCTGAGGAACATTTGACCATTTAGAGATTCTTCTTAAACCCATTAAAATCATAAAAACTGAGGAGCCGCTTAGTCCGTCTGAGCCCTATCGCACCATTCGCTCGTTGAAAACGTCTTTAAAACTGATTATCGTTGTGGGAGGACTTGAAGCCCCTAAACGGTCCTGAAACCCCATTAAAAGAGTTCTCAGCAAGACATTTTGCTAGCTTCTCCGCAAGTTTATTCTTAGGAATATCGGTACTGCCAGAAACTCGTTTGAGAAAGAGTGTGTTTCTTTGACCCAAATGGCTCCAATTGACGTAGTATTCCCAAAGCAGCGTAAAGTTTAATCCATTTTCTGACTAGGGTAATACATATACCCTTATCATGCTAAGGCAAAATGTGAAGCTTCTTAGATGGTGGAATATTAGACTCCCTTTTTATAGATCGTATTTACTATTCAGCCCATTATTACTCTTAATGGCTCTGAGATTATGCTCTATAGCCATTATATCTCTGACGTCATTTTCCATAGCTAAAGAAAGGGATTATCCTCAGGAGTTCAGCGGTTTCTTGAGCCCTGATTAAATAATCTCTGTCACCTCTTCCCAAAGCAGAAGTTGACCAGCGCCTTTAGCACTGTCCTCCCTTTTGATAACAAAAGTAAGGAAGTATCCTATGAAATTCATCGGGGTCTTTAGCACTGAATAAATAATCTCCGTAGACCCTTTTCATAAAAGAAAAGAGCGTTTGATCAGCGTCTTCAGCACAGATTAAATAATCTTTGTCGTCTCTTTCCATAACAGCAGAAAGAAAGTATCCTAAGGAATTGATCGGCGTTTTTACTCCATAACTGATGAGAGGGAGTATCCTATAGAGTTGAACGGCGCCTTAAGAACTGATTAATTTCAATTTTTAGTGTCCCTCTCCTACGCAAAGGACTTGATCGGTGTCTTTAGCACTTATCGAATAATCTTTGTCATCCCGTTCCATGACATTTATAACAGTATGGCCTCTATTTGAAGCTCTATGAATGAGCTTGGGAGTTACTCTCGAATTTCAAAAAACACAATTCAAGAATAATTTCAGACCAAAGATAGTACAAATGGAAAGCCCTTCTGATGAGGGAATCAGCTCGAACTCCTGCTGCCCTAGAAATCAAGATTACTAATAGAGTCAAACATCCATATACCGAACTACTCTACAAGGAATTTATCCATACAGCGAATTTTTTCAAGCACACTTTTTTTTTGATCTCCAGTTTTCTCTACATTTCTATAAAACGAATTTGCTACAAAACGAAGTAACATTCAGCTTTCAGTTCGACACATTATATTTCAGGGTATTTGAAAGAGTGAGAAATTTCTTTGTTGAAGCGCTGAAAATAATTTACTTAAAATTCTTAAATGTCTTATATTGGCAATCTACCTAACTAGTTCGTGTCTTACTTATAGCTCATTGTTTGGACTAACTTTAAAGACATTCAAAAGTCTACTTAAAGGAATTATATACGAAAATCTATTTCCGAAGAGTTTCAGCGAATAAAAATTTTGGAACTCATTCTGGGTAACCCAGAAACTCGTCATAACTGGCGTTTAATGTTACAAATCAACACTGATTTCCATAGATACAAATGAAACATGACTTTCGCGCGCTCCCAACTCCATCACTCACAACTCAACTTATCAGTATTTCAAAAACGTATTTCAATATCTAAAATTATGATTTACACCCTTTTTATTTTGAGACTGGGCACAATGGGCGTGTTAAACCCAAACAAATTGCTTGAATATCTCGTTATGCTCCGTGCCTTATTCGTAACGCACTCCTAAATTGGCATAAATTGCCAGAGAATGCAAGCCATAAACAAATAAATCAAAGCATAAAGGAAGAGAGCAAAAAAAAAAAAAAAGGAAGCACATAGAAAAGGACATAAATAAAATTTATGTACAGAAACCAAATTTTTATGCTTTGTTTGTGTACAGCACCTGAAATTGCACTTGTGTTCAGTGTTGGTCAGTGTCAGAAAATCGGTGAGCCGTAAAAACCCTTTTCAATAAAATTAATAGCATTTTGCCCTATTTTTTTATTTTTTTTTATTTTTGTTCAGCCCGTGCCCATAAGCGAGATTTATAGCCGGCGCGCACTTTTCAATTTAGCCGCCATTTTTCCTTTTTTTTTTGAGGTTATTTTTTGATAAAAAACTAAAACAAAAATATAAATAATTGTCGAAAAATGTAAACGTTTAAGCAACAAAATACACAGCACTTTGCTTTTTGCAGCAACAACAAACATTATGTCAAACAATTTAATTAAGAAAAAAAATTATAAAGTTAAAAACAGAATTTTTTATTTTTTTTATATGTATATTGCATACTAATTGTATGTCAATGTGTCTAGGTATTTGTGTTTGTATATGTAGGTGTTGTATTTTTATTTTATGTTCAACAAATATTTTAACTTTTTATTTAAATGACGTTTCACTTTAATAGTTAAAAATTGCTTACGAATTAAAATAAAAAAATATAAAAAACAAAAAATTTTGCATACCAAAAAAAAAAGCGCTTAACATGGTAGAAATTTCATAACTATTTTTCTGAAATATGTTTATTTTAATGTCAATACTATGACAAAAAAAAAAAAAAATGCAGTGCAAATTGAAACAAAAGCTTTTTACAATAAATGGCCCATGGCTGCTGTAATATTTGCATTTTAAAAAATCAATGAACAGTACCATTATTTTGAATATTCGCTTAAAGCACTTCCTCTTGGCTTTTTGTCCACTCAAAGCCATTGGAAAGGATATATATATTCCCAAATTACATCATATGGAACTTCAAGCTGTCAAAAACTTTTAGTTGAATTTGATCTCAATAGAAATTCGTCATTGCGACAACTTTTTATATTGAATTTCAAGCCACAACAATACTCCACTGTGCCAGATATATCTTCGAGAGAACTACAAATCTGTTACAAAATCTTTGAAGCGACTTATTTTTCCAGCATTTTAAAACGCACGTTTAAAAAAATTTCACCAAAAATTATAGTAGAACAACACTGGTCACAGTGTCTGCTTGCTTCACTTTGAAGCGAATTTTTCTTTGCTTTGCAGTTATCTGCTGCATTAGATTCTAATTCAGCGAGCTCACTCACTATTTTGATTTATAGTAGAACAACACTGGTCGCAGTATCTCCTACTTTGCTTTGCAATCATCTACTGCAGTGGTCGGCACAAAATACACTCACATTTTTTTCTTGCGTATGTATTGAAGTTTTCTCTGCCGCAGTGACGTATTGCGACGCTGACGTTGGTAAGCAACAGACACGAAGTTGATGGTG
Organism: Chymomyza fuscimana; assembly: GCA_949987675.1. NCBI lineage: Eukaryota > Metazoa > Arthropoda > Insecta > Diptera > Drosophilidae > Chymomyza > Chymomyza fuscimana. Next base: position 36,539,238 of record OX465088.1, on the reverse strand, counting down.
CGTAGCTTCGGCTATTGTTGGTCTGCTTTACTGCCACTACAGTAGAGAAAACAATATCAGAGCAACAAGAGCCGAAGCCACACACCATCAACTTCGTGTCTGTTGCTTACCAACGTCAGCGTCGCAATACGTCACTGCGGCAGAGAAAATTTCAGTACAAAAAGCACGCACACATGCATGCATTTTGTGTATAACACATGACGTGTGTCGACGTCGCTAGTCCCTATGCTCGCGTGCAGAGGCCGTGCCGACCACTGATCTACTGTATTACATTCTTCCCATATTACGTAATTACAGTAGAACAGCACTGGACGCAGTGCCAGTGCTTCCTCCAGTTTGCAATCATCTGCTGTATGAGATACTTACTCAGCGAAATTACTCTCAAATCAATAAAATATGAACTAGTTTTTTACGGGATTTGCTTCCAAATTGTCACACAACATTCATAATATCCCACCATACCCTTAATATAAATATTACGAATATACTTTTTTTTTGGAAACTTTTTCGAAAACTTTTGAACAGTTTAGTTCCTTTTGCTGTTCCAAACTGTTAAAAGATTTCACTCTATAATTTATTCCTTGATTCTTTAAATATTAATCATATAGTGGTCTCCTAAATGATGATGATGGCCCTATGCTCCACTAGAAGTAACAGGACATAACAACAACAACAACTCCTAAATAAGAAAATCACCAAGAAACGATTTTTTTTAAAAAATTTTTCATTTTTTTTTCAGTTTTATAGTTAGTGCCACATAGTGAGTTGAATTCCGCATCATTCCATCATGCTGATGTTTCTATCTCATTGCGTTCCAATGAAATTTTCGGTCTATCATATGAAAGCTAAATTTGATATAGCAAATTCATACGAAACATCTTGACTAAGAAGTTAGATGTTTCCCCATTGTGAATAGGGCAACTTGCCCTAGATTCTTTTGATAAAGGTCCATTTTAGAATTGATGCTAGGGATGAGATAGTCCTACTTACTTTAGAGAAGGAAACAAGAAACATTTTTGCTTTCTATGGAACAAAGAGCCAAGACTATCGGCTCATTCCAAATTTAAAAAGAAACAGATACATCGAGTTATTATTATTTTTTTTTTTAAATATTTGACATTTGGATTAAACTTTCATCTGTCTACCTATATTCAATCTATTGTAATTATTTATATTGATAAAATTTTTTTGGCTATATATACTAACTTTGATGTAATTATTTATCCCTCTTCATAAAAGAGGAAATTATGCCAAAATAATATCAGTAATGTTTCCGATGTTTTATTCTGTGCCAGGAGTATCGGCTAATATGAAAATTAAAAATCTCATAGTTACATCCAGCTTAATATTTTACACAAATTTTTGGCAAAAATTAAAGCATAAGCTATTCATTTTTCGTCTTTGATATCTTGATTATATTTACCTAAATATATTATATATTTCTGTCTATTCTCCGACTAGGAGCGATATCGTGTATTATATATACATACATAATATCAAGGAAATAAGAAAAAAATTTAACATAGATTAAATAAGTAATAATGAAGAAAAATTGAATTATTATGAAGAAAATATTTCCAATATCTCATTCGGTTAAAGATTACTAATCCTACTAATCCTATGCCGAATTGATTAATTATAAATCAAGATATCATCAAAGCCTTTTAGAATCCCATAAGAAAAAATTCTTTCTTCTTAAGTCCGTGGCATAAAAATTTAAGATATATTTTTTAATTATTATTATTATTCAAACCCTTTCCTTTGTAATTTGTGGTCATAATAGTCATTTTGACAAATCTTAAGCGAAACCCAGAGCAATCCCTGCCCGTTCATATGTTGATAATTGACTCATATTCAATATGTCAAAAAATTCCACATTTTCATCTCAACTTTCTGTTTAAACTTTAATTTCACATATGTACATATATAGTCAATTAAAATGTATGTCAGAAACTGATTAGCCTTGTAATTGCGCTAACTCCAAATCAAAATCCCATAATGACATTCAACTTGTTAAGCGCTTAATAAACATAAATTAAAAAGGCTTGTTTAAGTATGGATTCATTGAAATCCAATTAAAATTCATATTATTATTATCTTTTAATGTTTCCCTCTACGATTTTGTTTACTCCCATTAAATCTGACCTATATTTGATTTGTTTTGCAACCTCTGTGTGTGCGTCTGTGTGTGTGTATATTTTGTGTGTGTGTCACTGCTAATAATTTAAAAAGTATCTATTACAGATTATGTTTGCAATACTATATTTTGCTGGGTACATGTCATAAAAGTTTTTGAACATCTAAATTAAAGCCAACAAAAAAATACCAAACTAATAAAAAGCAACCAAAACAAACAACAACAAAACGGCATGCATGTTGTTAAAAAAAACTTAAACAAAAAAAAAAAACAATTGCATTTAACTAAAAATTAAATTCGGTGTTTTTCATTGTATCTAAATATTGTATATTGTATATTGTATACACAAAAATTAAAAAAAGAAACCTAAACAGCAACTTACTAAAAACAATTAAAACTAGCAAAAAACAAAACAAAATAGCAAAAAAAAAGAAACCTAAATATAAATATAAACAGTTTGGCTTTAAAGTGCGATTTTATATGTATTAAAAAATAAATACAAATTATATAATGTATTTTTTGCATAAATTATAAGTAAGAGTTTACAACAATTGGGAATAAATGAATAAAAAATAATTCACTTTTGGCATAGATTTTAAATTTACACAGCATTGCCTAAAAATTAAAAAATGGCATTGCATTAAACACTTTTAATATTAAAAAATTTAATTTTTAATATTTTTTTAAAGTAGGCAATAATATAATCAATAGCTAACAGAATTAAAAAATTACTTATAACATTTTTTTGAGCTATTCCGTATTAACCAGGTGCGGATCTAGGATTTGGTCTTGGGGGGGGCTTCTTCACTTTGAAGTGTATTAAAATCAGAGCTCGCAAAAGACTTACAACCTATTTTTCCAACTTTGGGGGGTGGTCCGAAACCTGAAAACCCCCCGTGGATCCGCCACTGGTATTAGCCCACTGATGTCCGCTACCAAATCCCGTTCAGCTAGAAGTCTGCAATTTTGAGGAAATATTTAAATATAGCCGAATAAAAAAATATATTTATTCCAGACTTTTTGTTCATAGAGCTTAAATGTTTTGGGAGCTATGATATATCATAAAGAGACTTTATTGGGGTTTCAAAAACCGAAGAGACAGTCCAAAAATTTTGAAAGATAGAAATTTTCGAAAAAAAAAATTTTTTTTCGATTTATGTGTTTTTACTTGTTTGCAAATCTCCGATAGGAATGAATATTAAAATTTTCAATCTTAATATATATATTATATATAATATATATAATATAATCTAATGTATATATACCATCTTTTAAAATCCGACAATATCGGCCGAATTCATTTTGAAACCACAAGCTTGGTGCACCTAATTTCACTGTAACGAAAGTTTGGTACATGATTCAAACCACGTCCTACTTTTTTGCAAGCGATTTGGCAAATTTTAAACTGAAATAATTTTTAAAACATTCTTTGATATTCTTAGACACTATTTATGCCATTTTCAATATGATATTTATTGATAAATATTTTAAATTATTTTTTTTTTTTCTGATTCAGCCCAAAAAATAATACGCGATAAAGGCAGCAATATTTTTATAAAATGTGCACGATATAAAGTAATAGAAAGGCGCAGATATTCTGCAACAATGTAAGGGAAATATGGCAACTTATCGAAGATAGTAAGTGAAATATTTGAAGTTGTAGACAAAAAATAATGTGGAATTGGGAGCACTCAAAAACGAAAAATTTATTCGTTTTCGTTTTCCGAATCACGGCCGTATATCTACAACGATTATTATTAATTCCTTGACATACAGTACATATCACAATTTAGTAAAAAAAAACAAAATTTTAATACATAATATATGTCACTCTTGGTCGGAGCATAGGGCGGAACTCCGTTTCTTGAGTAAGGGATATTTTCCGGTCGGGTTACTAGCTAACGCAACCCACTTTAAGTTCTGTGGGGCGACCGTGATGGTTTTATAACGAGTGAGCCTTCTCCGGCTTGTGTGGTCCGCGGGAGGTATTTCATTTTCCTTCTACCACCCATGTTTGGGAGGCTATCCCCTATACGCCAACAGGGGACGCGCCCTCTAAGGATTACAAGCTCCCCCGAGGGACGGCACAACGATTGATTCAGTATAATACCACTCGAATATTCGATATTTTTCCAATAGCTATTAATTTCGGTATAGTGCTAAATTGCTAAATTTGGTCATGTTGCCTTTATAAGTAAAAGCATTATAATCTATAAACATATTTTCAATTGATCCATCTTATGGTGATATATACATAAGTTACAATATGGAACCTACAAGAACTAGAGGGCCGTTGGTGATAATGATGTAAAATAAAGTTGGTACAGTGTTTGGGTCATTCACAAAACTTTTATACGCCCTTGTTTGCAATATTTGCATAAGTAAAAAAATGATGGCCTTACTTAATTTTCAGTTTTTTAATGATGTTGTATAATTCCCCCATGTGATATCTACAAAATAAAAATAATAAAAAAAAAGATAATTTGCCATGACTTAAGGAATTTAATTCGAAAAGTTTGGTTGCTCTAGCTCTTATCATCTCTGAGATCTACGCGTTCATACAGACGCACGGGTAGATCGACTTCTTTAGTCACCCTAATGATGCTTAAGGTAACTCTGGGTGATCTCCTACCTCTGCTTAGTATACCTTTTAAATCTTAACGTACAGTCTATGAAAAACTTCTTTATTTACAATACTTCAAACAAATTTTTTTTGTTTAAAACGTCAAAGTCAGTGCCAAGTCTCACTTGGCATATAGTTCATCGAAAATTCGAATACCGATAAACTGTTTGCAAAAACCAGAAACAGAATATAGCATGCAGGATGTCTGCCTGGTTCACTCCTGCTCCTAACCCTTAAGAAACAGTTCCCTATCAGATCTAAATCAATTCCACCCAGTTCCATAGAATTAAATTTTTTTAATAAGTTTCTATATATAACATAAATTATAAATGCACTGCATTATTTTCCATTGAGGTTATGCAATTTATGGACTTCAATAAGGCATTGATGAACATTTGATTTCCATTTGAATAAATTGTTTATTTTAGTACTGCTGGAATTATAAATTTGAAGCCATGACATTTTCCACGGCATACTCTTAAAAAAAAAAAAGGCTATATAGTTTTTTCATAGTAGCAGACCCCACAAAGGCCACATTGTCAATTAGGCTAATTAGTTTGTTAATAATTTATACGGCTCACATGTGTGGATGATGTTAGTTCGTCTCTATGACATGTTCTTGGACAAGATTACAAAAAACTACAAAAACAACAACAACTGAAATGGCAATTACATGCAACTAAAACAACAACAACAACAACATCGAGAAAAAGAAATGATGAGAATGACGTGCCCGGGCTGCCAAGAATTTTCCTGCCGCTTGTTGATGGTCCTTTTAGCACTGATGATGGGCGCTACGGGCCATAAGGATGTCAGCTATATGTGGAAACTGCAGCCCAAAGTGTCATTGACAAAATCACCAGAAGTACGTGTGGCATCTTTTGGCAACCACACCAAGTATTTTGCTTGCCTCCAGTCGACAGTCACGTGGACAGCTTGTTAGGCGTTGTTGCAACATAAAAGTGCACATTGTGAATGGTGTGCGGTTAGTGGAGGTGCCAGGATGAAAGTACCATCAAGGTTAGAACTAAAGTCATTAGCACTTTTCGGCTAACATCAAGTATGGCATTGGGTATTAGGTGATGGGTGTTGGGTGTTGGGAACTGGTTGCTTGGAGTCTCGGTGTCATAATGACTTGCAACAAAGTCACGCAAATGACTTTGGTCATGGAAATGTGTCAAAAAGCTGGGGGGGCTAAAGGCGGTTCAAATGAACAAAGAGGTTTCAAGTGTGACAAGCACTTGAGGTTGTTTTAGCTGCTAATAGCTCCTTGTTAGAATTTGGCTTAAGTCAAAAGGTTATCCCGAAACTGAGACTACGAGGAGGCCTACACACAAAAGCAGCGGGTGGTAAGTGTTGGAAACTGGCAAACAGCTAGTGTTGAAATATGACAGCTGACAAAAACATTAAAGCGTTTGTATAGGCTGGAATTTCTTGAGATTTAAAGTGTTTGGACTTAAAGTTGTACAAAATTGGTAAAAATGTGTGATTTAAGTATATATATATGTACTGTGCTTGGAGTATGTGCATCCAATTCATATAGCCAATATGTGATATCAATATTGTTCAAAAAGGAACGTAGAAAAAACCTAAAATGAGATTTATGTAAGGTGATTCCTGACGTTTTTAAAATTTTAAAGAATTTTTGCTGTTTAGGGGAGGTTCTTTCAAATTTAATCGAGAAAATCGATTTTTTTTTAACAATAAATGAAAGTTACATAATCGTAGAATATGTGTATGAAAGGATTTTTCGATGCGATCGATAATTATAGAAATAGAGCGTCTTGAACGCACCTAAGTCGCTCGACGTGTTTTTCTCGGAACCATGTTTTTCATCCGCATTTCAAGCATAGCTCTTGATCTATTGTTCCGATTTCCTTCATTTAAACCATGTTTGAAAGGATACAATTTTTTGTATGCCTTAAACTAACAATATACATGAAAAAGTGTTAAAAATTGTTATTTTTAAGCAAGGTCAAAATTTTTTTTTCGATCGTCCACATTTCAGTTAATTTTTCGTCAAAACTCATTTTGATTTAGTATAAGGCATAGAGAATTTCATTACCTTCTATAAACAAAGAACATTTCCCATTTCGGTTCACTACAAGAGGCTGGAGAACTGAAATGCGGGGACGATATTTTGCGGGCAGAGGCAGACAAGAGCCGCCATTTTGAATTTCGTCGAGAAAAAAATTTCCATTTAGTGTACAATAAAAATCGCATTTAACAATCAAAACAGGAAGTTTGTATGTCTTTTCATCATGCCACAAATAATTCCCAAACTTTGCCTTCTTTTCGGCCAAATTTTAAAGAACCTCCCCTTAATGTTTCCAATTCACTTACAATTGAGGAAAACATATTTAAATTAAAATTATGAAATAATTGTTTAAAAATATGTAGTAACAAAATTTTGTTAAAAAAATGATTCAAATAAGCTAAAACAAATCTTCCGAAACGATATCGATATAAATATTGGTTAGTGCTATACGTGTATCATCAACATCGAAGAAATCGATTTAAAATTCTCTCTTTTTGACGATATTCATTTTGGTCATCAATCTAGCATTTTTTAAAATGGATGCTTCGGAAAAAAATGTATCCGCCAGGGATTCGTCATACGATAAGAAACCCCTACCAAGTCTGCGAGTTTTTTCTGCTGATATAAAATTGAATACAGATATTTTGAAAATCATAAAGCTCGCGACTCAGTTCCATGAACTTTGACGCCCAATCCTAATTGTTAGAAGTAAGCTAGAATACATTAGATGCAAAGGTTTTTTTTTGAAGTAAGAGTTTAATCTATTTTTTTATTTTATTTTTTATTTTATTAATTTGCACTACATAAAAGCAAAACAATCTTTAGAATATCATAAAATAGTTTTTAATATTTATGCAAGAAATGTATATTTGATTTAATTAAATTTTAGGGTTCAAGCCTCTCGTTAATCAGCCACTGGATACACTTCAAAAAAACGAACTAAATATCATTCTTTTGTTGTTGAGCATTCATTATTAAAAATAAAATTTAAAAAAAAAAAACTCAAACTAGGCGATCATCATTTAATAGAGAAATTGGAAAAGATATTTTTAAAAAATAAAGAAAGCCGTTAAAACCATTGTTAAGTCTTATAAGATCTTATAAAACATTTCTTACATTAATTTATTTCTACAATCAGAGTCAAATCGTAGAAACTCAATTTAATTAAAATCCTCCTTCATGAGAGATAATACAAATTAGTCGATTTTCATTTAAAATTTAAAAGGCTTTACTTGTGTAAAAAAAAAACATTCTAATCGACGACGAGTTACAACTGAAAACTGCTACAAAATTTTCTCTAACGCAACTACAATAGATACAAACTAGATCTCTAAATTTTTTTCTTCTGTTAATAAAATCAAAGCGCACAAGCAACGTAAATATCATCCAAGCTGCTGGCTCCACCTACTGACTGACTATTTCACCAAACATGTACACAATTTTCACATTTTTTAATGTCAACATGTTTGCAACGCATATTAACAAGTTTTTCCCCCGCATTTATGCTGCTCCATTAGAGTATATTGTGTACTAAAATATTGTTTCTACCTTGTCATAAAACAAAAAATTATTTTGTCATCTGGCGAAGCTAACAATTTGCTAATACATATGGCTCACATGGAAGCCAGCATGAGCCAAAACTTTGTCCTTGAATGAAAACGCATTTTCTGCGATATATGTTAGCATATTATATGACATACATATTTCGAGAGCAACAACAATAACTTGGCTTAAACATTTATCATAAAAGTCAAGAACGTCTTGTGCATTCAGTTTTCAGTTGCGTGTTGTATAATTTCTGGAACTACATCCTGGAACGACAGCGGCAATTGTTGCCTCATTAGAAACTCATTTAAAAACAATTTGGCACGTTAATGTATTATAAGTCTATAAGCTTATGCTGCCCAATACTGGAGCAACAACTTGAGCGGAGCCATAGTCAATACCCCCCATGACCCATGTTCCAGAACTCATGCTCCAACATTTTTATGTCAGCTCCGTAAATAAGACTTATATAGTACTGTATGTAGATGCGTACATTTGGTAAATGTGCTGACAATTTTTCAACTATGGCAATATGTAATGACAACCTTGTAGGACTTTGGTGAACATTGAAAGCTAAATGGAAACTTTTCCAGTGTTGACAAACTACTTGTGTAGCAGCGTCTAGGTCTCGAAATCTGTAAAGAAAATTCACATTTATTAAGAAAAATTTGAGAGTAAAAGGAGAGCAATTGTTACGGAAATCAACGTGAACACTTTTTAGCTGTGTAATAAGCCCAGAAAAAAACTTATTTAATTATACGATGCCTGATTAGTGCTTATAAAGCGGTTTTTTGATTTAACTACTTTCAAAAAAATGTTTATCGAAAATCAAATTGAAACACATTTGGCTGTGTAATAATTTCGAAAAAGAAACCGCCTTTATATCAATTTAGTGCCTATTAAGATGTTTCACTGGGCGTGATTTTCTGGTTTATTTCTTTCAAGACTGACTGAATATGTAACGGAAATCAAAGTCAAACAGACTTTTCTGTGCAATAATTAATAAAAAATAATTAATAAAAAATAAAAAATATAATAATGCTTAGAAAGCTGATTAACTAATTCTACTTAACCCTCTAATGCCCATTTTGAAAATATTTGGTTAACAATGGTCGAATAATTTTTCCTAAGGTACTTTTCGACTCCTAAATTCAAAAATGACCTTTAAGATTATGTAGGATTGTTCGTTTACCTGTAAGTTGAGAAAATCTGAAAAAGGTCCGAAAGGATTAAAGTCAAAAATAGTCGCTTATGAAATTTTTAGACTTTGAATTTATTTGTTTATTTATGAATGGCTTTTATAGTATTAAAGTAAAATAATTAATAAATAAAATAATTATTATTATTATTTTTATAAAACAATTTTTGCAGACAACTCGCAACCGCACAAAAAAACCGCAAAAAACACATGTGCTGTGTTTATAAAAAAAAAAGTATCTCTAAAAGTTTTGCAAAACTTTCAAACCTTTTATAACTTAGTTGTTGTGTTTATTAGGAACTGCAAAAAAAATTTTAAATGATGTAAAAACTTGAATTTTTTTAATTATTTGCAAATTCTATAATAATAAGGCACTGTTGGGCATTAGAGGGTTAAATAAATTTTGAGTTATCACAAATTCAACAAATTCTGTATTTGTTCCGCACTAATTAATAAAGACGTATTTGACACCATCTTCTTTCGAAAATAATTCTATTAACAAATTACAAGAGAGCTTCCTCCACTTTGGTGTAAATCTTGACTAAGTATTTGTTTTGTCTGAAAATTACCTATCCAAACAACAGCAACAAAAGTAAACAAGTTAATCTGACTGAGCTGAGACCTTTAAGGGGTTATTTGGATTTTACTAAAACGATTAATTAAAACAAGCGTTTGTTAACATTGTAAATAAAAAAAATGTTTTTTTTTGTTTATGTCATAAGATCACTGTGTGGAACAACACTCCATCTTATATAAGCATAGTTTATAGCAACTCATAATTTTATGCAGTTAGTTAACGAAAACAAAAACTGCGCTAGAATCACTTGTGAATTACAAGCTAAAATATTATAAAAAAAAATGTAGCTAATTTTTTTTTTTTTTTTTATATTTGTTTATTTGTAATCTGTCCAAAGGACATTCAACAAATTTTATAAATTCTTACAAAAAAAAATATTTCTATGATTGGCTTGACTCCAATGAGCTAAACCAATATAAAGTGTAGCTAACTAAATACAAATTTTAAAATATTAACACTTGAACGAATGTTGCATATTTTAATTTAAAACTTAAAAATGCGTCCTTAAACAATGACAATAAATTTAAAGAAAATACAAGTTTATTTTTCATAATACTTTACTTTGGAACGCAGAAGCTCATCCAAGCTTGTAGAATGAAATAATTAAAAAAATCTTCAACTTACAAAATGAAGTACCAAAAAAAAAATTTTTTTTTTTTTTAATTTTTTGTCATAGTGTACGAATGCACTTTTAAGTTTTTAATTAGGTAGAAATTTATGGTAAGGATGACAGAATAGATTGAAGCTGCATATTTTCAAAATACTTCACCCAACTTTCCAAATCGTCTTCTGGCCCATTATGGCAAATAGTAAAAATAAAAAAAAGCGCAAGCAACTTTTTTATATAGGTCTATAAGCTTTAATCCGCTTTTTTAGTCAAAAAACACATGTTTCTTTCATAAAAAGGTAAAACAAATTTCTTCAAAGTACTTTCCCTCGCTAGCTATACATTTTTCCAATCTTTCGGGCAATTTGTGGATACCACACCAAAAAAATTCCTTCTCTTTCGAGGCAAGCCACTTATCAAGCTATTTTCGGACGTCTTCGTAGTGCTGCTCAGCGAGGGCGTAGTCGGAAGGGGCCAGGTCTGGTGAATATGGGGGCTGGGGTAGCGCATCCAAGTTGAGTATCTCCGATTAGTTTCCGACCATTTTTGACATGTGCGATGGTGCGTTGTCATGGTGGAAAATCAGCTTGTCATGTCTTTGTTGACAATCCGGTCCTTTTTCACGCAGACCACGGTGCAATTTGAGATTAGATTTTTAATTGATATCGAATAATATGAATATAATTGCGTAGCTAAACGTTAATTTATTTTGTTATTGGTGGTTTCTTTGTAAGTCAATAGAATTCTTTATTCTTGGGCACACTTTTCCGATAGTGAAGAACTACAAATTTTCGGAGAGAGACTTAAATAACTTTTTTGTTTTTATTTTTTTAAATTAAATCAAAAAAAGTCTCTCAAAACTTCAACCTAAAATATCAAAACAAAAAGTCGATAAATACCAAAAAAAAAAAAAAAACAAACAGTGCCAAAAATACCACACTGCATTTATAGGTAAACACTGTTTTGTCTTGAAGCAATTAAGTTGCGGTTCGTATAGCCAAAAATATAAGAGTAACTATCTAAAGGCGCCGATATGGCCTACTTTTATAAGGACAAACAAAATTTTGCATGAGTTTATTATACTCCCCGAACAATATCATCTCTCCACCAGATTGGCTTTTGCGCAGTGTTGTATCCACTTCCAAATATTCTTCATTTAGTTCAGCTTGAAAATAAATTTACAGATTTTAAAACCACATTGTTAAAACAGGAAACTTAAAAAATTTCTAGAGTAGCATTTAAACACTAACTAGATAAAAGGTACAGAGTTTTTATTTGTTGTTATGTCTCATAGCCCCCGCAGCCCCCCTCGCTCAATTTATGTTGTCAGTTCCGACTGGGTAGGTTCCAGAACCCCACGTTCGTTTTGTATCGTATCCACGCGATTAAGCTGCTGCGACTGAGACTGTGTGACTGAGCTGTTGCAAAAGTGTGAGCATTTAATGCAAATGTCATTTGTGGCAAATGATGCTTTAAAGTTTTATACATAACGTCTCTGGGCAAATATCATTAGTATGCGTCAACGACATTGTGCAGAAATGTTGCTCATTTGATGTTTGGATGGTTGAATGTTGCAAAAGATGAAGTTGCTGCCAGTACCAGGCGCAGTCGCAGTCGCAGTCGCAGTCAGCGTAACAGTCGCAGTTGACGTCGCAGTTAACGCTCAAAACTTATGCTTAACAAAAACTGTTTGTGGCAGACAACTGACAGTTGTCGCATGTGCAACAGCAACGCGTGCCCCATCAACTTCACCCCTACTAATTTCCCTGCCAGCTTTTGTGGAGCAAGTGAAAGTGCTGCCAAGGCGAAAAGCGGAAGCGTGAAGAGAAACAGCGACAACAGGCTATCCAGAATGGCGTGTCATAAACATGAAATTTGCACAAAACCGCCATTTTTATAAGGTGTCAACGGCAGCAAATATCACATATACGCACAGATACACACGCACACACACGCATCCTCCAACGCACACTTACGCGTATTTATATAGACGTTATGGCATTTGACGTTGAAAGGTTGCCTGCCCCATTGCCGTTTGGGCTTGTGGCGCCTCGCAGGTAGTCCTTGCATATTAGCTTAACCAAAACGTTAAGTGCCAATGTAGTATGTGCTGTTAGGGGTCCTGCGAAGCTGATGATGTTTCCTGTTTGGCATATGCTCTGCATATCATTATCGAAAGAAACTGCCTCAGCGACGTGCAACCGCAGGCACAGTCAGCATATGCACGAGGATAGGCTGAAAAGTTGTTGGTCTTTCAAAGAAGGGATTACTCGTTTCGAAAAACCATTTTAGTTCTCGACTTATTCTAAACACTTAATGTAGCGGCACAGCAATTTTTTATTCCTACTGAAAAATTAATTTGAGAGTATCCTAACTTTCAGAATTCTTAAAAAAAATCATCTAGACACTTAATTTGCCTGCACTCGAATTTCTTATGCCAAAAAAAGACATACCTCTTTCAGATGATCATATAATCTCTATCATCTTTACACTATCATCTAAATCTTTAAAATATACATTCTTCTTACAGATGATCATTTTTTTAAAACTTCATTCAAATGTTTACCGAACAGATTGATTTTCTTGGATCCCTATAAAGCCTTTATTTTCATAGATGATGTTATTATCTGTATCATCTAAATACAATTGTGGTACTCAAATTCTTGCATGCTTTCCGAAAAGTTTAGTTTTTCAGGTTCCTTAAAATAACCGTTCTTTTCACAGATGATGAGAACATCTCAAGTGTCTAAATACTTAATTCAGTGCTACTCATGTTTTTGTATGCCTACCGAAAACTATGATAGGCTTTTTTCACAGATGATAATATCATCTATATCATCTAAACGTCATTCAGCTATACCCATTCTTTTTACGCTTTCCGAAAAGTATGATTCTCAGCATCTATCAAATAGGCATTCTGTTCGTAGATGATCATATCATCTTTTTTCAGCACAATTTCTTCAAGGCTTGAAAAAATTGGTAATCTCAAGAGCTTAATAAGGATATGTTGGTTAACCAATTCGTGGCACAATTCTCGCAGTTTTGATATGACGACTGAACTCTTGCATTGTGTTGTCTTGGTGAAAAAGGATTTATTATTTTTGGATTTATTTTTATTGGCTTTATTATTATTGCTTTAAAGCATCATGAAATTAGTCCAATGGCTCCAAAAATGTTTTCTGGCTATCATCAAAAAAAGAAGCATGGACTTTACCTTGGTCTTCGATTTCTTACTAACTGGGTTTCTTAGTTCGGCTAATGACTTATCAGCCCGCCCTCGCATATGCCTTTTTGGTAGCCCTGCCCTGCATGCCCTATATGTGTCTTTTAATGGCTCAAGTCGTTACTGCAGCTGGAACTACGCCTGACTTGGGCGTCTTTTTTTGGCAGAAACAATTTTTTTTTTTTTTTTGGTGTTTACTCTACCAAGTTATTAATGACAGTCACCTCAAGCTTTCATATGCAGATGACACTGTTGGCTCTGTGGCATTGGCTGTGGCTTCCCGACATCATCTGCATTACAAACGAAACGAAATACGGCGGAAAAAAAAGCACAGGGCTCTGGACACCTTGAACTACATATTAAATTTCTATCATGCAGTGAACTGTCTGTCGGATTGTTTGCCCAGGAGGGGGAGCGCAACGAGTTACAATGCGCCTGCATGAAATATCTTTAATTAAAATTTGTATAAAGATAAATGGGTTTTGATACCTAGTCGAAAAGTTTTTATTGCATACAAAAGATAAAAGTACAAAATAGAAATAATAAAAAATGTATAAATTAAATGAAAATGAAAAATAAATTGGCCAAAGACGGTTTGGGCAGTGCTATGGCCAAAAGCTTAGCCATATGCTTCAATGACAAGAGACAAGGCCTAAACCAGCAGCAAATGCTGGCGTAGATTGAAGAAGGGATTTAAATCAAGTCACTTTTGACTGACACAATGGCTGTTGTAAGTTTTTGGCCAGCAGCTTTTGGACATAGCTGTTTCATTGTGCCAACAAAAGTTTTGATAGCTTTTCATTTTGGGTTGCGCCTTTTTTTATTTATTTTTTTTTTTATTTTCGTAAGCCTTTGTACAAATTTTGTGATGCCGGCCAATCTAGTTACTTATAAGTTAGATTAGGTTAGGTTAGGTTACTGAAGATGTCCTTTTTAAAAAGGGTAATTGCAGGGTATGCAAAGTGAAACGAGCGAACTTCAAAAGAATGAAGGTATATCCTTTTTTAATATTTGCATTTTTAGCTCTTGATATGTTAGACGGTATTTAAAAACTTAGCACCCCGTTGCGCTTTTTAAGCCGACAAAAATATTGTGTATTAAATTGAAATAACCCAAGAAGCCGTTTAAAAACAGAAATAATTTAAATAATAATAAAAAAAAAGTTACGGTGTTACGTTATTATGTGTCTCGTAACGTAACTAATTTTTGTTTAAAAGTAACTTTAAAAAGTTATCTAATATAATAATATAACGATACGTAACATAGTTGCATTGGTTTGATTCTATACTAATTCATGCAGTAACGTTATGCTACGTAGTTCTGAAATGCTATAAGTAACATATGTAACATTACATTGACAACACACACCAGGGCGTTAAGGTGTGTACTAACGTTATGTTACATAGTTATGTTATTTGCTACAAAGTAACGTGACAATGTTTTGTTACGTACCCACTTTATGATAAGTGGTAAAGTTACGTATTAATGTAATGTTGCGTAGTTACTTGATTTAACGAGTAATGTTATTCCATGCAGCGTTATGTTACGTAGTTGCGCGATGCTACGAGTAACGTTATGTTACGTTATTACATTAAATTAAAATATGTTAGGTCGTGACTTTATGTTATGATGCTTTGTTACGTTATGTTACTTTCGCATCGTAACATAGCGATGCGTTCCGTACCAGGGTGTTACGGTGTCTTTATACGTTATGTTTCTTAGCTACGTTATTTTACGCCCTAACGTTATGCTACGAAGTAACGTTATGCTACGTGGTGGCGCGTTATGCGACGTAGTCACTTTATGATACGTAGTAAAGTTACGCAACGCAGTAATGTAGCGTTACGTTGTGACTTGCTTCAACGACTAACGTGAAGCTACGTAGTAATAGTAAGCTACGAAGTTGCGCGATACTACAAGTAACTTTATGCTACGTGAGAATGTTATGTCAAGTTACGTGTTTGCTGCGTGTAACGTTACTACATTACGTTAGGTAATTAAAGTACGTCAGGTAGTGACTTTATGTTATGTTGCTCAGTTACATTATGTTACTTAGTAACGTTATGCACCTTAACATAGCGATGCGTTACTTACTAGGTTGTAACTGTGTTGTACGTTAAGTTAAATAGCTACGTTTTTTACATAGTTAAGCTACGCAACAAAGTAACGTTATGCTATGTGATAGTGTAATATTACGCAGTCTCCTTATGGTACGGAGTATTGTTGTCTAACGTAGTTAACGTAATTACGTTATGTTAATTAGTAACATTATGCTACGTAGTTACGCTATATTGCATTATATTGATTAGCATCTGTTACGATGCTTTATGCAACTACGTAACGTAACGTAAATGAACCCTAATTTAACTCACCGTAACACATGTAAGATAACGTAACTACGTAACACAGTAGTCTTAAAAACAACAAATAAATAAATAAATAAAACAGAATTTTTTTTTTTAAAAAAAATAGTAGAATGCCGTAAAAAAAAAAAAATAAAAACATACTTCGAATTAAAATATTAATACTAGCTTTCTAATATATTAAAATTTCCAAGCACATTAAAGCCAGACTGTTCAGAGCAACAAAAAAGCGATTTAATAAAAAATCGCCATAAATACAGACTCTTAATTAAAAAAAAAGCAAAAAAATCTTTTATAAACTCATAAAACAAATATATAAAAAAAACTTTCTATTATCATGCTCTGCTCTTTTTTAACTTTAATTAACTTAATTTTTTTATAACTTACTTTTGCTTTAATATATTTTGCTTTTAAATTTTTGTTCGAAAAAAAAACAAATTTTTGTATTAAAAATGCGTTTGTAGGACGAGAAAAATCAACTACTTATAACGAATCTTTGGCTTTCGTTGGTAAGTTTCAACTTAAACTCAAAACTCATAAAATCATCTTAAAAAAAAAAAACCAAAAAACAAAACCCTAAAACTAAACTATATCTTAGTGATTTAAATAATACTTATGCTTAAATATCATATCATAAATAAATTTTATATTAAAATTTGTTAGTTATGCATAGCTAGTTGCTGATATCTATTATCATCTATTGTAGTTAGTTGGTGGTATAGCAATGCATAGCTGTCAAAATGCCTGCCCGCTCATAATTTAAACACACACGACTGCCTCTATTGTTATTTATTTTTCTGGTATTTTTTAAGCATTATCATTATCGTATTTTCAGTCTAAATGTCTTGCAGAGTTCAACTGTGATTATAAAATATTAGAAACTGTCATACTTTTTCTACATAAATGTCAGCCACTTTTCTTTGTATATTCTAATATCTGACTCCGTACTATTTGTGACTGAAATAATTGGGAAATATTATTGTTTCTTTTCCCAAGCAAAGCACTCGTAAAATTTATAAGCCTCAGTGTTCATAACAGAAAATTTTAGTACAATAAATCTGTTTAAAGCAAAAAAAAAATAAAAAATACTAGATTGAATACCAATAAAAACAGAGGCTCAGCGTTCCATAGGAAAAATTTTAGTACAAAAAATCTTTCTAGCTAAATAGGCGTTGGAACATTGTTTGCAAATAAAAAAATATTAGATTTAATACCGAAAAAATATAAAATTTTTTTAAGCAGTGTAATATTTTGTGGCATAGTTCTTAGGGCCAAAAAATACTAAACTCGTATACTCGGAAAGAGACTTGACTTGGAAATAGAAATCAGCTGGCATTTTTGGTCACTGTCCGAATATTTCTAGATTTGCTTTTTTTAAATAATCGTTCTAAACCAATTTTTAATGATAATTTAAGTGTCGAAACACAAATTGAATGAATTATCGAAAAAAATGCAATCCTTGTTGACGCTGCAGAGCGAATGGCAAATACGACACAATGATGACGATAGCTCAGTGCTATGAAACAAAACAGTTTTCGCGTGAACTGTTTTAGATCTGGGCCAATATAACTCTATAGAGGGTATAAAAATTGTGTACCTCGCATTGCGGGTACTCATTGATTATATAAACTTGGTCCGATTAGCCTTAGATTGGTACTTTTTGGCTCAAGAGCGACTAGATTCGCAGTAATGGCCATTTAAAGTTTAAAAACTGAATTTTGTAATTTTGTAATCTTGAAAAATTGATTTTGGGGTGCTAAAAATACGCTGAATGCCCTTAAAAAAATACTTTTTCGTATACCAGTGTAATGGATCAAATTATTTAAAAATTTGCTAGTATCGAAGTTTTCTAATTGTTACATCAACTCAGTTGAACTAGGCTCTAAAAACAAGAAACTTACTTTCAAAAATTAAGCTACCAAAAAGTAAAAAAAAAAAGTAGATAAAATACCATTCTTATTACCCAGCGTACAACAAACTTACTTTCAAAAATTAAGCTACCAAAATGTTAAAAAAATACTAGATAAAATACCATACTTATTTCCCAGCGAGTGCTAAACTTTAAAGTATTCCCAACCATCAAAATTTAAATTAAAGCTATTAAAAAATACTAAACAAAGATTTTCAACTTTTAATTTGTTAGTTATAAGTGTATGGCCTAGTTCGTGTGTGTTAAATTATTTAAAACTAATCATTAAAATACAATTAAAAATTAAATACAATTTTTTAAATAATTGCGCTTTATTAAATACCATATGTACACAAATACACAAGCATAACCATATACATATACATACATAAACAACTAACTAAAAAGCTGTTGACTATTTTATTTAATAAACTTCTTCGTTTCTATGATTATAAACTATTCTATGCTGTATTAATTTTTAAACATATTTTTTAGTAGCCATAAACTTTTGCGCAATTGAAAATAGTTTTCAACTTGACTAATTAAAATTTTATTTGGTTTCATTCAGTTTTAGCAATTTATAAAAAAAAAAAAAAAAAATTTTATAATTAGTTTGTTTGTTTGTTCTATTATTTTTATCTTTTACTCAACTTTTTCTAAGAGCAACTAAAAACCCAACACATAAAAACAAATTCAAACAAACAATATTAAAAAAACAAAAAAAAAAGCTGACAACATTTACAAGAACAAAAAACCACAACACAAGCTTGCATGACATACAATTTACAAACGCATCGTGTAGTGTGCCCATCTTCATTTAGTATGCATGATGTGTAGCATATGCTTTTCTGGTATTTTTTTAAAAAAGTCAGTAAGCCCAGTTTGTATGCGTTTGTATGTCTTTAAAAGTATCTACATGGTTTATAGCTGCAAAGTATATAAACCTACAATATGCATATCATGCAACGGAAATTCATGTACAAAATTGTCAACAATATTTATATGTATATGTTTTTTTTTTTTGCACTCATGTTGACTTTTTACATATGGTACACACACACTCACATATATCCGGTTAGGCTGTCAAGCGCTGTCAATTTATGAAATTAATTAAATTATTTATTTAACACGTAGCGCTGGTTATTAAATATGAGTGGCCAGCAGAGCTATTGGATGCGTTACCAGGCTTAAGCCAAGGCAATTTGTAATTTTAAATTTATTTTTATTCTTTTGTTACTTTAACATCAAAACGATCTGTAACTGTCCGTTTGCCACTTTTCCAGAACTTCAAATTGCAGCTTGACACCCCCTTCACTGCAATATGATTGATGATTGATGGCTTATGCACCATTTATAAACTGACAGCTTGAAATGTGGTCAAATGTTGCTGCATTTTCAATACGGCCAATACGTTGCCCATTAACGTATGTAATTTAAATTTGTTACTGAAGGACGTTACGTATACCACATAGCATATCTACATAATACGTTGGCATTGATATGTTGGTGAATTGGCAGACAGTGTGCTGGTTTAATGCAAGTATATTCGATTACGACGGGCACACTGGGCGCATTTTGACAGAAATAGAAAACATGCGGGAAATGGACTTTTTGATGGAATAGCAGACAAGTACAGAACTACATTTTGTTGCTACAAATGAGCTTAATGCAGCTTTCAGTGAATTTTAGAGTTACTTATTTTTGTTAAAACTGGTGCAAATTGAACTAGTAGCATATTTCCAAAACGTCTCTTTCGCTACTGAAACTGAAAAATCATAGAACAATTTTCAATAAAATTTTTTCAGCTTTTTCGAAACACTTTTTTTTTGACAGAAATAGAAAAAAGAAAGACTTCTGTTTTGACGTCTTTCTGTTAATTGTGAAAAATAATTCAAAAATAGAATCTAGTTTGGTTTTAGCTTTTTTGAACAAACTATTTAAAGTTTAATGTCTAATCTTTCAAAGTCTTCTTTATAACATCTTTCTGCTAATTAAGAAAAATAATTTGAGAATTAGATCTAGATTTGATCTTTGATTTGATTTGACTTACTTATTTGAAGAATTTTCTGGTGGTTCGATTCCCCGCAGTAGCACTGGGGCATTTGCCTAGCACTGGCATCGCTAGCTCAAAGACGCTATTTGCCTAAGAAAATCTCTATTAATTCAAGACACCGCCATTCGGATTCGGCTATAAGCTTTAGGTCCCTGTTCTCTTCGAACAGTTATTAATAGAGATCCCCATGCTCCGCCCAGGGGCGACTGACAAAATAAACAGTCAGGGAAATTATTATTATATCAATTCCTTAAGGTTATGCAAACAGTTACCATTATTTTAGAAACCTGCTGTTCAGTGCTACTTTTAGGAATATGTCTGTAGAAACATGAAATATCATAATTTATTCCAAGCTTTTCGTACTACAGCCCCAATTCCTCGGGCAATATGAGCAACTTAATCAGCTGTTTAACTACTTTCTTACCGAAATGGCACTCGTCATATCAAAATGTAAAGACTTTTTAGAAAAAACGTTGACCTTTAAGCTACTATATAAAAAGTCGCTTGCATATGAACTAGTTGCTTTTGAACTAGTTTAGAACTATGACAAACGTTGACACTTACTTTGGACTTACTATGGACTTAGAAATATGTTTACAATTGAACTGGTCCATTATAACAAGTTAAGTGAGTAGTCCATTTAAACTAGTTTTGTAACTAGTATAAACACCCGTTTCTTTTAAGAGTAGCCAAAGCTAAAGGCCAATCGTTCAGTTTAAATTTAAAATAGTTGCTTTCTAATTTTAGTACTAGTTTGTTTCAAAACTAGCTCACATGCCAACAATTGAACTGGTCTATTTAAACTAGTTTAGTAACTGCTACATAAAAACTAGCTTTGTAAATTAAATATTCACAAGTTCATGCAAAAGTAGCTACAGCTAGAGGTTGCTCTTTCAGTTCGAAATTTGAAAAAATTACTAGTTTTGATAAAAGTTTGATTGAATAAGTCAGATAATCACAATTAAACTAGTTTAGTAACTAGTCCATTAAAACTCGTTTTGAAACTTAAACAATTCACCAGTTTCTTTCAAGAGTTGCTAAGGCCAAACATCAATCGTTGAGTTCAAAGTTTGGTACAAGTTTGATTGAACTGGTCTATTAAACTAGTTTAGTAACTAGTCTATTAAAACTAGTTTTGAAACTAAAATAACCCACCAGTGTCTTTCAAGAGTAGCTAATGCCAAACGTCAGTTGTTGAGTTTAAAGTTTGATACAAGTTTAATTCAGGACTAGCACCCAGAATTACAATTGAACTGGTCTATTAAAACCAGTTTAGCAACTGGTGCATAAGAACTAGTTTTGTAACTAGTAAGCACCAGTTTCTTTTAAGAGTAGCTAAGGCTAAATGTTAGTCGTACAGATCGAAGTTTAAACTAAGTGCTTTCAAACTAGTTTTAACTGGTCCAATAAAACTAGTTTAGTTACTTGCTTATAAGCAGTAAATTTTTTCAATGCAGGATATGGCTAAGAGTTACTTGTTTGGCTCAATATACAAACTAGTTGCTGTAAAACTAGTTCAGAACTGAGGCAGACGTAATTCCTTTTTGCTCTCTGTGCTATATCACTTTAATTGCTTTTGAACAGGTTTAAAGAGCTTATTGGCTGTCATCTGATTCAGCACTTGTACACAATTGTCCACAACTGATCTGGTGCATTTAAACTGATACGTAAGTCTGAAAGCCACTGATTTAGTTGAAAGGAAAATCACTTTCATTCACATGTTTAACACAAATCCTGACTTTTTTTGAATGTACGTTTAAAAAAATAATATTTCTAGCATTATTTTTTAATTTCGCCTATTGTTATTGTTTACAAATTTAAAAATTATTCTACGAAAATATAGGACTAGAGGCAGCACAGTCGCGATTTCAGTATCATAAGAATATAATATATTGCCTTATTTTCATAATTGACAAATTTAAAACAAATTATTACAAGTTATAGGACAGAACAAAACAGATTCGAATTTTCATAACTTTGCACATACATATATCTATTTTAAGTCTGTTGGTAGTAAAAATAATAATGCATTAATTGTAAAAAAAAAGTATTTCAGGTATTTTTTCAACAAAGCTTAAAAACAGCTTTTCTCTCTAAAAGGTTCCCAACAAAATTATGAACAAATAGCAAAGAACTTTTTTTTACTTTCCCTCTACTATACAATTAAATTTAATTAAACCAGAACAAAGATTTTTGTAAGTTTTAAAATTTGAACAAACTTTTAGTTACTTTCATAACTCAGAATAACTCACTCAACCGTTGCCCTACAATAACTACAGGGACAATAAAAACCCACGACTAATTGTAACAAGCACTACACTGCGTATACGTAATTACTATATACCACTACTGCGTGTAATATCAAAGCTAGCTTCTTACCACAAAACTGAAATATGTTTTGCCCATTTCAAAAGCCACTACTTTTAAATGTTATAACAGCTGTCATAAAAAAAAACACACAAGATATAACGACAACAACACCAACAACATTAACATTTTACCATAAAATTCTTTATACTTTTTGGTTTAAAGCAAAGCTCATATACGTAAATATAATTTAATGCCATGTCTGCCATGTAATTAAATTTTTGTGATTTAAAAATGGATTTGTGGCAGTGTTGTTAAATGGTAAAAAGCAAATGGCAAAGGCAAAAGCATTTGACCCAACGTCAAGGCAAAGCTGCAGCCAACAAAGAGACAATTGCTTGCTCTAAAAATGCCACAAATGTGTTAAATTATAAACGTGGCAACAACTACAACGACGGTCCTGACAACCAAAGCAGAACTAGCTACAGTCGCCGGCATAACTATTTTGACAAAAAGCTTTACTTTGATCCCCTAACACGTGCAAGCAAGCCATCTCTTGTTCTATTCAAAACAAAGTTCGGGAGGGATTAACATATTTAAGGCAAATTAATTTTGTTTTTTTACAAAAAAAAATTTTAAAAATTATCTTTAATATGCAATTTGGGGATTCCAAATTTTATGCTTTTTAATTTTTTTTTATAGTCACATTCATTTTTTTTCAACACCATAAAAGTTTCTCAAATGCTTCATATATAAAGTTTACTCAACTTCTTAGATTCCACAAATTTTGACTTTGTAAGAGAAGTACGATTTTTAGCGATCTTTTGGGGGTCCTTATTTAGAAAAAATTTGTATTTAAATTTTTTAAATGTTTGTGGTACTACATTTATAAAATGTCTTCAATATATTTGAACTTAAGTTAGAGGATTAAAAAATGTAGGGCTTTTTTAATTTTTTTTTTTTTTTGTTACACTTTCAAATATTTTTATAAACACCGTTGATGTTTCAGAAATGCTTAAAATTCTAACTTAATTCAAGTTGTAGAAAATTTTATACCGTGTACCATATTTTTTTTTTTTTTTGAGAAATTTTGAAATTTTTTTTCGAAAAAAAATTAATGGCGGTTGCAAACGAACTGAAAAGTTTGCCAAAAACTTTTTTTTACGCATTTCAATCTTTTTAGGATTAAAAATACAAATATATGATTTTTGAAGCAATTCCTAAAATTAGCATAGGCGCTCTAAAAGAATTATATTACCAAGGAATTTGTCAGAAAATATATAAGTACTGTATAGGAACTTGATTAGACAAAAAAGCTGGTAAGATCACGCAGACCCTGGTAAACAGTATCCCAGAATGAAGTTTGCAATCCAGCTCAGTTTATGGCTACAGCAAAATTTATTTATTCATATTGGAAATAAAAGTTTATTCATAGATCAAAAAAGCAATAAATACTCAAACCAATGCATTTCCGTTTCATTTCATAAGGGAATTTCTATATGATATAAAAACGTACTTCGTGGCATCATTTATTATCATTTATTATGATTTTGTCATCACTCCGCTCGAGGATGAAGGACTCCCTGGCGGATTTTATTATTTTGAACATAAATGAAATGATTTCAGTAACCCAAAGTCAAATGGAGTCAGTTCCATAAGTAATAGTAAAAGTGAGTATTAAAAAAGAGTGCGGAAGATTTATTTTCACTAAATACAAGTTAAAAGTGGATCAGGCTGGAATACCAGATACCAAAAAGCACACAATGTTTCTTATTTTAAATTTAGTACTACGATTGCAAATATTGAGTATTAAAAAAAGTTGCGGAAAATTTATTTTTAAATACCATTCAATTTATATTTTAATAATATTAAAATGTAGAAAACTGATTTTACCCACTTTGGTTTGAAACCAAAAAAAAATTTTTTTTCATAAAATTTAGTAAGCTCATTTTTGCGAAGACGCGTTTTTCAATGACGTTTTATTATTATTTTTTTTAATTTCTTTAAATAAATAAGTAGCTTAGCTAAACATTTTATTAATTATTCTTTTTTTTTTACATTATCATGCCTGTTTATCGATATTTCATTATTAAACTTATAGCTAAATATACACAACCCAAGCCATAAACGTTGCAACTGGTTGTACAGCTTGTTTGTTTATCGGAAAATAAAAACATTTTCATTTTTCATACAACCATACAAAACTTCATACAACGGACTCACACACGAAATAATCGATTGTACAACCCGCTCGATAAACTGCCAAGTTGTACAACTAGTCGCATCGTGCATGGCTTGTGTAAGACAATGGGAAAAACTGCACAAGTGTAATCGCCAAATCGAAAACGGAATCGAAATCCACAAAGGGCAGAAATATAGTATCTAGTTCTGGTTATTGAAATAGTATGTATATTGTTTTTGTACACCTAGGTTCGTTGAAGTTGGGATTGTCAAGGTTAGAATTAGACCGATCAGCTTGGAAGAAGTTTATTTCAAGATCAAGAGGTTTGGGGTCAAGAGCTTTGGTGCGAAATACAGTAAAATGTCCGGTTTAATAAAGAAGGTTGGGTAAGGCAGGGGTGGGGCAAGATAAGATTTCGTTCACGACGAAATTGATTAGTGGTAGTGTATAGAAAGGATTGGTAGTGCTAGATGACTTAAAAGTACTCTGCAGAAAATAGTTTAAAGACCAATTTGACCTTAAAGTATTTCGGAATGAAATTGGTCTGGCTGGCAGTGCTTTACAATTTATAAGGTGAGATGAGTTTGGGAAAAAATTATAAAGTTTCTAATGACATCAGCATTCATATTTCTGATACTTTGGATATTTTTCAGATTATGATTCAGATTAAAATTTTGTAGCAAAAAATAATCCTATATTAGGAAACTTTTTCTTTTGTATGGCTGTGATCAAAAAAATTAAAAAGTAATTTTTGGCAATTAAAAAAAAAAACATCGCATATTTTTTTGTCAAAATAGTTATGCCGACGACTGTAGAGCAAAACTTTGCCGCTTCGTATATGACATGAGACACTTGTAGGCAAGCCACAAAACGCAGTAGCGCACACAGATACACACATACAACTTTAACTACAACAACAAGTAACCGCAAAATGACACAAAGTACTAAAAAGGACGAGAGAGCGACATACTAGACTAGGCAAAGGATGGCAACAAAACTTTGCCAGGCAACAGGATCAGGCCGCACGGACTCGAGAACACAAAACATTAACGAAACGTTGATAAAACTTGGCTGACTGTTGCGTCGCGTAAAGATACTTTATATATGTATATATGTGTGAGTGAGTGTGTGTGTATGTTTATCTATGTGTGTTTGAGGGCAACTGCCATGACTTAACTTGAAAATCTTGTCAAGTTGTACTTTGTATACCACTTTGTATCTTTCTATGTACTTTAATATAAGTAGTTTTCGTTATAGTTTATAAGCACCGCACCGCATTGCATTTGACTAAACACTGCTTTAAAAGACTGTCAACAGTAGTAGAAATTGTGCGTGACTGTACTTAAAGCTTTTAAAAGCATGTGCATGTACTTAGTACTAAGCTTAGTCTACTACTTTTATGGTTTTTATAAAACTTCTGTGCACTTTTAAACGCCATGCTTTCAGAAACTAACACAACTTCTATTTTGTAGCTTTACTTAAACTTTTGTCGCATTTTCATTTTATTGTTAGGCTCACAGAGCAGACGTTGCAATTGCACCAACTGCAGCGTACTGTTCGTTTAGTTCTCAAAAAAATATTATCCAACACATGTTAATGTTTGTGTATTTTCCAACACTGCCTCGTATAGGAATGGATTGACTACAATTTGCGTTGGAATGAAACGGAATATGGCAATGTCAAAGATCTGCGCATTACGCCCAACAAACTGTGGAAGCCCGACGTGCTTATGTACAATAGGTAAGTTCCGGTTTAGATCTAGAGCTCAGTCCCAGGCGGGCCTTGAGCGTTGTTACTAATCCAAAAAAAGGCTGCTTCAAGCCCATAAACTGACTAATCACAAAAAAAAATTGAAAAAGTATTGATTTTGCGCGATATAACAACAAGAGCTGGCTTAAGGTCGTCTCTAAAAACGCACTACTAGGTAAAGCCCACATAGGCCATATGCCATATACAAACATTATTATATAACAATATTATTTAACATATAAGCCATATAAAACAGCCAACGGTAAGTTGCGTCAAAATGGAATTAAACTTGGTCTGCAAGTACGGCTATTAGTGGGATTATATACTAGTACTATATAAACGTAAATGTTTTGTGTTCTTATAGAGTTAAAAAGTTTGATTTGAATTGTATTATTAACAAGTAGCTGTAATGTGCACTTTATTTTATGTTTCGATATATTCGACTATCGGTTGTAGTTAGATATTTGTAGTTTTTTAAGATAGTTTGTGTGGGACATGTTGGAACTTTAAGCACAAATGCTTTGATGAAATCTTTTCAAAAATATTTTTTGTAGCATATTTTATTTATTATACATGAAACTTTAATGTTTGGAAAAGCTTTTAGTTTAAAATAAGTGGTATGTGATTTAGATTAATGCTATTATAAATATGAACTTTAAAACCAACAAATAGAACAATCTCGATTCTTTTCAAATATGTGTATTGCTTTAAATTAAAAAAATTTCAATTAAAGGGCATTTATCAAGTCGAAAACAATTATAGCCAATAAAAAAAAGTTTGTTTAGCAGCATCTAATAATGCTGTAAACTTTTTAATAGGTTTGAACTTGATTTTCGGAACATACATATTTGTTCATTCAAC
This sequence comes from Chymomyza fuscimana, assembly GCA_949987675.1. Taxonomy (NCBI): domain Eukaryota; kingdom Metazoa; phylum Arthropoda; class Insecta; order Diptera; family Drosophilidae; genus Chymomyza; species Chymomyza fuscimana. The sequence goes on along the minus strand of OX465088.1, from coordinate 36,511,866 downwards.
CTGGAAAACAATCGAACTTGTTGGTTTCCAACGCAGCCCTTTTCGTTTTATTTCAAAAAACGAATTTTTAAAACACTTAGAAAATAATTTTCTTAGAAAATAAAATCTCCAAAAAAAACCAAAAAAAAAAAAAACAATTTACAAAAAAAATTCAAAAATAATGTGAAATTTTACAAGAAATAAAATAGCTTAAAAATTGCCAAAAATTGAAAGAAATCATTCTGAAAATTAAAATTTAAGTCGGCTCGCACATGATTAAAACTTATAAAAAAAAATTCACAAATATTTCCCAAAACTATGTAAAAATTAAAAAAAAAAAAAAAAAAATTTCCAAAAAAAACATGAAAATTAAAGAAAAATCATTCCGAAAATTAAAATTTAAATCGGCTCGCACATGATTGAAACTTATGAAAAAAATTCAAAAATATTTCACAAAATCGTGTAAAAATAAAAAAAAACAATTAAAAAAAAATTTTCACAAAAAACATGAAAAATCTAAAAAAAAATAAAAAAAAACATGAAACTTTCTTAAAAATTTAGCTTCAAATACAAAGTATTTCAGAAAAGTAAATAAAATAATATAACGTCCTTAAGTAGTCTTTGTTATTAAATGATCTTATTAATTCTCAGTATATCTTAAAATTTATAATAGATGTGCGTTCCGATTTGCTTTGATATTTTCAAAGTTTTCAAAAAAATTTAAGCGAAAATATTGAAAAAAAATTTAGGCGAAAATTATGAAAAAAAAATATAAGCGAAAATTTTCAAAAAAATTTAACGAAAACTTTCTGACTGTGTTTAAAAAAAATGTCTAGTAATTTTTTTTTTCAGATCTCAAAATCTAATAAATCTAAGTTTTGAATTCGACTAGAAATTTGAGACTCAATTTTTTAAAAATTTTCATAATATGTACCACTCTATTTTGAAAAATAACTAAAGTTATTTCTTATTATTTATCTTAAAATTTTTTCTGCCAGATATATATAATTTTTAAATGAGATTCTGCAAAGCTCAAAAAGTTCTAACACGGCCAACATCACAGCCCATTAAGTTTAAAGTTTTTATGTTTTAAAAATGCCTTGATTTGTTGTTCATAAGTATATAGTTGGATTTAAATATCATAAATTAATATTTAAAATTAAGCCATGACTGCAAAATGTTTGCATATGCCTTATTATCAAAGCCTTATGCAAAAAATAAACACATCGTACTATGTACCATAAATATATCTATATATATATATATATACGTACATATATATTAAAATATATATACATATCATAATCCACTCGCTATTGTTTGTGTGTCTATAAAAACAAAGCCCATATTTCATGTTTTAACTAAATATTTGTGTTCCAGTGTTACCCATTTTGATTTGCTTTCAATGTTTATGTTGAACAAACAACTAAAAAAAAAAAGTAAGAACTTTCAACTTCAACCTAAACATGCAACATTTTGTTTACTTCAATAAGAGTAGTTTACACGGAGTGGTGTCTAGTGGGACTCTGTACATTGTCAGCTTGCCGTTGATGTGGGCCTCACATTGTAATTGGATTCGTATTGCTAACGAACGTACAATAATAATAATAATAACAGCATAATAATATAATACTCGTAATAAAAACTATTAACTAAACTAAACATGAAGCAGTTATCAAAATAAAAACAAAGATAAAACCTAAATAAAGAAACAGTCTAAACTCCAGAAATTTAAACATTTTGTTTAACCAGAATATTATGCAAGTAGTTTGTTTGAGATACAAAATAAAAGATACACTATAACTATTGCTCATATTTGAGAACATATTTTTTGAAATAGTTTTTAAACAAATTTTGGTCAATTTTTGCAAGACAACCAAAAAGACAATTGTTCAACAATATGCTGGTGTAATATTTCTGGTTAGACGTTCAGTACTTGAATTTATTTAGCCGCCCAACAAATAAAATATATACAAAAAATATATATATATAAAAACATGTTTTTTGTTGTATTTGTCGTAGTATTAGCAAAATAAACAAAAAACCAAAGGCAAAATAGATTTTCAAGTATTGTGCATGAGAAATCAAATCCCTCGTACTAAACAAAAACTAAATAAAAAAAATTCGCATAAATAAAACAAAAACAAAAAACAAAAATCAGAATTAAAATTATTATGCAAAATGTTAAAAGCCATAGCAAAGTATTAGTTACTTTTACTTTGTCGGCACAAGTTAAATATGTATTCCAAAAAAAAAAAATAACATTTTTTTTTGTTATAAATGTACTACTAATCCACAACATATACACAAAAAAATACTAAAAAATTCACACTTACACAACACTATAAATTATATACCAGCTAAACGAATTTTAATTAAATTACTTAAAAATCATACATAATTAAGTTATATATTTTTTAGTCAATTATAAAATTAAATACATATTACTAAACAGCAAAATTAGTTAGACTAAAAAACTGAGTAAATTAACTCATTTGCGTACTCATCGAACTCATTTGATCAGCACTACATGACAGTTTATACATAATATCCAAAATTTAACCATCAAAAATAAACAAAAAATACCCAAGATACTAGATCTTTTTTAATGCTTTATGAATCATTTCAAACAAACATTTACGAAAGTCTCTTCTTCATTCAATGCTGGTATATGTTCAGTTTACATAAGAATTTCTCTGAATTATGCGGAAACGGGAAATATCTTGAAATAAATAGCGTTGACATAAAAAATGTTTTGTGAGCCACTTCTTATCATTACCATTTGGTTTACTTTAATTGCTAGGCTCACAAAATAAAAAATAATCGATTTGCTCGATAATGAAATCGATAAATGCAAACCAATTTCCTAACAACAGTTAAGTAATCAAATTTGAACGATCGCACTATAATAATATGCGAGCCTTTGTTTGGGACTTTCATTCTAAAAAGCCTATTCCCAAGAAATCTAATACTCTAATACTTTTTTTTAATTTTAAGTTTTGTTAAAATGTCACAAATCTTATACCGTGCTGTTTGGTTCAGGTCTTAGTTCAGCCAACTTAAAAACAGCTTGAAATACTTTGTGATCTTCAGTGCGGATAAAGTGTCCAATACTAGAAGTGTCTGCCCAAATCGCGTTGTCCTGGAAATGCTCCTTATAGAGGGTCTATGGCAGCCATATTAATTTCAGTGCTGATATCTTTCTGCTTTAAAGTGCTAATCACTGGAAGAATTTCCCAAATCGTTTTCCTGAAAATGCTTCTTATAATATGCCGAAATTTTGAATTTTAAGCATATGGCTTTTATAATTTATGCCAAATTTTTTTGAGAATACAATATAATAATCAAAATTCTGAAAACTAAAAATTCTAAAAATTCGAACTTGGATAGTAAAATTTTCAAAATTCTATAAAATCTAAAAATTCGAAAAGTTCTAAAAGTTCTAAAAACTCAAAAAATTCTAAAAGTTCTAAAAATTCTAAAAAAATCTACAAATTCTAAAAATACTAAAAATTCTCTAAATTCTCAAAATTTTCAAAATATATAGATTATAAAATTTTCAAAATTCTAAAAACTAAAAATTCGAACTTAGATTGTAAAATTTTCAAAATTCTAAAAATTCTAAATAATCTAAAAATTCTAAAAGTTCTAAAAATTCTAAAAAACCTAAAATTCTTAAAATTTTTAAAATTCTTAAAATTCTTAAAATTTTTAAAATTCTTAAAATTCTTAAAATTTTTAAAATTCTTAAAATTCTTAAAATTTTTAAAATTCTTAAAATTTTCAAAATTCGAAAAATTCCAAATAATCTAAAAATTCTATAAAATCTAAAAATTCTAAAAATTCTTAAAATTCTTAAAATTCTTAAAATTCTTAAAATTCTTAAAATTCTTAAAATTCTTAAAATTCTTAAAATTCTTAAAATTCTTAAAATTCTTAAAATTCTTAAAATTCTTAAAATTCTTAAAATTCTTAAAATTCTTAAAATTCTTAAAATTCTTAAAATTCTTAAAATTCTTAAAATTCTTAAAATTCTTAAAATTCTTAAAATTCTTAAAATTCTTAAAATTCTTAAAATTCTTAAAATTCTTAAAATTCTTAAAATTCTAAAATTTCTAAAAAATCTCTAAATTATCTAAATTCTCTACATTCTCAAAATTCAAAAAATTTTAAATAATCCAAACATTCTAAAAATTCTATGAATTCCAAAAAATCTAAAAAATAAATAACTGCAAAAAAGTACGCATCCAAAACTGCAAACATGGTAAACCGTGATTTAACTACAAAGAACTTAAAAAATTTGAAGCGATTTTGAAGATTTCGATTAAAGAAATAATTACTTAAGGCTTCTTAAAAGCAGAATTCTCAACAGTTTTATCGTTGGTAAGTTAAGCCTTGATTCTTAAGCTTAAATGCATTAATAACAAAAAATACTATATTTATTCAAAATATTTCCTGTTTCTTGAAAATCTAAACGTTATTATCGTTCTTAACGCCTATAAAAAATACTTTCACCCAAAACTGTAACTGTGTAGTAATTTTGGCAAAACAAACTGCATTCCATGCAAATTTCTCGCAAAGCTTTATCACTTTAATTTGCTTTCACTTAGTCAATATACATACTAAAACACATAATTAACTTTATGTATGTGTGTGCGTGTCTGTATCTAATGTGTTATACAACCTAGAAGCAAAAATAAAATGGTTCAGCATTAATTACTTATGTGTCTTGCCTAGTAAGCAGTCGCAGTCAAAAGCCGCAGCAGCCATATATACATCATACGCCCCTTAAGCCCCATTCATAAAACATAATTTGTAGCTATTGTGTAACAATTACGACACACAAAAAAAAAATGATATTGATGAGTTTAAGTGCCATTGTTATATACATACTATACTGTGTGTATGTGTGTATGTATCTATGTGAGTGTGGTAGAGAAAAAAAAAAGGGGAGAAAAACCATTTGAAGTGCACGCAATATTTGCAATTTCATCTCATATTCGAATCATTGGCATTGTTTGGCTCTAAGCTTTTTAATATGTTTAAATGTTAGTATACAATGTACATGACACGTTTCAAACATGAACATATGTATGAGAGTGTGTGTGTGTGTGTTTGTATGTATCTGCGAGTGTGTGAGCCAATCATAAAAGTAATCAATTGTTGTCGATGTGCAATTTTTCGTTATGTTTGTTGTAAATGATACTATGTTTTATATAACTTGATGTCCAGTAATTACTAACTATGTACTATCCAGCTAACTACTATATACTTATTTATATATCCTTAACTGTAACCGTTGCTGTCTACTGCTATATACTACTATTACTAAATGCTACTTATATACATATATACTGCCTATATATTGTAAAAACTGTGTTGATGTGTGTGCTGTTATCAATATGTGTTTAAATAATCGCAAATTGCCAGACAGTGCAATATATTTGCTGTTAGATTTTGAAATACTTTAAACTTAAAATAAAAGAAAAAGGAATGAATTTTTTTGTTTTTTTGCCATAAGTCTATTTAAGCTACTTGTAAGCTTTGTTGTAAATGCATGTTAGTTTAGGATACACTTAAGCAAATACATATACATCGAAAACATGTGTAAGCCTCAAACAAAAACAGGTGTAAACAAGTTGAAGCAGGTGAAATTTTTTAAGGATTTAAAAATCCTTTGTTATTCTATGTATTAACTAAGCAAAGTTGCCAAAAAATATTAGAAATGCCTGGCATAGTAACAAAAATATATATAATATATAGTGACAAGCTACTGAAGAACTAGAGGCAACAGTATTTGGAGCTAGAAAAAGCTTATATTAGAAAATCTGATAAGAATCGATATATATTATTTATATCGATATATAAATAATAAGTGACTATGACCTATGAAAAATCATTAGTGTTGAGTGATTCTCTCAGAGATATGCTCAAATTTTGGAATCGCTTCCAAACACAATACAAACAGCGGAAGAGTTTCTAAGCCATTCTTTCAGTGATGCGAAATGTTCATGTGGCAGGGGTCCTAATTTCCACCAAAGTATAATTTCTAATGCTATAGTGCTTTATAGATTACAGTCTCATGACTAACTGAAATATTTTGAGTACGTTGATTACGCATTACCAAGACCCTTGTAAATTACCCACCCTTAGAACACTCTTTAAGGACTCTCTTCCTGTTGCCTATATGTTCAACATTTCTGCAATTGCAGCTTTCTTCCATTCTCTGCAACTTATTAGCTTCAGATTATCGGTTTAAAATCTGTCACTAATTTTTTACTTTTTATGTGGGACAGTTAAGGAAGAATCTCGGAGGTAAATTTCGAGTCGTAGGCCATAGTTACTAGTACCCTAGCTCTTAAGTATATTCTAGTATATATTTAAATTAATCAATAAATAAATTTCAAAGCATCATCTTCTACCACAAAGTCTCGTATTTTACTAAGCTTGTAGCCCTATCTTACATTTGTCAGTTTTAATGTGATTTTCAATTTTATTATCGGAGTTATCTCTTAGTTCAAAGATTTTGATGAACCATGTCTGCTTCGTGGCTTCAGAAAACTCTCTTAGGACCTGCTTTAATCTAACTTTTGAGTTTTAAGTATTTAGTAAGATTCGATACATCGTAAAGATAGTCTATCTATATATTCAGTGAATCCCTAAATCAGTGGGACTCTGGTCCAAAGTAGTTCGACATTAAAAAAAAAAAAAGTGTTTGGCCCGACCCCGATATTAGTAAAAACTTGATATTGAATCGACGATATATTGATTTTCAAAACATCGGTTTCGAGTATTCGGTTTGATTTTAAAAACATCGTTTAAATCTTAGGACCTCATTTTATTTTTTAAAAAATTTGATGGCTTGACTATGTAGTAACAAATTACCAAATACATCCGATATATAGAGTTATTACCAGCTTTTTTATATTTTGAAATTGATTTTACGTTTTGCTGGCTTGACGTTCCGACTTTAATATAAACTTAACCCAAATTAATGGAATTTCTCAGTAAAAAAAATTTAAAATTAAAAAAAAAAAACTATTAGCCCACTTCCGATACTTTGAAAAAATTTATGTCGGACCAACGATATATCGATATTCAATATTTAGCATCAACTAGTAAATGCTCGATTCTCAAATTATCGTACATGTCACTTCCCTGGTTAAAATTCGATAATTTTTAGACTATACCTTCCAAAGTTCCTTAAAGTTTAATAAAATTGACAACATCGACTATGAAATGTTCGATTTTTACTATACCTTCCAATCGATGTATCGAAGTTAAAAATATCTATATATATGTATTTTGTCTAACATAGATGTTTCTCCAGCACTACTGCACTTAACAAATGGGTGTTTAGTAGTCGATGTTTTCGCTATTTTTAACTTCGAAACATCGATGCATCGATGTTTAGTGGTCGATGTTTTCGCTATTTTTAACTTCGATACATCGATGTATCGGTTACTTTAATAAAATTGAGCGTATCTACTCCGAAAAGTTTGATTTTCAAAAACATCGTATGAAAACATGGCACTTCCCAGGTTGAGTTTTGATAGTTTGAAATTTGGTCATTTTTGCACTATACCTCCCAAAGTTCCTCAAAGTTTAATAAAATTGACAACATCGACTGTTCGATCGATGTTCGATTTTCACTATACCTTCCAAAGTTCCTCAAAGCTTAATAAAATTGACAGTATCGACTCGTATGAATACATGGCACATTCCTGGTTAAAATTTGATAATTTTTGGACTATACTCCCAAAGTTCCTCAAAGTTTAATAAAATTGACAGTATCAATTCCGAAATGTTCCTGTGTGCACTTAAATACTTTAAATTTGGTAATTTGTTGGGTATATCTCCAAAAGCTCCCAAACGAAACTGATAACCTTTGATAAGGGAATGTATGGAAGCGGAAGAGGCAAATTTGGGATACGGTAGTAGTGGAGGGCCACTAAGCGTGAATTTCAAATAATATTTGAACAAAAAATTACTCCAAGCAACGCTATCAAATATTCAGTATCCGTTATGCTCGATTATCAAAACATCGCATGGGTTTTGCACTTCCCTAGTTGCAATTTGGTAATTTGTTGGATGTAACTCCAAAATATGCCCCCCGTATTCAATGATATTGAAATTCTCAGATAGGTAATAAAAAAAGTAATGTGATGCCTGCAGTTGAAAAATGTACATATAAATACTGGATTCTCAAGCTCCGGCAACCGACTACCAGCTGTTCATGATGATTAAAAACATGAATTTTTTTGGGCGAAGAAGAAGAAATCTTCTTCTGCAAAAACCTCCTATTATGCCTTTCTTCCATATATTATTATTATTATAAATATTTTTTGACAGCAGCTGGCTAAAAGTTATGAAAAAAGGCTTTAGCTCTGTAGCTAACTATTTACCACTTTGCACAGAATCTTTGCAAACTGCAAAACCAACATAAAAGTTCATACCTTAACTTTTTGCTTTAGTCACTAATTTAGTTCAAATATTTTAAGCCAAACTCAGACATAAAATCCACCCTGCGGTTTACCCAAAAAAAAATGAAACTACTTAGCAGTCCCAAAACTGACACAGATTTAGCTCATAAAAAAGTACACATAAACTTTGTGCAACAAATGAAGACAAATATGACAGAGGGGCTTTTGGTTTGCAACACGGTACCTAAATATAAGTTAAAATTTGTGCATTTAAAAAAATAACATTGCACCTGGCGTCCATTTTGCTAAGCTCAAATGGTCCACAGAGTGTCAAGTTGCAGCTAATTGCGATTTACATATATTTTTGGACTGCAGTACAGCTTACTGCTAGGGGATTTATGTGCGCTGCCAGTTGGCTTAGTAAGCAACAGATATACATATGGTTTTTTATCTTTATTTTGAGCTCAACATGCAACATGCAACAAATGTATACAACATGTCAAGCCCGTCTAGGGCTAAAGGTTTGGAGGCCAGCTGCGGCTCCAAAGCTAACACGTACGCATAGCAGTTTTAATTTGCATAGAACGCTGCTTCCGGTGTTGATTTGCAACACATACAAACACACGCACACGCACGCACACAATACAAATGCAACAATAAAAGCAAGCAACCCAAAGAAGCCATACAAAAGTCAATGGGAGTCAAGCATGTGGCAAGCACTATGAGACCTTGGCAACATCCTGCCACAGCCTGGAAATGAGCTTGCTACAGCAAACGAAATTCATATTGATTAGCAACAGCTACAGATAGTCTGGGGAAATCAGCTGGGACGTCGTCCACCACAAACCGAAACCATTTAGCTGTCGACTTTATTTGCTAATGAACTTCTAGAAGCACACGCAGCAGGAGCGGGCATGTGGCAAGCGGTTCGTCACGTTTCTACTTCGAAGTAACGAAAAGCCAGCCAGCCAGCCAGCCAGCATAACCAATATCTGCCACTAACTTTTATTTCTTTTAATTTATTAATTCTATGCGCCAGCCACACTTTGGGTTCCATTTTTATATGCTATATGTATGTATTGAATTTTTCCCCCTAATTTGTATGCGTCGCCAGCGCTGCTAATGTGCGGCCATCATTTAGATCAATAGCAAGACGATACGCTTTTAGATACACACGCCAGGGGCGTGGTTAGATATTCGCAAGGGGGGTACAGCAAATAACATGCTAAAAAATTTGATTTTTGTGGAAAAAATAAATGGAAGAATTGAAAATTTAAAAAGATTTTTGTCAGATAAAATTCCATACAATTTACTTCGGAAGTGGAGTAGACGATTTAACAAATAGAAGAATGAAAAATTTAAAAAAATGTTTGAGAGGGTGTTCCGTAAAATTGAATAAAATTTTCCTCGGAAGTTTTCTTTTGTGGGATAAAAAAATGATTGGAAGAATTGGTAATTTTAAAAGATTTTTGCGTGGGTCTACCATCAAATTCAATCAATTTTTCTTTGGAAATTCTTTTTTAAAATTAGGAAAAAAAAACTAATGGAATAATTAGAAATTTAAGCAAATATTTGTTAGCGATTACCATTAAACTCTATACAATGTTGCTTAGAAATTGTTTTAAACATAAAATTAATTTTTTTTTCTGTTCTTGAGAGCTAGAAAGAAAATAGGTGCCATCCAGGAGACCGTCCTATGAGATTCCTATAAATAAGTTTAAGCATTTTAAAACCACATATAAATATGTATATACATATTCCAGTAAATATTGTTTTTTTTCGTATGTAGAACCCTTATAATTATAAATGGTTTTTATTTTCTTTTTTTATGTACATCTGGGTTAAGCTGCCATGATTGAATATGAAAAAAAAATAAAAAAAAATAAAAATGAATAAAAAAAAAAAAAAAAATGAATGAAAAATTTTATATATAAGAAAAATGTTGAATTTCGATATTTTCTCGAACAACTCTAATTGTGGAAGAATTGAGTGAAGTGAAAGCTAAGATTTTTTTTAACTTCTCTTTATGTGTTTTTTAAATTGTTTTGTATTTCTATCCATCCTACTGGAACTAATTATTTCATAAAAATATTTAATGAACTTAGTTATGAAAAAAATTTACTCTTTACTCTTAGAACGCAACTGACCTAGCACTATTGGTATCATGCTGACCTCAGAAATTTACTTCAAAATTTTTGGGCATTGTAATGTTTTTTTGGAGCTTCGTTAGCTCAATTAAAAAAGTAAAAAAATATGAAACATTTTGAACTAGAGCTTTCGGTAAGTTTTTAGAATTGATATTGCTTCTAAGAATCAAAAATCTCTCCACCAGCAAAAGAAAATTTTTTATACCCAAGGTTTGTAACTCCAAATCTATTATCCATTAATGATAGAAGTTATGAAATCTTTCAACCGAATCGAATGTCAAAAATAAAAATATTTTAATTTTCTTCGCTTAAGTTGGGCTTCATATTTGACAGTGCATTTAAAAAAAAAAAACAATTTACTTTTATTTATATAAACACAAAAAGCCACTCAAAATACCCTTTAAAAAAAGGTTATTGGTTATTTTGGAAGTTATGTCAGAACCCTGAAGTGTTAGGGTCTATAAGATCTTGGCTTCGATTTCAACGATCCAAAAATGATGTAGTAAACACGGTCTAACCTCCGAACCTGAAAACAAATTACATCGCCTTTTTTGAGGTTATGTCGGAACTCTGACGTGCTAGGGTTTTAAAACCTTTGATTCCGATTAAGCGAATCGAACTCCAAAATCCGAAAATTATATATTGCGGCTGTGTATAGACGGTTATGCTTTGGCCTACATTAATTTATTTGATGCAGATACATACATATAATCTATATGACGGTTCTACAAATAATAAAAATATACTCTAAGATTTTAAGAACTCTATTATCTCTGCACGAATATATGAATTTATTTCTAATTATGGAGCATATATTATTATTCAATGAATTTTTTAATTCTTCGAATTGGTCCAATTAGAATTAGATTTAGCGTCGAAATATATGAGTAGTAAAGATAGTTCCGGGCACATTGTTAAGGTGTCTGTGTGCCAATTAAAATTAAGCTTTTCCATCGAATTGACTGAGTATTACAAATAGTGCTGGAACATTGTTAGTGTTAAAAGAGTCTTTTCTCAATTTCCCAATTAGAATGTAAATTTTTAAAGAATTGAATGATTAATAAATGTAGTTTTGTGTGCATTAATGAAGTCCTAAAGTATCTTCTCGATCGGAAACTGATTTATTCCAAATCGAATTCATATAAAGAATAAAACAAAAAAATATTGTTGATGTTTAAAGAGTTAGTCAGGGTAAGGGCTAGGATAGCTCTGGGTGATACAAGACTATGCCGCAGCAAAGTTAAATTCGACGAGACTTCTGATAGTAACGACTCCACATCTCATCAGCTCAAAAAACTGATGTTTTTGTAAGTGTATACCAAGAGTGCTATTGGATCCCTAAATCCCCCTATCTATGCCACTGATTCGCACACACCCACACAGCGACATAGATACACATAGTTAGCTTTTGCCTATGCCATTGGTTGGTGTTGGCCTCTTCGACCTTGCCTCGCAAGCTCGTTATGGACGCCCATCAACGCCTCTTACGAATCAATCTGCCTGCTCCAATTTTAGTAATTTGTTTATGGTGATTTCAATGTGAACGCCACATGGTGTGGCATACAAATATCAAATAAAAGCACAGCTAAAACGCCATTTTGGCATTCATCATATACTCGCAGTTGCTTAATTGAGATACTCACTCTTCTGACATATATATATACTTACATATATATTGTAGTATACTCGTGAACCGCCAATGTCAGTTGCACGCAAAAAATAAAAAATAAAACAAAATTTGAACACCAATCGAAATAAAAAGCTTTCAGTTTAATTGCAAATGTTGTCTGCATGTAAATCTGCTAGAAACGCATAAAAACCAAACCAAATACAAAGTATTTGTGGCTTGTCTGCTTTAAGCCGCATTTGAAGGTTCCATAATTCAAAGCGTCGAGTGTCAAAGTGAAATTGACAGCTTCACAGGATTAACGAACCACGAAGGAGACTTTGCACTGTGGTCAAGTCACGTCAAGTTGACTCAGGCGAATGTTAATTTTAATAATGCATACCAACGAATTTATTTATTTTAGAATTGTGAAGGACAATTCCGTTGAATTAAGTTAGGCAAAATGCATACCGTAAGTCAGATATATATCTTTAGGAAGTTAAATTTAAACTTTTTCACCAACGAAAGTTTTTTTAAAGCCTCCCAAATTCAGTGGAGCAAGCTTTATAGTTATTTTTGTACGAACATCCGACAAAGCTAAAAACTTTGCACAACACTATTCTTCTTCTTTTAAACTGCAGAATCTTTCTTATTACTTTATAGAGTTGCTCTTCTAAAAATTGTAAACTTTTTTGCAGTTAATTACTTGTTTCACGTCTTTTGTACCGGTTGCTTAGTTTAATAAATTCATCTTCATAGATAACCATTCGAATCTAAATCTGTGGCCAAAGATTTGATAACAGATTAAAAATAAATCTGCCTAGCTCTCCCAAGGTTACTTTACGTAATGCTATGTCTAGGCCTTCTAATTAAAGAGATCATAAAGAGATCACTATTCAAGATTACTCTAGTCTTTATTTGTCTGCTGATTGCTTGGCGTCAGTGGGATTGCAATAATTCACTTTTCATCCTAACTGTCTTACGGACGGACATTATTAATGAAGTTTTGTTTTTGGTGGCTCGGTATCGTCTGCATATACATAAACGATACTATTTATTTTCTTCATTCCGCCAAAATCGATGCCATTTTTTACTCTGAATAAAGATAACTAATCTCAAGGAGAAGATGATAACAACTCTAAGAGATAACGACGCCTTAAGTCGTTGTCTATGTTTTTTCATTTTTTTATGAAATCGATTGTTTGAACCAAAATTGTTCGTTAGCTCCTTGCATGTCATCTGTTAAAACATTTTAATTAAATATTAAACTTGAATAAAGGTCATGCCATTAAAAGTAAAAAAAAAATGGTCTTCTCTTAAATTAATTTGTTAGCGTTAAAATAAAAAACACTTTCGTGAAAACACTTGTGTTCATTTAATCCACCTGTGAGTAAAAATGAAAAATAAAATAAAATGAATAATAAAATAAATATAAAAATAAAATTTGGTTGCAATGTCAAGAAATAGGAGACAAAGCTGCAGTATTTGTTTGTTTTAATAAAATCTACAAGCTCAAGGGTTTCTAAAAAAAAAGTTACCTCGATGTTTAGATGAAGTTTCAAGAAATAAAAGCGTTATTTTAACAAAATCTGAAGGCTCAGGAGATTTCTACAAAAACAAAATTCTACTTTTGGAAAACGATTAACTTCTTTGTGGGAAGAGATTAGTCTAAAATATTTTAACAGATTACATGCAATAAGCTAACGAACAATTTTGCTTCAAATAATCGATTTCATAAAAAATGTCAAAAACAAAGACCAAGACGAAGACTTAAGGGGTCTTAATCTCTTAGAGTGGTAATCATCTTTTCTTTGAGAGTAGTTATCTTTATTCAGAGTAAAAAATGGTATCGATCTCGGCTTAACTAATAACAATATTGAGCGGAAGCAGGAGTCTAGCGACATATGAAGACAAGAAAAAAAGTATGCCTTATACATATGCAGAAGACACCAGCCAGCTGTTTAGGCCCAGTCACTTAATATAATTAGTCAATGATAAAATCGCTTTTTAGACTACTTTTAGACATCTTTGAGTAAAGATGAAATCAATGCAATGGAAAATAAAGATAACTCGCTTACTGGGTCAGACGTCGAGAAATAAATAAGATAACGCTTAGCTATATTTAAAGAAATTCTGCAAGCTCAAAAAGAGAGTGGGCCTCATTGGTAAGGTGCCAAGTAGAGACAAAATTAAAAAAATCAAATAAAAAAGAAGACAGCACGATTTCTGAATGAGATGTGAAAGGAGAAAGAAGACAAATTACTTAACTTTTAATAAAATCTTCAAACTCGAGATATTCGAGTTTAAACAACAAACAGATTAGCAAAATCTGCAAAGTTAAGAGATTATAAAAAAATGATAAGTCGACTTTTAAATGAGATGTCCGGAAATAAAAAGAGATGATGATTAGTTTTGCTTTACCAAATCTACATCTTTATAAAAATATGATGAGATGTCCAGAAATAAGAGAGGTAACATGAAGCTTTATTTTAGAAAATTGCTAAATTTTAGTTACATAGTGGCTACAGCAATTGTTTAAAAAAAACTAATCATATTGCCGGTTAAAAATATTAAAACTTAATATTCCATATTTTTGCCAAGTTATACTCTTCCACAACAAGCTCTAGTCCATCCATCCAGTGCCAGGCCCTATATGCTGGCTAATAACAGCTTAACTGCCCAGTTGACATGTCTGCTTAGGCACTGTCACAAGTGTTGCTAATCATGGACTCAAATTCCACTTAAATGGTACTAGAAACACATGTTCGCCACACCCATTTTGCATAGATTGTGAAAATGGAGGCGCCTCTCGTGTATGTGCGTGTGTGTGTGCCATTATGTGCCATGCATTTGAGCCAATTAAATGCACACTTTGTAGCCACACAGGGAACCGACCACAAAATCTCAACCAAGTGATTTAAAGTGTTTGCTCCACAAATTGCGTATACGCCACGTGCCCACTGACCACAATGTAAACATCGTAGCAATATGATGTGCTTTGATATAAAGCACAGTTTGCAGTTCTTCTATGTATTTTCCACAAAATACAACTATTTCATTGGATATGCAAATTTTCTAGATATGTTTACGCAACATTTTTGTGCCAAGTCAAATCTATGTAATTGCATTTTATTGCAGCATTTCACAAGCAAAATTAAATACATTTGCATGGCAGTCGAGATATATCATATATGGTATATCGTATGCCACAAAGCAGCTTCTATGGACGATCCAGAACCATGTACAGCCTGGACATCAACATGGACGCACATTGTTGCAGTTCACTCATCGCTGACTCTGACTTCTTTAGCAGAGAGAGAAACATTGGATGGGGGAGGGGCAGTTTGTTATAGCAGGGCAGACATCAGACATCAGTTGCTGTCGGTTTTTGTATACACTTGGTTATATTTTTGGGCTATCTATGTATGAAGTTCATTTGCATATGTGCATAGATACTTTGCTTTGTGTATCTACGAGTATGCTCTATTGCTCTCATTTTCAGTCTCACTCTTGTTTTGGCTTTGCTATCTCTCTCTTGCCTTGTTATTTGTTTATTTTTGTGCTGACAAGAAAAATGAACGCATTTCTTTGTGGTCGTTCTATGGGTCATCAAAATTGATACAATAAGTGGCTGGGTTCTATGAAATTCGAAATTCAATATAACAAATGCAATAAGTTGTAGTAAAGTTAGAGCTTCACAATGTTATTGGGTTTTGGGCTGTATGCTGTGTATTGAAAAATATTAAATTTACTGCAGATTTGTTTAGTTTTTGACAGAAAGTTAGGCTACAAGGAATGAACAAATTTATAGACTGTAACAAAAGATGATGAAAGTTAATACGTGGCCAAAGTGGTTAATTTGATTACCAGAAATCAGTTTATAAAAGATGAAGGCTTCTATACCAAAAACTATAAATGTTAGAATTGCAAATTAACGAAAATGTATTACCAATACATGATGATAAAAAATATTTTACCAAGGCTACAAATTCAGAGACATTCACAAATATTGCGATTTTTTAAGAGAAGACAGTACACTCAATAAAGCCGTAAATGCTGGAATTGCAAATTTTTCCATCAAACCTATAAATATTGATGCCGGCTTGATTGGTTTTTTTACAAAAAATGACAAAACGATAGTCTCAATCAAATTTGAGTATGCAGAGTTGCGATATATGTATTTATTTATCACTAACATTTGAGATAACGTACATAGCTCTGAACAACAGTGCAGATGATGATTGGTTTGCAAAAGATGATGCACAAATTTTTTATCAAAGTTTTTTTAAAATATAATTTATATTCTCAACCAAATTGCGAATGAAGATTTGCAGATTTGTTTCTTTTTTTTCTTAATACAAAAGACAAAACGATTGTCTGAGCCAAATTAGGGAGTGAAGATTTGCGATATATTTATTTTCTTACTAACACGAAAGATGATATATAAATCTTCGCGTAACAGTGCAGATGATGAATTGTTAAAGAATGCTCTAGTTTGTATTGTTATATTACCAAAGACGATGTACAGATTTTTTCATCAAAGCTACAAATAGTGGTTGGAGACTATTTTCTTTAATACAAATGAAATTCTCAACCAAATTGGGACTGTAGATTTGCAGATTTGTTGCGGACTGCAGACTTGCGATATATTTATTTTCTTACTAACACAAAAGATGACATTCAGATCTTCGGATGACAGTGCAGATGATGATTGATTTAAGAATGCTCTAGCTAGTATTGTTATATTACCAAAGACGATGTACAGAATTTTTCATCAAAGCTACAAATAGTGGTTGTTGACTTTTTTCTTTAATTAAATTTAAATTCTCCACCAAATTGGAACTGTAGATTTGCAGATTTGTTGCGGACTGCAGACTTGCGATATATTTATTTTCTTACTAACACAAAAGATGACAGGCAGATCTTCGGATAACAGTGCAGATGATGATTGGTTTAAGAATGCTCTAGCTAGTATTGTTTTATTACAATAGACGATGCACTTATTTTTCTTCAAAGTTGATATTCTTAACAAAATTGGAAATAAAAATTTGCAGATTTGTTTATTTACTTTCTAAAACAAAAGATGACGTACACATTTCCTCTCAACAGGGCAGATGATGGTTGGTTTAAGAATTTCAGCTCGTTTTGTTTTATTACAAAATATGAAAAAGCTATATTATAAAAGTTATGGATGTTGCTTACATAGAATTACCATCTTGATTATTTAATTGTCAACACAAAAGATCACCTGGAAATGAGAGATGAAAGATGAGAGAGATGATGTTGTCTTACAAATCTTCCGTCTTGCTTAGTTATTAACACTAGATTAAAAAAATTTTTATTAAGACTATATCTGATGATGACAAATGTAAAAGTTAACAAATTTTCAATTAGTTTAACAAAAATAATAAGAAGTTGAATGCGATCATAAAATGAAAGTATGTATAAGAAAGGCTACTGATATTGGGAGACATATGTGCTGTTTTTTTTTTTTTTATCTTAGGCTAGTAAGAAGAAAAAGTAAGGGTAATTGCAAAAAAATGCCAGTGTTGAATGTTTAACAAATTTTTTAAAATACATATATTTGACTTAAGTGGGTTGCTTATAAAAGCAGATAAATTGGTAATCTCGCCAAGAAATTGAATGCTATTAAGAAGAGATTTCTGTTTAGTTTTCAACAATGCTTCGGCAATTCTTATAATGATTAAGCGATTTCTTTTAGTGCTCTAAATAAAACAAGCTTTTACAATAAATGTTTGTCATAAGTACACATAAATATAATTTAAGCTTTAGCTAAATTTTTGTAAGACAAACATAAGTTATATTTTATGAATTTCTTTTCTTGCCTGCCTTATATGATAAACATATATATACTGTCTTAAAACTTATATTATAGCTTACCTAGCTTAGAACAATTCTATATCTTTCAATTTAGCAATAAGTTTCCACACAAAACACTTCAATAACACAAAAACCTTGATCCAAACCAGCAATTTTCAAAATTTTTTAACCAAAAAAGAAAAAAAAGCAAACCTATTTCCTAACTATCAAAAAATGCGCAAATCACAAAAAAAAAAAAAAACATTATTCCAAATTAAAACATTCGAAAATCAAACTTATAACAAAATAAAATTAAAATAACAAAAAAAAAAAAAAAATACTCGAACGAAGTAGAAAAAATGCAATAATACATAAAATTGTACAATAATCTAGCGCGGATGAGGGATTCGATGGCACGTATCACACCAACATTGTGGTCAAACATAACGGCAGTTGTCTGTACGTGCCCCCTGGTATCTTCAAGAGCACATGCAAGATAGACATCACGTGGTTCCCATTTGATGACCAACATTGCGAAATGAAATTCGGTAGTTGGACTTACGATGGAAATCAGGTAAAGTGTTTTAATACAACACAGTACAGAACAGCTTTAGCTACAGTGAAGCTAGGCTACGCGACACCAAAAAAAAAACAAAACACCAAAAACTTAACATTTGATCATCATGCACTTGCTTAACACTAACACAAAAAACTTACCAACACTTGAACACACACACACACACACACGCACGCTCAGCAAAGCCGCTTAAAGAAAATATATATGACGTCAGAGGGAGTTGACATATAGAACAGGTTATAGTAGTTGACAAGTCTCTCTTGGTACGTACGTACGTCATCGTGCTCAGATTTGCTTACTATTTTGGTTTTCCAAACTCTATCTCTACCCAAAACTATTCTCAAGTTTATTTTTAATAACTATCCTTAGCGAACAATTCTTTGCGTTTTTGCGAATTACAAAACCAATTGATAAGAAATATGCCGCCATAAGGCTTAACTGAATGCTATAAATGTATAGTTTAGAATGTTCAAACTAGCCTTGAACATTTTAAGCTAATACATATATGTCGAGATATGCCAGTGTTAGCAAATACAAAAAAAAAAAAAAAAACAAAAAAAAAAAACTAAGCACTGCTTTTTGTGTGTTGTCAGTTATAAGTTTTTTTTTAGCAAACTGACGCCACTCAAAAAGCAAAGCACAAAAGAAACTCCCACAGGGTTTGTCTCCAAAAATGGAATCATGTGTGAAACGTGTAGAATTTTTCGTCAGTCTACCGAGCTGACATTACGAAAAATTTGCAGTTTCAACTATTTTGCATGTTAGCAGGCCAAACCACGCCCAAATCTAGCCAATAGTCGAAAGTAAATTTTGGACGTACGTAAAGACTCTTAATGAAAGTCAAACAAAATACGTTAAATTTACAATGCTTTTTCTACCACGTATTTTGCACCAAAAATGCAATGTCCTCTCAGTTTAATTAATTAAATAAAAAAATATCCCCCAATTGATTTAAAACCAAAATATATATATACAACAAAGCTCTCTTTTGCTCGCTCTCTCTCGTACACCTCGAACACATGCTCTCTTTGTATATAAATGTTGTTTCAATGTGGCTTGTAAACTCTAAAAAAAAATTTTACTAAATCTAAACTAAAATGCTAAAATATTCTTTCTCTCCAAATAATTAAAAAACAAAAAAAAAAAAAAACAACAACTAAAACTCAAAACAATGCCCAACCACCCAAAAAAAAAAAAAAATATTATTAAAAAAATTTGTTTGTATGCAAACAAATTTTATGTGTATCTAAAAAAAAAAACTTTTGAAAAAAAAATCAGTTGGATTTGGTTTTGAATTCCGAGGACGGAGGGGATCTTTCCGATTTCATAACAAATGGCGAGTGGTACTTGCTTGGTTAGTAAAAAAAGAACATCATGCTCTTTATGCTTATTTCTCTAACTGTTTGAACGTTGTCATTTGTAAATGTTACTCATATATTTATCGAATAATTTATGTAAACTCATAAAATTAGCATTTTGCATGAAAAACTAGCTGCATTTTTTTTTTTGGTCTCAAACAATGCTGCATAGAACTTATGTTTTGCGCAGTTAAAATTTTTATTTTTTTTTTAAATTTAAATCGCTTGTATAGTTTTAAATAGAATTGTATTTAAACGAAAAACATTTGTTGTATATACGTGTGTGTATCGTGTAACTCTGTGTCATCACTTATCGTGTGCATTTCTAACTAATCGATCATTTTATCGTTCAGCCATGCCGGGAAAGAAGAATACCATAGTCTACGCTTGCTGCCCAGAACCATATGTCGATATCACCTTTACAATACAAATACGTCGACGAACTTTGTATTATTTTTTCAATTTAATTGTGCCCTGTGTGCTAATATCATCGATGGCCCTCTTGGGCTTTACATTACCGCCGGATTCGGGCGAAAAACTAACACTAGGTGAGTATGCCAACTATTAGCTTATGTATAAGTAACGAAAAAAAAAATACTACTATTATATTATATAAATTCTGACTACGTTCTTGTAAGTTTTACAGCGCATTATATATTGAGCAATTTGGTAAATATTACGAAAAAAGTGTCTAAAACCAAAAATTAGTTAGGTTCTAAAGTCTATGAAATAAAACAAAAATAAAAGAGTTTAGTCAGGTAACTGCAGCGGTAGCGAAATGAGGCTTAGCTGGATTTTAAGTACAACTATAACATAACTTGAAATATATATTGCTCTAATTAAAAAACTTCCCTTATGTAAAATGAACGCTGCTTTTAAAGCTAGTACTAAAAATTGCATGTTTTTTTCTGAGTATAACTAAATAAAGTAAACTTAATCTAAGAGTGTTTCTTTTTTGCGCTAAGTTGGCAGGCCTAAGAGCAGCTGTCAAATCGAACTAAAACTGTCTACTGTAGGTACAGTCGAGTACAAAAGTTTTTTACTGTTATCGATTTCAGCGGTTGTTAAAATTAAAATCGATTAAAGCATATCACGGTTATGCAATTTTTTATATAAAACCAAACCATACGCGATGCGAATGATTGTACAAATTGGCTTTTTATCGCGAAAGTTGTACAATCAATTGCATCATGTGTGAGGTCGTTGTATGAAATTTTGTATGATTGATGTTTTGTCTAAATTTCTTTTAGATGGGTTCAGCAGTTAGCTGTCCTTAGACCAAATATCTATTATAAAATTTAGTTAATAGCACAGATGATATTGTGTCAAAATTTATTTCAAGTTCAAAAACAAGCCACCTAACCCTTTTAGTATTAATCTTTGTATATGTTTCAAAAAGAAAGATATCAGACTACAAATCTGCAATGTACGTAGAACAACACAAATTGCGACGCTACTTAGAACTTTGAACTGACTCTTAGCTCTGCCTTAAACTTTACTGACAATGTCTTTCAAAAATTATTTCCAAGTCTAACTAATTTTAAAAGAAACACTCTAAACATGCTTATAAATACTTACGATTGTCCCAGTTAATGCAAAATTGAACCTTTAAATATACTAAAAAAAAAAAAAAATACTATATAATCCAAAAAACTAAAAAAAAATTATACTGGGTTATTTATTGTAATTTATTTGAAAATCAAAAATCTGCTGCATTAATGTTATAAAGTTGATTCTTTTTAAATAATTTGGGTTTTGAGTATTGCGTATTTTTAAGTTGAATTTCTTTTTAAATTGTTTTATATTTATTGTATCTCTTATTCCAGGCGTAACTATACTACTATCATTAACAGTATTTCTAAACCTTGTTGCTGAGTCTATGCCGACAACGTCAGATGCTGTTCCTCTTATAGGTACACATACACGCTATTATTTAATCAAAAGTAACAAACAGTTTACTAAAACGTTTTAAAAAAATAAATACTAACAGTACCAAAGAAAAGCCGTGCTGTGACTTAATGCTGTTTTTAGTTGTCATTAGTTTTACTACAGTAGTGCAATGAACTAAGCAAAATACCAAACAAAAAAATTAATACCAAAAAAACAAAAAAGTAACAAAACAACATGTTGTGTATGCCCAGCAGTAACTAACAACAATCACAAATAAATACCAATTATTTAGAACCAAATAAACACATTTGTTGAGAATGAAAAATCTTAAACTTGTACTGTTTGCCAAATAGTTACTCTTAACTTCTGGACCTAATACTAAAAACCACAACAACATTTCAGCCAGCTCTTTTTATTATGGAACTTGAATAGTTAGACCTACAATGCCAAAAATACCAAAAAAAAAAAAAAACACACTACAAGTTTTTTCTGTCTCTCTCTCTCTCTCTCTGCTCGCTCACTAAACAATACACCAAGAACTTCCATTGCTCTCTGTCTAACTCTTCTAGTATGTCCAACAATGTAAAGTACTTGAATACAAAACAAACGAAAAAACCAAATCAAAGCAAGTTTTTTAGTATGTTTACTACTATTGCTAGCCAACTAGTATTTTTTTACTCATATACTTTTTTAATACTTTTTCTAATACTATCTGCAAAATATGTACCAAATAACAAAAACTACAGCTATTTCAACTGCTCAAGTAGACTTAAAGTCATTTTAAAAAAAAAAATTCACACTCGCGGCATATGCATTCTCTCGAAAAGCTCTGACATAATTGGTATTTGACTGCACACTAATAATACACACACAAGCATCATCCAATTTTGAACTCACTGCCTCTACCTCCTGGCCTCTCTATTCTCTATACTGCCACACCCACCCGTCCCACTCCCAGACACCTCCGCACCACAATGAAATTTCCACGACTTTTTCATTTCATTTTGCTGTTTGAATCGCGTATGTTGCCAAACTTCTGTCAAACTAAGCTGTCTTAATTGGTTCTTGAGTTGTTGTTTCTGTCGGTTTGTTTGTTCGTTTGTTTCTCTCAGTGTGCTTCTAACTATTTAGCTGTTATTTGTTTCCGTTTTCAGTTGTTTAGCTCTTTTGTTTTATTTTATATTCGTTAGCTTGACAAAATTAAATTAAAAAAAAATACCAAAAAGAAATATCTAAAACAAAAACCCCCTAACAACCTTCAGTCAGTCAGTGTTCATCATGTAAATAAGCCTGTAACTAGCATTGTACATCATAATCATGTTATAAGGCAGGTTCATACCACCATTTTGCCTGAATACTAATCATCAACTATATAACTTTAAAAACATAAAAGCATTAAAACCGCATCAAAATGTAGACAAAATGCAATTAAATTAAAACAAAAAAAAAAGTATTTTTTTAAATAGCTTACTGTATATAGCATAATATGAAAAATCCAACGAACAACCTTTTTTCGCTACCAAAGAAAAACAAACTACTACAAAATAATAAACAACATGGTCAACAGATGAGCCAAACAATTATTTTTTATACACACAGCTATAGACAGTAAAAGAAAAATACTCAAAAAAAATATTGAAAAGCAAAGATAAAAATTGCTATTTGCATCGGAAATATGAGATTGAGTAAGGTACAGCTGCGGTCAGTAAAATATGTGCCAAAAAATTTATTTATAGCTTTGTTGATATTTTTCAGCGCTGCCATTTTGACTTCCACTTTAACAGCTGTTTAGCAGAATGATCATCTGGCACAATAAACAGCAGTTAAACAGCTGACACGTGAGCAACATTAACTTGAGTGATCAACTTGCATTAACAATTTTGTAAAAATTTAAATATAATATTAAATAATAAGCGCGTCTCTTATCTCTTATACTATCTTTTTCTTTAATGAGTTCCTTCCTAATGAAGATTCTCAGTTATGAAGAACGTCTATTAAGATAGTCTTCGAAAACCACAGCAGTACAACAAATATTATTATAGTCTTAGACTTTAGATAGGAAGTGGATTCGGATTAATTAATTTAAACAAACTTTATATAAATTTTAAATCACAAAGAATATTTAATCGACTTAACATAACATCTAATAACAAGATGAAGGAACTTTAAAATGCATACAGTAACCAGTATAAATGATCTCTATAAATGCAATCAAAGTTTGAATATTTAATGTTATTTTAAAATATGACATTTTTCTAACACCCCCGAAAGGAACATTACGTTCTGACCTATTTTCTAAAAATTTTCGATTAATTACGTTACGTTACGTTTGACTTCATAAAACAATAGAAAAAAATTGGCTTTTCTGGATTCAACGCATCATCTTACATTTCAGCCAAACCATTTTGTTTTGAAGTATTATGTGAAAACATTTCTAGTATCACCAAAGAAACTTTATTTTCTGAGCAATTTTTTAATAAACAATATCAATTCAAAAAGAGGGTACTTTAAATTTAGAAGGGATCTAGTAAAACTTAACTTCTTTTCCGATTACAATTATTTTAAGATAATAGAAGATAATTTAGAAAACTTGGCAGAAACAAAGTACCCACAATTTCTTCTTTTTCACATATCTGTCTCGACCATGCAATAACTTTGTATATTCCACAAGATATCTTTATGATACTTCATTTTCATGTCTTTAACAATCTTTTTCTTAAATTTATCGGTTCACCGATCTACTGCTGGTAAGGATTTCCATTCCACCCAACTTTGTCCACAAAATAATTCAAAATTTGTTCAATACATTTATTTCTGCACAAATAATTGAGAACTATTTCTTGAAATAATACTAACAAGATTAATAATGTATTTATTTAAAGAAATCTGTTGGTGGAAGAATTACTAAAAAAAAACCTTCAAGAATCATCTCGATCATACAATTCAGACTCAGTGCCTAACAATTACAAATTGGTAATCTGCAGAAATAAGATGTTATAGATTTGTTGCTGGGAGAATTACTGAAACTCCTTTGCGGACCCCTGTGCTAAGAGAAGAAACCGATTTGATCATCTTAAGCTTTCTCTCAGTGCCTAGTAATAACAAAGTATTAATTTGCTTAAACGTAGTAAATAAAAGAAGATGATCTTGATCTGGTTGCTCGGAAGACTACTAAAACCCCTTTGGGAAACTGCCAAGCATAGGGAAGAAAGTGAAACTGATCTTGATCTGCTTGCTCGGAAGACTACTAAAACCCGTTTTGGGAAACTGCCAAGCATAGGGAAGAAAGTGATCTTGATCTGGTTGCTCGGAAGACTACTGAAACCTCTTTGGGAATCTGCCAAGCATAGGGAAGAAAGTGAAAGTGATTTGATCATCTTGATCATCCTATTCAGACGCAGTACGTAAGAATAAGAAATTATGAATTGCCAAAACGATATAAATAAATGTAGTTGTTTAGAAGATTACTTAAACACCTTCGGGAATCTGGCCAGCAATGGGATAAAAATGATTTGATCATTTCATTCAGACTCAGTGTCTAATAATAATAAACTATTAATAAAAATAAAAGTGTGAAGCAAAAAAAAAATAATATAGTTCATGTTGCTCGTAAGGTAATCGAAACACGTTTGGAAATCTTCCAAGCAAAAAGAAGATACTGATTTGATCATCTGAATATGTTTCCGCAAACAGAAACAATGAAGAAAAGTAATTTACTAATTACCCCTATTCTACGAAGACACGATAAGAAACATCTTAATAGTTATTAAGAATGCTCAAAAGTAATAATATTTAGAAGCACGTTTTTTTCAACGAGATGATTAAAAAAATAAGGTCAGCTATAATTTTTAAATTTGCACATAAATTTATGGCCTGCGCTGTGCCTTGCGAAAAAAAAACTCAATCGTAGATTTGTTTTTGCTTTAGCTGAAAAAAATGGAATAACAGATGAACGAAAAAACAAAGAGACACGTAGACTAGTCAGCTCTATCAAAATATTTTAATTGCAAATCAATTGTTTAGTAAATAAACAAACCAAATAGTAGCGCCACTATTTTTATTTTTTATGCATAAAAAACATATAAAAAAAAAGAAATTATGAAGTAAAAACAAAACAAAAAAATTTCTGCAGGTTTGTATGACATATCAAAAAAATATGTATCTATAAAAAAAAAAGAGTTACGCAGCCAATGTCATTTTGATACTTGGTATAAAACAGAGGAATATGAAAAAAAAAATTAAATGTTAGGCAAAAAACATAAATGTTTATGCTTTAATATATATAACTAAGCATTGTAGACGCATTTTGGTAGGTATATTTTGCGTATTACTTATATAAGCTGTAAATGCTGCTAACATGCGCCCTAAACTAGGCAACAATTATGTTGCAGCCACTTACTTACTATATGTATGCCAAAATGAACATTATACAACACTGTAAATATAATTACACTCGAAACAGACGTAAGTAATTTTCGCTAAAAACTAAACACTAGAACAATAACAAATTAAAACTACTCGTCGTACAAATCGACAGCAAACAATTTGAAAAGCGCATGCCAAATAACAAAAACCAAAACTACTCACCAACTATTTACTACAAGGCCAACTACAACCAAAAACACACTAATGCCACTTACTCTGTATCTCTCTATATCTCAAGAACGCTGCGAACTTGCACCAGTCACATAAGAAACAGTTACACACTCATTTACGCTCACTCACGCTCAAAACACGCACATACACACAGCAAGCCAAATATAATATAAAATGAAAAACTTTTCTTTGCTCAATTTAAAAACAAAAAAATAAATATGCTCTAAAACATAGCTAAAATAGTTTCTAAAAGTCATGCGTACGCACCTGTAAACTCCTGACGTTAAAACTGCCAAACCGTCTAAAAAAAACAAAACAAATATCTACAACCCACAGCCTCCCAACTAAACGAACTTTACTTAAACGCCCAAAACTAAAATAAAAATCGAAAAAAAAACGCAACATTTGAACTTGCATTTATGCAGATCCATATGACCTGATGGTAGACTTGCAACTCCACATAATATCGTATCGTTCATGATGTCGTGCTCATCATGCGTTCATATTATGAATCACTAACTATTAAAACCCACGACTTGCAACTTATGCAATAATAATAACTAGACAAACCAACGAACCAAACCAAACGCAAGCGGCAGCCATTTTGTTAAATGCAATGGCCGTCATCTTCATTTCGCCGGAAACGGCTGCATAAAGCAGCTGCAAGTTTTTAGCAATGACTGCCATTGCCTGACATTTAACTCTGACGCACGTGCCAAATTAAATGAGCCGCGTGCGCGTACTGCCAATTGATGACCCACAGTGTCTTCTACAAAATTTCTGACACGTATTTGCTAAGAACTCAATGCCTGCGGCCTAGTTTGAGCTTGGCATGAGCATGGCTTCAATTTCCAAATACTCTCTCTACTCGTATTTGTTTTATATGCTAAGAAACCGCAAAAACTTGCGCCAAGTTACTAACTTTTTTCTTGAAAAAGTTGAAAAAAAAAAGAAAAACAAAAATAAGAGAGCGCAGAAAAAAACGACCACAGACACCGAAAAAAAAGTGCGCAAAAGTAATGGGTAAAAGTTGGAAGACTGTGCACCTTACAGTACCTACCACCAACGCTAAGCTTTTCAAAACTTCAGCATAACAAAGGAAAAGAAAAATTGTGTGTGTTGGCAAACGAAAAACGTGAAAAAAAAAACTTAATTTGTTAGGTGTTGTGAAATTTGTGTCAAAATGTTTGCCGCCTCGTCAGTTAGTTCAAGTTTTGACTTTTTTAAATGTCGTGCGCGCTTTCAAGATAATATTACAAATGGCTCCGTTTTTATTATAATACTTTTATGCAAGTGTCAAATAATAAAACTTGAATAGAGTTAAGGTGTAAGATTTCATAAAATGAGCAACAAATGGACAACTTGACAGAGCCCAAAGTTGGAAGAAGAAACAACCAAACAGGCAAAACTGAAATAATGTCTGTTTAATACAAACAATAAGCAGAAAAAATTATTTTAGGCCACATTTTTATCAGTTCTGATTAGGGTACATGAAGTAATGCTGCTCCCACTAATAAATACATATACTTATTAAAAAAAAAAATATGGTCATGTTATAGATGACCCGCCTGCTCAATTGCTCACACAATGAGAACCCACAGTGGAGAGCGGAAGCATTTGGTCAAAAAGTTGAATTTTTGCCTCTCTCGATACATCTTTGACAAAGCTTCTTAATACAAGACATATGTGTAGTACAGTCAACGAAGAGTTTCAGCTGGAAAAAAATACTTAGTTGATGAAACTTTCAGGGATGCTTTGAGACCCTGTTCTAAGTCTAAAGCCAAATTTTTGTATTTGTGGGAGGGGAACGTCTTATTTTTTTTCATCAGACGTCGTTTTTGAGCCTTCGTCTACAGTACTAATAATATAATAGATTTAGCGAAAAATCAACCGATAGCTGGAAGACAGCGAAAATCTTCAAAAACAAAAGCATTTCAGCCTTTGTAGAGAAGACAGTATTGCCAATTATTTGGCTCAAGAGAGGCTCTATTATGAGTTTATTAATACGATTAAAACATGGCTGATTGCCAGAAAGAAATCGTCTTTTTCTTCTAAACAGCATAAAACGTCTCTACAGCGTCTCGGAATGCCTTTTTCGCAGTCTTTTAAAAGTCTCCACCTATAAAGCGACATTTCATTATATCTTATATGATTGGTTCTTCAGATTGGAATCGCCATACTGAGGGTCAAAAAAAAACATTTTATTTGGGACTTCTGGGTTGCGTACTCCGAATCAAGCGTAATTTTTTAAAAGTATTTTAAAGACTCTTCCCAAATTGCTAACTTTCACAACACTTGGAACGCAGGAGATTTCGAAATTGTTAATCTCTCGCTCTAATTGCATCCACCAGCATCTAAGAAACAAAAATTGTATAGTTTTTCATGGTTGCTTTATCCCAATCAAGCATGATTTAGAAAAAAAAATTTAAAAACTACACCAATAATACGGATTCGCAGGTCTTTCGAAATTGTTGATTCCTAGCGCAGATTGGAACCACCATACTGAAGCACTAAAATCTATTTTTCTATAGGTTTCCGAGACTTTGGAGATTTTTAAAACGCAAATTCTCTTAATACTTGATAAGGGAACATTCATAAACTACGTGACGCTCCAGGAGGGGAGGGGGGGTCTGGCGTAGCGTTACGAGACACAAAAATCATATGGAAAATCTTCAAAAATCTATTTTGACAAAAATCAGCGTCACGTAACTTATGGATGATCCCTAAACAGGTTTTCGAAATTATTTAAGTTTCATAGGAATTGCCATACTGAGCGCTTATAATCTATTTATTTATCTATACCTGGTACACAGGTGTTTCTAAATAATTGATTCCTAGCTCAAATTGCATCCACCATATTGAGGGTCTAAAAACAATTTTTTTATACGTTTTCGAGACTTTGGAAATTTTTAAAACCTTTCACCCATAATGCTTGGAACTTTTTCGAAATTTCGTTACATTGGAATCGCCATACTGTGGCGCCATACAAAGTTTTTCCGGATTGCTTATTCCGTATCAAGCATGACTTTGAAACAAATGTTAAAGACTTTTAAAAGACGTCACCTATAATGCAATATACATAATATCTGCTACACAGGGCTCTACAAATAATAGATGCCGCGCTCTTTTTAAATAATAAAATAAAACTTTTTGCATATAATTTCTAAGTTGCTTGGATTTTACAAATATGTTGAAGTATTTAAGTCCGGGTGGCTTATTCCCAATCGAGCATGACTTTGAAAAAAATGTTAAGGAGTTTTAAAAGACTTCGCCTATAATGCGGATATTCATTATACCTAGTACACAGGGGTTGTCAAAGGCTTCTCGTTGCCTCGCTCAGACTGGATCCGTCATACTAAGCGCTTAATCTTCCCTTCTATGAAATTGATTTAAAAAATCATGCTTCCATATACATCAAACTATGTACATATAAGTATATAGTTCTTCTGTGTTGCCTGATACAAGCCTACAAACTATTTTTCGACCCAACACGACAGATCTAATCAAAGGGTGGAATCAAAAACTCCGAAATCCTCTCACTAAAACGCAGCCAATATAAAGGACTTGCAAAAAAGTTTTTGAGAATTCAGTATGGCGGACGAGTAGAACTTAGTTTTAAAATTTTGTTGCATTTGTGCGTAACGTGATATTTCAAAATAAGTTTTTCGAATTTAATTATTTATTTATTTGTATTCCTTCTTCCTGTTTTGCCAATAGGGCGTTACGTCAACTGCATGAGCTACTTGGTGAGCGTAAATTCAGCACTACTCACGCAAAGCAGTTCAAGCAGCTGTTCCAATGCCCTGTTGTCAAAACCAGAAGAGCCGCTGTGAGTTGGCATTAGGGAGCTGCGCAAGCACTGCACAAATGTAAGCCATCAGCTGTTATTTCAAGCTCTTCATGTCTTTGGCTTGAACAAAACAAAACAAATACGTCAGTGTCAAAAGTGCTTGGTCAACAACAAGCAATAGAACATCAAAAAAAAAAGCGAAAAAGAACAAAATGGAAGTAGAACCAAACTGAAGTAGAACATAGTAGCACGTTTTTGTTGTTGCAATGATTTTGGTGGTGGTTTTTTTGACTAACACAACCAAACAATCTGCTTGTGTCTGTGTGTGGCTTAATATTATATCTGCTGCGCAAAAAATCAAATATTCTAGTGCACTCGCTATGCTTGCCGAAAATTTGCTTCACTCAAGCATTTTGTGTGATGTTCTAATATTTTGAAATATTCAAGCACTGTCAAGCACTAAAGCAAAGGCAGTTCAAGCACTGAAGGTTTTGTTTTGAAGCAAACAGAACATCAAAACATTTTGTTCTGCTGTCAGCTCTGCAATTAAATACAGTGCTTTCAAGTACTGTGCAGTAATGAAGTGCGACGTTTAGAACATTTTGTGAAACTCGCTAGTTGGCATTGCAGTGAATTTCTTAAACATATTGCTATATTTTATATTATCATAATATTAAAAATGGCCCCTAAGGTCGCAAAACCACTTCTTCGAACTATGAATATTACACATCCAAGGCACTACTCATGTTCTCAGAATAGACGATAAAAATGTGGCCCAAAACTTTGGCAAAAGCTTAGCACTCCGTAACCAACTGTTTGGCATTTATTTATATATATCCACAGACAAACGATCCAACCTTTTATATCTAATTTCAAACTTTTTGTGTTTTTTTTATCAACAACTATCTAATATTAAGGCATTTACTCATCACTTTCAGTCACACATCATTAGAGCTCAAATTGTGATAACAAAAAAAAAAAAAGAAAAGACTAAATGTAAATTTCTAAATAACAAGCAAAATTTGGTCAGCCATAATATTATAACGAAATACAAATACAAAATATATATGTATATTTATACTACCAATACAATATATAACATCTATACTAATATAAAACAGCGCGTAGCGAATATTCAAATCGTCTACTAATCAACACAACTAACCAATACACAGCTATCACAACTATTTATTACTACTACTCTAACTACTACTAAATACTACTATATACAATGATACAATTTCTAAATGCCCCTGATTAATGTGGTTTTTTGTTCCATTTGTCACAAAATACACACATACGTTTTTAATTTTCATTATTGTCATTATTTATATTGTATTTTTCAACGAAATTCTTTTGTTTCAGGAGTTACAATTCTTCTATCGCTCACAGTGTTTCTCAACCTTGTAGCTAAGACATTGCCCCAAGTATCTGATGCAATCCCCTTGTTAGGTAGCGATTGCATTTAAAAACAAAACATGAAAATGCAAATATATATTCAAATTTGTCAAAAAAAAAAAAAAAAAAAATCAATTAATTAACAAATTACTTAATATGATTTACATATACGTACATATATATATCTATATATATTCATAAATATTATTGTTATTGTTGTTATATATATATCTATTATGATTACTCACACACATTGCTAAATTGTTCGCATATCTAATCCTTAACTAAAAACCAAAAACAAAAAACAAAAACTCAACTTAAATAAAGTATTAGTCTAACTAAAAACCAAAACCAAAAAAAAAAAAAAAAGTTCAACAAATACCAAACTCTAAGTGCCAAAAGTTGTTAAATGTTTTTTGTGTACTTCGTACTATGTTTACTAATTACAACAAAGTTTACTACTACTACTACTACTACTACTACTAACTAAACCAACTCAAAACTAACTATCTCTCTTGTTCTAAACTTGAAGTTATTAAAAATTATATATATATAATGACGCCGTTTCTTAGTTGATCATATTATTATGTTGCTATATCTTTCTATCAGTTTTAAAACAATGCTCTCTCTCTCTCTCTATCTATCTATCTCTCTGTCTCTCTCTACTATCGCTGTCTCTATCTTTCTCTGTCTCTCTCTAAACTCTTTAAAAAAATAAATTTTTTAGTTTATGTTTTTTTTTTTAGTACGTGAAATATTTCGCTTGGAAAAGCAAATCTTCGGCGCCAAGGCGCTGCCCACACAGAAGAATATAATAAGCAACGTTGACCAGTACAAGTAATCTTTTAAATGCTATCGTTATCTATATTTCTAAAACTATGCTTTCCACTATTTGCTCAACTTATTCTACAACTCTTCCAACTTGTCATTGGTGCGTGGTCGACTGTTTGTTTAGAGACTCACCCAGACAAACTGTGGACAGTATCTTTAAAAGCTACGCCCATGATCACAATTCACTTCAATATATATTTACCTCAATTCCCTGCATTAAATTGGGTGCCATATTTGCTGCAAGAGAGCTTATAAGTTAATTGAATTGAATTTTTAAACAAAATTTGGCATTTGCATTCTATAATTGATGTTAACCAACACTGCAGCGTTCACTCTCTAAAACGTTTAAAAAGATTTACTGCAAAGCCACAGTAATAAAAACATCCACGATTCTAAATCTTTTCATCTTTTCATGAAAAAAAATGAACAAATTTTAAACAAAATTTTTAATCAGATTGACTTTACTTGCAAAAAAAAATATATATATGAAAAAATCTGTGCTTGCGCTGAGTAATTGGCGTTTACCAACACTGCAATGTTCACTTGCTGAAGATTCACAGAAAAACATCATAGCATAAATCAAAATGTCTTTCTTTGAAAAGTATTAGACAACATAAACTGTATTTGCTTGCAGTAACCGGCGTTTACCAACACTGTAGTGCTCACTCTCTAAAAGATTTGCTGCAAAGCAACAGTAAAAAAACAACCACTATTCTAAACAATTTATCTTTTCATGAAAAAATTTAATAAATGTTAAAGTCAATGTGAATACTTTACTTGCCCAAAAAAAAAAATAGATGACAAAATCTGTGTTTGCGCTCACTAATTGGCGTTTACCAACACTGCAACGTACACTCAGTACAGATGCACAGAAAAACATCAGTATCACCAAATCCTCTATATTCTAAATCATACTGTCTGTAACTGTATTTGCATTCAATAATCGGCGTTTACCAACACTGCAGTGTTCACTCAATAACCTAGCTAAAGAAGACTCGCTTTAAAAACCCATTAAAATCAAGCATTTGATTCTAAATCAAAATGTGTTGTCATGAAAAAAAGATGATATGATTTTAATGAATTTTAGCAATTTTTCTTCATCTCGCCAAATTTTTGCTGCACTTTTATAATTTCCATAAGCTATCTTATGTCCTAAAAACATTATTAAATATCATGCCAAATATAATAATAATGTATACTTGAAAAATTATTAACTCACCTGTTTTTATCATCAGATCAGTTTTGTAAGCCATGAAGAAAATTATACAATTTAAAAATCGTATTTAATTGGCATATACCAAACGATTGTTTATACTAAAAAATAAAAATAAAAATTATGCATAAATCTTCCAATAAATCTTTGAATTAGCCCTAATGCAAATACAAAATTTTGAAATTCTTCTATTTATGGTACTTTCTTCAAAAAAATGTTTGCGTCATACGCAATTATTTGCTTAATTGCTTCTTAATTCTTTAAAAATTGGTTTTTTTGTAATTATATGCAATTTTACAATCTAAAATAATAATCAAAAAGTCTTTATCATCTCAAAGAATCACAAAATCTTTTTATACGCAATTTTTTGCTTTTAAACTCTGTTCCAAAAAAATCTTTATCATCTCAAAAATGCAAAATCTTTTATCATCTCAAAAAATAGCAAAATCTCTTAAATCCATTATTAAGCAACATAGTGAAAATTAACAAGCTAATTAATTAAAATGCTGCACATTTTTTACTTAAAACCTAAAAAGATTTCCCTTTAACTAAATTAGCTTCAAAATTTCCAATACCAAAAAAAAAATATGCTCTAAAAAGCCCTCTTGCACTGCAAACAGACACCTCATCAACGAACTACGTTTTGTAATTTATTCAATCATATATCTTCAATTACAATATATATTACAACATATATATTATTATATTATGCAGTACAAATCCTATGTACTTAATTTCACTTCAATATAATGTAACTCCTTTAAGCCATATGTAATTACAAAAGATACTTATGAGACAGATTTCAATACAAGTGCGTTTGGGAAAATACTTGTGAAATACAAAAAAGTAAAAGAATCCTACCACAGATGATGTCGCTGTCGTCGCCGATGAAGATGAAAGAAAGAAAGATGTTTTCTTTTTTATATATCTTTTTTTTATGATTTGTCTTTTTTGCTAAGAGCTTTTAATTACGTTTTAGTTTGGTTTTTTTTCAATGAACAGTTTTGCATTGCATTTGCTACATAAAGAAAAGAACACCTTGAGTTTTTAATTATTCATGCTCTTCACCAATACAAATATTAAATTAAAAAATATATCATATTTAATTTCGCTCAATGCATAGTTAACACGCTCAACCAAAACCCCATCATGCTAGTAACTTCATACAAATTTTTTAAAACACCATTTTACTTAACGCTGTCTATTTGTCTTACCTGCATTTATCGTCTTTTACACCCCCCAATCAATCCACCATCTAGCTATTGTACTTGCATTCTTTTTTACTTATATGCTTTTTGACCCATTTCTCGGAATGATATTTTTTGCCAGAAGAACCTTTTGAAAAGAAAAACATTACACATTTGCTGTAACATAATATTTGTATAAATAAAAAGCTTTTTGCTGCAAACTGTACCAAAAATATCATTTCGCTTTCAAGTTTTTACTGTAAGCGTGCAATGGGTCGAAAGGTTATTTTCTAATGCATAAAATTTTGTGCAAAATCTCGTAATACTTTTTGCTGCATTCGCTTGCTCTTTTTTTCCAAATATCGAGACTGTCTAGATCAGTTCCAAAAAAACTAAATACCTGCACTCTTAAAACAAAACAATTATAAAACAAAATAAACATAAATAAAATTTAAAAAAAAAAAAACTACTGTACATAATTTTAAACTTTTTTTCCAAAAAAATATAGCAAGTGCATAGCTTAATTTGTGCCTAGCCAAAGCACCCAAAGGCTTGACTTGTTTTTATTTACTTCTTGTATATAAATATTTTGTGTTCCCATAAACTAAGCCATTGTACGTTTACCCAATTTTAGTAAAGAAAAAAAAAAAGGTTCAGCCAAAAAATATCATTTAGTTACTGTCCAAACTTTAAGCTTTACTTGACACAAGCTCTATGTAGATTGCGTGTAAAAAGTTGTGCAAAAAATTTGCATGAAGCAGGCGCACATGACATATAAAACTTTTTCCTGTTTAGAGCCGCTAAAACTTTGATATTGTTCCGGGAGCTACAACAAGCCACAAACATTTAATAGGCTGCCACGAAGTCGAGAAGTGCTCGAATAAATTTCAAGAACAAAAGAAAGTACAATTTATAAAATGCATCAAAAACATTTGCTTATGGGTTTTGTAAATAGTTTCTACAAGCTATAAAAAATAGAAGAGAGAAATGACAGCAGCTCATTAAACAGTAGTAAATATGTATAATGCATGTACCTGTATATAATAAGAGTAAAGCCAGCCCCAGTCATGCAGCACTGTACGTTGGGCTATGTTAGGTAACAGAGAGAGAACGGTTCCACATTCATTTCGCTCATGCCTCATGAGCATAAAGACATGTTCAAGAGAAGAATATGAAAACTAAAGGACAAAAAATTGAAGACAAAGCATTCGTGTTATTGCATATACCAAAAAGTGGCATCCCAAACGGGCAACTCCTATGTATACCAGATAGGATGGATATTGAAACCATTAAGCCCTGAACCCTAGAAGAATTCGCAGATAACAACGGGTCATCAATCTTGAGTTTTTTTTTTATACCACATAGGATGGATATTGAATCCCTTAAGCCCTTAACCCTAGACGAATTAGCAGATGATAAAGCGTCATCAATCTTGAGGTTTTTTTTTTAAATAAACAAAAAAAAAACACAAAAATTTCAAATGAATCGGAAAATCTTTATTATCAATAGAAAGAACCGTTCTTGCCATTCAGTTTTTAAAAATAATCGCTTTCAAATGTTGGCCGCAACTGCGCCGTAGCTCGTCCAAGCGGAGGTTCCAATTTTCTATGACGCGTTCGAGCATAATCGGCGGTATCTCGCGAATAACACGGGTAATGTTGGCCTCTAATGCTTCAATCGTAGCTGGATTATCCACAAACACTTTAGACCACACGTAGCCCTAGCCCCAAAGGAAAAAGTCTAACGGTGTGATATCACACGATCTTGTTGGCCAACTCACTGGTCTGGAGCGTGAAATTAACTGTTCACCGAATTGGTTCCTCAAAATGTCCATTGTTTCACGGGCTGTGTGGCAAGTAGATCTCGGGCTTCAATTTCAGGTAGCATATATGTAATTCGTAATCATGGTGCGAAAACGGTCGCCATTGACGGTTACGGTCTGACCAGCGTCATTTTTGAAGAAATATGTACCGATGATTCCAACGGTTCTTAAACTACGCGCTGGACGAGGTCTATTCGTTCGAGTGTCTTCCAATAATGAATATTGCGTCTCAAATTTTTTGATGTTAAGGTGAATAGTGGTCTCAGTAGGTCAATTATAGCGACCACAAAATAGCCTAAGCGCGCGAAAGACATTCTTTACAGAACGCGAATTTTCGTATTATAATTGTACGATTTGTAAACTTGTTCGGGTGTAAGTTTTTCCAAGATGAAATGGAAATAAGAACTGCATAAAAAACACATGGCAACTTGGCAGTACTCACGCGTAGTTTATCAAAAAAACCTTATTGAAAAAAAAACCTCAAGATTAATGACCCTTTATAATGAAGAAAACCAACAAAGCATTAATTAATGAAATGCAACCCGTGATTAACCCAGCAAGAATTTGTGGATGATGCAAAGAAGATAGCTAACGAAGCCTAGGTCGCGGATGGTAGATCTTCCATGAAACGCATATTAAAACCCATAATGACCCTAATGACTTGCATTTAACCAGGCCCGAAGAGAGGGGGGTGGGAAGGAGGGATTCCCGCGTGCCCGGAGTTTTCTCAGGGGCCCGGTGTAATTTATGTCGTACTATCGCGATTCAAGCTAAAGGTGTAATAGAGGTGCCGGTACATTTTCCCCCCGTGCCCGGATTTTCCCTCTACCAAAGCCATTCAGTTAGACTCAATTACTAATTATTAATAGAATATAGTGACTGACCCAAAAAGTTCGTTTTCTTCAAAAAATTCTTAATCTTATTATTAATTCATAAAAAAAGAATCAGTTGAATCGGCCATTTTGGATAGATAGTGAAAATTTATTATTCAATGGAACTCCGAGTGATTAACGCAAAATAAATTTGCAGTTAAAATAGATAGAAAGAAGATAAATAAAGAAGCCTTAGTATGAGTTGGTTTAGTCACGCGTTATCCTTACTAAAATCCTATCGGAAAAGGGATTTATTTTAAATTTGCATCTTTCTTAAAACCCATATTGCGGCCCTTTTCTCCCTCGCGGAGCTATAGAATCATATTGGATACCGATAATAGCCCAAAACGAACAATAAGGACTTTTGTTTGGATTCCTTTAGAAATAGTTTGGTCACGCGGCATGCTTCTCTTTATTTCATATAAAAAATGGGTCCATCGAACCGGCAAATTTTAGAGACATCGTGAAAGTTGAATCTTCACTGGAACCCATATTAAAATTCATGTTAAAACCCGTGAATAACCGAACAAAAATTCGCAGATAATCCAAAGAAAATAGCTAAAGAAGCATTTGTTCATAAATTGCTACGTCACGGGGCAGCCTTATTATAGCCTTATATAAAGTGGGCTAAGTGAAATCGGTCAAGATAGAATGCAGAAGTTAGATTTTTAATGAACCTATGTTGAAATCAGTGATTTATCCAGCATAGATAAATAGCTTGCGAGGCCGTAAGGTTTTTTTTACTTCACGGGGCATCCTTAAAATAATCTCGCAGAAAGAAAGGTCTATTGAATCGCCATTTGAAGACAAATCGTGAAAGTTAAATTTTCAATGGATTCCATATTGAAGTCAAGTTAAACACCGTAATTAATTCGCAGATGATTTTAAGAAGAAAGTGAAAAAATCATTAAAGTTGGATACATTCAAAAGTAGCTTAGCCATGCGGCATCCATATTACTATCTTACAGAAAGAAATATCAATCGTCCAATTCCAGACAGATCATGGAAATTTAATGCACAATAAAACTCATATGAAAACTTGTGATTAACCCAACAAAGAGCAGGCATTCACTAGCACTTTACTATCACTTTTTTTTCGTATCATCTTTTTTCGCGGCTATTAGAACTTTAAAGATTTCTAAAGAACTCTTAGCAAAATACATGTCTCTCACATCTAACTAAAATTTGCCTGAAGATAACAGCCAGAATCAACTTCCGAGATAGTTTTTAAATCATCTGTGCAGAAGACACTCGAGAGAAAATATTGTTTTGCTTTTTTGAGGCATATTTTGGAAACAGATTTGGTTTTCTCCCCAACAAAACATGCATAATCGAACACATATTGTTTAAAGTAGTCTGTTAGAAATCTGAAAATAGTCACTTCGGAGCTAAGAAAAAATTCTTTAGTCTAGGAAAATCTCGTAAAAAATCTGATTTCCACATTAGATTTATGAAAACAATTTGATCAGTCGTACTGAAAGTTTTTGCGTATAATATTAAATCCGATTATAAATAAGTTTGTTGTTCCAAAGCAGGTGCGGATCTAGGAGTTGGTCTTGGGTGGGGTTTTCATTTCGAAGTATATATTTATCAGAGCTCGCAAAAGACTTTCATCCCATTTTTCCTAATTTGGGGGGGCGCGGTTCCGGACCCGAAAACCACCCCCGTGGATCCGCCACTGTTCCCAAGTATTCAACATTTGTGTCAATCATTTCGAAAAAATAATTTTTGCAATTCACTTTTTACTCAAACTGATATCTCATTAAACTAATATCTCACATTTCTGTGATAAACCGAGCTACCTTCAAATGATCTGCCATTTAGATAAAACTCAAGGAGGAGCTAAAAAATGCTATGTTTAACAAAAAATAGTTTATTTTTTAAAAAAAAAAAAAATAGCAAGATCTTAAACTAGCGGTACTTCAAATTTTTTATGCCGAGCATGAAGTAAAATATATAAAGGTCCTCAAAGTAGGCTAGATGTGAAGGATGCTCGAAGAATTGAAGAAAATGTCTTTCCACCTAGCCATTTTTTCAAGTTTAAAAAAATCAAATAGTCACAAGGAGCGAATTCGGAGAGTTGGGTCGATCCTATATGCTTTATGTCAGCACCGTACTGCCTATAAATAAATACATTACAAAGTTTAAAGTAAAGAAAATCAAAGCGGAACAGAAAAATGAAAGAAAACCGTTGTGGGAACAAAATATCAACTCTGGCAGAACATTTTTCAAATATTCAATATATTGGGAGACTTGAACAATAAATTCATGAGCAAATGTGAGATGAATAAACCGGAACAGAAGATAAAAAATATTTAGCTATCATAAATTTCGGAATATACAATGCATATAAAATTTTATCAAGCAGTTTGCTCTCCCCACATGATTCATGCATAAACATAATCCCGATCTGCAGCTTGTGTCAAAATACTTACTATGCCGTCTTTCTTCTCTACAATCTTACCTCTTGAACACAAACAGTCCACAAAGTCTACTCATGTCGCTCAAGCAGCCTAATTGAATTTCAAAACGCTTTACTAATTACTATACTAAGTACAGCAGTTACCAAAATAAAAAAAACAATTTTGAAAAACCTTTTGCTATAAAATTTTTTGCAAATAAATATTTTGCAGGTGTTACCATACTGCTCTCGCAAACAGTTTTCTCTTTATTGGTCGGTAATGTCATAACAAAGACGAGCGAGGCCGTACCACTGCTAGGTACTAATTAATTGACCAAATTGTAACTTTGCTTTTATCATTTAAAAAATCCAAAAAAATTTAAAAAATTAAACCAAACCAAAAACCTAGCGCTATAAACAATTCTTCTCTCTTTTAGCTGCTAAAAAACAATTGTACAAAGTAACAACCAAAAAAAATGTCTTAAAAAAAATAAACTGTTGCCTAAATCTTGTAAAAAAAAAAAACTAAAAATTAGAGCAACTTCGCTTAAAGTAGGTAAATACTCCCCAAGGAGAGCATGAGCAACAACTCCAAAGGATAATAACAATACGGGACTCTAAAGACCCCAATGTATTATTAGGCCCAAGGCTTGCCTGCTGCAGTAGCTTTAATCCCTTGATAACCATATCAAATGCTTCTACTTTAGACTTTGGCTGAACCTTTTTGTATAACTAACGTAAGTTCCTTTGTTGCCCAAAAAAAGGAACAAAACCTTAAACAGTGCCTACTATAAATTTTTGTACATCTTTTGTTGTTTCAATGCTTTCAGGGTGCTTGGCGTTTTATGCTTTGCCATTTTTACAAGTTGACTTTAAAAAATACAATAAAAAAAAAATAGTTGCAAAAATAATTTTTTTTTAACGCTTATCCATAGTATCTATATATATATATAAAAAAAATGAGTTCCTCACATCCAAGTATCAAAGCTGACTAAACAAAGAATTATCTTATTTAACGAAAATATTTTAAATAAAATAAAAATACATTAAATCAAATACTTTTAAATATATAGCAAAGAGCTACTGTTATTTAATGCAGTTTGCATAATTACAACAAAATTTTAAATAAATAACTAAAAAACAAATAAATAGCAATCCACAACATTGTAAACACGTTGGTCTAAATAAAAATTTTATTATTATTATTATTATATGCATGTTTTGTAGTAAGTAAACATATGTTTTGTGCTTAAATACACAGACAGTCGCATAGTAGCATGTCTTGGATAAAGTTGTACATATGAAAATATAAATTTTAAGCATTGGAAAACAATTATTATTTATATCTTTGTTTAAGAAAAACAAATGTAATGTACAAGTACCGGATGTGTTTTTATTTTTTTGTTATTATAAAAACAGAAATTGAATAAGGATTGAGTAGATTGAGGATTCTGACTCAACAAACTATATGTAGTAATCTAAGAACCCATTTGTCGTTCAGGTTTAATCATTAAAGCTAGAGGCTTTTTAGAGCTAAATTTTGTTATAGAAGATTCCGAATGGTTTCTGAAGACTTTTAAGTTTAAGTTGTTAGATGGATAAAAATCTCCTACGTAAAATAGGGGATAATATAACTCATGCACGCCTGCCGAAAATCTCTAAAGCGCACAAAGAAACATCGGTTTTTTTCGAAATTCAAAAAAGTCAGTAGTTATAATAAATTTATTGTCCTTTGCTCTCCACTGGAGCACGATCATTCATATAAAAGTATCTATTTGTTCTTTGAAAAAAAGGTGTGCGCTTAGTCAATAATCACCATCGGACCTTACTGATGATCTAACTACCGGTACCTCCAGATAATACCAGGCTACTCTTGTATTATCGCCGCTTTTTATACTATGCACGAACCTTGAATTCACAAAAATTAAGATTGTGATGAATATTACAAAATATTTTTTTTTAATTTCAAATAACAAAAAATTTCCCCTTAGGCTTCGTGCATCAGTACTAAATAGACCAGCTATGATTTCAGTCATGAATTGGAAGGGAACTTCTTATGAGTTGCAAATTTTACAGGATATTTAGATTTTTTTTTAGTAATTATTCATTATAAAAAAATAAATCATATTTTTTCCGGAAGTAAAAAGAATAAAAATCAAATCACAAATTACATTGAGAATTTTAAAATTGAAATCTATCGTAGGATAAAAAATTAATTTTTTATCTTTGTAACAAAAACATACTAAACTTAAACATAATTAAACTAAATTTCAAAGATAACAAAAATATTTACATAATATCTGTTAGCAATAAGTTATGTAAATATTAGAAGAGTTACTCGACGCCTCTTTCAATGTAAAAACATTTTTCAACACAATTCATTTGCGCAGTGTACAGCTCACTAAGCCACTCTCATTTTTCGGCCGTTCTCTTTTTGCCCAGCTCTGCTCTAGATCAGTGGTCGGCTGGGCTCTATCTCACGTATTTAGGGAGTACACGTTGTGACGTCACTGCGCCACTATCACAAACGCAAGCGTATTTCGTGCCGACCACTGCTCTAGATTAAACGTAGCGTCTTCTAACTGTTTGGTATATGGTTCAGATTCACGAGCCGGTTCAAATGAACCTTTGAGGTCATTTGTAATAATATGCTTTGTAGTAATTCTAGAATGGTTCTATCTATCTAAACTGGTTCTATTTTGGATGTCTGTATTTAAGAAGGAGTGCAAAAATTCAAATCAAATTGAAAAAGTTACCTCCCACTAGGCAGTTGTGTAGACGTTAGACGTCTGAAAAGATTTCATACTTTGGAACTTCCAGATCATACTTTTTATCTGACAAATTGCAAACTAAAAATTCTTTAATTAAGGGATATCTTTAATTTGGAATATCACATTTTTTTTTTCACTACCTGCTTTAAGATTAATTTTGCATATATTTTTCACTTTGTCTCATAGTTAAAAAAAAATGCGATCTTGTACCACTATGCAACCTTGGATAGTACAAAACTTTTCGCCTGGTTTGCTTTAACTGCATTTGTTTTTTCTTTTTTTTTAACAGCAATAAAAAAAATTTTGTCGTTTAGGATTTAGATTTCAAGCTTTAAAAGCAATTGTTATATCTCACGTTTTGGTTTACAAGCAACCAAAAAAAAAAAAAAATGCTGTTTTACAACACTTTTAATTTATACTGCAATATCAAAAAAACAATAAATAATAATTAAAGAATATACAAAGAATCGCTTACAAAAGAAATAAAATCAAAAATTTTAACTATGCGATTGTCATGTATTTGGTACTCAATATTTTGTTAGAAGCAAGTATCTTTGCTCTTAGCTGTAAGTGTTGCATGCCACTTGCCCCTCAACACGCCCACTAAACACGCCTACACTAAACTGCATGAACCAGCATGTTTAGTAAACATAAATTCAAAGTCTGCCGAAGATATGAAATATAAAATGCATCCCAAGTAGTTCTTTGGCGCACAGCTATAGATAGTTGTGTGTAGCGCATCTTTATTGGATTACGTGTAGTGTTGGAATACATTTGCTTGCAACTAATTTATACAGTAAACTATTTTCACGCTTCTTCTAACACTATTCTGTGTGTCTCGCTCTGTCACATAAAATAAAACTAACTAAAAGTATTGTTGTGCTTTTGTAAATTATAATTTAATGCTTTTGTTCTTAGTATTGCCTAAAAAAATAAAAACTAGAGACCCCTGAACAGAATACTAATGAAAACGTTTTCTACTCCTTTTTACAAACTTGCACGTGGCACATAGGCACATATTTTAACTGCATCATGTTCATGGTTGCATCATCGGTGGTGCTAACGGTTGTGGTGCTTAACTATCACCATCGCACAGCGGATATACACGAAATGCCACCGTGGGTAAGTTTGAAGAGGACAACGCTAAAAAGACTATTAACGATAACAAATACGATAACGATTTATGTGATCATAGAGGGTTTACACTGTTGAATACTCATGTCGCGTTCACATTGTCATCGCAAGCGGGCACAAAGAACCGTCGCTAAAAAAAAGCGCGGCAGCCGAACAATTGTTTTTTGTTTGTTTTGGCAAGAATTGGGAAAGTTTATCAAAATTCGAGCTTAACGTGCCATCCCGAGGTTTTTTTTTTAACTTATAACGGCCGCATCGATCCAGCCCAAATTTTTTGTCCATTATTGTGGCATTTTATTTTTGACAAAATTGTGATAATATATAATATATAGTTTGAAAAAATAACAAAACTAATAAAAACTGTAAAAAAGTTAATTTTTTATCGATTTATCTTAAAAAATCTGCATGGTTATTTTGGATTTCGATTCCGATACGTCGATTTAACAATGCAGCTTATGGTTATAGTTATACTTATCGCAAAATATATACAGTAAGCTTTGTAATCTATATAGGTGTATCTATAAAGATCCTATCGGATTCTTCAGAGTGTAGACTCTGTCTCGATTACGATGAAACCACTAGACATATTCTTTGTGACTGCCCAGCGCTGGTGTGGAACACAGCCTGTCACATGGGAAAGGAACAGATTAGTCCCTTCCATCTTAGGTCAATACCAACGATAGACCTACTGCTATTCATGCGGAAAGCGGAAAGTCTTTTGCAGTAATTTATGGGTACGGTGCAGTTGCAGTGCTCCACCTCTTTGTAAGAAACCCATACAGGGAAAAAAATCTAAAATCTTTAAAGACGAATTGCATTGTTAAATCGACAAGTTCAAATAGGATTTGAAATCCAGAACCAAGCATGATAGTAATTAATCAAAACGATTTCTTGTTACTTTTTGAATGATAAATTTATATTCAAAAATATAAACACCCTAAATTTTAGTTATAATCACATGTTCGTCTTGATATCGGCATATTTAAGGCGTGTTTATTAAGTTTTTTGTAAAAATTTAAGCTTTTTATATCGTGCTCTACTGAAAAGAGCAAAACTTCGTTTTTTTTTTTCTTATTTCTTATGCCCAATAATAGATTCAGAGCAGCCATTTATTTCGGAACCCGTTCGTAATTT
This sequence comes from Chymomyza fuscimana, assembly GCA_949987675.1. Classification (NCBI taxonomy): domain Eukaryota; kingdom Metazoa; phylum Arthropoda; class Insecta; order Diptera; family Drosophilidae; genus Chymomyza; species Chymomyza fuscimana. The sequence continues at coordinate 36,466,917 of OX465088.1, read as the reverse complement.
TGGAATGGTCAAGATTCCGTCAAACTCGCATATTAGAAATACCACATACTGAATACTTTTGCGTGATGCGCAGAATTCCCAAAGCGATCTCATCTCTTGTTTGAGAAGATCTAAAAGATGTTGGCTCAGTTGTGTCTCATTTATCAAGTTTATGTAGAAGTAAAAGCTTCCTATAAAGAGGAAAGACGAACCTTTTTTTCCTTTGTTTCGTGTGCGATATTAATTTCGTACCCGTCTGTTATTTCTGAAGCCGCCAGTAATTTCAAAGCGATCAAGAGTCAGCCCATCCCGATAATTAGACATTAATTTTCACGGGGTGATCCGTTCATCTCCCAAATGAGTGACTCCGTTCCACACTATTGCTGGAAAGTCACATAAGATGTGTTTGGTCGTCACGTCGTCTTCAAAACAAAGCCTGCACTCTGAAGAGTCCGATAGACCCATTTTATGTAAGTGATAACTTACAGTATGGTGCCCAGATAAGTAGGCTACCAGAAACCTTAGGTCCGCTCTACCAAGACCTATCTGTTGGCATCCGAGAGTAAGACAAGCAATTGGAACCAATATCTCCTATTTTCACCTAAGGCCCATTTGTTGACCATAGTTTTGATTGTTTGATTGCCACATAAATGCGCTGAGCAAGTGGTGGGCGAAGAGGAACCCAGTCCCGCGAGCTCATCAGCTATCGAATTACCTTCCACTTCTGAATGTCCAGGAATGATATTATTTAAGGAGCAATAATACGAATTCTGCCCTATGCTCCGACTTTTACGCTCCGAAAATTACGTATTCAAACAAAGCGATCATTTTCCGTTCCACCCGAAGTACCAAAACAGCAGAGTACCATTAATATCAGCACATGAGCTTGACATATGGTTCGTCCCCGAAGCAACAAATTTGCTGTTCGGAAGCATTTCGGACTGCTGCGTATAGACCCCAAATGCGCATGTCTGGCCTTTAGCTCGTGAATCCATACTGCCACAATTCAAATATTAAATGCGTCGTATTAATTAGCCAATTAGTCGCCGATTAATCTTGTTCACTTTAATTCCTAAAATATAGCCTGTAACTCTTTGCGACGCCAGTGTAAACGCGGCATTATTTACAAAGAAAATCCTTTTTACTAATTTTGCTTTCTGCTTAGATAAAATCCGTTTTCCTACAATGGCTGCCCTGGATTTTACGCATGGGCCGGCCTGGTCGCAAGATCACACGTAAAACAATATTATTAAGCAATCGCATGAAAGAATTGGAATTGAAGGAGCGTTCTTCCAAATCCCTACTAGCCAATGTGCTTGATATTGATGATGATTTTCGGCATACAATATCAGGCTCACAAACCGCCATCGGGTCGTCAGCGTAAGTGACTTTTGTAGAACCCATAAACTTTTGCAAATTAAATTTTTATTTTATTTTTTATAACCTACAGTAGCTTTGGTCGACCCACAACGGTGGAGGAGCATCATACTGCAATAGGCTGCAATCACAAAGATTTACATTTAATTCTTAAAGAATTGCAATTTATAACGGCGCGCATGCGCAAATCTGACGATGAAGCGGAATTGATAAGCGATTGGAAATTCGCTGCAATGGTTGTGGATAGGTGAGTGTAAACATTAAAAATCACTGGAGTATGCTTCATCAGCAGAGTGGGTCAACAAAGTGGTCGGACAAACCAAGGCACACGTTTTGGCTATATTAACTGCCTAATTCAAACAATTAAGGCAACACACACACACGCGCACAAAAACACACGTGGACACAACTATGCATGTATATAGGCTCAGAACTTCCTTCCGGCTGTTTGCCTGGCACGTGCAAAATACACACACACACACACAAACAGCACATGGTATAAATATTTAAACATGGCCACACTGCAGAACACACACTGACACACTTGCCTCCATTATTCATGCGTTTTATTTTACTATTACTGGAAAAGGCCAATTAGTTGCACCGTAAAACGAATTCTTAAGTTACTTTGCCTTATATACCGGATGTTAGTGTCCTTTATTTTAGGTATCATAAAATGTAGTCAGAAGCTTTTACGTTTAAGCTGATAACATTTTATGCAGCAGTTATCTGATTACGGATTTGATTATCTTCCTGCAAAGACTGAAAGGCGTTTACCTCTTGGTTCGAGTGAAGCTTCTTTATGCTTACTTTTAGAGAGATCTCAGAGTGCTAGCAAAAGCCATGTCCTATTGCAGGACAGTGCCCCATCACAGCTTTTGCTTTAATTCTGATGAAAGCTTTCAGATTTAAATCGGAACGGATCATTTTGGGGACATGAACGTTATGACTACAATAAACTTTATAAACCTTAAATAAGCCTCAAGTATAGCTTTGCCAAGCGGACAGGCGACTAAATTTCTCATCCACGAAAGAGTTACCAATGTATAGGGTGGGCCATCTGTTGGTTTGGTTTTTAAAAACTCTTAATTCAGAACATACCCGTCCAAAGTGGATGCTCTTCAACATAGGTCTAGTTCAAAACTACTCAATTTTAGTCATGATACGTTTAACAACCGAACAATGCGTAAATGTGGTACAGGCGTACTATGAAGTGTCGACGAGTCGCCGGGATCATCGACGCGCCTTCGTTCGAAAGAATAACACTTTGTTAGGACCATTTTGTATCGAATTTTGCATGCGGATCTGCATTTACACGCTTTGAAGATTCAAATGACGCAATAACTTAAGCCCAAGGAACACGATGTTCGCATACGGATATTATTTGTCATACATAAATGAGTAGTTTCAAACTTGCATTTGCCCAAATTTGTTGGAAAATATACGAACAAAATGCAATTATCGAACAAACCAACAGATGAACCACCCTATACTTCTGAAGACGCCAATTGACCGCTAATGATAGACAATAACACTTAATTCACGATCAGAAGAGAAACACATATAAGAGAGTCTCCTATGCCCCTTTATCTCATGTTTATTACTAAAAAGAAGAGATTTGGTGACAGTCAGGACTTGCTGACCATAATACGCTATCATTCCCAATGTATTCACAAATGTGTTTAAAAATTCTTATTTTGGAGTCTACTTGGGTCCACATATAGGTGACTTTAGTAGCTTCTAAGCAAATTCAAATTTGGTAATTTTTCCCCGAAGTTCGCCAACCATCTTAACAACATTTCCCCGCGGGGGCTAATGAAAAAGGGATAATCAGTATGGAGTTTATAGTGTAACTTGAAGGAGTATGCTCCAAGAATTCGATTGGGATATTCTATACTCATTGTAACTGAAGTACTAGTATAAGACGCAGCATTGGGCAAAATGGCTTGCTCCCAGCTCTTTTAGACATAGAGAAACGGGCAGTAATGGAAAGACAAACAAGGCTATGTATGAATATGAAACTTCTTGACCTAAATGAATCAGCACTGACTGACAAAGTTACTCAAACGGTAAGATCGGAATTTCGTTTTGAGGTGAAGGTGAGCACTAAGGAAGTATTCTATATATAAATACGTCAACAACAAAATCAGTGTGGTACCGATTGTGTACGTATGCGTGAACGTATCGAGGTGAAATTTACACTATGTGATAACAACACCTCATACGGTGTGCACAATACCTCGATACGTTGAAATCATGCAGGTGAAAACTCATACGAAACATTAAAATGTATCTTAAAAGGAGGAATAGCAACGTCAGCAATCCAAACAACCCTTGAACAACGAATCACTTAATTTTTGTTGTTCACATTTGTTTCAATATTTGATGGCATTAATTCTTTGTTGCAACAGTTGTTTCCCAGAATAGTTTGAAATTTTGAATAAATTGCAATTGGAAATTTTTCAATTATTTTTAGAATCATTATTCAATATCGTTATTTCGTACAAAGATGTTAAATTGGTAGTCATTAGGATAAAAAAAAACAGAACAGCGTCAAAAGAGCCATTGTCAACGTTCCTATTCCAGTTGCGAATCAGTGCAGCATGCAGGCCGCTGCTATTCCAGAGTCTTGTAAAGTCGGGCAGGACCAACTGTAGCATGGCAATGGGATGAACATTATGGAAATAAAGAATTGTACAGGGTATATAAAAGTCTGGATGATCTGAAATAAATAAAGAAGACGGGGGTTGGCGAGCGAAGCACGCAGGGGGCAGAGCACCCTAGTTTTAGATAATTCGGCCCAACATCTTGCCACATGTGCTTCATTAAATTAAATTAAAGAAAACACTTTTTGATTTGGAAAATTCGGGCACAGCTCCGAAGTAAAAGAAAATGCAGGACAAAATTTTTGTATTTTTTTTAACCTTAGGAAGCTTCCTATTTTCTCGTTTCCATGTAATTAAGATTTTAAAAGAATGAAAACTAATACAAATCATAGATCAATCTTGGTCAGTGCGCAGAGCCTACATGATGGTTAAGTAGCTTCCCATAACCTATTACAAAAAAAATTCCAATAGTCCATAGTCTACAAAAATTTTTATTGAGCCAAAAGCCATCTTAGTAGATTAAAAGCAACCTACTGGCTTGAGCCCAAAAGCCAAACCAGACAATAAATTTCGAAAATGGGAACGTTTATCCTAGTCTTAAAATATTTGTAATCAATTACAAATTTCTTGGAAAATTTAAATATTTTTCTCCAAAATTATACTAGTAACCATACACTTTTCTTTATAAATTCTCCATTTTTTCTTCACAGATTTTGTTTAATTGTTTTCACGCTCTTTACGATTGTTGCAACGGTGACCGTGCTGCTCTCAGCTCCGCACATAATCGTGCAATAAGGCCGCTCAATTTAGATATTTAAGTTATACATACATATATACATACAAAATATATTGGGTACGCCTAGTTAAGTTCTTTTTCAAAAAAAAAAGCTAGCGAAGATGCTTCGATACAAAGCAAAAAATTGTTAATTACATTTTTAAGTCAAAATAAATTTAAAAAATGCAAAAACAAAAAAAAACTAAAATAAATTTCGCAAATGAAACAAAATTAAGTCATCAACTAAGAAAATAAAAAAAAAAATATATATATTAAAATTTAAAAGTATTTTATGAAAAACAAAGCAAAAATTACTGCCGTACAAGAAACAGAATATATAAGAAGCAAAAATGTGTTTAGAAATAAAAACAAAATTAATAAATAAAAACAAATTCAAATTTGCATAGTACTAGCAATAAAATACAAAACCAAAAATAAAAAAAAAAAAAAAAACGATACAAAATTCGGAACAAAAAGTTGCAAGGAAAAGCAGATAAAAAATCACAAACGGGTTTTTGCAATTAGTTACACATACACATGTGTACAAATGCATGTGTATGTGTGTATCTATGTACATTGTACAATAACGAAATTATAAGTTAATTAATGCTGAGTTGTTATAATTTATATAAGTCAAAACACACAGTCACACAAACATGCGCATAGGCACACGCAAGTACATTATTTATAATATAAATATATATACACATATATATAAGAGATTGTTCCTATGAGACATTAGTTATGTATTTAAAATGGCAAACATACGCTCAAACACACTGACATATAAACATATAGGCACACTCACACATACACAAACACACACACCTATTGACAAATGCAACACAAGGGACAGGGCACAGCAACAACAAAACCATTTGAGCTATTTATAAACTCAAGATCTGCTCAGTACAAGAACAAGGAAGAGAGGACTTGGAGCTTTAAGCAAGCTTTAGCTTTAACTTATTTCAAAATTAAAGTTTGTCTATATTCATACAGGAGTTATTTGAATGTTTCTGAGAAGTTTGCAAGTAACTCGATTTCTATGCCGATTTGTTATCGAATTTTTGGTCTTATGTGTATACATTAGAATTTGAAAAAATTAAATTTTTTAAGAACTAGGTGTTATTGAATATCATATCAACTTAGATGATTTCAGATAAACTTTGTCAAAATATTGAAAAATTTTAGAAATCTGAAGTAGCTGCTAGAAAAGTTCCGATTAGGTGTTCATGATTTTACCATATCGTTCATTATGTTCGTTTCTTTGAATCGATTTTTAAAAAGTATTTTACTGAAATCGATAATTAAACAAACTTTTTGTTTTTTAAAAATTAAAAAAAGTCCTCCTTTAAGTGTGTTAAGTGTTTTTAAAATATCATATCGATGGGTTTTATTTATCGATCGATATAAGTTTACCTATGGTCATAGTTGGTGGCCGCCGCTAATATGGCAAATTTTTAAACCGTCGATTCTAATAAAACCACCGCCTAAAAATTTTCCAGTTTCAGTTGCAGTCAAAAAGTTTTTTCATCAAACGGGTTTCGAGATATTGCGAAAAAAAACAGTTTTTCGAAATTAGAGAAAAAAAAGTGCCTCTACTTAATAGCCAATATCACTGGTTATACTAAACTGATTTCGAAAATTTTTTTACTTGACTGTGGATAATTGAATTACCCATCGATTATGTTTGGAACATGTTTTTGTCAAACTTACGGTTTGGTCGCTATTTATACATTCATATGAACATTTTTTATAACCTTTGACCTATTTTAGCTACCATCAAATACATTCATATCGCCTTTCAATTTTACAGGCGCTATATGCAGGTAAAAAGGAAACTTTTTAGGGGGCGGAAATAGTAAAATCGTGAGATGTTGCAAAAATGCCCACCCTTATGAGTATTTATATTCATTATTGATTTCTATATCGATTTGTTATCAAACTTTTATATTATAGCCAAAATTATTTTTTAAATATCATATTAATTTAGAAAATTTTGAGTTTTTTGCTCAAAACTAAGAAAATTTTAGAAATCAGAAAAAGTTTCGATTGACAAATAAGTTACGGTTGTCAAAATTCCGTGTAGATTCATGAACACGATTTAACAAGTTCTTTTACAAAACAAATTTAGCCATTTGTTCATTTATTTGGTTCATTTTATTTTTATCGATTCTTATAAAAGGATGGCACAAAAATCGGAATTTAATCAAAGCTTACGTCATATATTCGCAAACAGAAATATTTTGTAAAATTCAAAAAGAAGTCATCATATAATTTTTTTTATAGTTTATTTTATATTATTATTATATTAATTTATTTGATTTCCGATAAATCGATTTATAGTCGAACTGTTCTGTTAAAAAATATGGAAACTTATAGAAAAGCTAAAATTTTTCTTACAATTCACAGCCAGCAAAAATAATATCAGTTTATCTTATGTTAAATGAATTTTGTAAAAGTATTCAATTAGATCAACTATTCTTCAAGCTTTTTTTCTTATCTGAAAAGGTATATAAGAAAAGTCTTCCTTTTAAAAATTAAGAATTTGTAGAGTATCATATCATATTTATATATTTCACGTAGCTTCTCAGAAATTTGTTCATTGTTTATAAGAATTTAAAATATAGCTAGTCAGTCTAAATTTTAGGTGAAGCCATAATCTACTAACTAATTCAATTAAGATAATGCTGGAAAGTTTGACCAAGCTACCAAAATGCTTTCCAGTTCTTGTAGACTAATAAATGCCTAGAAGTATGCAACAAAAACTCGAAGCAACTTTGTTCTTTATGCTATGTTTACATTTTCATATATTTAACAATTTTAGACTGTTAAAAATTAATATTATTATTCGCGATTTTAGTAAATCGAAAATTTTTCACTCCAAGTCCTCGCGTATAATATTAAATAGAGATGTTTAGCAGTGTTAAAGTTATGCGCAAAATAATTTGCTGAAATGTCAAGTTAGCAAAACGCGCATATGTGGTGTAGGTTATGAAATTTAAAATTTAGAAAATCATTTTTTTATAATAAATTGGATATAATTTTTAGAATATTTTGTTTAGGAATGTGCGTGAATGGATAGCGCCTAAATGGAGCATAAATGGAAACAAACTGACACATAATAATGAATATAATTAAATATATACTATATATATATTATATACATACGAGCATAGTAAATATAATTAATTTTTAATAAAAAAATAAAACATAGAAAAAAACGCAAAAAAAAGTGCATACAAAAAATACATTGAGAATATGTTCATTGAACATATTGTTTTTAGAAAATTTATTGTTGAAATATTGTAGCAAAATGAGAAAACAAAAGCAAAAACCAAAATAGGCTAAACCCCAGCAACTTATAGTCGGCAAATTTAAAGCAAAAATTAGTTGAAAATAAACTAAAAAAAAAAATACCAAAAATAAAAACTAGCAATATGACAAGAAGCAAAAAATAAAGCAGGTGTATATATATTTTATGACACATATATCACCGCATATAAATATATACATATATTTTTAATAAAATGGTATCAAGTAAAACTAAACAATAAGCAATGCAAAAGAAATCCAAAAATCCTATAACCCAGCAAACCAAAACCCAACCAACAACTGCAACACAATTTTGTTGAAATTAAGTTTTTATATAACTCTTCCATTTAATTTTTTTTTTTTACTATATACCTTCCTATGTATTCCTGACAAAGAGCTTCAAACTTTTCGATTTTACTGCTATTTTATGGTTTTATAAACTTTACTATAACCAAAAAAAAAAAAAAAGCGAAACAGTGATATTTATGGTAAAGCTCCCAATATGTAAAACTTTTCAAAACCCACCTACGAAACCTCTATAATATACTTACATACATGCTTTCCATTTCGAAAGCGAAAAGAAAAACAATGAAAAACCTACCTCCTTGTTGAAATAAAAATGTTGAAAAAATGTTGCAAAAAAAACACTGCCGTTTAACTCGCACATAGATACCCCACTCTCTCTCTCAATATCTCTCTCACGCTCTCTCCCTTGTTGCCTCTTTCTATAAAACTGGCACTCTTCGTATTGTCTCCCTTATGGATTTTCTAACAGAATTGTGCAAAAAATACATTTTTTCATTACATTTCAAAGCCAGACAGAGTTTTACTTAGGAACAAAAAAATACAAAAAAAAATTTTTTGCTGACTTGTAAAAAAAAAGTTTCAATTTTCGCACTAAGGAAAATCTAATTGAATTAAAGTTACAAACTGTTAAAAGTCTTGAAAGTATTGCCCAAAAAACATGTAGATGAAACAGCTCTAAACTAAGCCATATACCGCAGATGCTCGCAAATTAGTAGGTTCAGTTAAAAAAAAAAAAATTTCAATATTAATTTTAATTTCCAAGAACCTTTAGGCTTAGCACGAATTGGTTTCAAATGTTATTTGCTTTTCCAATACTGTTTTTTAGTGTTCTGTAACCTATAAAAAACACTTATGCAAGGTTTACATTGCGCAATGTAACGCAAATTTTTCTATGACGTCACTCTGTGAAAGCAGTCGATTCAGTTTGTGACGTAATGTAATTTGGCACAGTGTTAACAGCTCTGCTCTATAGTTTCAATACAAATTATTCCCTGTGACAAGGATTTGTACGAGCCCACAGAGGCGCTATATCAGCGAATTAATACTTTTTCACTGTAAACACAAGAATTCGTTTGCCGTCACAAAGTGAGCGTAACTGGCACAATTTGTGACAATAATTTGACAGAGTATAAACAGTACTCGCTTTACAAACCGAAGGTCGGTGGTTCGAATCCCCGCAGTAGCACTGGTACATTTGCCTAGCACTATCATCGCTAGCTCAAAGACGCTATTTGCCCAAGAAAGTCTCTATTAATTCAAGACACCGCCGTTCGGATTCGGCTATAAACTGTAGGTCCCTGTTCTCTTCGAACAGTTATTAATAGAGATCCCCAATGTCCCACCCAGGCGCGACTGACTATTTAGTCAGTCAGGGAAATTATTATTATAAACAGCTGTGCCATTGAAATAATTTTAATAAAAAAAAATGTTCCACCAAATGAATACTTTTTCAGCGTATACACAAGAATGTCTTTTGATTTATGCTGTGAAAGTAGCTGGCACAGCTTGTGACAAGAAATAATTTGCCATAATATAAGCAGCTGATAATTTAAATAACAAATTTTTGCTTGTGACAAGCATTTCAAAGTCATCATATAGACAATATATCACTGAATGAATACATTTTCAGCGTTAACACAAGTATTTCGTTGGCGTTACTTTACACTGTGAAAGTAGCTGGCACAGTTTGTGACAAGAATTAATTTACCATAGTGTAGGCGGCTGATAATTTGTATAATAAATTTTTCGCTGTGACAAACGACAAGCATTTCGTGACCACTAAATGAATACTTTTTCAGCGCGAATACAAGTATTCCGTTTACGTTACACTGTGAAAGTAGCTGGCACAGTTTGTAACCAAACTGTGACCGCACAACACTGAGACAGTTTGTATAAAAGGTTTTAACCTGAGACAAGCACATCGAAGCAAACACACTGAGATGAACATAAGAGTTTCTTTTCGTCTTAATTTGCAAAATAAAACGAAAAAATTTCACACGGAATGACAAAACCATATTAAAAAAAAAAATCCCAATTGGGATATTCCATTTGGGATTTTGTTTTATATGAAGTTTTGTGATTCCGTGCGAAATATTTCGAACTGCGTATAGGCCTTTAAGTGCAATCTAAACTTATTGCTTCTTTTGCAACTTGTTTCTGTAAAAATAATCTGATTTAATTCTTTTTCACGAACTAGTTTATGAACTTATGTAAACGTCTGGGCACACTAAAACAATTTAAAGAATTTGAATTTTTATAAATTTACTCCTTTACAGCACTGTGACATACAATTTCCGCAAACTTTTTTTGTGAAGCCAATTTAAAGATGTTTTGCTATAAAAAACAATATGCACAGATCTTCACAATTTTAAGCAATAATAATTAACAGAATATGCGTTTATTTGATTAATATCTTTACAACACTGCGGCACACAATTTCAGCAACTTTTTGTGGAGCCAAAAAAATGTTTAATTTTGAAAACAATAGGTACTACATTTCATTGGTGGTCACAGCAAAACAGTTTGAAGCAATGTAAACTTGGCATTAAACAGATGAAGTGTTCATTTCATTAACCTCTTTACAACACTGTGTCATACGAGTTCATCAAGCTTTTTTGTGAAGCCAATTTAAACACTTTACTACTGAGAACAATAAGTACAGATCTGCGGTTGTCACAGCTTCACAGTATGAAGCAATGTAAATTTGGCATTAAACAGAAGAAGTGCAACACTATGCCATACAAGTTCACCAAGCTTTTTTGTGACGATAATTTAAACACTTTTTACAACTGAGAACAATAAGTAAATATCAGCGGTTGTCACAGCTTCACAGTATGTAGCAATGTAAACTGGGCATTAAACAGAAGAAGTGTTCATTTCATTAATTTTGATGCAACACAAGTTCAGCAAGCTTTATTGTGAAGCACACTTAAACACTTTTCACCAATGATAGCAATATGTTCAGAACCATGTTGTCACATCTTCACAGTGTGAAGCAATTTAAGCTTGACATTAAACAGAAGAAGTGTTCATTTCATAAACACTGTGCCACACAGGTTCATCAAGCTTTTTTGTGAAGCCAATTTAAACACTTTTTACAACTGATAACAATAGTCACAGATCAGCAAATGTCACAGCTTCACAGTGTGAAGCAATGTAAACTTGGCATTAGACAATTCAAACTCTGTGTCTCAATCTGTAAGACAAAAATAGCGAATAGATGACAAAGGTTCATATTACCCAAATTAAACAATTTTTTTTATTTTTAAAAATAAATTCCTGAACTGGAGCCTTAATTTGCGAACATCTTTTGCGCCAAAAAGCGATAAAAAATGCCTATCCAAAAACTCATTTTAGTACAATTTATTTGCATTCTCGTAATTTTTTACTAACGCTTTATGCGTAAATCCTACCGATAACTGCTCTGTCCCCCTGAGGTTGTTTAGAAAGTTTATTCAATATTTATTTCAATGTGTTGAACATATTGTAAAATTATTTTTAATTGAAATGCTTTAGCGCTGAATTTCAATTTTTTTTATACTTATATATGAAATTAATTTAGTGCTAACGTTTGAGCAGCTAGGCGCGTAATTAGAACTACTTATATGTGTGTATGAATGTCTTTTTGATAAAAGCAAGCTATTTTAAAGAAAAACAAAATAAAAATAAAAATAAAAACCATTTTCTACACTCTTTGAAAGAATGAAGTCTACATGTATGTAAAACAAAAGTTTTGCATTAAATAGGCAATTATAAAATGAAGTAAATACAAAAAATTAATTATTACTTAAGCGTCCTGCACTAGCGGAGGGCAACTTTAAAAACGAATTTAAAAACTACAGAATACGGTTTAAACTAAAAACAAAATATACAAGTACATTTCACTTGGCAATTTCTTAAAAATTATTTTTTATTTGACTACTGTACTACTATGCAAGTTCAACTAATTTATATGCAACAGAATTACACAAAATGCTAATTAAAATAAATAATAAAAAGAGCGCAGCCCAAAAATTTTGCAGCAGCCTTGATTTTGTTTTTGCATGAAAACATACCAAACAAAAAATTTAGCCGTTAAACAAAACTAAAAAAAAAAACACACACACAATTATGCATAAATAAAATTGCTCAGTTTAAAGTTGTATTTAATATTAGCATTTAACTAAAACAAAAACTAGGCTATTAAATGCAAATGTTAAGCACTCAAATTCACCCAATAAAGCCCTATTAAAAATTTCCTGCCCTTGCAAAACTACCAGTTAAATTTAAATAGCTAATTAAATTAAACTAATAAACTGTTACCGCAAATTATGTAAAAAAAAAAAAAGAAAATAAGTGAAAATGCATGTAAAGTAAAAACCGCAAAACAAATACATAATTTATAAAAAAAAAACAAATTAGCAAAAAGTCTGTTGTCGATAAGTATTATTGACAGACACATAAAGTTCGTCACATTGACGATAATAATAAATTGTAAGCAAAAGGAATTAAATGATTTAAATAAAAACAAAAAAGAATTAAGTTTAAAATTGAGAGAAATGAATGCAAAAAAACAAAAAACTGAATAAATTTATTTTGAAAAAAGAAATTTGCGCCTAGTTTTATTGCAGCCCTAAATGGGCAGCACTAGCGTGTGGCAGCACTGTTAAGCGATATACCTCAAGCAGTAGAAATATCGTTAATCGATAGCTTTGTTGAGGAGGTGCGCATGCAAAAATTGTAAACAAAAATGGATCTGCGTAAATTATGTCGCTTTTGTTTTGTGGACGACATTACAGTGGACATAACTGAACATCAGGCCAGTGTGCGCTCTCTAGATGAGTCCAATCCAGAGTTAGAGCAGCAACAAACAGTGCTCCAAATATTGCACACCATGTTTGGCAACTCAAAGGTAAAAAAATTGGCAATAACTAGTTAATTACTTACGTTTTAAAATGCAACACCTACAGCACATTTCCCTGGATCTTGCCGAAGATTTGCCCATGATGTGCAACTCCTGTCTAGAGGAGTGTCTGCTGCATTATGCCTACTTTAGAAAGCTCGTGCTAGCAAATCGTCAAATACATCAATTTTATGCTGAGGCGCAGCAGGAACAGTCGCTGCTCAAAGACGCGGCAAACAGCCCGGAGCCAACTGCAGCTGACATAAATAGCTGCGATTTAAACGAAGAAATGCTCCAAACGAAAGATTTTGCTATTTGTCTAGAGACAAAAGCTAGCCAGCGGCTGGCCAATGAGGACTCCTTGATTGTCTCTGAGTTTCTGCCTTCAACGCAGCTAGACGATCTAGCCGAACTAGACACTAATCCAGCACAATTCCTGCCGCATGAGTTGCGCACCGTGGACTATGCAGCCGTCGAACTAAAACACAACGATCTGGATGAGTACATTGAAGCAAACAGGCAACTGGACATAGAGTCCAGCGGTTTCCAAGCTGTCTACAAGTGTAAATATTGTCCGCGTGCCTATGCCTCACCGCAGTTTCTCAAGACGCATGTGCGCAAGTCACACGTCTGCAAATACTGCACCACGGCTTTTGCCAAAGTTCAGGATCTCAACCAGCACATACGCAGCAAGCACCAAAATCACACGTGTGTCATTTGTTGCAATAGCTTTAGTAATAGCAGCAATTTAAGGAATCATTTAAAGCGTGTGCATGACGTGCAGCTGCCAGCGGGCGTAGCCTTACTGGACTATAGGCCAGCCAATGAGGCAGCTGCCAGCGCACAGTTGTTTACAAACTTAATCGACGAATCCGAATAGCAACTTCCAATATATAGTGTAATGTTTACAATTTAATGTGTTTTTATTGTTGCTGCTGTGGGCCAAAAGATTTGCGATTTTGCTCTAACACATTCGCCCTGCTCCTTGTCCAGTCCATCTATATACATGGGCGTAAATTCTCTGTAGGCTATGCATACACGACGCTCTGCTAGTATATCCTCGCGCAGCACAGCGTGCTCGAACTGATAACGTGCTGGTCCATATAGCACAATTAGCGAGAGGCTGTAATGTGGCAACATATTAAAGACATATTGTTTAGCTGGCTGTTAAGCTTTGTACTCACTTGGGCATGGGTATGCGTATCACTTTGCCTTTATAGCTGGCCATTTGTTCAGCACTTAACAAGGGTTCTCTTAAGCTGCTCTCATATTGCTGCACCAAATCCAAATTATATTTGCCAGCTTGCTGTGCTTCATAGCAAGTCAGCGTTAATACTGCATCTCCTTGGCAATTCACTGTAACCACACGTTCACCCCATATCCAGCAATCGTCTACATGTGGATCTATGCTAGCGCCCTTGCTCTGTTCGTATTCCAAGGAGCATTGTTCTATGGTTTGAAAATCTTGCAGCAGCGGCAGCTTAGCCAAGCGTTGCTGCACATATGCAGTGCTAGCGGGAAAACCTTCAAAAGCACCTAGTCGTAGCTTGCGTTTTTTGAAATTTGTTTTAGGTCCAAAGTTTTGTTTACGTCGTCCGCTTTGCGAGATTTCCCAGGGTAGTTCGTCCAGATCAAGCATTAATTGTGCCGCTTCATTGTCACTCAAAAACTGCTCCTGCACATAAATGCCGGGTAATTGCAAACCGTTGGATTTGTCATGTTGCTCATGTGAGGCCTGCACTGCTGCAGCATTCCAGCCGGCATAGAGTCGTTGGCACAATATGCAATATGACCAGGCTTCTAGCTGCTGTAATTGCTCGCTTAACGAGGCTTTGGCAATTTCAAAATCTTTTTCGCATGTTAAGCAAGTGCGCACTCCTTTACAACCGCAGGGTCTTATGGTGTTCATTATCTTCTCCAGCTGCACTTTGCTACGTGTGCAGCACTGCCAACTTATTATTAAGTGTCTAGCGAAAACATGTGTTGACGCTTTGATTGAGTCTGGCAGCACAAGCGCTGCCACTGCACTGCACTACACTGCACTGCACTGCTTTGTTAAAAGCCTAGCCATATCGCTTAAAAATGTTGCGCTGCAGCATTGCCAGCTGTAAAGTTGGCGCCTAAAGCAGTGCGCTGAAG
Organism: Chymomyza fuscimana; assembly: GCA_949987675.1. Taxonomy (NCBI): domain Eukaryota; kingdom Metazoa; phylum Arthropoda; class Insecta; order Diptera; family Drosophilidae; genus Chymomyza; species Chymomyza fuscimana. The sequence goes on along the minus strand of OX465088.1, from coordinate 36,451,538 downwards.
TTTTAAAACTGCTAATGTTAATTTGCACAATTAACTAAGCAATTAAGCAGCAAATATGTGTCGTGGAATTAATTAAATAGTTCAACGCATTAATTAAATGGTCATTACGCTCAGCACAATAACAGTGCGCGTGTCTTATAGAGTAAAATGCAACAGAAATGAATATTTTTGAAAAAGAGTCTCCAGTCTCCTCCAATTCCTGTTTAAATAATAACATGCACATGTTCTTTAAATAGCTGATTCTTTTAAGATTTATTTTTTATTTTTTTGCTTACAAATTCAGTTTTGTTTTTTTTTTTACAATTATTTACAATACTTAGTTAACTTAAACCTGTTTCATTCAAACAAATGCTGCTTGTTGCTCAATACTAATCGTTTTGTTTAATTTTCTAGAATTCCAAGACTTTGCTTTCCAATATGGAAAATATGCAATAGACTGGCATTATGATGGATGAATTCTTCTCTCTACAAATGAGCGTGTGCGTATAATCAGTCTTCTTTTCGCCAGCATGTTGCTAGATATATTATATTTTAAGGCAGCTACGATGGCTGCCACTACGCGCATACACCTCCTCAAATGCGTGTATTAACTCATCCATGCCCTTTAAGAGACCCTCGTCGCGATTACCAGGCATCCAGTGTGCCCGATGATTGACGCTTATGTCCTGCGGCAATTGACGCGATTTGGCAAAGTCTATTAGCCAAGCGCCAACGCGCTCATTGTCATAGACTATGAAAATGCTGGAGCCAATAATCTCATGGCTATTGAAAAACGCCGACTGCTCCATGACCAGACGCATGTGCTTCAAACGTTTGAGCAGCTCCTTTTGCACCGACTTGCGTGCGCCCAAAAACAGCTCAATTGTCTGTGCAATTTGCTCATTGGTGCGGCAAGTCTTAAGATCCTTTACAGGCGCACGTCCACGCAGACGCAGTGCCTCAATGCGAAAGCCCTTGCTATGAGAGGAGGACAGCGATTCACGAAAAAGCATATAACGCAGCTTGGTTATAGCCTTGGCTTCATGTTCGGCGGGCGTTGGTGCTGCGGCATCAACAGCTATCATTTTCTGATACAAATCCGCACGCAGCGTCTTATTGCTGACCTCGGACTCTAGAAATGTGCGACAGCCCATTTTGATGTCCATGACGCAGGGATCCTTAAAGCCAGCCAGCAGATCTTGCAGCTCAATAAATTGCGAGCCATTGACTTCACGCAAGCCAAAGTAGCCGGGCACAATTGGCACAGTTTGTGGCTCCAGGGAGATCAGCTCATAGGCCAGCACTTCGTTATCATCCATGCCAGCGGTGCGTTTGCGTACAATGCCTGTTGTAGTGGGCACGATGCTGCAAGTAAAAGAGAGTGTGATCTTTAGTAAAGATTGTCTCAATAAATATTTAGAAAAAATGAAAGTCTTAAAAACGTTTTAATTTCGGTGGAAAATGCTAGAAAGTCTGTTGCTTGGAGAAGCTGGAGGACAAAGTAAACACGAAAACTGACCACTGCCAAGCATCAATTTATTTATTTATTTTACACTGTCTGCTTAAATTTAAAAAATTAAAGCTACAGAGAGGAGGACAGCCATAGCTACTAGGGCTTTCGGCTGGTTCTTATTATAATCTTATCCTAAAACAATTTATTTACTATTAAAGTATTTAGAAATATAGATGAATTGGTAATTATTTGGAATGATTAGTGGATCACTGATCACTTTAGTTAAGTATTATATTAAGCGAAATATATATTCTATGACTGATTATAAATCACTGTGATAACTATTCATAAAAGTTTGAGCAATCGAAGAGAATGCTTGATCAATTATCACTGTTCATAGATGATAACTGATCACAAATGATCACTGCTCACAGATGATCGCTGATCACGGATTATTACTGGTCAAGGATGGTCATTCATCACAGATGATCACTGATCACAGATGATCGCTGATCACTCATTACTGAAGAGTAGATCACTATGATAACTATTCATAAAAGTTTGAGCAATAGAAGAGAGTGCTTGATCAATGAGCACTGTTCATAGATGATAGCTAATCACACATGATCACTGCTCACAGATGATCGCTGATCACGGATTATTACTGATCAAGGATGGTCATTCATCACAGATGATCACTGATCACAGATGATCGCTGATCACTCATTACTGAAGATAACTGTTCTTAGATGATAACTGATTACAGATGGTGACTGCTCACAGATGATCAAGAATGGTCATTCATCACAGATAATCATTGATCTCAGATGATCACCGATTACAGATGAACACTGGTCCCTGATGATCACTGTTCACAGATGATCACTGTTCATAGATGATAACTGATCACACATGATCACTGATCACGGATTATTACTGATCAAGGATGGTCATTCATCACAGATGATCACGAATCACAGATGATCGCTGGTCACTCATTACTGAGGATAACTGTTCATAGATGATAACTGATTACAGATGCTGACTGCTCACAGATGATCGCTGATCATTGATGATTAATGATCAAGAATGGTCATTCATCACAGATAATCATTGTTCTCAGATGATCACCGATTACAGATGAACACCGATCACAGATGATCACTTTTTTAGCCTTCAAAGTTCTCTATACTTGTAAATATTTTTATTTTAAATAAAAAATTATGCTCTCGTTCTGTATATAATCCAAAATTGTACTTTATGCCTACCTTTCTGGATGTCCTGACAATTGCATCCAACCCTTTGGCTGATTTTGTTCTAAGGCTGTATGTTGCTGCTGCTGCTGCTGTTGTTGTTGCAACAAAACGGGCGTGGCAGGTGCGCTCAGCTCCAAGGCATTCTGTAAGTAAGATAAACAAATAGACTCTTAAGTACCATGGATTTTATTTAGCGATTATATATTGTTTATCTAGACGGTGGAATTTGACGCAATAACACAAACACGAGTTCAGTCACAGTCTGCTGAAAATATCTTTATTGTCTGACTGCGATTATAAATACTCAAACAAAATGTTTTATTTACAGACTTTATTTTTTATTTTATGTGCCAAACAGCCACGATTTTTTTATTAATGCAATATTTATACGACAACGAGAGTCAGGCAGGCTGGAAGGCAGCCAAGCGCCTCCATATTGTCTGAGGTTCCGATCAGGAAGTATTTGTTAAGTACAAAACACATTTAAATATTTAATATTTACATTGTCTGCGTAATATTTAACTGGGTAACGGAAAGTTTTCATATAATATAATATTTATTGTACAGTGTTTACACACTTATTGTAAGATACTTACAATGGCCAAGAACTTCAATAATGACATGCGATTGCTGTTGGTGCTCAGCTGTGCGGCTCTCTGTAAGCTCAAGTAATCGGCCAAGTTTTCACAGTTTTCGTAATGTATTTGTTGCTGAAAAATAAAGCAAAAAGAAAATAAAAGTAAATATAAGAAACGAAAACAAATGCTAATTCTGACGTCAATGCACGGCGTTTTTCGCGTCGTAAATTGTTTACAAAGAACGTAAACATAAAGAGTGTATCGAAAAACCCTTTAAATTAAGTTCTACGAATCAAAGGCATCAAAAATAAAGTGATTCATTCCAGTCAAAGTCAAGCTCAAAACATTATTGATTATGCAGACATGCACTGCAAGTGTGTACCCAATAAGTGCCTAATGGTGGTCAGTGGTGGATTCAGGAGGGAAAAGTGTCAAAAAAATGTTTACTACGCAGTTAAAAATCATACGCTGTAAAAAACCCCTCTCAAAATTTTGCTTTAAAATCGCTCCTAAGCGTAGTATCGAGAAAGCTTCTAAATTAAGTTCTAAGAATCAAAGGCATTAAAAAGTGATTCATTTCAGTCAAAGTCAAGCTTCGAATTTTATTAATTATGCATAACAACTAAAAGTGTGTACATATATGCATAATAGTTATCAGAGGCGGATGCAAGCTAAGTGTTTAGGGGGCTCGCATAACCCTCGTAACGAAATTAGAGCACTGTAAAGCCAAGTGAGTACACACTGTACACTGTGTAGAAAATTTGCATTTCTCCCGAAATTTTATTCTTTATACAACCCTAAAGTGAGTATCGAAATACCCCTCAAATTGAGTTCTAAGAATAAGCTTCATATAGTGACTCATTACACTCCAAGTCAAGCTCAAAACCATATTAATTATGCATACCAGTGTGTACATATGGGGTTCAGAAGTCCGCACATCCACCAAAGCGTCCAAGTTGTCTTACAAATTTCGCGCACGTTTTCTAAATCACTGTGGTGTTAAAACTGCTATGAGAACTCACTTCTGCACCCCTTGCCAAAAAATGTTTTTCTGCTAACGCCCCTGCAAATTATATAAATGCAACAAATGCAAAAATTCTAGTTATTTACGCTTACTTATAATAAAAAAAATGTTATTTTTTTATGGATACGCTGTGTGTGGCTTGCGATCTCCAACCGTGCCTCTAATTAGGCATTTAGTATGCAAAACGTTGGGCTGTTTGTTGTTTGGATTTTTTTTTTTTTTTCGAAACCGTGCAACCGTTGCCAATGAAAATTCAAATTGAGCTATAACTTTTTTTTGGCAGCGCCATTGACTGCCTGTTATAATAAATTACTTAAAAGCTGTTTACTCACGAAGGCAGCTGTTAATGTTCAGCGCGAAATGTTTTAATTAATTAACTAATTAAGGCACTGCCTTGGAACTTGTTTATACACAGCAGCTTTATATAGAGCGCCAAGCAGATCGCTATCTATCTATCCATCTACATATATTTATTTTATTATCTATACAGTACAGTTTAGTTTCTTATCGCCGCAGCTTTAGATAAGGCTGCGTCTTTTTCGTGTCAATAGAAACTGGCGCAATTGTGAGTTGTGTGCCTGCCTGTGGGCTTGGGTTAATAACATCATCTCGGAAATCTCTTAAAGTAAGTGTACAAATTTGCATATAAACAAAATCCATCATCCAGCCCCACCACTGAGCACAGTAAACACTCGGTAGCTGCTACTACGCTGCCAAAGCATTCTTAATTAAAGACTGCTTATCAGCTCCTAAGCACATAAATAAACATGTGCTTAATATATTTTTTTTTTTTATGACAGCATTGGATAAATGTTTGATTTCACAATAACAACAATAAATGAAGGCATTTAGTTATGTTTTTTTTTTTTGCCATAATAAAAACTATAACCCCGGGGATAACTTTAATAGTTTTACAAGCGGAGATATGTATGCTTTGCGTGGTCTACAGTTTGAAGCTAAGAGAAATATCGATAGAATTATTTTAATTTTATTTTTCACGAATTTTTCTATATTTTAGTGGTTAGCAACTATAGAGAGATAAATACAAGCGTTTTTAAACCAGCCCAATCGTTCTCCCAAAAATCTTAAATATTAGTACAAGCGAAAATGGAACGATCTTAGAGGCCTATACGCAGAATGAAAAATTTCGCACGGAACGACAAAACTTCATATATAAAAAAAAATTCCAAACAGTGGGAATGACAAAACTTCATATTAAAAATAGTGGGAATGACAAAACTTCATATAAAAAATATTGGGATTTTTTTATATGAAGTTTTGTCATTCCGTGCGAAATTTTTCAAACTGCGATTAAAGGCCTTTAATCAAAAAGGAACTTGGATATTGTGGGAGATGTCCGGAAATACGATATCTAGTCTAAGGAAACATATCCTGAGATGGAAGCGTAAGGTTATGCATACTTCCATAACTCATCATTCATAAAAATTGCTTTCTTAAATGCAGTACCAGCTAAATAGAATAATCCACGTACAGTGAAAGAGAGCTGGACCAAGTAACAGCGTCTTATAATTCCACAATCTCTAGTCTACAAGATACATTCTTAGCATCATTATCACAAGAACGGGATCGTAAGGTTTCCAAGAATTGCATTCTAAAATTTAGTAACAAAAAAAACAATGTTTAATCAAGAAAATTCGGTTTTTGAACTCTTATCTCAAAAACCAGGGCATCCACATTTAGTGAGCGTCATTATTAGCGTCATTATTACTAGAACGAATCGTAGAAATGGGATCGTGAGACCCGGACACTTGTCCTTGAAAGATAGCGTTCTTTAATTTAGTACCATTATATATTGCATATAATAGTATTATATATATTATATATATAATATATATTATGTATATTATATAATCTTAAGTTCGTTCGTAGCGTTTTTATCTCAAGATTAAAGGTAGACCAACTCCTAGCTAGCATTTAGAGAGCGGACCCTGATGTTTCGGACACTTACTCCCCAAATATCTAAGTATCCCAACATTTTATTTTGCAAGTACGCTTCTGCTTAGCAATTGTTGGTTTTGGTTTAAGGCCTATACGCACTTCGAAATATTTCGCAAGGATTGACAAAATTTCATATAAAAAAAAAATCCCAAATGGGATATCCCAAACACGCACATTAAAAAAAATTCTTTAACAAAGTTAATAATTTTTTTCTGCCAGTGTAATAATTGCCGTAAACGCTAAAAGCCGTAAATTTTATTTTTAAGTTTAGGCGGATTTAATTTTTTTTCTACAATAAAAATTTTGTAAATGAAATTTCATGGACATTTAACAATGTTTACGGTTCTTGAGATTTACGACAATTGCAAGAATTACAAATAAAATCAAAAGAGTGAGAGTTTATTTTGAAAAGTAAAAAGGCAAACGTATAAATAATGTATTAGTAAACAAAAGCAATAACTAGCCGGATGTTGTTTAAAAGTATCCAATATAGCCAATAAAAATATAAACAAAGACAAGTGACTTGTTTTTGCACGTGGCGCCCTCTATTGCAAAGAACGCATACTTTATGTACAAGCTATTACAATGTTACCGAAACCCAAACTTATTTCGAGCAAACCAACTAAATCAAGAAATTAAGCCCTAACCGAAACAAGCTTTCCAACTGGACTTCGATTCCCTGATTAAAAGAATAAATTTAAAAACAAGTTAAAAAAAAATAAATAATAGGCAATAAATTTTGCAAAAATTACTCTAAAACGTTGTGCCATGGACTTTGTATGGCTAGTGATGAAATACATATTAAAATTTTTTAATACTATTAAAAGCAGATTTTACTTTTATAACCTTGAGCTTTTGCACAATGAACGTGGTGCGACAAACTGACGTAGTATTATTGGAAACACACATATATTAGTGATAAGCAAAACTTTAGATCTTCACGGGTATGATTCAACTGCATTACATTAGTCTAGTGATAAGTAAAACTTAGTCCTGAGCAATTATGAGTTGACATTTTTGCAAATGAAAATATAAACGCTTTGAAAGATACATCGGAATCTTAGGCGCTCACAACCAAAGCCGCGCCCCTACTTACTATATTGAAAGTAGTTTCTAAAATTGTGCAAAAAATCTTCAAAACGGGTTATTAGCTATTAAATCTGAGATCTATGTCATTACTTGTGATCTCACCTTAAGTTGTGGTTATAAAAACTTTCTTTATATAGTTATTAATCAGCTGCTTAATTAAAGATAATTAAGCGCTGTTTGGATACGCTGGAAGCTGCTTAATAAAAAGTACTACGGCATTAATCAACTATGTATCTGATTGGTACTAAAACTAGTTTAATAAAGTTTAACATCTTAATTGAATTGTTTTTGTCTGGCTTAAATATAAATTATTTCTGATAAGATGTAATTTACTATGTATCATTAAGTTCTAAAAATATAAAATTAAAACGATGAAGTTCAGAACAAGAAAATATTCTAGCTTTTAAAAAAGAAGCTTTAAAAATGAAAAAAAAAAAAAGCATCCCAATGAGAGTTTCATATTTCATAGTTCAATATCTTGAAAAAAATTTTTTTTTTAAATTGGAAAATTTTTTTTTTAAGCTTTTTTTTAAAGCATTTTAGATTGTAAAGCAAGCCAGTTCTATATTGTTATATTCTTAAAAAAAAAATTGCTGAAATTGTAAAATTTATGTTTTTTTAAAGAATTTCAAATTATAAAGGTACTCCGTTCTATATTGTAATTCCAAAAAACAATAATGAAGCAACACTGTCACAATTTAGTAAGTCGATACAAAATTTCGTAAAACTGGAAAAATTTAATACGCTTATCTTGGCGAGTTGTTAAAAAAATGCGGGTTTATAAAGGTAACAGGGTTGTCAGGAAAATAAAAAAATTTTATAATAAATAAGGATTTTTTTTTTTTGTTGCTTTTGACGAAATTTTTTGGAATTTTAAGAAATTTTTTTTTTTAATCAAACCAATTTAGCTCATAAATTAAAAAAATTGAATTCAAGGCAATGAAAATTTTTTAGGCTTTTTAAACATTTTGTTGATATTTTTAAAAATTTCCATTGTAAAGAGATAATTTTTCTCAAAAATTGAGGAAATTAGACTTATATCTATAAAAGTTGATTCTGCTTTTAAAGCAATTTTATTAGTTTTTTAGAAGTTTTTTTGTAAGCAGCGATTGTTGATAAAAAAAATTAAAAAAAACATAATTTTGAATTTTTAAACAGAGATGTTTGCAACCACTCGTTTTTAATTCGAGTAGTAAGAGAAGTAAAAAAAAATGTTATATATAAAAATAATTCTAAAGTAAATGACAGAAATTTAAATAAAAATAAATTTTAATACAAATAAATAAACTAAAAAAAAAAAAAAAAATTTTTATTATTCAAAAAAAAATTTGAAATCTAATAAAGTCAATAAATTTTGAAAAAAAAACTGTTTTTATTAGTTAAAAAAAAAAAAGTTAATCTAATTTTCATGGAAATTATGCATGTGATGTCGTCCCATATAAATGACAGAAATTTAAATAAAAATAAATTTTAATACAAGTAAACAAATTATGAAAAAAACCTGTTTTTCTTAGTTTAAAAAAGAAAAAAATTTTAAATATAATTTTCATGGAAATTATGCTGTAATGTCGTCCCATATACATTTTTTTTTTTTTCGAGTCTAAGGCCTTAGTAGCTAGTGCTTGTTAAATTAATATTAAGTTTAGTATTAAATACTAGATTTAATTTGTTAAAATAAAATAAATAAAAATAAATTTATTTATTTTTTTTTTTTAATTTTTTTATTTTATTGTAAATAAAAATAAATTTATTTATTTTTTTTATTTTATTTACAATCTATCCGTGGATAATAAGTAAATGATTTGACATAATTAAATTTTAATACAAGTAGTTTTTTAAAAAAAAAACAGTTTTTCTTAGATTAAAAAAAAAAAATTTAAAAATCATATTTTCATGGATATTAAGCAAGTTCTAAAAGATTTCCAAAATTAACTTAAAAACTTCAAAGCTGCGCTTTGTTTCTTTTCGCCTTCGAAAGCGCACCCTGTACAGCGATCTCCAAGTTTTAGCCCATCTTAAATATCATTATAGATTTACATTTTAATTTCTTACTAATGAGCTGTCAAATGTTGACATTCGGTCGGCATGGCACAAACAAAATCACCATGTAATTGAAATGCCATATCAAATTCTACAACTAACCAACTTTCGAGGTAAATATGTACTAAAAGCACTCTACTAAAATTATATACTTAAGTAGTTGTTGTTTTTTTTTAGTACAAGTTGTTTGTCGTCAGAGCTGACCTTATAAAACGCATGTAATGTGAAATGTCTATAGAGTCAAACAAATATCGCTGTTTAGAGAGTTGCGTTTGGCTACGGAGCTGTCAGTGTCCCAGTACTATGGACGTCATAAGGCGTGCTCCATTGATAGTTTGTCAGCCCCTTAGACATATAACAAGTGTGCTAAAATTGTATCTAAGTTTTATGCAAATTTTTAGCGACTGTTACTAAAAAAAAATTCAAGCACTATAGCTTGAAGTCTTGATTTGTTTTTGTTTCTAGATCGTCAGCGCGTAATTTCAGTAATAAAATTGTAATTAGCGTAGAGCCCTTTATTTAATATTAAAAATGCGTAGTACAATAGCAATAAATATTATTTAATAGCTAATGTGCCATTACTTAATAATAAACTCATGTCATATCCAGCTCGTGTTTTCCATTTGACAGCTTTAAGCAAAATCACATATAATTTCAAAACCGAGCTCAGTGAAAATTGTGACAGTTTGTAAAAAAACACACAAAAACCAAACCGCAAAAGCGCAAGATAAGCTCAAAACAATAATAACAAAAAATTGCCGCACTAATTAAATCTGACATATTTCGTACTTAATAAAAAAAAATATAATTTTGAAATAATTACATAAAAAATTGCAAGCTTGAGCGCGTTTTTAGCACAAAAAAATTGCTGGTTCCTACTAACAGCTAGTCACTCAAGCTGAGCAACAGATGGCGCCACGATTACAAAAAGTCATTAGTATGAAACTCATATATTTATACTAGGGTGGCGTTTTTAGAGCCACTCAAAATTTAAAGATGCAGTTTGGCATTCAAAGTTTGTAAATCCGTCGGGATGCAAATTTTGGTATATCGAACCCAAAATCTTCCCATTCTTAAACAAACAAACGCTTGCGAAACTGATGTCTACTTCAATTCGACTCAATTTTTTTAACCAGACTACCTTTTTGTTCAATTGAATAATAATATTATAATTAATTAACAATAATAGTGTAATAAAGTTACGAAAATTAGAAAAATCTAACGCAGAAACCTTTTTTTGCACTTTCAGCAACTAGCAGAAATATCGCAAAGCCACTGCAGTAAATAGCGCCATCTATAGGCGGGGTCTGCAAACTATATCTAAGCGTTACGCAGGATAAAACTGAGGAGAAATGAGGCAGGAAGAGAGGCGTTCAAATTGTGAGAAAAAACTTGAGCATGAGCTGAACGAGTTGTGCTCGAATACACAGTAATGAAGCTCGGAAGATTTTCCAAAAAGATAAATTTCTGACCAAAGAATTTGGTAACACCTTGTTTTGGTATGTAGTTACAGCGCAGAGTTCACTGCACGGCGTCAAAGTTGTAGAGTTGTTTTCCTGCGTGGCGCCACCTGCTGTTGCAGCCCGCTTCTATAGTAACTAGTATATGCGCGTTTTGCACGCGTTTTTAAACGCTTTGTTTTATTTTTAGCCACTTTTTGAAGCCCAGCGACTCGCAACTGTTTAACTAAGCTCACATGTTATCTTCTCTAGTGTTTATTTATGACTACTTAGCATTTTGTATTGCCTCCGGTTGAACGTGTTAACAAAACATTTGTTGATCCAATCAAAATACATACATATATCGCTATATATAAGAAAAAAAAAAAAAAAAAACTAATATAAATAAAGTAAGACAAAGCCAAAAGCAGCAGGCTTAATTTATGCGCGTGACGTCAAAGTCCAAGCCTTGCGGCATTAATTAAATGATATCAACTTGGCAAATTTGTCAAATTGAAAGTTTTGGGCCCATTTCGGAACATGCAACATGCTGCAAGTAGACTAACCCAAATTGGCAGCAACTCCTACTAGTTACAATTGACCCTGAAACTGCACGAAAATTGCTTTTTCAAGCCCAACCCAAGTAGTTGAAACTAGTTTAAGCGTCTTGTTATTGGCGGTTCCCGGATTGTGACTCAGTTGAGTTTTCTAGAACACAACCCTGACATTAAAACAAACAAGAGGCGGGTCACTTTTGAACGAGTTGGCAGCACTGCAAGCCAAAACGTGTAAGAGACAAACTGTCTGCAAAAGACGATCACTTTATTTGCATTGACGTCAAGAGGTGTATCAAAATGTTGTTGTTTTTGGATTTTTTGTGATGTCAGTTGCTGCAAAAAAATATGAAAACCTGTTACGGAGTTTATTGTACCTAAATACAGCAAAGTTAAGGCGCAAAACTTAAAAGCATTGTAGTTTCTTATGTATATACATATATAAGAAAATGTGTCAAAAAACAGAATACATATCCTGAGCTGTATATGATGATACTATAATTTGAATGGACAAGCTGTCAACAATTTAAACATAATTCAAGCTCTTTAGAATTCAACAGTTATTTTGTTTTCTTTTAGGTTTTTGTGTCAATCTCTGTTTTTAAAGATATGACTTTATTGGGTTAGCTAAAAACCAAAGTTTAACTTTAAAACTTTAGACTAAACAAACTTTTAGTTCTTGGGATTTACAAAAAATGATTTCGTTTTGTGCACGACAAGAATCAATGGCACTTAATGGGATTTGCTTATGATTAATCTTTATAAAATTTTGGAAATATGCAAGCATATATAATGCTGATAAGAAAACTTTCTTATCTCTGTTAATTTAATAAATGTTATACGCAGTAGCCGCATAATTGGCTATGAAAATCATGACAAATCACAAAACAATTACAGATATGCTAGAAATCTCTGGTAAAGATAAGACACATTCATAAAAAATTACGCTTAAGTATGCTTTGCGGTTGGGTCTTGATAAAATTCAACACTACTCTTTTTGGTACAATCTAAAAAATTTTGAAGTTTATTTTTTTTTAAGAAAGGTATTAAAAATATATAGCGCGGTTGGGTCTCGATAAAATGCGATGGTATTATTTTTGGTACAATCTAAAAAACCACAAGAAACTAAAAACCTCTAAAAAGTTGATATTAATTTAATTTATTTTTGAAAATGTTAGTGTCCTATATTAGGTTCCTAGTTGGAGCAAAGGGCCTGTTGAAAATGTGATATAATAAAATTAAAGAAGGCTATAAATAAAAGCTAGCTAATTTTGATCGTATTTCAAAACGTCAATAATACAGCATTATTTTTTTTATAAAACCAACTTATTTTTAAAGCAATTTAATATTTTAAGAGTACAACGATTTTCATCACACTCCCGATTATATGCAAAAAAAACTCTGCATTTTTTTTTGGAATTATATTCCTCAACATTTTAATTAATTTATGTTATATTTTATTGCAATATAAAAATAGTGGGATTCTTCATATAAAAAAAAAATTGTGGAATTCTTCACTGAAAAAAAAAACCCACTATTTTTCTTTATATGAAGTTTTGTCATTCCGTGCGAAATTTTTGCAAACTGCGTAATGGGCCGTAAAGCTAGAAATTTGTATTAATATATTTAATAAGTTTATTTATTTTAATTAAGCTGACTTTAATCTTTTTATAGTTGTTGAAACATTGATAACATATACTAATAAAAGAGCTTGTTTTTATTTTAAAAAACATTTTTGGCTGCATTTAGTTACAACATTTTGTTATCACTGAATATTAAAATTTTATATTTTTTTTATTTTTTTTGTGTTACTAAAGCTGTATACAAAAGATTCTAAAATTAGTCGTCTATTTTTAGTATTATTTTTAATCTCAAGTTCAATGCTGCTAAAAAAGCAGCTATCTAAGCTATTACTATTTTGTTATTAATCGTGCTCTCTGTGCTCTTGTGACGTAAAGGAAAAACTTAATATAAAATGTATTTGTTTTTAAGTACAAAAAATAAAACAGCTTCGAATCAATTAAAAGCTTTTGCACAAGTTAAAAGAGCTGTTCTTAAGCACGCACCAGCAGCACAATATGGAGTGAATGATCAAATAAATATTTTGATTGTGAAATGGGGAATATCAATACATTGACGTTTTTGTTTTTTTTTTTTTTTTCATAAAAAACAGTGAGTTTACTTTATCGTTTAATCATTTCTTCTGAACGAGATACAAAAAACCATGGCATTCATTATTTGTTCATATGAGTCACTTTTGATTTTAAGACAGCTTTCCCGATTAGCCACAAATTAATATGATTCATTAAAAGATGTTACTCTAATACTTGCTTATGATTAGGCAGGCAGTTGTGCAAAACTAACAAACAGCTTTTAATAAATAATAGCTTGGTTTTTATTACTGCCCTCTGGCAAACTCTTAGCGTTAATGATATGCCAAAAATGAACCATTATAAATGATTTAGTGTACATGAACTTTACTCCAAATACAAAGACAGACAACCTTCAAAAGACTTACAAATATATATATATGTACGATTTTCAAGTTCTACTGAGCTACATAAAGTCAAACAAACTCAAGTATCAAAAGCCTTGATCTAAGCTGAAACCCAAACAAAATATAAAAAACTACAAAAAATACGAAAAAAAAAAATAAACTACGTCTAGTTGTGATAATAATGAATCCGACAGCGTGGGCCGCTGCACATGACACTTGAAATATTCAAGAGATGACAGAAATGTATATTCAAATAAATATAATAATACATAAAAAGCTTAGCAATTACACTGGCAGAAAAAAAGTGAGGAACTTGGCTAAGTTGTTCTATAAAATATGCCATAAATGTTTTATGCTATAAAACTGCCAACTTTAGGATTGCAATAAAAAAAATTAAAATTTGACACATGATAAAGTGGTGATAAGAAGAAACTCTGTGAAAACAAAACAAAGACGAAAGCAGAGATAGCCATAAAAAGTAGATCTCGTTCTGGAAACTTTAGGACTAATAAAAATAATTTATACCCAATTTTGTTTATGCTTTGAGTAATAAACAAATTTGTTGCCTACGAAGTACATTGTGTAAATGTATACACTGTCGTTTAAAAGTTATCAGACAGCTAAACAGAGCACACCGAATTTTTGAGTCAAGAAGTTTAAAGCTTCAAGCATGTGTTACAGAACTTTTGACTGTCAGTGTGTTTCAAAATAGTTCGTCTATGATGTAAAAAAACAACGAATCTTATCGGTATATCGTCAGGATCGGGTGAAATTTTGGGCTTTTATTGTATCTGTGAAACGAACCTTCTATAGAATTTGTGTTATTTTTTTTAGTTTTGATCCAAAAAATTTTGAAATTTTATTTTTTATGATAATATTTTATACGTAAAAAAGATCTAAAAGTTTAAATTTTTTTATATTTATTTTTGTTAATTTTAGGTGTTGTATGACTTTTGATCAGCAGTTTATTTGCATAAAAGATAGAATTCGTGTAATTTTTTTTTTCCTGATGAAAGAATTACTTTGTTTTTTTTAGCAAACATTTCAACTGTTTAACGATTCATCTATAGAATTGACATCTTGACATGTTCGTAAAGTTTCAAAAAACCGAATATAATTCTCAACATATATACTATATGCTTTGTACATGATCAATATAGTTTTAATATACTATTAATTTTAAAAATGTAAATTTTATATGCCAAAGTTTGAGTACCCATAGGGGTCAGTGCTTTAAATAATAAATTTTGTAACTAATGTTTATAATAGTAATCAAATAATACTGTAAAAATGTGTTGAATAATTACGTCTGTTTTTTGTCAAGCGCTTAAATTTAAGTGTGCGCAAACTTTTAGCTAGCAGTGTATTTGCCTAAAGTTTAAGGCACCCTTTCACTTAAAGCCTTAACACAGCTAGTAACCAGAAGTGAGCTTTTCACAAGTCAATAAACCTTAGAACCCTATGCCGAACAAAAGGTTTGCCGTTGTATGGATGCTCTTTCTTGATTTATGACTGTCAATTGTTCTTAATAAAATGAATTGATTTGTTTTCACATACAAGGCATGTGACTGTCTATACAAATACAGGGAGTTATGTTTATTTTGTACATAAGTATAGGTATATAGAGGGCGTCCAGCATAAGTGGCGCCTTGTCTTGTCACACATCCGGCCCTGCTTAAGTTTGTCGCTTGTCTTAATTAGCGCTTTGGCGCTGTTGGCGTCGCTGCCAGCGTTGACGCTGACGCTGGCGTCGCTGCTGTCGTCGTCTTTGGCTTACTTAAAATTTTGCCATGCAAATTGACGGTTACGTAGTCGCAACCATTTAGGGAATTTTGAGATCAGTTGAGCTTTAGTTGTTTTTACTATTTACTATTTACTTGGGGCATACCTAGCAGCCACTTGTTTCAACACATGCGCGAAATTTCCCAGCCAGCAATTAAGAAATTTAATATTCTAATAATACTAAAGCGTCACAGCTGTTCCAGTAAAGCGTGGTATGCCACAAAAGTGTTTTTTGGGCTAGGGTCGTTTGGTGTCTTTTGTTCGTTTTGTCATGCCCGTTCACTTTCTCTGCTTTCTACAATACGGATGTGCGCCGGCGGCTACCCCATTGACGTCATTGAAAGTTGTTTCCAAAAAAAAAAAAAAAAACAGCAACAAAAAAATGTTTTGTGCCGCTTTCTTTGCATAAAAAAATTTTTTTTTTTTTATCGAAAAGTTGCCCAAAAGACTTACCTCATTGTTGTTGTTGTTATTGTTGTTGCACTGTTGTTGTTGCTGCTGCTGCTCTGCCTGCATTTGTTTGACTGTCACTGTTGTTGTTGCTGTTGCAGTGCTTCCAGCCGTATCCAATGCAATTAGCTTCCACAATTGTTTAATTCCAATATTATCAATGCATGAAAAACGCAATTTCTCATTGGACCAGGACATTGTGCTATTGTTGTTGTTGCGATTTATTGTTGTTTTTGTTGCTTGTTTTTCCGCCGGATTTGTTGTTGCTGTGGGCCGCTGCAGCAATGTTGAAGTCATAGTCATTTAGCTTTAGAGTTTATTTTACGCTCAAATTTGAAAACTTTTCTAACTTTTTGCTATAGTTTTTCACTTTGTATCTCTTCTTCTATCTTTCTGTTAAGTAGCAGCAAACATGAATATTGAAATATTTACGTTATGTATTTATTTCCTATTATGTATTTCTTTTTTTTTCTACACTTTTTTCTTGATTTGATTATTTTCTTCACTTTGCGCTTGTATTTGCATTGGTATTGGTTATTTATCTGACTTTTGCTGCACTACACTTCACACATATATTTTTATTTACTTCATATATGATTTAATGCTCGTGTTTCTTTATTTTCTTTTTGCCGATAGCTTCTTATATGCTGCTCAGTTCGACTCGAGCTCGTTGCGGCGACTAACTGGTTTGGCTTTATGGACGGCAAGTTTTGTGCCAATCGACGACCACGACGCCGATGCCGTTGACGAGGGAGACAACGAAGCGCAAAGACGACGATCGCAACCACGAAGTCGCTGCCAAACGATCGTTGCACAGTGGTGCGAATTCGAAGTTTTTGTCAGCAAAATCATAAAAGACAAAGAGAAGTTGAAGTTGCGTTCAAACGCAAATCCTTTGGGCTTAGCTTATAAGTATATACGACAGAAATTTAATTACCAGCGTAAAAATTCTGGGCAGAGGCGGTTGTAAGGAATGGGGTTATTAAGAAGTCATACGTTTGACTATTGGGGAATTAAAAACTTATGCCTTATAACAATTTTAATAGACTGTAAATTAAGCCGCATACTTAGACAAATTGCAAAATTTTACGCTTTGTGAAGCAAAAAAAAAACAAGTTTAACGTATATGAATGAGCTTCTAAGGCAAGTTCTTGGGCTTAAGAGAAATGTATACAATTGAAATTATATTGCAGAAGTGAAGTTTCTGGGTAGGATACTACTCTGGGCAACGACGGGTTTGCTTAAAAGTTTTACAAGGAATATTGTTGTTAAAACATCAAAAGTTTACATATTTAGGATTTATCGATTTAAGAATATTAAACTTAAATATTAAAACTATGAAAATAGTCTATTAAATAAACTGCAAAATTTGTCAAGCATAACTATTATTTTTACTTTTATTTTCATAACAGCTAATGGTACATAATTATAATTTTATAGAGTTAAGCATATGCCTTCAACTGAAATACATTCAAATTATGTCATTATTGAAAAAAATATATGTATATGTATTCAATTTTACAAAGATTTTCAAAAAATAATTTATTTTGGCTGGCAGATAAGGGCTGTTTGCATGACGGTGCTAGAAAGTCGGAGCTGTTAAATGTTGTAGACATTTCTCAAAAGCAATTCTTTTTTTATTGCAGATTTCACAGGCTTTACTTTTGTCACCCATCTGTTTATTTTTTTTTTTTTTTTTGATATTTTGCACCAAAAGTGTATGATGAGTTAGTGCAAAAATTTACATAAATGTCCGTTACCATGAGAGTTAGGAGCATAAATTAATATAAATTGATCATTCAGCAGGATCAAACACAGAATTCAGTTTTACCTGGTCAACAGTTATGAAAGCACTTAATGCTGGCTAGTACAGTAAAGTAACACATAAGAACTAAATTACCAAAAAACGATAAACAACATTAACTTTTGTAAACTCATCGTCCATAAACCAAACAGTCAATTTAGCAGCAGATACAACTATCATTCATTTAGTACACTTAATACTAAAACAAACGCTTGTATCTGAGGGCAATTTTGATAGCCCAGTAAACAAATTCCAAAATCCTACCATCATAACTTTAAGCAAACTAACCTATCTTAATACATTTGTATACAGCACCACTCATTTAATAGGGGCTTGGAATAAAACAGTAAAAAAACGACCACAAAATAACACCTTTATATAATACATACTATATATAATTAGCATACCATTAGGTAAAAGCGTAAAATATGACAACAGGTTTTCAACGGTGTATCAAATAGAATTCTTCTATACAAATTTGTCAAAAACAATTATCCCATTTATTTAAAGTTTAGTACTTAAGATGTTCACGAATATTCTATACCAGTTGTTAACAGTAACTAACTTTTAATAAACTTGCTAAGAATTTAGATTTTTGCAATGCCTTCCAATAGAACGCACCACTGTGCATTGCTTGCTTACGCAGCACTCCCTCGCTCAATCTCTCGCGCGCTCGGTCTCTTTTTAGAAACTCTCCGCTGAAACATTCCAAAGCGCTCTCTGCATTAATTAAGCAGTGTAAATAGCTGAGCAGCACATTGTTTTTGTCTAATTGCTTGCCAGGATAATGAGCAACGGCCCACGGAGGTGACGTCAAACTTTGTATGCAAACATTTTCCAGCTAAGGCCAGGCATTGAACCCAATCGAAAGGTTTTTTTTTTTCTGTTTTTCGCCAACTTTATTTTGACAAATTTTTTGAACTTAACCATGTGCTAATATTTTATCTCGTGGTTCCTATCTGCATTGCAAATCTTCATACTGCGCGTCTTTTTTCGTTTATGCAAAATTTAAGCGAAAATTGCGCCAAATCTTTATGTTCTTTCCTGACAGTTCATGGTCATGCCAAGCAGTGCAAATTCTGCATATATTGTGATCATACTGACATACAAACCTCGAACGGGCATCAGACTGCATTCGATGGAATCCAAACTACGTCAGCGGACAGACGTCGCCATTGGAGCGCTCGGTCAATGCATTGTCATGCATTGCAAAATCGAATGCAAATTGCCTTGTCTTGGATTGTTTTAGTTGTAGGCGCCAAAAACCAATGAACTCAATTCAAGTGTATAAAAATGCGCGTGTGCAACGTGGCGTATGAGTAACGAGTTGCACAAACACGTGACTAGAAAGCGTTGCAATCTATTTCAAGCTAAAACAAATTAAGAGCTTAGCATGCATTTCAATTCTTCCAGCTGTCAACTGCTCATCAATTACAATGCCTAAGTAGAAGATGCCTTTACTTAGTTAACTGCATCATTTTTTTGATTGACTTGCATGCCCAACAGTCACAACAACAAAAACAACAACAATAACTGCCTTATGAGAAATGACCAATCATCCAATTGGACACTTGGGTTGCCAAGAAAGTCATATTATTTATTCTAAATAAGTTTAGTGACAAATGGCAGGAAGGCACATTCATTTTTCAAAAATGTCGTTGTCACTAATATGATTAAGCTTTTGTTCAATATATCTAAAAATAGTGTAGATGGCATAAGAGTGGCTTGAATAGAGACAATACCCTAAAGAAAGCTAAGCGAGCTCCATAAAATATTCTTCTTTATATTCTTAAACAACAAAATGGCTTATAAATACTTATTATATGCTTCTTTTTTTTGGTTTTTTAACCTAATTAACATTTAATTATCTATTTAATACAGTGACCAGAAAGCTTTAAAGTTTAAGTCGCCATTTAAAATAAAAGCATAAAAAAAATAATTTTGTTTCTAGAAGAATGTTCTACGTCAACATATTATGGTTACCGCAGCTACAAAAGAAGGAAGTTCCGCAAAGGACTTGGTATAAGAGGTATATGGAAGTAGTCTCCAAACGCTGGATTACTGTTAAAGGCGCATAAGCAGCATGCATATAAAAAAAAAAATTCCCTTTTTGGGATATTTTTTTTTATATAAAGTTTTGACATTTCGTACGGAATATTTGCATGCTGCGTATGGCCCTTAAAATACAAAAGGGACTTATTAAAGTCGTATGGAACCAATATGCGATATGCGACCAATGAAACAGGAACGTCATCTGGGGTTATGAAGATTTTAAGAGCTGCTATCAGATGACAAAAACGATGTCCAATCGCGATATTTGAAGCTTATTTTATTTAATTATGATGCATGGAATGTAAGGCCTGATGGTTATAATAATCTGCACCAAGTAGCCTACTTAAGCAAATCGTACGTAAAGGCCTATACGCAGCTCGAAATATTTCGCACGCAATGAAAAAACTTCATATAAAAAAAAAATCCCAAAGGGGATATCCCAAATGGGAACATTAACGTTTTTTAGGTATCATTCTTTAAATCATTTGTTGTGAATTTATAATCCTGCCCGTCTTTTGTTACTTTGTGCCCGTACTACTAGTTAGGTCTGACTACAGGCCCCTGACGGAAGAGTCCTTCTATTTAGTTTGGGAGATAATCCATACTTAAAAAGTAATGACTACATTATGTAAGAACTTTTCACAGTTATCGTACTTGGAAATTCGAGTCAGAAACAAGTCATATATTATATATAATAAGCTATAAGACCCGGCAGATGTTGGTTTCTTACTATTTGGTTCTCTACATGACAAGAACTCAAGAATTCGACTAATTTTTCTTTTATTTTACACGATTTAGGAACGAGTCTTATATTAGATATGCTAGAGGATCAGAAAAATTTTGGTTTTTCTGCTATTTCGGTATTCGGATAAATTAGTTTATAGTTAGATTTCAGCTTCATTGCATTGAATTTTTTTTATTTTTGGTTATTACTTTCGAATTTGTTTTTAGGTCTAGGTATCGGCTAATCTCCTTATGATCATCATCCTCATCGTTTGGCGCTACAGCTCTTTGTGAGCTTTGGCCTGCTGAACAATACGCCTCCATGTTGCTCGGTCTGTTGTAGTCTCCCTCCAGTTTCTCAACTTGAGTTGTTGTAGATCTCCTTTCGCTTCATGAATCAATCTCTATCTTGGTCTTCCTCTTGCTTCGCTGGATATGCTTTTGCCTCCAGTACCTTCCTTTGCGCTCTTGAACTGTCCATTCTCATAACGTCCTTACGATACAAATCTTAAATATAATCAATTTTTAAAACTGCTCCGTTTGTGAAAGAAACACCAAAAAGTTTTTTTTTTTAAATTTAAGCCCTTAAAAGAAAAATATTAAGAATAACATAACCTTTCTTTTTCTTTGTAGCTAATTAACAAGGCTGGACTACGGCCAGACGTAAAAGGCCCCTTGGGCCAAAAACTTTGTAATCTGATTGGTGAATTCGATGGAACTACATAAGTTCATCACCAAGATTGATTTGGTCCTATTGTGCGTATGGTATGGTATGTGCGTATGAATGAAAATGCTGCAATAAGTAAAAGGTTTTTAAGATAAAAATACTATTTATTCAATTACAGTTTTTCACTACCCCTTTAACCCTTATTATTAAGCCTTTTCGCTTTTAATATCTAAGTTTCAAGTTAATTTGTGTGCCAAAGGCTTCAAAAATGCAGGCAGCACTTTATCGGATGCTTCCCAACCTGGGACTACCCAGGGTCGGAGTGCGACTGCTCCCGGCGAGAGTGATAGCATCCGTGTTATTGTATCCAGCACCAATATGGATGGTAGAATGGAGTTACGGAGAAAACAAGCAGAGCCCTATCAGCTGAGCGCATTAAGGGTCATCTCTGGATTCAGGGCAGTTTCGAATGAATAATAATAATCTAGGCGGGTTTAGTGCCTATTGATCTTCTAGCCAGGGAGATGCGGGACTTATACGCGTGGCGAGCTGAAAGAAACGGCGCTAAGGTGACAGCTACTATCCGGAGATTTGAAAGAGCTGCGTATATGGCAACTTGGCAAGCTAGGTGGGATGCTTCTCATACCAAAAATTGTGGAATGGAGAGTGCGCTGTGAACGACAGCCCAATTTTCACCTCACGCAAATTCTTACATGACACGGCAGATATAGGAAGTACCTCTTTAAATTTAAGGACGAGGCAAGCCCTTTATGGCCGTCGGTAGCGTAGTGGTAGCGTACTCGCTTTACAAACCGAAGGTCGGTGGTTCGAATCCCCGCAGTAGCACTGGTACATTTGCCTAGCACTAGCATCGCTACGTCAAAGACGCTATTTTCCCAAGAAAATCCCTATTAATTCAAGACACCGCCGTTCGGATTCAGCTATAAACTGTAGGTCCCTGTTCTCTTTGAACAGTTATTAATAGAGATCCCCATGCTCAGGGGCGACTGACAAAAATTGTCAGTCAGGGAATTATTAAAAGCCCTTTATGCCCAATTTGCGTTACGTGCGTCGAAGATCAAGAGCACGTGATTTACCCATGCCGATGCCCAAGGTACGCGACCAGCACAGACGCCTTTTCTCCTCCCGAGGACCTGATTATCTTATTTAATTTTTTTCTGAAACACTTCTGTTTCTTGTTTATTTTAAGTGTGCTCTTAACTAACTTTGTTCAATCATTTCTTCTACAAGTCTACAAATATTTATATAAGACCAGTTCGTTCTGAACACCAATTATTATATCTTAAAATGTTACTGAAACTCTTCATAGAATTTAATGCATTCATTACAATAATTTCTATAATTTTTTTATACGCCAATTTAATTAGTTATCGTTTCTCTTAAGACTTTTCTGGAAGCCCTTGCATTTTTGAGTGTATTCATGTCTGACAAATTGGCCAATAAACTCGTACTAAAAAATTTGTTAATTGACTAGGTTTCCAGCGGATGCGACTACTATATACGACTCGTTTGTAGATTAGCACCCATACATTGCAGCTTAGTTTAACACTTTAGCAAAAGCCATTAACTCTTCGCTACTCGCTCTCTATCTATTGTATCTCTCGATCTTTTTGGGGTTTGCTCAACACGTCGATACGGCAAAAATTTTAGTGTAATATTTTATATGTCAAAACCCCAGTGACCAATTAAAAGCCCAAGCCGCAACCATTGACGTCAGAGTTAAATTTCTGTCAAGTGGAAGAAGCCAACAACATTTCTTTTGTCATGATCATCATTAAGCTGTGCTTTCCTTCTTGAGTGACAGACTGACTAACTGACGTGGGGATGGACGCACCGACTGACTGAGTGCAGGCTGCACGCCTCAGTGACCACCAGCAGCAACAAGATGAGACAAAGACCAATCTCTTGTGCGCTTCCAAGCTGCTCCGCTCCGCTCCGTATTGTTTTTGTTTTTTGCCGCTTGAGTTTTATTTTTGTAGCGACGATTGACGCATTTGAGTGTCACTTGACTTTTTTAATCTCGCGACTTTATCGTAGCTCACGGGTCTGTCTCACAACGTTGGCAACACATTCGTCATAATTGTAACTTAATATTATGCTCAGGTAGCACCACGAAGCACAAAGACTGACGTCTTCCGTACCATGCCGGCCATAATACAGTTTTTTTTTTTTTTTTTGGTAAGCTTCAGAGAACTATTACTACTACTATGTCGAGTAGTAGGAACGGTAAGAGTACTCTATAAAATATTTGCCATAATATAGCTCTGCTCAGTTACCGCATGTGCGTTGCGCTCCATTATTAATTTATAATTCAATGACTTTACTGACGTCATAGTATTAAGCTGAGTTCGCAAAAGACGTTATAGTATTCATATTATTAACATGTTTGCTTTGTTGTGTGATCTTCGAGTGGGCAGTATGGCGATCCCGCTGATATTATTCACTTAGAATATTATTGCGATATCATGAAGTAATATGGAATTGTTATGCGAATTGGATAATGCAATAGCTTATTTGTTAATATCAATCAAGCAAGACGGGCGTCATTGTAGATAAGGTAGAGTCTACTACCAAAATGGTAGAGGTAATATGTGAACTGACTTCTAAGGTTTCGATAGGAAACAACATGGACCATTGAGCGTGAAGCCAATCGAAAAGTGTTGCGGAAATATCTTAAAAGTATGGATTTTATACTAACGGGTAAATAGCAATGGGGCTTACAAGGTATAGCCTGGGTTGACGAGAGGGGGAGAAGAGGTATAGAAGGGAAACTCTTGAGCCCAGTCTTCCAAAAAGGAGGCATCATCGGTGGCATCAACAGAAATATTTTTTGTAATGAAACTCTTCGCTTGGCCCTACGGCATAGTGGGAGTCAGGCCTTATAAGTGGTGTCGCAGTACCGTTCTGGGGATCTTCTTATATCCAGGGATCCATCTAACATCTAACTTTAATACATTATACTAGATGGATTAATTTGACACTGTTTTCGTGAACGTATAATTCTTATACCTGATAAATAATCTTGACAAGATGAGCATTGACAGAGCACTTTCGCTTTCTCTAATGTTGGTTGGTTGGTTGGTTGGTTGGTTGGTTGAAGTGGTGGCTCAGTCCATGAGCCCAACTAGCGCTTTCGCACAATGTTGTTGCCACATCCTTGTTTCCAACTCGTTAATTGGTTGTTTGTAGACAATCCGCACGGTATAGGAACCTCTGGAGGTCGTTGATGTTTATTTCCGCCATCTCCCCTAGTCCATTGGTGTCCATTCTCTGCTTCCAAAGAGCAGGGCATTTACAAAGAAAATGCAGAACGGATTCTTTTTCTTCCGGCTGGTTACAACTGTGACAGTGGATATTGTGGGGAAGCCTCATTTTGGCCGCCTTTTCTCCAATAGGCCAGAAGCCAGTGATGACTGCCATCAGTCTAGAGGTGTCTTTTCTATTCCTGTTTATCAGCGATGTTGTTTGTTTGAGGTTGTATCTAGGCCATAGGGCTCTACTAGTCCTGCATGTTACAAGACTATTCCATCTACGACCCGCTATCTGAAGGCATTTTGTGTTGATGTTTCTCTTGACCACGTTAAGTGGTGGGAACGCCGGTTCCACAAGAGCCTCACTCAAGGCAGATCCATTTCTTGCCAGTTCGTCAGCTTTTTCGTTTCCCTCTATATTTCTGTGTCCCGGGACCCAGATTAGAGTCACGTTATGCCTTTCGCTAACGGTGGTGAGGCTCCTTCTGCTTTGTCTACCCCAGCTGATCTCTTATCGAGCAATCTTATTCGACGTTATTATTGATATAGACATGTTAGATGTCCAATTGATTTTCTTGGGTTTTTTTAATATTGGGCAAAATTTAAATTTCAGAAGAATTGTGGATTTGTCAGGAGTAATGCCTTGCTTATCGGATAAGTCACTAATGACTTTATTCTTCCAACCTTGACACACCTTATATGCATTAATATAATATTTAATGTGCAAATTCAAATTTTCCAACTTTTCTGTAAACGTGGGTGGTATGTTTTTGTTTACGTTCTAATAGATACAATGATAATGATAATAATAATCAATGATAATTCCTTATAAAAAAGCAATGTTGTGCTTAAAAAGTCTTCTGAAAAACTTTTAAAGATATATACAAGACCGCAATAGACTGTATTAATCATTTACGTAATCGTTACAAAATTCCAAACGAATAATAATTTCCAAATTAATATTCTTATTGCCGATTGTATCTATATTATTTTAATGTACCATGTCGGCGATGACTTGTTCATTCGATGAAAAATATGATGACTGTGCTAAAAGCTAGAAATCACCCGATTATTTAAAACATTTTTAAGTCATTTAGGTAACGTTGACACTTAGTTTGTAGGGATCATATATTTTATAAAAAAATTTTATAAATTAATTAGGGCGCTTCCTTTAGCTTAAGCACTCATCCATCGATTAAGTAATCGTTTGGGCTAATCTTAACAAAAGTGTCTTAGTGTTAATTAAGGAAATAATGCATACCCTTATATATTTTTAAAAAAATTTTAAATATTATTTCATTTTAGTGTTTAATTGGCTATGAAAGAAAGAAGTGGTCGTTTATCAAAATGGCAAAAAAAATATAGAAACTATGAATATTTTTGCAGATAGTGAAAAAATTAAATTTTTCTCAGTTTCAAAGTAATTTTTTATGTAATGCTTTGAAGAACGCGTAATACCTACAAGAAGGTATTTTTCGGACAACAAAGAAGCTTCGAAATTGTTTTCCTCAGGTGCCTAATATTCCCTACTTTCAAGCAGCCCCTCTCCCCCAAATAGTGTCGTGTCCGCGTAGCACACATTCTTCAATGTACAATCTTCAAACCCGTCACATACGTCGTCGGCTTAACCCATCTTTGATATAAATTGCATTTAAGTTCATTAAAACCCATTCTCCACAATCTCCACCAAAAATCAAATTTTTCAAATTCTGTATCTTAAGAAGGCAATTACAAATATCTGTATGAAGACTATTTTATATTAAGCTATAAGATGCCATCAAGGCTGAGATGAAATCTTCTATTGCATTTAAGTTCAGTTAAACCCATTCTCCACAATCTCCACCAAAAATAAAATTTTTCTAATTCTGTATCCGAAGAAGGCAGTTATCTGTATGAAGACTGTTTTATATTAAGCTTTAAGATGCCATTAAGGCTGAGATGAAATCTTCTATCATAATGAAGACTTCGATTGCTGTTTGAACGATCTATCAAAGCCTACATCTCCACCAAAAATCTGTAATAGAAATTTATCGATTTACCATATTTTAGCAACGTAGAAAAGTGTTGGAATCCTTAAGTCGCTGATTAGATTAAGTCTTCTATCATAAGAAAGTCTTTTGATGCTGTTTAAACTTTTACCTTTCGCCTACAACTGAAGAAGCCAGTCAAAAAATTTGGTATGAAGACTGTGAAATAGGGAATATTATCTTTTGCAATAGAAATTAATCAAAGTAGAAATGTGCTGCATATTTTATGATGCCATCAATGCGGATTAGATGAAATCTTCCATCATAAGGAAATCTTTGAACTATCCATGATGGTTAGATGAAATCTTGTATCGAAGGAAAATCTTCTGATGCTGTTTGGTCTTGTTTCCATTGGGAACTGGCATCATTAATGGAATCTTTTAAACACAAATCAAGCAATTTTATGAACCGTTCAGATCGCTGTGTTTATTGTTTTTGGAATTATAAAGCATTTGCACCATTTAGAATTCTCTATCATGAATTAATTGCTGCCCCCAGCACTCACATTTATCTTAATTATGAAAACAATACTGTTTATTAGTCTTCTTTCTAGTAGATACAATTGATTTGTTTTTATTATTTTTTTGGTTCGTAGCTTTTTCAGATTATTGTTTAATGTTATTTCTTAAATAAATAAATAGTGTTGAAGCTGTTTATACAATTAGAACGTACAACAACCATAAAAAGCATTGAAAAATGATTCTTCTTCTTCTTAGATTCTATTTCACCTAGTGGGGCATAGGGCCGCTTGAATCGTTTCGGTTTCATTCATCAATGTTTCGTGACTTGAATTTTGCACATCCAAAACCGATGTGCTTGCAACCGAAGCAGGGGGATTTTGCATCTGTTGATGGGTACCCCTTGGAGTGGATATTCCGTCATTGTTTGAATCCATGTCATTTAGCAATTAATCAGATTTGGAAAGCAGTTATTTCGATGAGTGATGAGCTCAAAGACTGCTTTCCAGTCTAGGACAGTGACTTACTTTTGAAGCCTGAGAGCCGCCGTTGACCATTTGGGTTACTCCGCCACCTTCTCTTCTGCATACTCCTGTCCAAACAGCACGCAAAACCAAGCATAACCTGAGTCCAAATAATATGGTTTGGCCAGCCTATGTTGGGGGTTTGTTAACGAAGTTTCCTATCTCCAACCTGTGTGGTCCGCGGGAGGTATTTCATCTCCTTCCTACCACCCATATCTGGGAGGCTTTCTCCTATCCGCCAAATGGGGAGGCGCCCTCTAGGGATTGCAGGCTTCCCCCGAGGGCAATGATTATATGGACGCTAAATGTTCTGTTAAAGAAATATAATAATATAATATAATATACATTAAATGCGGGATATAGTCTTAAATTCCCAAAAGGTCCTTGTAGATAGAATTAGGAACGTATTTAGAAACATCATAACCAGCGAATTGTCGACGACGCTTACGCAACTTTAAATGACTCTAGAGTCTGTATATTGGATAACAACAATTGCATAGAAATTTTATTGGAAACATTCTCCTCACTGCTACGGAACTCACATCTACATCATCCACGACTGTACTTAGTCGCACAATTCCCGTCGATGTAATTTCTTCAAAACCTTCGACAACAAGGTCCATAGAAGATTTTCTATATTAGTTATTTCAAGTTGGAAATTCAAGATCGCAGAGTATTTTGAAAAAAAAGTCAAGGAGTTATTGATTCGAGTCCCTAGATGAGTTATGCTAAGTATTTCGAAAAGAATCCTGAAGTTATTTATACTAGGACCTCTCCGAGACCTTTTGGTCAACTAGTAGTAAAACTTCAAAGTCTTTTGTTGAAAAAGTGCATCATCTCTTTGAACTGAATTTTATCTGAACAACAATCTATTTATATGCCAGAAATCGGCTTCGACCCAGATTCAAGCCAATTCGTCGTCTTGTCAAAAATCTTGAATATGCGAAATTTTAAAAAATTCTGCTTGTTGAGTTCCTTAAATCCTAGAATAGATTGGCATATAAAAAGTGTGTTATCGCTTTGAACTGAAATTTAAATGAACAACAATCTATTTATATGCCGGAAATCTGCTTCGACCCAGATTCAAGCCAATCCGTCGTCTTGTCAAACATTTTGAACAAGCGAAATTTTCAAAAATTCTGCGTGTTGAGAGCCTTAGATCCTAGAATAGATTAGCATATAAAAAGTGTATCATGTCTTTGAACTGAATTTTAACTGAACAACAATCTATTTATATACCAGAAATCTGCTTCAACCCAGATTCAAGCCAATCCGCCATCTTGTCAAAAATCTTGAACAAGCGAAATGTTAAAAAATTCTGTGTGTTGAGATCCTTGATCCTATAATAGATTACCATATACTCAATACAGACGAATTTCAGTCCAATAGCAGTTCTACGATTTGGCATAAAAAATTTTTGAAAAAGTTGAAAAGTTATCAGGAAAGCTTTGAACCAACGGATACTTTAAAGGAAGATTAACTCAAAACCAATGCATAAAAAAACAGTTCATTACACGATTGGGGCTATTCAACCTACTTTTTGGAATTTCAGCTGGTCCATATAAAATTCTTTATTCCATTCTCCCTAGTAACAACCCCCCTGTGAGCGAGTACATTGGAACTCTTCATAAAAGCAAAAATAAAAACAAAAAAACTATGGCCGCACATGCTGCTGATAAAGTATTTTTTCATTATTATTAATTTCTTTAGCCAGAGGCTATCAACCTGCTAATTTGTATGACAACAGTCAGCAAATTTTATTTGTGAATGATACCAATATACTATATACTATGTGTGTACACAGGGCCGTAGAGAGAAAATCAGGGCCCGGGGGGAAAATGTAAATACCTACTCATATACATTATCTTTCAATTTCTATAGCGACAAATTTTGAAGTATTAAAAATAAATGCATAACATGCGTAGTAACATGTGTGTGGCGCGAGCCACTGATAGCACTTGTAAAAATAATACAAAAAAAAAATGATTAAAAATTTTTAATTTACGAATACTTATAGTATATGCAGTTTTTGTTTATAACTAGCTAGGCAATGTGCTAAACTAAGGTCACGCCCAATATATTTTAAATTTTATGAAAGCATAAACAAAACTGAAAGATCACTTTAGGCATTTTTTGCAAAAAAAAAAATAAATAAATAAAACTATACATAAACAACTAAAACAAAAAAGGAGATCTTTGTTATTCAATACTTTGCAAAAGATTTAAATGCGTAATATTTTAATAGGCTATAATTAGCTAGTCGACAGGAGCGCATCCAGGATTTGGTCATAGGGGGGGTTTTTTTCACTTGGGAGTTTGCAAAAAGCTGTGATCCCATTTTTCCAACTATTGGTGGGGATCCGTACACGAAAACCGATTAGACCATGCCTCTTCCCGGAAAATTTTTTTAACGAAATAGAAATCACAATTTTCTTGAATTCCACTTAATCTAAGTTAAAAAAAAACGTAACAAGAAAACAAACTCTCTTTTTTATTGCACTTGTAAACCATACGGCCACTGCAACAAGCATACACATACAATACATAAAACATATATAAACCTTAAAGCTAAATATTTTAATTATTTGGAATAATTATTTGCTGTGCCCGAACATCTACTCCTCAAGCGAAAGCAGGGAACATTAGGTTAGGTTAGGTTGAATAGGCTGCTCAAACTATAGCTGAGATCACCCAGAGGCCATTATGGCCCATTGTGATGCCTAATTCGGGAAAGGATTATAAGAAGCGACAATGGGTAAATGAGGATCAAAAACTATTGGGTACTTCTAATCTAAACCCAATGGTTTTCGAAAATCTATTTTCGACTATATATTCAAAAAAAAAAAAATAACCAGCTTTTATCCTAAGTTTGTTATTATAGCATAAAAGTTTTTTGCAAATATAAATAAATTTAAAAAAAAAATTTTAAATGTTACATCCCTATGCCAAAGTACGATTTAAGATCATTTTCTTATCAGTTTATAATATAGAAAAGTCAATAAAAAAGTCACCTTGATTTTGAACTTAACCTAAATTCGAGGATTTTTAAACTTTTGTCTTCAATTCACTCTTCGAAATTTTTCGTTCAAATATTGATAACCTTATATAGATACCCAATGATTACGTCACACGAACGAAACACCCCAAAAACTGGTCTTCTGCGCCTTTTAATCTTATTGTTAATAAAATACTATTATATTGAAAAACTAAATATGGTCTAAACTCTGAATTATTATTCGAATTCTGAATAAAAGCTAGCCTTAAGCAATATTATTATTTTATTGGCAAATAAAGCAAATTGTAATACTAATAAACATTTTTATCTTTGCAAATATTATTAATTAAAATGTTTACGAAATGGATTCCCCAGCTTAAGCCGAAGTTTATGCTATTCGCCAAAATGTTAGTAAAATTCTTTTGAAAGTGAGAACGAGAATGAAACGGGTACGGAACGTAAAAAGAACAAAAAGCTATTGGCACATAAATTATATATAGTTAGTTCTTAAAAAATTTTTACGAAAGTGAGAATGTGAATGGAACCCAATTATTGTAAGTGCACGAGCCATATTGCGGTCCCAAAGTCTTATCAGAATTTTTTTTAACTAGAATACATAAGGGATACATAAATTATACATGATGTTACAAAAATGCACGAAAATCAAAATTAGAAAAATTAATTATTAAGGTTATATGCTTAGTTAAAATATAATATGGATTTTTGAAAATTTCTGAGTCACACAAATTATACAGTTATTTGGGATATCCCAAATGGGATTTTTTTTTATTATATGAAGTTTTGTCATTCCGCGCGAAAATTTTCGAACTGCGTATGGGCCTTTATACAAAAATTTTATTAACTCGATGTTTATACCCAGTACCCTAAGAAATAAGAATAATATTTAATGCGCAATTAATAGAGCTATATCTAGATGAATACCTAAGTCTTAGAGACCATAAGAGCTTAGGACAACTAATTTTACCAAAAGCTGCTCAATATCCGTACCAAGTCTGAATTTTGTCAGCTTATGTTAATATTTGGCATCTTTAAACCATTTATACATACTATAAAAGCCTTAAAGTATAAATGATCTAATAAAAATTTGAATTTTACCTATTTAGAGCCAGTACATATAGTAATATTGTATATGAGAGCCAAATACGTAAAAGAAAGTTGACCTTTGCTCAAAGCAGCTCAAATATACACTACCCAACTAAGGCTTCTTATATCGATACAAAATTTGGATAATCACTTAACCATCATTAAGGAAAATCGGTGTAATAAAAGTTATCTCCACCGAATCTAAGCCCATACAAGATAACATTTTTTTTTTTAGCATCATAATAATTTTTTTAAGATCTCTTAGATTTTTTTCGGATTTATTTAACAAATATGTTGAGACACTAGCTCGGGAAATTAAAAGAAATTTCCGGCATACCATTAATGAAATCGATAAACCTCTTTTGCCAAACTTATTCCCAAAAATTCTTCGATTACACTAGCTTACACAAAAAATTAACCTTCCTAAAAAAGTGTTTTTTAGCGTAATTTGGGATCAAGATTTTGGTTGCCTGTATTTTCGATAATTTTTACTTAATCTGTACATATTATACATCACTGTAAAGAGCACAGCAACCTTACCTTTCGATCTAATCATCTTTCATGTCGATACAATTTTTTTCACGAGATATTGAGGAATAACTAAAAAAGTGCCCAAAAACATGGTTTTTCGAAAATATCTCGAAAACGGTGCTTAAGAAAGGTTGCCATTTTCGTGTTTCTCGACCCCAAATTACCCTAAAAACACTTCTTTAGAAAGATTCACTCGATGATCCTTAAATTTGTAAACTAGTGTTATTTAAAGTTTTCTTTGATTTCTTTTACAAAATTTGGACTTCTCTCAACGTAGTATGGAATACAAACAAAGCTGTTGAAATGCGTTTAAAATAAATTTCTGGCATACCAGCCGATAAACTCTGTCGATAACTTTTAAAAGTTATTGTCTTTAAAAACACAACTCTTACGATTATTTCAAGTTCAATTCAAGTAATCTTTATTAGAAATAAGATAATATTTACAATTTTAGGTGTTTAGGTGTTATGTACCTGTTCATCTATAATATTATAATAAATATAAAATTAAATCTAAAAAAAAGACTAAAATCATGTTGGAGGAAAAATGCCTAAAAATCTATTTGAACTGAACGATTATTTCAATTTATCTTTGATTTGTTATACATTTAGTTTACGAATATTTGGACTTCTTTCGTCGTAGATAAAATAAAAACAAATGTATTGAAACGCTGTTAAAATTCGTGTCTGGTATACCAATACCAAGGAATTAGTCGATAAACGTATTCCCGAAATATATGGAGAATCAATTTGAGACTCTTCCGAGTGTTTTTCTTAGATTTTTTTTATGATTTATTGTACGAATATTTGGACTACTTAAAAAAGCGATTAAAATGCGATTAAAAACGATTTCTGGCACACCATGAAATTTAATACATTCACAACCATTTATCGAGCTTTTTGTCAAATAATTGAAACGATTATTTTTAGTACACTTTGATTTATTACGTATTTTTTCTTACTAATATGTAGACTCGGCATATTGCGGACTATATGTGGCATATCAAGGTAAAAACCAAAGATACTTTTTATATCCTGTACCTATAGGTACAAAGGGTATACTAGATTTGTGCAATGTATGTAACGGCCAGAAGGAGGCGTGGCAGACCCCAAGTCCTTTATACCAAAATGCTTATCATAACCTCGGGTAGCGATTGAGCCATGTCCGTCCGTCCGTCCGTATGAACGCCTAGATCTCGGAGACTATAAGAGCTAGAGACACGGAACTTTACCTGCTGGTGCGCATATTTCCTAAGCAGATGAAGTTTGTTGAATCATGTCGATATCTTTCCCCGTTCCCCCGCAGTAGAGTTTCGCGGTTTTTAGCCACACCGTTAAGTATTTTCACCTGAAATTTAACAGAGCGATGCGTTGTAGCTACATTCATCTATGTGTAAAAAATGAACAAAATCGGACAAATACAACAGAAGTTATAGTCAAAAATGCAAATTTCACCTCCCCTTGCCAATAAACTGCGTCAATATTTGACTCTACGCAATTATGGCTACAAGTGACCTAGAATCACAATTTTTGGTAAGCTCATTCATGTGGCTCTAATGAACAAATCCACATCCAAATTTTATCGATGCGGTCCCCCCACCCCCCGCAATCGATTTACCGTGTTTTCTCCCACACCCCTCAACATATCAACTTGAAACTTACCCAATATAATTAAAATAGCTTCTTTGATGTAACTTTCGATTTTCATCAAAATCGGTACAAATTTAGGGAACTTATAGGTATAAATATCGTTTTGCACCAAAAAAAAAATAAATTCCAATTGGAAAGTTGTTAGATGGAATATGCAGGAAAAATTTTTTTGACACAAAAGGTACAGGGTATGCCACTGTCGGGCACCGCCTCGACTGTACCACATTTTTATAAATATAAATGTAAAGAATATATAACAATAACAAAATATAATTTATGTGAGAGTTTAAATGATTGCGTGTGAATGATTTAAGCCAATTGTTGGCCTTAATGAATAAACAACAAATGTTTTCTGTTAGCTTTAAATTTATCAGACATAATAATTTAACGAATTAAAAAAAGTATTGTATATAAGTTCACAGCTGCCATCATGTGAAGCATTTTTCAAAAAGATTTTTCATTTCGGCCAAGATCAAAATGGAGGCAGATACTGTATTATTGATTTGTGGGAAATTTAACAAATGTTCGCCAGAGCGTAAAATCAATGTACGTCAATTGCAACCGAAAGATTAGCCTCGTTCTAGTTATAAATATACTTAAGCGCGTCGTTTTTAAATCAATGGGCTGATAATACGGCCCCACTTTAAGGGGGTAATAACAGCCGACATCAGATGCTGTGAATTACAGTTAAAAATATATATAAACCATTTATATTATATGTGTGTATCAGTCTTATCAAAATATAAATTTCCAAAAATAAACAAACGAATGAAAAAAGGCCACCACGTCAGTTCGTGTCAGTCTGTCAGTCAGTCTTTCAACGGCTGTACTTAACTTTACCGTTGCATGACGCAATGTTTAATGCAGCTTACCGTTATAGCTTTATTTATAAACAACCCAGAGTTTTATGGCCTAAAAAAAATTCAACAACGACGTAATTGTTTTAAAAAGGCTTTTGTTTACGCATCAGTTGTTAAAATTTTGTTACAGTACATTTGCACTTAGTCAATGACTTACAATGACTTGTCGGCAGTTTTTTTTTACATATAGATACTATATATATATATATATATATGTATAACTTATCAAGTAATGCCATTGAACACATAATTTTTGCTTAGCTTTTGACACACGACAGACCCACATCGTTCGACTTATGAACAGGTCTCTAGCACGTGGCTTACTAATGAATGAAATACTTCATAGCTTCCGAGCAATTACTATGTGCCTAAATAGACCAAAACAATTAATAAATAGTTTATTAATTAAATTCATAAAAAATTTTATGGCTATCAGTTTTTTACTGAATTCTGATGTTTGCTTAATAAAAAATTCGACTCTTGCGCATATTTATAATCAAAATATTTGCTTAAAAAATACTTTAACTTTAATTCCGCGCACAAAAGTATGCTACACTTTTTGCTTTAGTTTTATTTTTGCTTATTTAAATGCAAGTAACGCACTGAAAATATTTAAACAATTTTGGCCTTTCAATTTTCAACTTTTGTGTTTGTGTTTGGGTGTGTGTGTGCGTGTGTGAGTAGTGGGTGTGTATAAGCTTTAACAATAACAAGCTCATTAGCAGCACAAAGCAAACAAATAACAATAATAACAACAATAGCCAAGCACGTAAGCAAGAAAAAGAGTAGCAAATATTCTAATCAGTGGCGTAGTTACTGGGGAGAAGGCCATTAAGGGGACCCATGAGAGTCTACAAAAAAAATGAGTCTTTAAAAGGTTTTTGGAATTTTCAATAAGTCTGGTGTTTTTTCTTCAACAAACAAAAATTTCAAATTATTTTTACCAGTAGCGTAGGTAGGGGGTTGCATATAAGGAGACCAATACTTTTCATACATTAATCTCTTTATATTTTTTTTTTTCATTTAAAAATTCTGAACCATGGTTCGAAAAATTCAAGACGGATTGCGTATTAAAGTAGGCACACGAAAAAAGAAAACATATAAAAAGTAAACAAGCGTGTCAAAAGATAAAACAGTAAAAGAAGGGGGCGCGTTTAAAACGGCCTCAAGATGAGAAAAGCGAGCAGGTATGAAACCCCCTAAGTTACAAGGTTTTGCCATTGTATCTTTGCATCTTTTTATCTTTGTATATTTGTATCTTTGTATCTTTGCATCTTTGTATCTTTGTGTCTTTGTAAATTTGTATCTTTGTATCTTTGTATATTTGTATATTTGTATCTTTGTATCTTTGTATCTTTGTATCTTTGTATCTTTGTATCTTTGCATCTTTGTATGTTTGTATCTATGTATCTTTGTATCTTTATATCATTGTATCTTTGTATCTTTGTAACTTTGTAACTTTGTAACTTTGTAACTAAGTATCTTTGTATTTTTGTATCTTAGTATCTTTGTACCTTTGTATCTTTGTATGTTTGTATCTTAGTACCTTCGTATCTTTGTATCTTTGCATCTTTGTATCTTTGTATCTTTGCATTTTTGTATCTTTGTTACTTTGTATATTTGTGTCTTTGTGTCTTTGTCTCTTTGTTTCTTTGTATCTTTGTATCTTTGTATCTTTGTATCTTTGTATCTTTGTATCTTTGTATCTATGTATCTTTGTAAATTTGTATCTTTGTATTTTGTATCTTTATATCTCAGTATCTTTGTATCCTTGTATCCTTATATCTTTGTATCCTTATATCTTTGTATCTTTGTATCTTTGTATCTTTGTATCCTTGTATCCTTATATCTTTGTATCTTTGTATCTTTGTATCTTTGTACCTTTGTATCTTTGTAGTTTTGTACGTTTGTATCTTAGTACCTTCGTATCTTTGTGTCTTTGAATCTTTGTATTTTTGCATTTTTGTATCTTTGTATATTTGTATCTCTGTCTCTGTATTTCTTTGTATCTTTGTATCTTCGTATCTTTGTATCTTTGCATCTTTCTATCTTTGTATCTGTGTCTTTGTATTTTTGTATCTTAGTAATTTTGTATCTTTGTACCTTTGAATCTTTATATCTCAAAACTCGATATTTTTCTTATACGCCTATGTTGCAAAAGCTATATACGCCACTTATACTGACCTAGCTATATTTACAATGCTTATCAACAAGTAGGCAGGGCAGTAAATAGATGGCTAATGTACACAATATAATATGCATAGTCAAATAAATCAATGCATAATTATTGTGTGGGTGTAAACACAGCTGATTTTCCGCATTATTACAGATTTCGTGGAAATATTTGAATGCAGCGTGTACATTACAACTGTAAACAACAAAAAGGCAGATTTTTACATATTTTTGGCTATATGGGCGTCTTAATGTTAATATGATGAACTTGATGGAATTGAAAGGATTTGCTATATAAGGCAGTTTTTCCTACAGTTGGAATAGTTGGGATTGCCCAGTATGTTAAGTACAGTAGTGAAATCAGTGTTGAACTAATCTAGAAGCTTTGCAAAGCATTGGGGACTTTGAAGCTTAGTGCATCCATTGCCCGCACGGATCGAAAGTTCAGCCGAAGTGCCAGGCGAAGGATTGTCTTACTAAACTCGCACGCTCATTTGTTTTTGTGCTGTGCTATTTGATGAGATTTGCAGAAATCCTTATAGTATCATAGAAAAGGTCGAGTTTTGTTTCCAAGCTCTTTGAGCTGAAGTGCTCAAATTCAAGTTAACGTCCTGTCGAGAAAAATGTCGCAACCGAACAAGCAACAGCTCCAATCGCAACCCATCTACTTGGTCAACTTTGAAGCTTATCTGCGACCCAAACAGCCGCACAAAATTGCACCATTGCAGCAGTTCGTCAAACCCCAAAAACCCCCTACGCTAACCAATACTCTAAAACGTCTAAAGCTCTTGAGATGGCTGCGACAAGGACATGCTCACGTTAGTAAACGCTTTGGAGAACTGCCATTGCCTGGTTTTCTGTCCTTTCTACGCGCACGTAACGACGATGGACTGTGTAAGCGCAAGACGGGCTTTGAGATCTACTGCGAATTGGCCAGCATACATGGTTTTCACATCTTTGTGGATGCCAAGACGTGGCAGCGCGTGCTCTGGTGGCTACTCATATGTGGCGCTGTGTTTTTATCGCTGACAGTGCTGATCATGTCCCATACACTGAATGAAGATACGCCTACCATACGCTATGTAGAGAGTAATCAGCAATCTACTAGTGACATGCCCTTTCCCGCGTTGACTATATGCAGCTTAAATCGTGCCTCCAAAGAGCGTTTGTTGCGCATGTCCAAGGAGTTGCGTGTGTCAATAGAAACCTTGCAACAGTTGCCCTGGCTGGGCAGCAGAGGCTTGAAACCTTTCGATAACATATCATTGCATCAATTGACCAACAGCAATTTTAGTTGGTCGCAATTGCTGGAACAACTATCACCGCAGCTTTGTCAGGCGAAGTTGCTGCGTTGTAAGTGGCACAATAAGCAAGAATCTTGCCAAGAACTTTTCCAGCCCATTTGGACCAGCAGCCATGGTCAATGCTGCAGTTTCAACTATAAAACTTTGCGTTACACAGCTGATTGTGGCTATGCCACGGGTCTAATTGTGCGTATGGCTACACAATTTGAGGATTACGGCAGTGCCATGTCCTTGACCACGGGTTTCGAGGTAATGTTGCATGATTCCTACACAGCGCCCTATCTTAATACGCCCAGCACCTTTGTGGCCAACGGCACTGATGTACATCTTATGATAAAGCCTTATGCTTCCCGTGCCACACACTACTTGGGTAGCATGGCCATTGACAAACGTCGCTGTCTTTTTCCGCATGAACGAACTC
Organism: Chymomyza fuscimana; assembly: GCA_949987675.1. Taxonomy (NCBI): domain Eukaryota; kingdom Metazoa; phylum Arthropoda; class Insecta; order Diptera; family Drosophilidae; genus Chymomyza; species Chymomyza fuscimana. Next base: position 36,412,875 of record OX465088.1, on the reverse strand, counting down.
TCTTTTATTATCCTAACTATACTCCGGCAAACTGTTTGGCAGAGTGTCGCATGGAACGTGTGTATCAACGCTGTGGCTGTGTGCCACCTTATGCGCCCAGACGCAGCAATTGGAGGGAATGCAACTTGACGGAAGTGCCGTGTCTGCAAAGGAATGAGAGTAAGTTGGAGCATATTTGCAGCGATCTCTCTTATTGCAAATATTCTTCATAGACGACAAACAGTTTACACAGAAGAAGTCGAAGGAGGATGAAAATGGCATATTCCAGTACTTATGCGATTGTTGGCCACCTTGTGAGTTTTATCGCTATGAGATGGTAAACGATGTGGCTTTATTGGATGATAACTACCCAGTGCAATTTGATGACAATGATTTTTTGTAAGTAGACTGCAAATATATTGGATTTGGATATTTGATATGACAAGGCTTTGCTAAACTGAGAGTCAGTTATTCCAAAAGACTTGGACCGCTGTTAAAGAGAAGTTCGTCTCAAGTATTATCCTTTCAGTCATTCTATGGTCGTCAAGACAAAAACTCGCTTCAAGAACTAGCCTGGAACCGCCAAGATTCCGTTTTTGAATCCTTCACTGACTTATATCTTTAATTTCACGGAAACCCTTTACCCTTTTTTCTGAAAAATCAAAAGTTTAACTATGTTTGTCTGAAGAGGAATTGTGGGTACATTTTGGCAAAGTTTTGTGTCACTTATAGTCTCCGATCTCATATATATATCATTTCATATAGACAGATTTTTCTACAATATTAAACACTTTTTGTCGGGAAAGCCCAGCAAGCAAAGAAAGGCCGAGGTGGAAGTTTTTCAACAAAGTAACCAGGCGGCAAAACCTCGTAGTTTGCATGACAATAAAGATTTCTTAAAAAAAACTTAAATTAACTTGAATCTGGGGGTATTATTATGAAAATGTCTGCTATCTTAAAGAATGACATATATGTATCTACTTATACTTGTACAAAAAATTCTAGCAAGGATTATAATGCTTCGGCAGAAGTTTTATTGCATGTTTACTATGACACCCTTAATGCAGAACAACTACGCTTGGATATCTACGAAAATTGGTTGACCTTCCTAGGCAAGTATTCTTCACTCTAATGACCCATAAGAATCCACTATAATTGATACTTAACTTGACAGGTACTTTTGGCGGCATAACTGGTCTATTTATGGGCTGCAGTTTTGTATCGGTCTTTGAGTTAATATTCTTTACATGTATTCGGCCCATTTGTAATTGGTTAACAAAGCAAGAAATACGATATCGTCTGCGGCAGAAGCGTCGGCGTCAAGTACAGGACGCAGCAGCAGAAGTTGGTCATTAGGACTCAAGTCCTAATTAAGGAGGTAGTAGCAGGAATTAATTGCAGCGTGTGTTTATTTTAGTCGTCCGGGAACCATCAAGCAAAACGATGGCTTTTAAAAAGCGGCGCATCTTTGATCTGCATCAGGTGCAGACACAACAGCTGGAGAAGCAATCAGCCCATAGCAGAAGCTCCACGGCCACAGTAGCCACCACAGCCACGGGCAGACGTCGTGGTGCACCTACACTGCGCAGCATAAGACGTTGGTTTTGCGAGAATCTGCGCAATTACTGCCAGACCACATCCTTGCACGGTTTTAGTTATATAACACGCACGGATATAAGTCGCAATGAGCGGCTTTTTTGGCTCTTTGTGGTTATTGTGGCTATTATAACCTCTATAGTGCTGGTGGTAGTCTCTTGGTATTGGAATCGTGAGACGCCTACGGTAACAGTTATAGAGAGCTCCCATTTTCCCACCTGGAATATAGCTTTTCCAGCGGTTTCTATATGTAATTTTAATAAGATTTCCAAAAGAAAGGCATTGGATCTGCTGGATCGCATGTAAGTGCACAAAAGTCAACCAAAAGTCTTTGTTTAAAGCAAATTTAAATTTTAGGAAACTGCCTCCAAATATAACCCAATGGCATCTGCATCAATTGTTCAACCTAACGCTCTATCCACCCGCTTTTAATGCTAGCGAACAGCAGCTGCAGATCTATGATAATATACTCACACTAAATAATCTTACACTGTCAGATCTGACAGAGCGCCTATTGCCGGATTGTCTGGAAATGATTTCGCGCTGTGTCTGGAAGGGCATGAACACGCGCTGTGACAGTCTCTTTCAGCGTATTATGACCATGGGTGGCACGTGCTGTACCTTTAACTATTTTGGTTCCGAGGCCAACAATTTTCCAGCGTAAGTAAATTTGGGCTACTTAAATGAACTTTGCTAACTACTTGGTATACAGTAAGATCGCCTATCAGGTGCCTAAGCGTCCTTATCGAGTTACGGGCTGTGGTTATCCCACGGGCCTAACAGTGCTGCTCAAGCCCATGATTGCCGACTATTATGGCACATTTTTTAGCGGCTATGGATTTCGTCTGCTCATACATGATGCCTATAACTTTCCCGATGAGAATGCAGAAACCAAAGTGGTCACCTCCCAACGTGAGAGCTTTGTACGCATAACGCCGGAATCCACCTATGCCACCAATGACATACGACGTCTGGATGTGGACATACGTAATTGTCTATTTGGCCGAGAGCGTCAGTTAAGGAATCTGCAACGTTACTCCTTTATTAACTGCATGTTTGAGTGTCGGGTAAAGATGGCCATGGACATGTGCGGCTGTCTACCAGGATATGTGCATAATAATGGCAGCCAGACGACTTGTGGCATATTGGCCTCCAATTGTGTAATTGCTAGCCAACGTAAGTGCTTAGCTTTAGGAAATCCTCATACCGCTGCTTAAATTTTCAAACTTTAGGCCTTTTTTCACATGCGCTGGCGGATCTCAATATTTCACTTTCGATTGTGCGAAATACTGGCAGGTTTCCCTGTAATTGTCTGGCCGATTGTCAATCCAATCATTACGTAACCGAAAGCACTATGGGACGTCTGAGTACGAACTATGCTTTGAATAGGCTGACCAGGTAAATTCCATTTTTTTGATATTGTATAAAATTCGACAGAGTTTCTAAAATACTAGGTTTTTGAGATCTGGGGGTTTTTGAATTCTCAGAGCCGTCAGGTGCCTTGTTTTTTTTCCCCGAAAAATTGATAGTTAATGGTTTTTTTTTCAAATCTACGGGCCAGGCAGAAATCCCTTCCTTCCCCACTGCCAAAAGGCCTGCTTATTCTTTCCGTACTTACTTATCCACTTAAAGAAAATAACATTTGTAATCAGCAAAATATTTAGCACACAATTTATGTTATTATAATATTTTTATTGATATTAAGGCCAATACAAATTCCTACTTAAGAGTCTTTCCTGGTAATGCTGCTCTCATTTTCTTATCAAGCTTTAGTTTGGCAGATTCGATAAGTTTTATACGCTGCAGTTTTATACTATACTAGTTGTAGTAAAAAGCGATTGAGCCATCTTAGTTTATCCGTCCATTTGTACATATGAACACCCACTTACCGGAACCTAGAAGACCCAGAGGCAATACATGCGTTGGCGGTTCATGTTGTTACCTGGTCCCGCTCACTCAAAGAAGAACTCTTTGGCATTGTAACCACAATTGTACACCTTGTTACTTTCCAGTAGTACCATAGACCCATAGTCCTATAGTCCATGGATCCATAGATACCATAGACATCATAGACAGCAAAGACACCATAGACAGCAAAGACACCATACACACCATAGACATCATAGACAGCAAAGACACCATAGACAGCAAAGACACCATACACACCATAGACAGCATAGACACCATACACACCATAGTTCAGTAAACATTACAGTTGTGCAAGTAGAAAATGTGAGTAACGAAGGGAAGTATATTTTATAGGGGTTTTTATAGGGGTTATACTATATAGCTCCCAAGGTCATGGCACTTCGAAAATAACAAAAGATTTTGGGTCATAGTTATTTTGTTTGTAAAGGTTTCATTTATCATATAGCCCTCATAGGACCGATCAGTCGAAAACTCATTTGTTTGTTGATGACGCATCCAAATTTTTATAGAGAGTTCCCAACAATCCAAATCATCTGACTATAACGTGATGAATTAATTTATTTGTTTTGATTATAAAAAAATTTTAAAAAATTTAAATGTTTTGCTGTTTGGTCCCCTTGTAGGGTTCTAGGGTTCCTAGAAAATCCTTTGGATTTGCTCCTTACTCGATGAAAATTAAGTATTCTCAATAATATATCTCAAATTATTTTATTCACAGTCCCTTAGCTGAAAAAGACAACGTCACAGAGAGCATATTGCTGCACGTCTTCTTTAGCGACTTAATGTCTACTCGTTATCGCATGGAAGTATTTCAGAACTGGCTCTCCGCATTGGGTAAGCTATGACAGCTACAATACATTTTTAATCAAAAATAATCTTTTTCCCATATACAATATTACAGCTTCGTTTGGTGGTCTGTTGGGACTTATAATGGGTTTCAGTATTGTGACAGCTTTCGAATTTTTCTACTTCTTGACCTTTCGTCCGGTATTCAATTATATTAATCGTGTCTAAGTATTAAGGCAACGCCCACAAAACTGCACCTAATCCCAATTTGACACACAACTATTAAGCATTGATTGATGAGTAGCCCTACTGAACTGTTATAATACAAAACTCTGCGAGACCTAAAAAACTGCAACCACTCCAAGTCAAGCACCATCATGAAGCAGACCAACACTCAAGCGGATTCAAGCTATCGCCGACTATTCAAAGAATTTTTACGCCAAAGTTATATCAATGGACTACAACCATTGCTGCTTCACACACCCGTGCGCTATGGCAAGTGGGTAACCCAGTTAGAAACTATAATTAACAAGATCTATACCATGTCACCTGATTTTATGTTATAAATATTAACTATTGACAGAGCACTTTGGCTTGTTTTTCTGGCTGTGGTTGTTGTCTGGACACACATTGTAATCTACAATTTAATACAAGCTGCACTGCGTGCAAAATACATCGCGCGCAGCCGCAGCCACCATTGATGGGTGATTTGCCAATAGAGAGGCTGTCGCCACACACACAGCCATTTACATACACTGGTGCGGATTACTTTGGACCGATCGACATTGCAGTAGGACGACGCCGAGAGAAACGGTGGGGAGTTCTATTCACCTGCCTCACTGTTCGCGCCGTCTATCTGGATATTGTGCCATCCCTGTCAACTGACTCGTTTCTTATGGTTTTGAAACAGTTTACTGCTCGCCGCGGTGTTCCTCGCCGCTTGATGTCGGACAATGGCACTACCTTTCGCGGCGCCAGCAGAGTCCCAAAGGAGGAGATTGAGCGCATATCGACCTCACAAGTGGAGAGTAAATATCCTGAAATGACTTTCGTTTATTCCACCAGGAGCGCCGCATATGGGCGGCGCATGGGAACGTATGGTGCGTTCCACACAATCTGTACTGACTGAGATTCTGCCAGTAGGTCTGCGTGAGGAGGTTTTACGCGCAGCACTGGCAGATGTCGAGAGCACGCTGAATTCGAGGCCGTTTACCTATGTGCCTCTGACTTCAGCAGATGACGAGGCGCTCACACCGAACCATTTTCTGGTCGGCAACTCAAGCGGGCTACGAGAACGTGGTGCCATGCTGCAAACTGGCGCTACACTGATCCAATAATTTCTATTGGGGTGCTTTTCAAATCTCTTCCAGTAACGGATCTTATGCTTTGTGTGTTTGTCTCGCTCGCACCTACACGAAATGCGGCTTGAGCCAGCCACATGCTGGACTGTAGCAGCTACTGCAATAGCTTCTGCAGTCAAGCATGTGACCGACTCAAATCAGTTAAGAAAATAACTTGATTGATGGCAGTCAAGACCGCATCGAAGCGCAGGCAAACCACAAATGTAAGTCAAATAAAAAATAATGTAAAATAATGAATTCATAAATTAATGAAATAATAAAGATTTCAGCTCACACCCACACTTTTTCCGTGAGCTACTGTTGTAAACTTGAAATAACTACATTTGCTTTCGGGAGGCTTGCTATATGTGGACCGCGTTGGCGCAGCGGCCGAGACACCAGTCAACAACTATATTTGCACCACTTTTTCAACTTTGGAAGAATAGAAAAAAAAAATACATAGCACTACCATTTTTGTTTTAACATAAATGTTTTTGTTATTAATTTATTTACCTGCTCTATAAAAATTGTCTGCCTGAATTTGCATATTTGGCTGTAAGGCCAGTAAAAACCCCGAAACCCAACTCCAAAATATGCTGACGCAGATATAAGAAGAAGAACACGCAGTAGATGCAGCCACTAAATTTAGAGTTGTTTGTTTATATTTTTACTTGACAATAAAATAAAGCCTGCCTGTGACATTTCAAAAAATAAGATAGTTTAACTGAAATTATTCGGATATTCATAGGCAGCGGTGGGCACGAAAAAAAGGCTGCTTATGGAAGAGCAAAAACCAATACATATGAAAGAAAAACACTAACACATCTGAAGCAATCCGTTTTTTCATGTTATTATGTATCGTTGTAACTATTTTTTCTATGCAATCTATGCCTTAAAACGCACATTTAACACGTGGTGCACAAAAATTTCGTGGCCGCGATCAATCTTATACTCTTTTTTGTAACTGCAAGAGTTCAGAGAGCACAAACGAAAAACAACAAAAAAATTACATTGAAAATCTGTGGGCCAACAACAAATATACGCAAGGGTTGTTTTTGTGCTCACGAGATCAGAGAGCAAAGAGAGTAAGAGAGAGAACGGGAGAAGTTGTTTTTGTAATTTGCATTGGCATTGAGTGATATACAGTTAGGGCCTATGCCTAAGAGCCATTACAAAAACAAAAATGCGATCGGCGGTCAATCGCTTCCCGAGGTTATGATAAGCATTTTGGTATAAAGGACTTGGGGTCTACCACGCCTCCTTCTGTTCGTTACATAAATTGCGCAAATCTAGTATACCCTTTGTACCTATACGTACAGGGTATACAAATAGCCAGATGAGCAATGGGCCTGGACACCCCTGTTGTAAACTCTTCGCGGCGCCATCGATATGCTTGTGCATGTGCACTGACCAAAATTTTGCAACACATTCAAAGACGCAGTGAAGTCATATCAGTTTATATGACAATTTTAAATTACCAAAAAAAATACTCGGTCTTACTGTTGCCAAAGTAACTATATTTCTGTGCTCCGTGTACTTGTGCGAAATTTCAGTCAGCGAGCATTAATAAAAACCCCCGTTACGGTCGCCTAAGCATCCTCGAGTAGGGCCAAAAACTCGCACATTGTGTGGGTTTTTTTTTGTAAGTTGCTGCGAGTCGAGCTGCTTGTGCATGTGCACTACCCTGCAGGAATTCGGTGTCATATAAGTGGCCTCAACTACTCTGATCGTAACTAGTTTTTGAATGGTTAAAAAAAGAACAAGCGCGGTATAGGATAAAACGGTAAAGAAGAGCGCTCTCTCTGTCAAATTTGTACCGCTCAATGCTCACGCTCTCTCAGAGAGTGATTTTGTTGTTTTTTGTGAAAAGAGATGAATTTTGGGTATACATAAAAATGTATTAGAACCAAAAATGCTGCTGTACAAAATAGTCATTTCATGTTTTGCATTGGCATGTGTGGGCAAGCGCGAATTTGGTAAGTGATAAATATTTTGTTATTTAGTATATTTAAAACAATATTTTGTAAGAGTAATTTAATAGTAGCAAGTTACCTATAGTTTTTTATTTTCAGCTTATATATAAAACATATAACTTGTTTTTTTTTTGTTTTAAGTTTTATAGGAATGTAAACCAAATAACTTGAATTTTTTATTTTCAGCTTAATATGTATTAAAAATAATTGTTTTTATTTTATTTTCAGATCTATAAGTACATATAACTAACTCATAACTTGTCTTTTTTTCAGTTTTATAAATATAAGAAATTACTTGTGTTATTTATTTTCAGGAAAATTAATAATAACGTAGTTTCCTAAAATTACTTTACAATGAACATTTAAGTTAAACACATGTATATAATTAAAAAATCTGTAAATTTTCAATCTAAGTCTATAATTTAAGAATTGTAAGTGATTGATAATAAGTTACTTATAAGTGAATACAATGATTACAAATTAAATAAAATAAACTAATATATTAATACAACAATATTTACTAGTTCAATATTAAATATATAATAATATAAATATTAAATATACTAGAACGAGAGCGCACCCAAACGAATTATTGTATTCTAGTACGGAAGCAACTAGTTTTGTTCCATATGCAGGCGAACCAGTTTGCTACCAGTTGAACATCATACCAAAAAATTCTGGTTGCTTCCTATGACAAGCCCATGTTAAAAATACTAGTTAGCCAGGAGCAATCATACTAGGTTTGGGACACACAGTTTCACCGTCGGGGTGGTTGGGAACCAGTTCTGAACTAATTTTTTTTCCTGCAGGGTAAACGAAATTTTGCAACACATTCAAAGAAACAGAAAAGTCATATGAATTTATTTGAAAATTTTAATTTAGCACTTTTAGCAGAAAGAGCACTCGGAGCAAAAAGTGCCAAAGCGTGCCCACCGCTGTTCATAGTTATGCAACCTTTTCCTTTATATTTTTTTTATTTTATTTTATTCTCTTTAATTTGATTGTATAATGTGTGAGATTCTTATAATTAAAATACATTAAGAGGCCTTTTCATTAAACCGTTTCTGCTTAGACTACTTTAAATACAATTGAAATTAAAAACAAATCAAAAAGATGGCGTACGTTAAAGTCGGGCGCGGACGACTTTGAGATACCCTGTACCACTGCTTGCAATAAAATACGGTAAATTGCTTAAGAACACCAAAAGACATTAGAAAAGACAATTAGATTATGATACCTTCATAAACAACCAAAAACAGACGAATTTTTAATCAACAACTTTTTTTCGACCGATCGGCCCTATGGGAGCTATATGATATAGTCAACCGATTTTGATAAAATTTGGTACAGTGTTGAAGATCCCTAAAAAACTTCTGAATACCAAATTTGGTAACAATATCTTCTCAAACGAACGAAACACAACGAATTTTGTGCAAAAAACGTTTTTTTGACCGATTGGCCCTATGGGAGCTATATGATATAGTCAACCGATTTTGATCAAATTTAGTACAGTGCTTGGGAACTCTTAAAAACTATTAAGTGCCCAATTTGGTTACGATATCTTCATAAACATCCGAATTATCCATCTAAAACTTTTTGTTTTTTTCGAGGTCCTCTGAAACACCCCTATCAGAGCTATATAATATAACCCCGATATCAAAAAAATAAAATAAACTTGTCTCCCCTGACATAATAGCGCATCTAATCTGAAAATTTGGTTGCTCTAGCTCTTACCATCTCTGAGATCTAGGCGTTCATGCAGACAGACGGACAGACGGACATGGGTATATCGACTTCTCTTGTCACCCTGATCATACTTTGGGTAACTTTGGGGGGTCTCCGACGTCTCCTTCTGTATGTTACATACATTTTCGGCTTGCACAAACTTAATATACCCTTTGTACCATACGGTACAGGGTATAAATATTAAATTTAATTTTGGGGAAAAATTTAACAAAAAACCCCTGCATTACTTAACTTAAAACTCTAGAATGCCTTATTAAGATAAGGTATTAAGCAATGCTACTAATACGACCATATGTTGAATGAATACATCTATTTCTAAAATAAGGGTGTAATCGAGCAATTCTTTCATCGATAAACTCTATGTTGGCTTTACGGTGTAAGTCAATCGTGGAGTGATGCCAGGGCAAATTAAATATCTTTTTTAATATCTTATTTTGTGCAACTTGTAGTTTGCTAATGTGTCATTTGGCAACATTAGCCCACACTGGGGTTCCGTAGAAAATAACTGCTTGGAAAATAGATCTGAACAGGTATAGCTTGTTTTCAATGCTTAAACGTGAGTTTCTAATGATGGTAGGGAAGAGAGTTTTAATTAACATATTAACTCTTTTAATTGTATAATTAATGTGTTCTTTGAAAGTGAGCTTATTATCCAAAATAACTCCTAGATATTTTACGCTTTTTTACCAATTAATGTCTACGGAGCTAACATTAAACTGAACAGAAAGGAGGTACAAGCTTTTCCGCTTTCTTGTAAAAAAATTTGAATCCTCCATTTGGAAAAATAGGAAACTAGGGCATTAAATGCATTCTGTAGATTGTTACTTATTTCACCAGGCACGGTGCCCGAACAAAGGATGGCAGTGTCATCTGCAATAATAGATGTTGTGCAATTTCTTAGATCGGGGAAATCTGAGGTAAAAATGTTGTAAAGTATAGGAGAAAGGCAGGACCCCTGTGGGCAGCCTACACTTACATCAAACTGTTGTGATTGATCCCTAAATGAACAGCAAAGGATCGGTCATTGAAAAAACTTTGAATTATTTTTATAAGTTCAGTCGGAAAGTTATTTAGATACATTTTGTGAAGAAGTCCTTCATGCCAGACACAGTTGAAAGCTGCTTTAATGTCTAAGAGGACCATACCCGTAGATTGGGATCTTGCAAAATTGGATTTAACTAGTTTTTTGATTCTGACATGGGGATGCAGAGTACTATGCTCCGTTCGAAATCCGAATTGTTCCGCAGGAATGATATCCTTATCTTCAATGATTATTAATAATTTATTTTTGATTATTTTTTCTAGTATTTTGCCTGTTGATGATAGGGCGATACGAAGAAGGGAGCTCGTCAGGTTTGTTTGCTAATAGGGATTACTTTAGATAGTTTCCAAGCTTTGGGAAAGTGGCTAAAGCGCAGGCACTCATTTATGACTCTTGTAAGAAATTGTATTCCTTTGGGAGGTAGAGCTTTTAGGTATATGTTCTCTATGCCGTCCAGCCCAGGGGAATTTCTAGATTTGAGGGCTTTAATGATTTTAGATATCACATCAGGACTGACAAAGTATGAATCATGGATACTGGGAGAAATTGAATCCAACAGGGAAATGTTATTGGCGACTTCAGCAGCAGTGGTTGAGTTATTTGGATTGAGTTGAAGAAAACGTTTGAGCTATTAGATTAGCTTTTTGATCGGGGGTAGAATAACGAGTACCATTGATTCTTAATGTGGGTATATCTGCTGGTATCTTCTTTATAACTTTAACAAGTTTCCAAAAGGGGAAGAACCTTTATCTAATGATGATAAAAAATTATTCCAAGAATCATTTCTGAATTGAAAAATCATATGAGAGATGAGTTGATTTTGCCATTTAAATATTTAAATAGTACTAAGTCAGCCATATTTCGATATCTCTGCCAATTCCGACGGTGACGGTTTCTGCGTTTAATAAGGTTTGTATACTATAAGGGAGTGCCTTAGGGAGAAAGCGAATTGGTTTTTTAGGAATACTTTCTTGTTTGGCAACATCAATAACTTCATTAAAGTCCGAAATTAGCTAATCACTATCGTCAGAGCTTTTAACAGTAATGAGGTCATTACTTGGCAGTAGTTGGTTGACAATCCTTGCGAAATGATTCCAGTTTGCGTTTCTTAAAAAATAGCGAAAGGGGTTGGAAATAATGAGACAAGTATGAAAAGTGGCTTGAACGGGTACGTGGTCAGATCCTAAATTGTTCAAGTCAAGAGTCGAACCTTGGCTCCTACTACTAGCAGGCACATAGGAGTGGTCTACGGGATAGCAAATGTTCATATTGCACGAATCTAAAAGATCATAGAGAATATTCCCATAAGAGTCAAAGTCACCAGCTAACATATAATTTGCACTGATACTTGTCAATTTACGTATGTCGGATGTGAACAGTCGTTTCCTTTCAGAGTCAGCAGGCCCTCCTGGGAAGTAACAACAATACAAAGCAGTCTGAATGCCAGTTGTATTTGTAATGTTAATTTTTAATTGAAATAGAGCTGGTTAACCAAGTCTCCGTAAGAAGTCAAATGTCAATCTTTTTTTTGATGATGAAAATTGTATAGCTCATTCTTTTTTGTTCTAATGCCTCTGGCATTCCAAGTTACTATTTTTAATTGGGCTAACACTATTATATAAATTTACATGCTAATGAGGTTATGACCTCGAACTGGTCTGCTATCGACCTGCAATTTTTTAATTTATGTATTAGTTCAAATGTAATGTTTTTAATTTCCTCTGCAGAAAAAAGATCTTGATTATTATTATTCTGAATAGGTGGGCGATCCCACGATTTGATCGCTGGCGAAGGTTTTCCTGGGGCATCTTGTCTTGAAAGGCTAGGAAAAGCAGCGGTATCTCGCAAATTAGGTGGCATATTTGAAGTACGGGAACTGGATACCATACGATTGTTTGTACTCTGGGATCTGAAGCTAATGTAATTTTTCCGGCTTGGGCACTCAGGGAAGTTAGACTTATGAGCACCATTATAATTAGCGCATTTAACTGACAAGTTTCCTTGACAATCTGACGTCTTGTGATTACCTGCACAGCTTGAACAATATGCTTTAACGGCATAACGGTTAGCACTATGTCAAAACATTTGACAATTGTAACATTGAGTCACTTTGTTGCCATGGCGTTTTTGATATTCCCATCTGACTCTAACGTAGTTTATGACGGATAGATTTTTCCTTAGGTCGTTAAGAGTGGTAGTTTCCTTGATAAAATAGGCAACGTACAGAACCAAAACGCTTTTTTGCGTGCCCACCACATACTAACGGCAGGGTTTAAGTTTGATGGAACGTGTCTCCAGTTCGCTAAATTTGTCAGTTCTTGTATTTCACCCAAACTTTGGGCTAAAAAGACTTTAAAACGCTTACTACTCGTCTTCAACCAATATAAGACTATCTCTGAATCAGTCCATAAATATGTTTTGTCGATTTTAATATTTATAGTCTCTTTTATCATCTTACAAAGTCGAGCACCTAATAGAGCACCCTGTAGCTCTAATCGAGGAATAGTCATTGGCTTTAAAGGTGCTACACGCGATTTTGCTAAAATAAGTGAGCATTCTATTTGATCTTCAAATTCAAACCTAAGATAAGCACACGCAGCATATTCCAACTTTGAAGCGTCATAAAATATGTGCAGTTGCACATGGCATTTGTCGATAGGTAATGAAGTCATTTTCCGAGATATGTTTCAGTCACCAATTTTATTCCGTCATCCCAATCTATTCCACTGTCCCATACTGACTGTAGAAGTATCTTATTAGCTATGAGAATGTATGATATAAAACCCAACAGATCGAAAACAGACATGGTTATTTTCAACAAATCACGATTTGTTAGTCGTTTCAAGAGATTAAAAATCTTAAAATGTTGTTTGGTAAATCTTAAATTGTAACGAAAAGTGTCATTTTCATAATCCCAAATTACCCCTAGCACTCTCTCTTTTGTTAAGTCCTTTACTTTACAGTCAATCTCTTGCTCGTCTATTTTAAGTTTAAAAAAACGGGTATTTTGGACTTAATGCATTTAATGCATGTCTGTCTGTCCGTCTGTGTCTGTGTATGAACAAAAGGATCTCAGAGACTATAAGAGCTATAGAGCTCCAAAAGATGCGTATAATAGTCAGGCAGATCAAATCTTACGATTTATGTCGATATCTTGCCCCGTTCCCCCGCACGAGAATTTCGCAACTTACACCCACACTATAAAACATAACGTATCCAAATTTACCATAAAATCCGTTCAAAATTTTAAAGTCAAAAATGTTTTTTTAAGGGGTAAGCAACACCAGTTTAGAATCTTCTGAATATCGATTTTTTTAATTTATTTTATTATATTTTTTTTCTCGAAACCACTTTTTTTCGAATGACTTCACGCATAACTCAGTCAATTTTAATCCGATCGATTTGAAATTTTGACACAATCTTTATAACATCATTTTCTAGTGAACCATGTAGGATTTTGTCGCAATATTAAAAACTTTTTATTTTATAACTCATGATTTGATTTGATGAAAATTTAATATCTTAAATTAAAAATATAGAAACTCGCTTCTTTTTTTAATTAATGAAAAAAATTCTTCAATAACGCATGAACCTTATTGAAAGTGGAAAACTCTCTCTTACTCATGTTTATCCCAAAATTTCCATGTTGTCCTTATACCCCATCACAAAAACTTATCTACGTCACTGACATTCTGCAATTGCTGACGACACAAACAACAACAGAAGCAACTCTGAAGCTGTCTCTCTTTAATTAAATTATGCAATGACAAACTTTACAGCTGCTGGCGGTTAAAACTTTAATTTCATGATCTTAATCTCTCTCTTTTTTGTCTTTTGTAGGATGCAGACAACATTTACTCACGCAATTACATAGCCGGAAGGTTGACACGGCAAAAGGTCGAGCAGTTGGGCACAACAAATCACAAGGCCAATCCTTGAGTGTTTGTGGATGGATCTTAGAAAATGGATGTTTTTCTCATAGTCAATTGAACACGCCACGGTTCACGTGTCGGCAAACAATCCGCTTCATTATTATTATTATTGCGCCTAATAAATTTTCCATAATTGAGCGTTTGAGGTTCGTTTTTTCAATTATTTTTAAAATCGAGGAGCCTACATGCACTGCGACCAGTTTAGTCGATTGTGCACCCCTTTTCCTTTAGACATTTAGTATGTCGAGGAAGCGAACCAGCTCTTTCGCAGGGAGCTTTTGAAGGTCTTCATCTTCTAGTAGGTATGCACCTATAACTTTGTGTCTCCTGTGGCCTAGTGCCTCACAATTTGTGATCAGGTGTTCCATAGACTCTTCCTCATCACAGCAGAATCTGCTGTACCGGATGTACCTATTCTGTGCAGGTGTTTTTTGCAGGCGAAGTGGCCTGTAAGTGCTCCCGAGACTTCAGACTTTTCCTGCTTAGAGTGAGATTGCTGTTTGCTCTTTTGGCGTCGAATTTCAGGAATTTTTCTAATATTTTTTGTTGAGTCCATTTTTTGGTCTCTTGTTTTAAGTTATTTTTGTTGAAGCCAAAGAAAGGAGTTGGGCCTATGAATGGCTTTTCCGCCATTCGCCATTTTAGCGTAAAGGTCCGTCTTTTCATTTCCTTCGTGTCCTTCATGTCCGGGCACCCAAATCAAAGAGACTTGGTTGTGGGTGGCCAGTTGATTGAGTGCGTTATTGTACTCTATTAGGACTTTTGAGTCCTCTTTTTGATAGTCTTTCCACTGTTTCCATTTTAGCGTATAGCTCCGTATTGAAAATTGTAGTGTCGGTACTTAGAGTAATTGATTTGTGTGCTCTGGGCCCACTATTCCTGCTCCTACACCGTGAAGCGTTTTGGATCCATCTGTATACCATTTTTGCGAGTCGTCATGTAACCACACTGGGTTAGCATTCCATTCCTCTCTAGATGGGAACATGACTTTGTATCTCTTGGTGAATTTGAGTACTGGATCTGTGTGGTCGTTTGCCTGGGTCATATATGCAGCATTTCTGACCCTGTTAAGGATTTGTAGGTGACCAGCAAGGTTTCCTGGCTTAAATTTTTCATTCAAGTGGATTGAGAGTGCTTGCATTGCAGCCTCTTTCTGTATTGCTAGGTGTTGCGGTTGTAAATTTAGCAGTGCTTCCATGCCAGCAGTTGGGGTTGTTCTCATGGCCCCCGTGATGTTTAGGCATGCTAGCCTCTGTAATTTGCTCAGTTTTAGTATGCTTGATCTTCTCCCACCATACCAATGCCCCATATAGTATGATGGGTCTAACCATTTGGGTGTAGATCCAGAAGGTCATTTTGGGGCTCAGACCCCAGGATTTACCCAGAAGTTGTTTAGTTGTCCAGAGGTTTTTCTTTGCTTTTGTTATTACAGAAATAAGGTGTGTGCCCCAGGTGAGTTTTTTATCCAGGATGATTCCTAGATATTTTACCTCTTTCTTTAGGGGTACCTCTGTCTCATTTATTGTTAGTAAAGGGATATGAAACGCCCTTTTTCTCGTTAATGGGACAATAGTGGTTTTTGAAGGATTGATTGACAATCCGTCTTTCTTACACCACTCCCATGTTGTGTCTAAGGCATCTTGCATTACGTCCCTAATGGTCCTTTCATGGTTGACTGTGATAATTACAGATATGTCATCAGCATATCCGATTGTTTTGTACCCTTTTTTGTTGAGGGTCTGTATTAGGCTATCAGTTATGAGTGTCAAGTCAATAACCTCTTGCCTGTTTGCTATAGCTAAGTTGGTTTGTAGTAAGAATTCTATGAGTGACTCGCCTCTTAAGTTTGTATCTGTGCTGCCCCAGATTGTGATGTGCGCGTTTGCGTCACATCCTATTATTAAGGTGTGTCTTGCAATATTCCACTACATCTACTAGACCGAATGCCATTGCTGTTGCTTATTGTTGTTGCGTGGTGTTTATTTTGTGTTTGATTTTGCTTTTACCCCAACCGAGCCCATCTCGACGCATAATCTTTCAACAGTAAATAAAGCTTCTAGCGAATTGTTCCCTCTGTCTATTTTAGTACTCTCTGCTTTCACGCTGGACCTGTAAGGAAAGCAATATCAACAAAAAAAATGTTTCAGCGTCTCTTTGCGAGTTAGCAGATTGTTACCGCATAAGGTTAATTGTTGTTGCATAAAAAACTAAGCAAATAAGCAATTGAGTTAAACAACTTATTTAAATCATTTTAACACTAATTTATAAAGATAATTATAGGATAATTTAAAATTTTTTTTTTTTTTTTTTAATTTTTTTGTTGTTTATATATTTTTGGTGGTGATTGGAGAAAATTCACAACTCAAACGAAAACTTTTTTTTTTATGGCCGCACGACAACAATTTAAAGGCAACAACACCGCACAGCGCGCCACAACAGCTCCCGACGCTAGTAATTCTTTTACAGTACTAAATGACGTGGCCTCAATAATATTATCCCTTGGGTGGATTGAGCTGCTATTCTTTTAGTGGTAAAATCGGTGCAAGATCTAGCAACAAAGTAGCTATTGAAAAATAAAATACTATGATAATTATCCTTCTGGATGTGGCACCCTTCTCTTCACTCTTCGTATCCCGTACTAAGGAAAAGTGAAATAATTATAAAACAAAATTACTTATTCACATGTAACAAAACGTGTTTTTTTTTCTCAAAATAAAAAATAGTTCGCGATTTTATATTTCCTTTTTTTTTTTTATTTTTTTCCTTTTGGAACTATCAGTCGATTTAACTTGATCGCACGCCAAAAATCAATGACGGGGCCTCTTAAGTCCGAAACCAAAACTGACAATGGCTGATTAATTTGGAAAAGGTTAGCAGGGAAAAAAATGAGAATCGACGCGTCGATTGGCACGGCAGCTGCAAAAGCGTTGCAAAAATCGATTTTGCGATGAAATCATTTTGTAAAGGTAATACATGCATCTGATTTAGACTTTCCCAAGGATCAAGAAAATAAAAATTGTATTCAATTTGGATGAACAGATTATTTGCTACAGCCGCTCAAGGTGGAGTATATTTTCAACTTTAAAAAAAATCGCAATTTTTGGAATAAAAGTTCGGGTTTAAGATTGTTTTGTAAAGAAACTACGCAACCAATCCCTATTTTCTTGGTTTCTATAAAAAGGTGTAAAGGCTATAAAATGTAAACATAAAAGAGAAAAAATTACATCGTATCTTTTCTAGTTTTTTCAATACTTCCGTTTACCTGAACCACTATTGTTGCGTCGCTAAATAGCAATATTCAGCAGCGCGCCGACTGACCCAATAATTTCTACTGGGGTGCTTGTCAAAAGCTCTTCCAGTAACGGATCTTATGCTTTGTGTGTTTGTCTCGCTCGCACCTACACGAAATGCGGCATGAGCCAGCCACATGCTGGACTGTAGCAGCTACTGCAATAGCTTCTGCAGTCAAGCATGTGACCGGCTCAAATCAGTTAAGAAAATAACTTGATTGATGGCGGTCAAGACCGCATCGAAGCGCAGGCAAACCACAAATGTAAGTCAAATAAAAAATAATGTAAAATAATGAATTTATACCCACAGTTTTTCCGTGAGCTACTGTTGTAAACTTGAAATAACTACATTTGCTTTCGGGAGGCTTGCTATGTGTGGACCGCGTTGGCGCAGCGGCCGAGACACCAGTCAACATTCTTAAATATTTTGCTGAAAGTATTTCAACGAAATGAAATACTTTCGCTACAAACGCGGAAGCAGCGTGTTCTACATTTCGTGCGTTGTGCGGAGGATCAGCCAGAGTAGTCTGACATCCGTCTGGAGTTCGAAAGTACCAGAGCGCAGCTTAAGCATATCCCATCGAGCAGCAGCAGTGAACTTGCGGCTGCTAAGGCATAGAAAAATTTGGCTCGCTATTGACTTAACCTCAAAGTGTTACGTAATACCGCGTGCGTTGGTATGGAGAGACAAGACTCAAGGTGAAGTGCGAGTGCAAAAGAGACGACTAGTGAGAAAGCAAGCTTGATGGCGAATCCAACAGTGTGAACTACCCACTAGGAATCTGGCTGATTTTGATGTTGACAAAGGCGAGATGGCAACTGCTGCTAATGAGCAGTTAGATCGCCCACGTGTGTCGTTCATCAGCTGCGCCGCTCAATGGCTTAGCATTTCCAACAAACACAGCAATGTTTAGCCAAACGACAGCACCGTACATTGGCACATACCCCAGTAGTGCGGCACCAGGGAGAGC
Source organism: Chymomyza fuscimana (assembly GCA_949987675.1). Classification (NCBI taxonomy): domain Eukaryota; kingdom Metazoa; phylum Arthropoda; class Insecta; order Diptera; family Drosophilidae; genus Chymomyza; species Chymomyza fuscimana. Next base: position 36,394,291 of record OX465088.1, on the reverse strand, counting down.
GTCCGCCGTGGTGCCTGCTATGGTGCCATATGCGATTGGCACATTGAGAATGTTGTACGGGCGCTCAGAGATCGTGCATGCAGCTCTGCAACGTAAGCTGAGAGAGGAACCAGCAATCAAACTGAACAATTTGGATTCGTTGATACGACTGGCATTGGCCGTTCAGAACTATTGCGCAACTATGTTGGCAGTAAACCTGCAAGACTATCTGAACGATCCGATGCTACTCAGCGAGCTGGTTGCTAAATTGCCAAGCGACCTGAAATTGGACTGGGGCAAACATCGGTTGTCATCTGGTGGCGCCAATTTGGCCACATTTGACAATTGGCTTTTCAACAAAGCGATGTGTGCTTCCATGGTCACCTCTTATGAGCATCAATACTCAGACAGCAGCAAAGGCAACGGACAAAAGGCAACTAAGGAGCGAGCACTGGTTCACAACGTGGTGGACTGCCAGAGAAGCAAGTAATACTCGTGTCCTCAATGTAAAGAGCAGCACAACTTATCCAATTGCAAGGAGTTTCGAGCAAAGTTTCGAAAGCGCGGCTGGAACTTGTGAGAAGCAAAAGGCTATGTTTTTGCTGTTTGCAGCAACATCTGGTGCGAAATTGTCATGTGAAAAAGCAATGCGGCGTCGATGCATGTACATTAAGATACCACGTCTTGCTTCACTCGGCTGCTACGGACTGTAGCAATGCAGAGCCGATGTTGAGCAAGCGTAACAGCAGTAGCGAAGAGAAGAACAAGTCTGCAGTTTTCTTCCATGGCGGACCCGCTACTACAGCACTGTTTCGCTACGTGCCAGTTACGCTTTATGGCAAGACGCAAAATGTCAACACTTACGCGTTGATCGACGAAGCAGCCGGATGCACGCTGATTGAACACTCTTTAGCCAATATGCTGGAGCTGGAAGGCCCTGAGGAGCAACTTTGTCTGAAGTGGACGAATGACCTGACACAAACCGAGACTAACTCTAGGTCTGTTTGTGTGAACATTTCAGCTAGACGTCAGCCAGCACAGCGGTACTTGTTAAAGGGAGTGCGCACAGTAGCAAGTTTGGACCTGCCGGTGCAAACTATTGATGAGCAGCTATTGCGCGCACGTGAGCACTTGAAGTCTGTACCAATCGCGCTGTATAGCAATGTGAAAGCGCAACTTATCATCGGCTTGGACAATATCAAAATGAGGGAGACAGCGACGATGTTATTGCCACCAGTTGCAGACTGGGCTTGTCTGTATACAGCCGCCATGGCTCTGACGATGGCATGCCATTTGCCAATGCAATGACACTTACGGTACACGAAAGCTTGATGAGGCTATGAAAGCCCATTTCTCGTTGGAGTCAATTGGTGTAAATGTCTCAGACAAGCCGCTGAGATCTAAGGAGGATGAACGTGCGTTACAAATCATGAAGGCAACGACAAGATATCTAACAAGTGAGAGACGTTGGGAGACTGGCTTGTTGCGGAGGTTCAGTGCAATTAATTCGTCGCAATACATTTGTTGATGATTGGCTGCAATCGATTGACAACGAAGATCAGATGGTGCAGCTGGCAACAACTGTGAAGCAAATTCACGCATCCGGTGGATTTGAGATGAGGCAATGGTGATCCAACTCGAAACGCGTGTTGCAGGCACTGGACGACAATGAAGAGACGTCACCAGATACATCGGCGCACCCTTTGAACTACAAGAGAAGGTCCTAGGCATGTGGTGGCAAAGACGTACTTACGTACATAGTAAAAGCAGAGCTTATCAATAACGCAACGTCAGCGTATATAACCAAGCGTCGTGTTCTGAGCGTGGTTATGTCAATATTTGACCCGCTTGGGCTCTTAGGCTTATTTAACATTCGTGCCAAGATTATTTTGCAGAATATCTGGTGTAAGTTGGGACGTGCCGCTCAAGGCTGACGATGAAGATGACTGGCTACAGTGGCAAAGAATGCTGCCGCAACTAAGTAAGTTGCGTATACCCCGCTGCCTGCAAGGCGTTAGATGTGCCAAGACGCTGCAGCTGCACGTGTTCGTGGATGTCAGTTTGGATGCATATGTCGCAGTAGCATTCTGAGCGCCGACTTGGGCTCTGAAATATGCTGCACATTGGTTGCATCTAAAACCAGAGTTGCACCCTTGAAGCCGATATCTGTACCTAGGATGGAGTTGATGGCCGCAGTACTGAACCTACGTCTGGCAAAGTGTATTGAATCTGAAGTATCAGTACGCATTGACCAGCGCATATTCTGGACCGACGCCCGTGACTTTCTATACTGGATTCGTTCTGACGCGCGCAAGTTCCCTCAGTTCGTGGCGCTGCGTGTCGGGGAAATTCTGGAAGGATCCGAGGTAGACAGCTGGCGTTGGGTACAAACGGCCCGAAATGTCGCTGATGAAGGGACCATGTGGACGAGAAAGCCAGAAATCGACGATTCAAAACGCTGGTTCACCGGACCCGAATTTTTGTTGCTTGATGAGTCGCAGTGGCCGCACATGGATGCGACCACAATAAGCAGCAGCAGCGTGTTGTACCGTGTAGAGTACAACGCGACTCACGTATCAACTTTAGCATGCATTATGCCCGACCCACACCGATTTAGCAAGCTGGAGCACCTGCGTGTCGCTCAGAAACGAGTACTGATGTATCTACACATTGCCAAGAAATCGTGTGGAGTTTTATTAAGGGTCTGCTGCAACTAAAACTGGATGCTGGATGCAGAAAAAGCATACTGTTCAAATGCTCTCCATACCTGGACGAGCAAGGCATACATCGCGTGCGAGGACGAATCGATGCTATTGAAGGTGTCGAGGTCAGCGTGAAGCGCCCAGCAATTCTGCCACGTCGTCATAGAGTGACGTACTTATTGGCGGAATACTACCACCGGAAATATCACCACCAGCACAACGAAGTCGTGGTAAATGAGATGCACCAGCGCTACAGGATTTTTGGACTAAGAGCGCTTGTAAGAGAAGTGGCAAAAAGCTGCCCTGCGTGCAAAATACATCGCGCGCAGCCGCAGCCACCATTGATGGGTGATTTGCCAATAGAGAGGCTGTCGCCACACACACAGCCATTTACATACACAGGTGCGGATTACTTTGGACCGATCGACATTGCAGTAGGACGACGACGAGAGAAACGGTGGGGAGTTCTATTCACCTGCCTCACTGTTCGCGCCGTCTATCTGGATATTGTGCCATCCCTGTCAACTGACTCGTTTCTTATGGTTTTGAAACAGTTTACTGCTCGCCGCGGTGTTCCTCGCCGCTTGATGTCGGACAATGGCACTACCTTTCGCGGCGCCAGCAGAGTCCCAAAGGAGGAGATTGAGCGCATATCGTCCTCACAAGTGGAGAGCAAATATCCTGAAATGACTTTCGTTTATTCCACCAGGAGCGCCGCATATGGGCGGCGCATGGGAACGTATGGTGCGTTCCACAAAATCTGTACTGACTGAGATTCTGCCAGTAGGTCTGCGTGAGGAGGTTTTACGCGCAGCACTGGGAGATGTCGAGAGCACGCTGAATTCGAGGCCGTTAACCTATGTGCCTCTGACTTCAACAGATGACGAGGCGCTCACACCCAACCATTTTCTGGTCGGCAACTCAAGCGGGCTACCAGAACGTGGTGCCATGCTGCAAACTGGCGCTACACTGATCCAATAATTTCTATTGGGGTGCTTGTCAAATCTCTTCCAGTAACGGATCTTATGCTTTGTGTGTTTGTCTCGCTCGCACCTACACGAAATGCGGCTTGAGCCAGCCACATGCTGGACTGTAGCAGCTCAAATCAGTTAAGAAAATAACTTGATTGATGGCAATCAAGACCGCATCGAAGCGCAGGCAAACCACAAATGTAAGTCAAATAAAAAATAATGTAAAATAATGAATTTATAAATTAATGAAATAATAAAGATTTCAGCTCACACCCACACTTTTTCCGTGAGCTACTGTTGTAAACTTGAAATAACTACATTTGCTTTCGGGAGGCTTGCTATATGTGGACCGCGTTGGCGCAGCGGCCGAGACACCAGTCAACAACTATATTTGCACCACTTTTTCAACTTTGGAAGAATAGAAAAAAAAAATACACAGCACTACCATTTTTGTTTTAACATAAATGTTTTTGTTATTAATTTATTTACCTGCTCTATAAAAATTGTCTGCCTGAATTTGCATATTTGGCTGTAAGGCCAGTAAAAACCCCGAAACCCAACTCCAAAATATGCTGACGCAGATATAAGAAGAAGAACACGCAGTAGATGCAGCCACTAAATTTAGAGTTGTTTGTTTATATTTTTACTTGACAATAAAATAAAGCCTGCCTGTGACATTTGAAAAAATAAGATAGATAGTTTAACTGAAATTATTCGGATATTCATAGGCAGCGGTGGGCACGAAAAAAAGGCTGCTTATGGAAGAGCAAAAACCAATACATATGAAAGAAAAACACTAACACATCTGAAGCAATCCGTTTTTACATGTTATTATGTACACTGAAAAAAATAGTGTATACTCATATAAATGTTTTGTTTTTCGTTGTAACTATTTTTTCTATGCAATCTATGCCTTAAAACGTACATTTAACACGTGGTGCACAAAAATTTCGTGGCCGCGATCAATCTTATACTCTTTTTTGTAACTGCAAGAGTTCAGAGAGCACAAACGAAAAACAACAAAAAAATTACATTGAAAATCTGTGGGCCAACAACAAATATAAGCAAGGGTTGTTTTTGTGCTCACGAGATCAGAGAGCACAGAGAGTAAGAGAGAGAACGGGAGAAGTTGTTTTTGTAATTTGCATTGGCATTGAGTGATATACAGTTAGGGCCGTGCATGTACACGCGATTTGCTGCCTATGCCTAAGAGCCATTACAAAAACAAAAATGAGATCGGCGGTCAATCGCTTCCCGAGGTTATGATAAGCATTTTGGTATAAAGGACTTGGGGTCTGCCACGCCTCCTTCTGTTCGTTACATAAATTGCACAAATCTAGTATACCCAGTTTATATGACAATTTTAAATTACCAAAAAAATACTCGGTCTTACTGTTGCCAAAGTAACTATATTTCTGTGCTCCGTGTACTTGTGCGAAATTTCAGTCAGCGAGCATTAATAAAGATGGCGTACGTTAAAGTCGGGCGCGGACGACTTTGGGATACCCTGTACCACTGCTTGCAATAAAATCTGGTAAACTGCTTAAGAACACCAAAAGACATTTGATTG